>OY776674.1:88490917-89178737 GCA_963675555.1 Leptura quadrifasciata
TGGAAATGTCGCCGTTAACAAAGCCTTCCATTCACACCACGAATAGTTTGTAAACTTTTGTACCAGGTTTCTGCGGGCCCTTTTAATTTATTTATTGCTAAGTGACAGATATTAATATCGTCCCAATTGTAAATAACAGCATGCTCATCAATTTTTGAAATCCACTCATTTATATTGTGAATCATTGGGTTAAAGTCAATGATATCGATATCATTAACGGACATCCCTATTTTGGGCTGCTGTTCATTTCTTAGTATATTGACTATATCTAGCAAACCTGAGTTCAAATTTGTAGTCTCTGCACTTGGGGGTGGCAACTCTGGGGTAAAAGAACGTTCATTGACACTTTTCTTCGTTTTTGCTCTGTTAGGGCTCTCTGTGTCACTTGAAGAGCTAGTACTACTGCGACGGCAGCGATGATGCCTATGTTTCCTTTTGCCCATGATATCACCCACAAATTACACTTTTTGCACTCAAAAATGTCAAAAATGTTACACTTTTAGAATATCCCACTTCTGATATAAACTTAGGAATCTTTTTGATGTAAAAATAACACACACGAATAGGTAATAGGTGTATATTCACTTCTTAACAGCTGATTTAAAAGTTATTCCATTATATGATACGGATTAAGGCACAACATCGAATATATCTATCTAACTGACTGTCTTTATTCATTCTAAGTTTTATTGCTAATCGGCGAAATTCCCGACAAACCATAGGGACTGTCTGCCTGCGCGGTAAGCTTATAGTCCGGGCGCTTACACTTGCAAAAAAAACGCAACAAGTTAATATTTGGTAAGATTTGAGGTCTTATAATTTTTTTATTTTTAGTTCATTTCATAAATTTTTAGCAAACTGTAGATGAAGTGACTAATTTCAACTTGCATATCCAGTATTTTGTTAAATGCTGGCGTATTAGTCGTTATACAGGGTTAATTAAAAGCTCGTTGTATAACCCCAATTTTAAAACACCTGTGGAATAATTTGGTAGCCAAATTCTTGCAAAATACCAATTTTTGTTAAGAACCATTCCTTTCCTACATTTTGTTTTTTGGTTCGTGTCTTTAGGTGCACTGGTTCATTTTTAAGAGCTAATGAACTTGTCACCAACAGTTTATTTTGAGAAATATTGTTTTTTGATGAGCCAGCTTTGCTCGTTGTTGCTCTAATGTCAGTTTGGCAGCTTAGTTTATGAGTCTAGCAATGAAATGGCAACAATATATTGTTTAGTTTTAATATAGTGGAGCAGATGTGGACGGAAACCAGACTCGAATAAGGAAACGTCCGATTGTAATTTTTTCTATTGCTATTAGTAAAGTTGGATCCCCCCAACATTCCTACAGGTTTGTGCTGAGGAAGTCAAAAGGGGGGATGACATGTTACATGTATGGGAAAATGTTTTTTCGAAGATAACTTGGCGGCTTTTGATCCGACGAAAAAAAATCTTCAGACCAAAAATGAAGAGCTCACGAAAATAAACAAATTTTGTTCCCAACCTCATCGACGTCAGACCATTGATTCGCGAGATATCGCGAATCCAAGGTGCAAAAATTAAAAAATTTAAATTCATTTTTTATCATGAAGGAGTGAAGTTGAGGACCCAATTTTTATTGAATGGAAGGGTATTGGCGGATATTCTGTTGGGCCGGAGGCTGGGGGCGGTGGGTAATTAGGAGGAGAGAGAGAAGGGGAAAACGAAAATATTTCACATGCTGATAACTCCCCGTGTAATTAACCTATCGCGATCAGACCGACGTACATTTTTTTATTTGCTACTATGCTATGCACTCGCATACAATGTTTTTTTCGCAAACAAACTATTAGTGAACGAAATAAAAATTGCACGTTATTTCAAACAGTTTCTTTGCCGTCCTCTAGCTCCCTTCCTAATCATTTGATTGCGTTCTGGCCGGGCGGAAATCAAACGTTAATAAAAAAAGCTATCAAGTGGCCAAAAGGATTTTTCCCCCACCGTACCAAAAATACTGTTTGAGAGGTATTGCCCCCTACCACGGCAAAAAGCGCTACCTAGCGGTGAATTTTGGAACTACGGGAAAATAGAGAACTAAATGTTTGTGCCCCGGCTAAAGGTTTGTGTACTGGCTAAAGGTATGTGTTCATGCTAAAGGTTTGTGTACCTGCTAAAGGATACTGTTTCACCACATCGTTATGTATATTTTTCGCGACGACGGTAAAATTTGGAATTAAAAAGTTTCAAGATAATCTATTAGTGATTCACTTTAAGTCCCGCCCTCTAGACGGGAAATTCAAAACTGATGCGACACGAACCGACGCGAGTACATTCATATATGATGCTTGACACATACTGGAGGATGTAGACAAGGGACAACAGAATAGAACATTTCAAAGGCACATGCGCAGTATAAACCGTGAGTCATAGATAGCAGATGGTAAAACCGTTGATGAATCATACTAGACAGGTGGGGTAATTAAAGCGTTTCTAGACATTTATGCAAATGTCTAGAAAACATAGTAAACAGGTGGGATAATTAAAGAGTGACGATGCGGGTATGCGTTATAACAGGTGGTATACCCGGCACAAAATTATTGTTAAAGTTAGCAGCACATAGTATATTTTCAACTCCCTGTATGTTAGTAATATTAGGAATGACTACAAATGCAATGGTATAGATATAGAACGTAAATAAATGTAGCTCACCGCGAACAATTAAGAGTTCCGTTTGCGTTCACGAAAAACATGAAATCGTAGCCAGATAACTGTGAAATAATTAGGGAAGATATGAATACGAAATTTGGAGGGTAAATACATAAAAGTTCAATCTGTGTCACTGCGTGGAATTTTTTGAAAAAAAAAAATTTACTTTTTTCTTTACGAATTTTCAAAATTTTAAAATGTGAAAATCAAAAAACTAAAAACACAGCAACGTAGAATATAATAACATTTATCACAAAAAAAATAAAAAATTAATTATCTCAACTGTAAGTATTGTAATTGTGTGGCTCTTTTTCGATTTTCGTATATGCAATATCTCCACGCGTCTCTACGCGTATCCAGTGTTATTTGTGGCCTCATTTACTGCCGAACATTCTGACGATAGTTCACTCCACAAACGGCACAATGAGCTCGACTCCAACTCTGATGAAATCTCAGGTAATATTTACGCCAATAGCAAAACAATAACCGCAATGCAAGCTCCACCCCTCGGTACAGTGTTTTTATTATAATTTACGGACCTAGTAGTTGTGTGCTTTGCAAACGGGACTTTTAAGAAGTAATTTATGGAATAATGCTATTTTGCTGCCTGGGGGAGACAAATTGATTATACATTCGTCTCTGGTTAAAACCGGCAACCCCGTGCCGATACTGTACAGTGTACAGACACAGTGCAGTGGCACTTCCATAGTCAATGTCCCAATAATCCTCATCTCAACAGGGAACCGGGAAACTTTCAAGGGGCCAGAGACCAAGGCCAAGGTCCATCTGCAAGATCCCCAGCCCAACGGCCGAACCAAGGCGGCAGCAATGCACGTTAAACAACCCTTCTGATACTCATGACCACTACAATACTCTTATGCATAAAGCACGAGAATCCATTAATTACATGAGCGAAGCGTTCCCTTTGCCTCGTATAAAGGTTTTAATAAATGAACATGCTGTCGACGCTTTGATCGATTCAGGCTCGACACGAAACGTTATCCATCCCAAGCTGTTGGATAATTTTAAAAATCTCACGACACGTCGATCATTTACTATGGCGTGCGGAGATAATATGGTGGACTCCCTTGGCACGATGAAATTGGACGTAAATATTTCAGGCACTTCTTTTGAAATTGATTTTCAAGTAATCCAAAACTTAAACGAATCAGTAATATTGGGATCGCCATTTTTATACATATATTATATCGCATATGATTACGGCCGAAAATGACTATATGCCGGCACGGAAGAGCGTATTACCGTCTTCTGGAATCAAGCTTCTCAGAGGGAGAGACAGCAGGCAAAACTTCCTGAAGAGCTTGTTATTAAAGACGAATTTCTACGGCCGCTGTTCGAAGAATTTGTCGATTTGTTCACTGCGGAACAGACTCAAGCAACCACAGTGACTGTTAAGCACAAAATTGTCGTGAAAGACTTCAATATCAGACCATATCCAATGACTCCGAGTACTAAGAAAATTATGTACGATCAAATTGAAGAGATGCTGAAAGCTGGCGTCATTGAACCAAGTACTGCACATTACAGTTCACCTCCAGTGATAATAAAAAGACCCGATAAGAAACCACGTTTTTGTATCGACTATCGTCACCTAAATGAAATGACGAAAGACGAAGCTTCCGTATTACCAAAAATACATGAAAGCATCAAAGACTTGGGCAATTCTAAAGTTTTTACTCTGTTGGACCTCAAGAGCGGATATTGGCAAATCCCGCTCGATGAAGCATCAAAAGATTTTTTGACTTTTACTACTCCTGGGGCAGCTTATAGATTTAATGTCATGCCTTTCGGTCTCAAGACAGCTCGCTGTACCTTTCAGAAATTCATGGCAAAGGACATTTTAACGGGTTACCTGCACCATTTCTGTAAAGTCTACTTAGATGATATAATCGTTTACAGCGTAAACGTGAAGGAGCATATGTCCCACCTGAGGTTAGTCTTTAAAAGACTACGTCTACATAATCTAAAAGTGTCACCGGAAAAGTGTGTAATAGCGACAAATGAAATACAATATTTAGGCCACACAATTAGAATTGATACTTCTCGTCCATTAGAAAAACTTGTATTGCAAATTCAAAATTATCCTGTACCAACCATGAAAAAGCAGCTTCAGAGTTTCTTAGGACTTTGCAACTGGATAAGGGAATATTTACCAAATGTTGCGATGATTACAAAGCCATTAACGAAACTTCTATCGAAGGAATATCGCTTTCATTGGACTCAAGCATGCGATGAAGCTTTTAAAAAACGTAAAGATTTATAATCCGGACCGCTGGAACTCCATCGTCCGGATTTTTTACGTCAGTTTATATTGCAAACAGATGCATCACTGCAAGGCCTTTCAGCAATACTCTATCAATTAGGCGACAACGGCGAAAAGCATATTATATCATATGCTAGCAACACGTTATTTCCAGCAGAGAGACGCTATCACATTAACGAGTTGGAATGCTTGACAGTGGTGAATTATATAAAAAAGTAGAAGATGTACTTAGCAGATAAACCGTTCTTAGTTAAGCCGGACAACAGGGCGTTACTTTGGTTGAATAAACATAAGGACGACAAAACCAAACTTATTAGCAGATTTTCTCAGCCGTAATCCACAAGATCAGTATGTCGAGACCGACGACGAAGAGGAAATAATGTTTCTACCAAATTATAAGTGTCCAGAACGTATTTCTGTTTTAACACATTCGGAAATATACGAAGATATCATATAGACTCAATCGAGATCAAGAGATATTTAAGACAAAATTCGCAGTTGGAATGATATATTTCAACAGGAACAACGTTCCGAAGCGGATCTTATTTTTATGAAAAATTTTAAAGTACAAAACGATGTACTGATGTAAAAGTGGGATCGAAATTTAACGTTGATAGTTCCAAAGAGGAAAATTAAAGAACTTATATACCATTTTCACGATCGAGATGAAGCATGTCATCCAGGGCGAGACGAAACTTTGAGAAAGATTTCGCAGAGATACTATTTCAATAACATGGCCAGAATCGTAGGCAAATATATAAATGAATGTCTTATATGCAAATATATGCCAATCAATAAAAACACGACAAGCCCAACCCAATGCTCCACTTAGAAGTCATGCACCACAAAGTGCATTTGAAACTTTGAACGTCGACGTAATTGGACCACTGCAGAGGACCAAAGACGCCGAAAATCGATATATGATTATCGTTGCAGACGTATTTAGCAAGTGGATAGAGGCAAAAGGCATATATTCAGGTCGATGGCAGAACAATCGCCAAATTTATAGACGAAGAAATAGTTGCGAGATTCGGAGTCCCTCGAGCCATAATTTCAGACAATGGAGGTCATTTCAATTCTGAATGGTATATAACATTCTGCGAAAGAAATGGAATTGAACGATATCTCATTCCTGCTTATCATCAACAATCCAACCCTGTGGAACGACGGGTTCAGGAATGTAAGAAAATTTTAAAAACTTTGTTATACAAAAAGCCGAACGACATATGGGATCGCTACGTGCATCAGATGGCATATATTTTAAGAAATCGTAGGAATGCCGCTACAAATCAAACACCTAAAAAATTGCTTTAGAGAAGCAATACAAAATTAAAGATAATTTAACTCCAGAAGAAAAGTTATCGATAAATTCTTTAAAACGCGATGAAAGTATAAAAATATTGCCAGCAGACAAAGGTAATGCCACAGTCATTGTAGATAAAGATATATATAACACAAAAATCATGACTCTTGTAAATGACGGACCCTACTCAAAACTAAACAAAGATCCAACAAAATCAATAGAGAGCAAAATTTACAGAACTTTGTTTAAATACAAACATGAATTTAATGATTTTGAACGAAGGAAACTTACACCACATCATAGTAAGCCTCCTCATTTTTATGGCCTACCAAAGACACATAAACAAAATATTCCTTTAAGACCAATTGTTAGTTCTATTAATTCACCATGTCATAATTTGGCAAAATTTTTACTTAAAATTATTGATCCATTATCTGGAAATACCGATTCATATATTAAAAATAGTAAACATTTCATAGAAAAAATTTATGAAAACGATATTCATGAATCACACCTGATGGTTAGTTTTGATGTAGTTAGTCTTTTTACCAATGTTCCGGTAGATGAAACCTTAAAAATAGTTAAAGACAGGTTGCTAAATGATAAAAATTTGGAAACTAGAACTAAATTAAGTGTAAATAGCATAATGGAACTTTTAACACTGTGTATAAAAACAACCTATTTTCAATTGGACAATGAGTTCTATCAGCAGGATTTTGGTATGGCTATGGGGTCTGCATTATCAGCAATTTTAAGCAACATATTTATGGAGAACTTTGAGAACACACATGTTCAAAATTGTATAAACAAACCGGTTGTCTGGTGGAGATATGTTGACGACATCTTTGCAATTTGGCCTCATGGTGTCTATTTACTAGATAGTTTTTTAGAAAATATAAATAGTAAGGAACCGTCTATTACATTCACATTAGAAGTAGAAAGTAGGAATGAACTACCGTTTTTAGATGTTTTAATTAGAAGGGTAAATAATACAATTATTGAAACAAGCTTTTATAGAAAACCAACACATACTAATAGATATCTAAATTTTAACTCAAATCAGTCAATAAATGTTAAGAGGGGTGTTGTAAAATGTTTATACGATAGGGCCAAAATAATTTCATCTAGTAATGAAATATTAAATAACGAGAAAAAATTTATCAAAGAGGTTCTAGTACAAAATCAATATCCTGAAACCTTTGTTGATAGAGTTTTCATAAATGTTGAAAATAGGGACAATCAGGTACGACAAAAACCTGAACGTCATTATACAGCAATAATTCCTTATGTATACGGACTATCGGAAAAGCTACGTCGTATAGGCGACAAATTTAATGTTAGGACGATATTTCAAACGGGGAACACTTTAAGATCTATTTTAAGAAAAACAAAACCGATAAACAGGGAGCAGAATTCAAAAAACTGTATTTACAATATCCCGTGCGAATGTGATAAATGTTATGTGAGTGAGTCATCCAGACCTTTCAGTGTGAGGTTGGATGAGCACAAGAATTACATTAGAAAGAATGAAATTCAGAAATCAAAGATTTGTGAACATGCTTGGGAAAACGGACATAGAATAAACTGGGACTCGGCAAAAATTTTAACAAAAGAAACAGATACCAAAAAAAGAAAAATTAAAGAATCAGCAATAATCTTATTAAATGAAGATAAGTGCGTATCGAATTGTTCTGTAGATATTTGTACAACCTGGCTACCAATGTTAAAAGAAGAACTTAACAAACTCAACATTATCTAAAAGAAAATATCATCAGTTCTATGTTCTGTGTAAGTAGTAAGTATCTATGGAAATAACATAAACAGCATCTTAAAGCTGTGTATTTGACATACACAGCAAAATAAGAGTTCTTCAAAAAAATAGCTTTGAAAACGGAAAGAGATTACTTTCCGAAACGTCAGCAAAATACATTATTTCTGTGTTTGTTGCGATTTATATTATTTGCAAAACATAACCTCTGACTTTTCCTTTGGCGTAAACGTCACGGGCGCAGAGGTTTTTTCCAATAATTATATTATTTTGTAGATTCGGTGATTTGTTTTGAAGAGGATAATAGTACATGTGGTAGAAAACCCAAATAATAGGAAAGAATATACCTAGCATGATAGTGTTAGGCTATGAACCAGCCGAAAAAGGCGAATGGGATTTGTATGCATGGAGACAAGAAAGAGCTAAGCAACAAACGCTTCCACGATACGAAAGAGTTAAGGAAGCCCGTCAAGCTCAACAAAATTATAAACAAAAATACGCGCTAAAAGAGGCCGTCACTCCAGTCGTTTTCAATGTTGGAGACAAAGTCATGAGTAAAAGAAAAAGGAAGGTAGCATACCATCACGCCGTCTTGGTCAGGCCCAACCAGAGTCTTGAAGAAGTTTTCACACGAAGTATATCTCGTTCAGAAGGGAAACGTAACTACTAGAGTCCATGTAAATGATTTGAGACCGGCCCCGCCAGAGGAGCACAATTTGGAAATCGAATCTTCAGATGAAGAAAATGCTAGTCCTGGCGGAACATCACTCGATGAAAATGATTCCCCGTTCTCAGACGATTCCACAGAACCTCAACAGCCAGAGCAGACTGTAGTCCAAATCCATGGACCACCACCGCAACGCTTCTACTTCTGATTCCGATTCAAGTTCTGGAGATTCCATAATATTTTTAACCTAGGCTAAGTTTTAACTTAGTGCTAGGTTTATTTTATATCAAATTCCCATACCAGCTTTTGTCACATCAGGTAAAAGTTGGTATTTTTTATGCATTTTTTCTAAGTTATTTCATATTGAGGAGATTGTATCAACCATACAAATCTTCCAAATTAACTGCAGCAACTCTGACCGGGTCCAGCAGAGTTGATATTTTTTTATAATAAGTCCTCATATGTTATCAAACATATACATCTGTAAGCAGAGTCCGACCCAAAGGGTCTAAACAAATGTTCCATTGGCACGGCATGGAAAGACGACAACTCTGACGCAAGGGCGCGATTCAGACGAGTCTAGCAACTCAAGGGCGAGGGCCCCCACGTCTGCTGAATGGGCAGATGCAACGATCCGACGGATCCAGACTCTGTCGCAGTTCTCTCCTAAGAAGAGATTTTAATCAAGCCAACCATTTCAATCAACATTAGTCTACAAAATTTCTATGTTCTTATTCCCAAAGACGACGATGTGATATCGGTCGCAGATTCCACTTTATGCCCAGATTGGATAAAGCCATACCTATTTAACCAATATAAGTTAACAAAATTTTTATGTTGTTTCATATTACTGAGCAGTGCCATGTCACTCCAGTATCTTTACGATAACGACATGTAAAATAGTAAGCAGGTGCCATCTAGCGGTCCAGTGTCTGTTGCAATCGAAAAATAAGTAGCCTGACTGGGCTTAGCATAGTTCAAGTGTGCTTCTAGAGGGCAGAAATATTAAAACATAATATTTCAGTCGCAAGCTCCTCTATATAATCCTTATTTTACTATAAGGAATGTAACCAGACTGCAACCAACAGCTACTCTCCGGGCTATGTGCCCCGCCGAGCACTGAATTACAAGTTACAAGCCTGGCGCGTTAAGTGTAATAATCGCACATTACCAACAAAACGCTCATGCTTCGATTGCAACAAACACCAGCCGAAAGAGTGATCCTACTTAAATAAACTCTCGTGCCAGTCGTCCACATCACTTGCAGACAGTAATTATTCCTCTGTAAATTATTTAGTATTAAGTTTCTATTTCTGTACTGTATATATATTTCTTTGTATATTTCCTGCCTTGTAATTGGATGCATATCTGTCTGGGCAGCCGTATTCGTAAAATAAAAAATAAAATAAATAAAAAACATAGGATTGAAGTAAAAAAGTGATCCGCTGTTTAACGGCCAATCGGTGGATTACTTTTTTACTTCAATCTTCTATGAACAGGATATTAATTAAATTTTCGTGTACAAGAATTACTTGAGAAGAATTGAAAATATTATTTTAATTTTATTTTGGGCGATTGCAAGTCTGACTTTAACTACGTTCGTATCGTCGATATGCTTAATTAAATCTGTGAGGAAATACCCTTGAAGCTGCAGATTAGTTATCCAAATTTTATGAAAACAGGAATGTCCATTGTCAGTGGAGTATATTAAATTCGGCAACGTGGTTAGGACTCGACAAAAGTTTATCACGATATTTGCGTACTCTCATTCCAATAAAAATGAAATTGTTGGAATTATCTCAATAATGTATGAATAGTTTTCACTAATGCGCAGTCCATTATATTAATTGGTCTAAGGCGGAACCGCGTTTTTGTATTGTTGACAGTCATGTAATTCTGTGGTTGTCGTATTGGTTTTAAACTTAGTGAGATTTCCCCAGCATTCTGCGATATTTTACGTGAGTGCCTAAACTCTCACAAATTAAATAATAATAATATTATTTTTATTATTTACCATTTTCATCAAGATTTTAGAATATAAATCAACAATTGTTATAACTTTATAAACAAAATAACACGGAAATTCTATTTTTTTTTTATACATTTATTTAACGTCGGCCTATTTGCGCTACTGAGGCCTAACACCGACGCCTGTAGGCGAGCTACCCCCAATCAGGAATTTTGCCGAACCTCTTCCCTTAAGAAGAGTAGGTATCTTTTACTTGCCTAACATTTAATAGACAAGGGACCGACGGCTTTACATCCCCTCCGAAGGATGGTATATCTCCTATACAACCCTCGCCTAAGGTTGTATAGCTTGCGCGCATACACTGATATACAAGCCGCTGGAAGATGTGTGAGGTGAGAACGCGGTTTCCGTTGGAATGGTCACCCATCCAAGTACTAACTGCGCCTGTCGTTGCTTTACATCGCATACCGAAGTATGTACATAGTAAAGACGCATCTGCGCTCGCCCCCCGGAAATTCTATTGCATAACATGATTCTTGTTACTTACATAGCAGCCTTGAATAAGTTCTGCATGCCTTAGGATGTCGTAAACAGTTGTCAAACTTAAGCTAAATTATATACAGGACATTCTAAAAATTAGAAAGTATGAAATCGACTTTAAGCAAACTAACTTTTTTACATTTTTAATGAAAATTTTATTTAACAAAGTCTTTTCAATTACGAAGGAAAACTTAAATATTGAGTTTAGTTGCAAAATAAGGAAAACCTCTTTAAAAAAGAAACCATTTTATGCAACTAAGTCGAACACTTCCTATTCTATATTAATTCATGGCATTATTGGCATTACTTGATATGATCTCATCTGTGCATGAATAATTCAGAAAAAGATTAGAAAAATGTGTACTAGTAGCAGATCTACCTAGAATAATAGTGTTCAACTTGGCCGATTTTTTTAAATAAGCTTTTTCCTAATAATTAAACTTTGCATTTAAGCTTTGCTTTCATATTTTATAATTTTTAGAATACTCTGTAATTTATCTTAAGTTTGAAAGTTGTTTATGATTTCCTAAGATAAGCAGAACTTTTTATAGAGAATGACTTTTTTTCGTCAAATCAAAAATAGGAAAATTTATAAGAGTATGTGGTACTCCATCCGATTCCTGCTTTTTCTTTAAATTTTTAATTTTCAAGAAATTCAATAAGTAAAAATAAATAAAAATAAACAAATTAATGACTTAAATACGAAACAAATTTTAAAAATAGCTTAACGGTATAGTCCAAGTAAGGACTTCCTGAAACAAAAAAAAAAACAAAACAAAAACTTTACGACATCATTATTATCGCCGCGGGCCACCGATGGCATGCCTAACATCAAACGATCAAAAGACTCACCGCATATTTAAAACGAGCGAGATGCTTTGCGGTCGAGGGTCGGTCGAGGTAGCACAAAGAGTAATGGTATTTTAATGAGGTCGTAAAGTTTTTTTACGTTTTTTCTGTCTCAGTTTATTCCTACTTGAACTATACAATGCAATATTTAGCAATAATATCGAATCAAAAGAAAATAAATGATTAATGAAATTATCATCTAATAAACAGTGTTAGAAACAAGTAATATCAAACTTTATATAAAAGAACCTGGGAAAAATAATAAAATGTGTTACTGCAAACACAACTAAATTTGAGTCCTAATAACTTTTGCAGAACTGGACAATTACGTAACTGGATAATTTATTTGTTTATCTTGATCTAAAATTGAGATAAAATAATAAGATATCGTAATATCGTAGGGGAAGTGTTCCATTGGTGCCTAATACCCAGGATCTACTAAATAATAATAAATAGGTAGTCATAAATTTCCTAATTACGTACACGAAATCTTGATTTTTTTCCTGAAAGCTATGTTTAGTTCAAGTTTTAATAAATTAATCGCTTCGAAAATAACACACGCCAAGTAAATATATAAGTACCTCGTTTATTTGTAAGTACCTACCTAAACTTATCTTATAATATGAAGTAAACAGTTTAAATGTGTTGACGGAATTCCTTGGAAGTATTATGCTATTCTAGACCTCTCATCGTCCAAAGTTCAATATAATAATATAATCCACCACTTGATATTTGTCCCGCATTCAGTTTTACCAGGCATGGTCCGGACTCGTTTATTTCCGCCACGCATTTGATGCAATTTCAAACTGATGCGATGTGCAGATTATACTATTTAAAGAAAAATTAATAAACTATATTTATTTAGAAACTATTATTATTATGTACCTAGTGCTTATGTATAATTTTCGTTTAACATAACGTAGAAAAAACTTACCCAACTAATTAGGACTTATTTCATTATGTTCTACAATACAATATTTATTACATAATAGTATTGTTGTTATAAGTACATTGAGTCGTTACTTTCCATTATCAGTTAATTATCGAATTAGATGATTTTTTCACGTATTTTTATTAGAAAATTACAATTATATAATATTTAATATTCTGTTTCTAAAATGAAAAAAAAAAAAATATGATAATTATTAATTAATTATAAACAACCATTTTGAATTATAAGAAAATGAGAATTATTTTTATGAAACACAGGTTTTTTGTATTTTTTGCACAGTTTTGATTGAGGACTGGCTTTAGGCATACATATTTAATTGTGTTTCTTTGATTTTCGGTAATAACTTATTGTATTTTTACTTTACTTTCCCATATAGGGAGTATAGAGGGAAAAATTATTGCGATCGTGAACAAATTTAATTTTGAATAGATATTTGGTAGATGTACACGTTTTCAAGCCCCCTAACGGGTTTTCATTATATTAATACCACGAGTGACACTGAGGATGTATAAAAATTTAAAATATTCAGAAGTTTATAACTGGAAATTATTTTCGAATATACAGGGTGAACCAAGACGATTGTACAGAACCATTTTTTTAAATTTAATGGAATGAATCG
The DNA here is from genome assembly GCA_963675555.1 of Leptura quadrifasciata. Taxonomy (NCBI): domain Eukaryota; kingdom Metazoa; phylum Arthropoda; class Insecta; order Coleoptera; family Cerambycidae; genus Leptura; species Leptura quadrifasciata. Next base: position 88,504,549 of record OY776674.1, read on the forward strand.
GTACACTTTTAAAATGCTCTTTCTAGACTCCTTTCAGTCGTATATTATTGTTGACTATCTCCCAACTATTTGGATGTAGTGATTTTTTTTTGTTAAAATAATGCCATCTGCAGATATATTTTGAAAAAAATCAGTCCATTATGGATTTTAAGAAATATTTTTATAAATACCAGATACGAGACATCTGTGTGATGTTTTTAATCATTTTCATTTCCGAAAAATACACAGGGTAACAATTTAAAACTTTTTGAATTGAATTTTCTAATTTTTTTTAAATGGAACGAAAAACCACCATTGTTTGTACTTACATCTATATGGCTATTTGTAACCATTTTCGATTTATTGAGCAATAAGTACAAAATTCAAGAAGAAACTTAAAAAATTATAAGCTCCACATGTTACCCATTTTGATTGATACACATCTCTGTACGTCTTTGAAGTGAAGTATCTACTGTTGTACAATCCAAAGTATAAAAGAAAGAAGTCCTTTTCGATCGATCAAACCGGCAGTTTAAAAAACAGTATTGTCTGAAAGTTATTTGTGGCATTCTACGAATATTCTTTCCTTGTATTTGGGTTTTATACCACATGTATTATCCTCTTCAAAAACAAATCATCGAATCTGCAAAATAATAGAATTATTGGAAAAATAGGCGCAGAGGCTTTTTTCCAATAATTCTATTATTTTCTAGATTCGGTGATTTGTTTTTGAAGAGGATAATGATAATACATGTGATAGAAAACCCAAATAAAAAGAAATAATATTTTAAAAACAGTATTTGATAACATTTTTAAATACAGAATTTTAATACTACCTAGTTCAACAATTATAAAAAGGCTTTATAATAAATCTGTAATAATAAATTGAAATATTAGCAGAAAAAGGGAATCCACAGGGAATAGACCCGTGTGAAAACAGCAACGGTTTACCAGCAACGGTTTTTAAAAATGATGTCTGTTGAATTTCTTTACATGATTCAGTTCAAAGGGACACTAGTAGTTGAAAAAATAGCATGAAATAATTTTCCGCCCCGTAATAAGGGTGCAGGCCACCCCCAAAACACAAAAAAATCATTTCTTCATTGTTTGACGATGTCTGTTGAATTTCTTTACGTGATTCAGTTCACAGGGATACTAGTAATTGGAAATATAGCATGAAATAATTTTCCGCCCCGTACTAAGGGTGCAGGACACCCTCAAAATATAAAAAAATCATTTCTTCATTGTTTGACAATGTCTGTTGAATTTCTTTACGTGATTCAGTTCAAAGGGATACGAGTAGTTGGAAAAGTAGCATGAAATAATTTTTCGCCCCGTACTAAGGGTGCAGGACACCCCCAAAACACAAAAAAATCATTTCTTCATTGTTTGACGATGTCTGTTGAATTTCTTTACGTGACTCTGTTAAGAGTAACACTAGTAATTGGAAAAATAGCATGAAATAATTTTCCGTCCCGTGCTAAGGGTGCAGGCCAACCCCCAAAATACAAATAAATCATTTCTTCATTGTTTGACGATGTCTGTTGAATTTCTTTACGTGATTCAGTTCAAAGGTATACTAATAGTTGGAAAAGTAGCATGAAATAATTTTCCGCCCCGTACTAAGGGTGCAGGCCAACCCCCAAAAAATACAAAAAAAATCATTTCTTCATTGTTTGACGGTGTCTGTTGAATTTCTTTACGAGATTCAGTTCAAAGGGATACTAGTAGTTGGAAAAATAGCATGAAATAATTTTCCGCCCCGTACTAAGGGTGCAGGCCAACCCCAAAACACAAAAAAATCATTTCTTCATTGTTTGACGATGTCTGTTGAATTTCTTTACGTGATTCAGTTCACAGGGATACTAGTAATTGGAAATATAGCATGAAATAATTTTCCGCCCCGTACTAAGGGTGCAGGACACCCTCAAAATATAAAAAAATCATTTCTTCATTGTTTGACAATGTCTGTTGAATTTCTTTACGTGATTCAGTTCAAAGGGATACGAGTAGTTGGAAAAGTAGCATGAAATAATTTTTCGCCCCGTACTAAGGGTGCAGGACACCCCCAAAACACAAAAAAATCATTTCTTCATTGTTTGACGATGTCTGTTGAATTTCTTTACGTGACTCTGTTAAGAGTAACACTAGTAATTGGAAAAATAGCATGAAATAATTTTCCGTCCCGTGCTAAGGGTGCAGGCCAACCCCCAAAATACAAATAAATCATTTCTTCATTGTTTGACGATGTCTGTTGAATTTCTTTACGTGATTCAGTTCAAAGGGATACTAATAGTTGGAAAAGTAGCATGAAATAATTTTCCGCCCCGTACTAAGGGTGCAGGACACCCCCAAAATGCAAAAAAATGATTTCTTCATTGCTTGACGATGTCTGTTGAATTTCTTTACGTGACTCTGTTAAGAGTAACACTAGTAATTGGAAATATAGCATGAAATAATTTTCCGCCCCGTACTAAGGGTGCAGGACACCCCCAAAACACAAAAAAATCATTTCTTTATTGTTTGACGATGTCTGTTGAATTTCTTTACGTGATTCAGTTCAAAGGGATACCAGTAGTTGGAAAAATAGCATGAAATAATTTTCCGCCCCGTACTAAGGGTGCAGGCCAACCCCAAAACACAAAAAAATCATTTCTTCATTGTTTGACGATGTCTGTTGAATTTCTTTACGTGATTCAGTTCAAAGGGATACTAGTAGTTGGAAAAGTAGTATGAAATCATTTTCCGCCCCGTACTAAGGGTGCAGGACACCCCCAAAATACAAAAAAATGATTTCTTCATTGCTTGACGATGTCTGTTGAATTTCTTTACGTGACTCTGTTAAGAGTAACACTAGTAATTGGAAATATAGCATGAAATAATTTTCCGCCCCGTACTAAGGGTGCAGGACACCCCCAAAACGCAAAAAAATCATTTCTTCATTATTTGACGATGTCTGTTGAATTTATTTACGTGATTCAGTTCAAAGGGATACTAGTAGTTGGAAAAGTAGCATGAAATAATTTTCCGCCCCGTACTAAGGGTGAAGGACACCTTCAAAACACAAAAAAATCATTTCTTCATTGTTTGACGATGTCTGTTGAATTTCTTTACGTGATTCAGTTCAAAGGGATACCAGTAGTTGGAAAAATAGCATGAAATAATTTTCCGCCCCGTACTAAGGGTGCAGGCCAACCCCCAAAATACAAAAAAAAATCATTTCTTCATTGTTTGACGGTGTCTGTTGAATTTCTTTACGTGACTCTGTTAAGAGTAACACTAGTAATTGGAAATATAGCATGAAATAATTTTCCGCCCCGTACTAAGGGTGCAGGACACCCCCAAAACACAAAAAAATCATTTCTTCATTGTTTGACGATGTCTGTTGAATTTATTTACGTGATTCAGTTCAAAGGGATACCAGTAGTTAGAAAAATAGCATGAAATAATTTTCCGCCCCGTACTAAGGGTGCAGGCCAACCCCAAAACACAAAAAAATCATTTCTTCATTGTTTGACGATGTCTGTTGAATTTCTTTACGTGATTCAGTTCAAAGGGATACCAGTAGTTGGAAAAATAGCATGAAATAATTTTCCGCCCCGTACTAAGGGTGCAGGTCAACCCCAAAACACAAAAAAATCATTTCTTCATTGTTTGACGATGTCTGTTGAATTTCTTTACGTGATTCAGTTCAAATGGATACTAGTAGTTGGAAAAGTAGCATGAAATAATTTTCCGCCCCGTACTAAGGGTGCAGGCCAACCCCCAAAATACAAAAAAAAATCATTTCTTCATTGTTTGACGGTGTCTGTTGAATTTCTTTACGTGACTCTGTTAAGAGTAACACTAGTAATTGGAAATATAGCATGAAATAATTTTCCGCCCCGTACTAAGGGTGCAGGACACCCCCAAAACACAAAAAAATCATTTCTTCATTGTTTCACGATGTCTGTTGAATTTATTTACGTGATTCAGTTCAAAGGGATACCAGTAGTTAGAAAAATAGCATGAAATAATTTTCCGCCCCGTACTAAGGGTGCAGGCCAACCCCAAAACACAAAAAAATCATTTCTTCATTGTTTGACGATGTCTGTTGAATTTCTTTACGTGATTCAGTTCAAGGGGATACCAGTAGTTGGAAAAATAGCATGAAATAATTTTCCGCCCCGTACTAAGGGTGCAGGCCAACCCCAAAACACAAAAAAATCATTTCTTCATTGTTTGACGATGTCTGTTGAATTTCTTTACGTGATTCAGTTCAAAGGGATACTAGTAGTTGGAAAAGTAGCATGAAATAATTTTCCGCCCCGTACTAATGGTGCAGGACACCCCCAAAATACAAAAAAATCATTTCTTCATTGTTTGACGATGTCTGTTGAATTTCTTTACGTGACTCTCTTAAGAGTAACACTAGTAATTGGAAAAATAGCATGAAATAATTTTCCGCTTGTAAAGGAAAGTTGGAATAACAAATCGAAACAGAACAATAACAATTTTAAAGGCGTTCTTTTAAAGCACACCCTCAGCTCCATCGATACAAAAAGGTGTAAATTAAGACTTGGAATGAATAACACAAACTATAGTGAAAAACTGAAGGCAGCTGCGCAATTGGAACATGATACAAAAATAATTTCAACTGACGCTACTAAAAGTATAAAAACTAAATGTTTGGAATTTTTAAAACAACTGAATTTGATTCATCAAGAAAGGGAACATCTGAATTTTGCACAGTTAGGCAAAGATTGTCCGATTTGTGGATAGAGGAACGAAAAAAACGCATAACGGCCTCAAACTTCGGATACGTTTGTAACAACAAGGACAAAAATGATATACTTCTTCAAAAAGTAAAAGAGTTACTGTGCGTTCCAAAGAAGCCCACATTACCGATGAAGCACGGTATGGAGAGCGAAAAAAAGGCGATAAGGGAATATCGAGATAAACATCCCAAATGTGTTATATATTATTGCGGATTAATTTTAGATCTGGAAAAACCTTACTTCGCATGTTCGCCAGACGGTCTGGCTGGTCAAGAAGGGGTGATAGAGGTAAAATGTCCGTTCAAAATTAGATATATTTATCCTAATGATGCAATAAGGAAAAAACTTTTGAATTACTTGGATCTTGACGGAAATCTCATTGAAACCCACGAATATTTCTTCGATATCCAAGGAATTTTACACATAACTAGACGGAAATGGTGTGACTTTATAATTTGGACTTATAAAGGAATTCATATTCAAAGGATTTTAAAAAATGATACATTCTGGCTAGAACGAATGGTTCATTCAATTGAAAGGTTTTACATGTTTTATCTATTACCCGAAATCGTAAGCCCCAAATATCCCAATAAAATTAATATCATTTTATGGAAGGAGGAGGTACCGAACTCAATGAACACCCATAATTCCATTAGCAATTCCGAAGTTGTTTCGTTTAGCAACTCCGAGGTTGTACAATTGGATCTTCTAGGGAACGGTTTAGTGGCATCAGTTGATTATTATAGAAAAAATGAAGAATACGCTGATTATGTCATTTGCAATTATCAAAATGCCGTTTGGCCGGAATTAAAATGGAAGGATTTTAACAGCATCAGTGGTAAGCAATGGCTAACAGACTTTACTGCACCATTAAAAGGTCAAAAAATAATAATTATATTTTATTTACTGCAGACCAGGCTTATGCAGCTATTTACTTGTACAACGAGTTGCAGCCGGAATTCTTCGATATTATTCCGCAATTATAGACAAAAACTGTTTTACTTCTACCAATGTCGTAAAATAGAAACCATTGGTGTTTAGGAGTAGTAAACTTCTCAAACAAAACGATAATGTATTTAGATCCTCGAAAGGCAAGTATACGTGCAATTGAGGAATTTATAAACAGAGTAATAAGTTTTTTAAATGAATATGCAAAGTATAAAGGAACAAATTTAAATCTAATTACGAACTGGACGTTAAACCAAATTAGTCATGATCTTCAAACTGATACATATAATTGTGGAGTGTTTGTATCATACTTTGTACAACAAATTGTTACAAATCGACCATTAACCTCACATAAAGACATGCATATTTATAGGAAAGAATTGCAGACGTTACTTCTTACAGAATCTGATGACATGAAAGCAAAATGTATAAAATGCGGATTATTATGCAACGCCGATTTTGATAAATGTAATGCCTGCAATAGACTTATTCACCAAAACTGCCACGTTGCATTCACAAATAACAGATGCAACCTTTGCAATTCATTTTTAAATATGGTTTAAATGTCATCATTTGTGGCATGGTCTTAATGTTCCTATTTTGCCTTTAGTGAATCCACAAAATAATAGAAGTAACCAGTATATGCGTGGGAAATCAATTCTACGCCCGTGACTTTTACGTCAAAGATACAATAGTTAAAGGATGCTCTTTGACATTTAATTCACGGGTGTAGAGGCCATTTCCCAGTAATATACTGGTTAATGGACCACAATAGTATGACGTATCACTCCCCACTTCAACTTTCCATATTATTCTGAAAAATTTGTAAATATTTAACAAATGAATTTACATGAAAATGCTTCATCTTTAAACGCCGCCTCTTCCCGTAATAATACTGTAATTGTTTTCTCCAATACAAAAAAATAGTTGACATGTAAAAAAACCTAATAACCTAGGACCTTATTTGTCTTAGTCGGTAGGTTTCAATAGTTAAATATGAACGATAACACAGCAATTCCTATTTAAAATTGTAAGCAAATTAGTTTGACTCACATGTACTTAAAGCGTACCCTATAGACGATATGGAAAGCAAAGCAAATGAGCCGCCCAGTGAATAATGAACGTCACACAACTATTGTGGTCCATTCTCTCTCTACATCAACAAACAATGAAGAAATGATTTTTTGTATTTTGGGGGTGGCCTGCGCCCTTAGTACGGGGCGGAAAATCATTTCATGCCATTTTTACAATTATTAGTGTTACTCTTAACAGAATCACCTAAAGTAATTCAACAGACATCGTCAAACAATGAAGAAATGATTTTTTTTGTATTTTGGGTGTGGCTTGCACCCTTAGTACGGGGCGGAAAATTATTTCATGCTATTTTTCCAATTACTAGTGTTACTCTTAACAGATTCACGTAAAGAAATTCAACAGACACCGTCAAACAATGAAGAAATGATATTTTTTGTATTTTGGGGGTTGGCCTGCACTCTTAGTACGAGGCGGAAAATTATTTCATGCTACTTTTCCAATTACTAGTATCCCTTTGAACGGAATCACGTAAAGAAATTCAACAGACATCGTCAAACACAGAAGAAATGATTTTTTGTGTTTTGGGGGTGTCCTGCACCCTTAGTACGGGGCGGAAAATTATTTCATGCTACTTTTCCAACCACTAGTATTCCTTTGAACTGAATCACGTAAAGAAATTCAACAGACATCGTCAAACAAAGAAGAAATGATTTTTTTTATATTTTGGGGGTTGGCCTGCACCCTTAGTACGGGGCGGAAAATTATTTCATGCTACTTTTCCAACCACTAGTATTCCTTTGAACTGAATCACGTAAAGAAATTCAACAGACATCGTCAAACAATGAAGAAATGATTTTTTTGTGTTTTGGGGGTGTCCTGCACCCTTAGTACGAGGCGGAAAATTATTTCATGCTACTTTTCCAACTAATAGTATCCCCTTGAACTGAATGACGTAAAGAAATTCAACAGACATCGTCAAACAATGGAGAAATGATTTATTTGTATTTTGGGGGTTGGCCTGCACCCTTAGCACAGGGCGGAAAATTATTTCATGCTATTTTTCCAATTACTAGTGTTACTCTTAACAGAGTCACGTAAAGAAATTCAACAGACATCGTCAAGCAATGAAGAAATCATTTTTTTGTATTTTGGGGGTGTCCTGCACCCTTAGTACGGGGCGAAAAATTATTTCATGCTACTTTTCCAACTACTAGTATCCCTTTGAATTGAATCGCGTAAAGATATTCAACAGACATCGTCAAACAATGAAGAAATGATTTTTTTTGTATTTTGGGGGTTGGCCTGCACCCTTAGTACGGGGCGGAAAATTATTTCATGCTACTTTTCCAATTACTAGTATCCCTTTGAACGGAATCACGTAAAGAAATTCAACAGACATCGTCAAACAAAGAAGAAATGATTTTTTGTGTTTTGGGGGTGTCCTGCACCCTTAGTACGGGGCGGAAAATTATTTCATGCTACTTTTCCAATTACTAGTATCCCTTTGAACGGAATCACGTAAAGAAATTCAACAGACATCGTCAAACAAAGAAGAAATGATTTTTTGTGTTTTGGGGGTGTCCTGCACCCTTAGTACGGGGCGGAAAATTATTTCATGCTACTTTTCCAACTACTAGTATCCCTTTGAACTGAATCACGTAAAGAAATTCAACAGACATCGTCAAACAATGAAGAAATAATTTTTTTGTGTTTTGGGGGTGGCCTGCACCCTTAGTACGGGGCGGAAAATTATTTCATGCTATTTTTCCAACTACTAGTGTCCCTTTGAACTGAATCACGTAAAGAAATTCAACAGACATCATTTTTAAAAACCGTTGCTGGTAAACCGTTGCTGTTTTCACACGGGTAGGGAATAGCAGTAAATAAAATATATTAAATCAGTTTAAAAGTAATATCCAAAAACAAAAAAAAGTGGATAGGTAGGTACTTGACTTCAAGAAAATTCGCTAAAAACGTTACTTTATTTTTATTGATTTAAACATTTTTTCAGGCACAAGATGTCTGTCCCATTTAAAATGAAAAAGTGTAATAATAAATGTTGCTCGATTTTATTGATGGACACTTTGTTTAAATACTTAAAATATTATTTATCTCAAAAATATTGTTCTGTAACATATCATATATATGTACATAAGAAAAGGTTCTCTCAAATGGCACTATCAAATGTAGCGGTTCTCATTTGATAAAATTATCGATGTCGTCATATCCGGAACAATGATAACGTTACAAAAAAAATCATTTTAAAAGATGTGCAATTAAAAATTAAAGTAGATTTTTCTCAGAATTGCTCGTGTAATGTTTAATTATAGACTGTCCAGACTTTATATGCGCACTGTATATTATTTTTGGACTAGAAAAAATTTGACAATACATGAATTTTATACCTGTATTATAGAAAATATTTAAAATCAGGTGAGAATTTTACAAGTTTTCTGAAAATTAGTCGTAGCACTTAAAAGAACATACCTATATAAAATCCGTTTTTAATGAACGAAAAATAACATTCATTAAACTGGCCTTTCCTTCTAAACTAAAGTAAAAAAAATCGTTTCGCGATAAAATTACGCTGAACTAGAAAAGATTTGACAATACTTGAATTTTATACATGTATTATAGAAAATACTTAAAATCAGGTGTTGATTTGAAGTTCTAAGAAGTACTCAAGTACTCCCTTTTTCTCCGAGTATAAGTAAAATATACTTGAGCATTTAAGTACAAGCACCAAGAGCAATACTTAAAAATTTAAGTACCAGTACATGTATTTTTTTGAGGCTTACAATAAAAAAAACACTTAAATACTTTTTTTGCTGCACAAATTTTAAGTACTTAAGTAATTCAGTACCGCAGCTCTGCCTGTATAGGATGATGCAACTAGATTTCCTAGAAAAATGCAGAGAGGCTATGGGAGTCTAAAAAAAACTAACGAATTAGTGAATAGTGAAAATCGAATTGTTTCTTCAGGAATTCTGAAGGTTTGAATTGCCCCTTACTCGAGAAATTTGCGTTTCACATGTTGAAAATCGTATTTAAATTTATTACATAAGCATCGATAATTTAATTTACTTACTTTATTAAACATATATATATCCCTTGCCTTTCAAGACAGGTTTGCGCCCATCGACGATATAATAGTACTTAGCACCTAATTAAATCTGAGACAGACGGCGTTAAAATATTATTTATAAACATATACATCCCTTGCTAAGCGTCGAATCCGCGCGCGCGGATTTCCTAGCGCCGACGGGCGCGAACGTGTCTTGAAGGGCAAGGGATATATATATATATATATATATATATATATATATGTTTATATGTTTATAAATAATACTTAACGCCATCTGTCTCAGATTTAGAAAGGCGCTAAGTACTATTATATCGTCGACGGGCGCGAACGTGCCTTGAAGGGCAAGGGATATATATTGGTTTATAAATAATACTTAACGCCATCTGTCTCAGATTTAATAAGGTGCTAAGTACTATTACATATCCCTTGCCCTTCAAGACACGGGATATATAATAGTTTAGTACTTAGCACCTTATTAAATCTGGGACAGACGGCGTTAAAATATTATTTATAAACATATACATACCTTGCTAAGCGTCGGCCGGTTGCGAATGTACCTATTTGGAAAAATAACGTCGCATAACCAGACCCGTCGTGCCTTTAAACACCAAGCCTTAATATTGCACACATGCGCAAACAACCCATGCATATATATGTAATCAAATAGAGGTTCATCTAATACAATTTCAGTGAATAAAATTCTGATTTTTATGCAAAAGAAAATGAGTTTTCTGCCATAACTGAAGGGTTTATTATTCTATAAAGGCCATAGTGTGATCTTAAGAAGGAAAAAGGCGATATACAAGTGCTGTTGGTGTATAAATAGGTGCATGGAAAAGTGCGTGTCATAAGAAAAATTTTCAAAAATTATTTGTGGACAAACGGTTCGTATGCACGCAAAACTAATTTCATATTCGTGTTCTACGACCCCAAAATAAGGTATCCTGAAAAAAAAAAACCCGCAAAAATTCGAGATTTCCGTTGCCCTTTAGAATTACCTCCGCATGTTTAGGTAAATCACCCTGTATAAGGCACTTAAGATAGGTTGGAATATTATAATTCCGTCGTCGGCAAGTAGCTGGGAGAATAGCCGTTTTGGTTTAATTTGTTTAGTCCTTATTATATATAAGGCACTTACAGATAGATTGGAATATTATAATTTCTATTTTTATATTTTTATAAAATTTCCATCTGTTATAAAATTTGCTTATTCAGTGATAATAAATTATATATTCATTACGAATTTATTCAAACCACCTGTACTGTACTACTCTTGATCTTTATACATCACATTTTTTTCAGGTTTAAATGCATCTGAAAAAAAATCATTCATATTCCTGAGGAAAGAACTGCCAGTGAGACTAGCAAATATTATGAAAGAAATTGCTCTTCTTCCTGAAAATTTGCTGCGAATGCCCTCAGTTGTGGCAGTAAATGACTGGTATATGAGGAGTTTCCAAGAAATAATAGAATTTGAAAAGAAGGAACCTAATGATGGAACGCTTGAACACTTTTGTAACGAGTTAGTGAAAATTAGGAACAGACATACTAATGTGGTAGAAACAATGGCTCAAGGAGTTTTAGAGTTAAAAGAATCTCACGATGTTGACCATCATACAGAACACAGTATACAATACTTCCTAGATCGATTCTACATGTCAAGAATATCAATAAGAATGTTAATTAACCAACACAGTAAGTAATTTTAATGTGTAATTCATTATTAGTACATGTACAATGTACATTACATCTATATAGGATAGACACCCTGAATAACTTTGGATATAAAAATTTTTTGAAAAATTGGTGAAACACGTCGACCTTGTGTAATACTTGTATACCTATCATCATCCCTGTACCCTACACGGCCACCCCCTCAAAAAATTCAAATGGCAAAGGGGGTCGAGTGATACATATTTTGAAAGGTCTTTCAATTCCCTACATAACTGTGTAATTTTTTAAACGTTTATTGATTCGTTCGTAAGGAAAATAAATTTTATTTTATTTTTGATGATTATACACACAATCGAAATCGTTTAAAAATCTAAAATACAGGCCACTGGGTATAGGAATTTATAAAAAACTACATTTTTTAGTACTCTCAAATCAACAAGAGTTTATTCGACAAAAAACCTTTCCTTGTCCGTTTAGTTTTAGAATAATAAAAAACTCATAAGTATTTGATAGTTCTTAATAATAATAATAATAATATTGTCCACAAGAATACATAGCCAGTATTATAAAACTAGTCAATAAAGGTACCTAATATACAAAGATGACGGAGTGGCCGATGTGATTAAAATTTTAGACCGTAGTTTGTGTCGCCTATGTTGTAAACACACAACTTGAGTAGCAGATCTTTTACTTCCTTACTAAACTGCTTTAAGTAAGATATGTCTTTAATATTATTTGGATGCTTATTGAAGAGAGTTAATAATATATATAACACAAAAATCATGACTCTTGTAAATGAGGGACCCTACTCAAAACTAAACAAAGATCCAACAAAATCAATAGAGAGCAAAATTTACAGAACTTTGTTTAAATACAAACATGAATTTAATGATTTTGAACGAAGGAAACTTACACCACATCATAGTAAGCCCCCTCATTTTTATGGCTTACCAAAGACACATAAACAAAATATTCCTTTAAGACCAATTGTTAGTTATATTAATTCACCATGTCATAATTTGGCAAAATTTTTACTTAAAATTATTGATCCATTATCTGGAAATACCGATTCATATATTAAAAATAGTAAACATTTCATAGAAAAAAATTTATGAAACCGATATTCATGAATCACACCTGATGGTTAGTTTTGATGTAGTTAGCCTCTTTACCAATGTTCCGGTAGATGAAACATTAAAAATAGTTAAAGACAGGTTGCTAAATGATAATAATTTGGAAACTAGAACTAAATTAAGTGTAAATAGCATAATGGAACCCTTAACACTGTGTATAAAAACAACCTATTTTCAATTGGACAATGAGTTCTATCAGCAGGATTTTGGTATGGCTATGGGGTCTGCATTATCACCAATTTTAAGCAACATATTTATGGAGAACTTTGAGAACACACATGTTCAAAATTGTATAAACAAACCGGTTGTCTGGTGGAGATATGTTGACGACATCTTTGCAATTTGGCCTCATGGTGTTGATTTACTAGATAGTTTTTTAGAAAATATAAATAGTAAGGAACCGTCTATTAAATTCACATTAGAAGTAGAAAGTAGGAATGAACTACCGTTTTTAGATGTTTTAATTAGAAGGATAAATAATACAATTGAAACAAGCGTTTATAGAAAACCAACACATACTAATAGATATCTAAATTTTAACTCAAATCAGTCAATAAATGTTAAAAGGGGTGTTGTAAAATGTTTATACGATAGGGCCAAAATAATTTCATCTAATAATGAAATATTAAATAACGAGAAAAAATTTATCAAAGAGGTTCTAGTACAAAATCAATATCCTGAAGCCTTTGTTGATAGAGTTTTCATAAATGTTGAAAATCAGGTACGACAAAAACCTGAACGTCATTATACAGCAATAATTCCTTATGTATACGGACTATCGGAAAAGCTACGCCGTATAGGTGACAAATTTGATGTTAGGACGATATTTCAAACGGGGAACACTTTAAGATCTATTTTAACAAAAACAAAACCGATAAACAGGGAGCAGAATTCAAAAAACTGTATTTACAATATCCCGTGCGAATGTGATAAATGTTATGTAGGTGAGTCATCCAGACCTTTCAGTGTGAGGTTGGATGAGCACAAGAATTACATTAGAAAGAATGAAATTCAGAAATCAAAGATTTGTGAACATGCTTGGGAAAACGGACATAGAATAAACTAGGACTCGGCAAAAATTTTAACAAAAGAAACAGATACCAAAAAAAGAAAAATTAAAGAATCAGCAATAATCTTATTAAATGAAGATAAGTGTGTATCGAATTGTTCTGTAGATATTTGTACAACCTGGCTACCAATGTTAAAAGAAGAACTTAACAAACTCAACATTATCTAAAAAATATCATCAGTTCTATGTTCTGTGTAAGTAGTAAGTATCTATGGAAATAACGTAAACAGAATCTTAAAGCTGTGTATTTGACATACACAGCAAAATAAGAGTTCTTCAAAAAATAGCTTTGAAAACGGAAAGAGATTACTTTCCGAAACGTCAGCAAAATACATTATTTTTGTGTTTATTCCGATTTATATTATTTGCAAAATATAACCTCTGACTTTTCCTTTGGCGTAAACGTCACGGGCGCAGAGGCTTTTTTTCCAATAATTCTATTATTTTGTAGATTCTGATTTGTTTTGAAGAGGATAATAGTACATGTGGTAGAAAACCCAAATAATAGGAAAGAATATTAATCCCAATATAACATGGGATCTATTTGTGAGACTAAGGCGGTGTGTTGAAATGGTGAGATTATTTCTGTTACGAGTATCATATAAGTAGAAATTACTGTTTAAATTAAAATCATTTTTGTTGATGAAAACATACTGAAGGAGATAATATATGAACATTAATTTGTTCACAACCAATTCTAAATCGAGATACATTTTACCAGAGTGAGTTCTCAAAATGGTTTATACCTTTCAGGAGAGAATAGAAATTGTCAACATTTATTTTTAAAACGATAATTGTGCTAAAGCTACAGAGCACATATTCAATAGAAATTCACCCAGATAGAAAGGTTGGTTCTCAGTATGTTTTACAATTATTGAAAAAATTTATGGAAACAGGTTCTGTAGGAAACAAATAGCATGAACCTCAGCGACCAATTAGGAATGAAGCAGTCGAAGTGGCAGTTCTGGGTCATTTGCAGATGGATAATACTCAATCGATCAGAAAAGTAGCTGAGGCTTCCGGTGTATCACAAAGCAGTGTTCATCGAATTCTGAAGCCCACAAATTTCATCCATATAAATCTAAATTGGTATGCGAATTAAACAAAGAAGATCCCGATCGTCGGCTTGAATTCTGTGAAATTTTTAGTGAACAAAACGGTAATGCCAATCTACTGTATAGTACGTGTTTTTCTGATGAATCGACATTTTACTTAAATGGGGACGTTCATGGAAACTCATACCCAAAGGCCTCAGAAGTTAAATATTTGAGCTGGCATCTTAGGGAATCACATTGTCAGGCTGTTTTGTATTCCTGACAATTTAAATGGCGAAAGGTACCTCGATCTGTTAGAAAATAACATTGACTCAATGATTACCCAAATCTTTGACGAAGGCGATAATCTTTTAGAGGGCGAACTGTTTTCTCAACAGGATGGGGCACCCCCGCATTTTGCTATAGCAGTCCGTCAATTTTTGGATAATTGGTTTCCTGAGCGGTGGATTGGAAGAAGAGATCCTGTGGAATGGCCCGCTAGGTCACCCGAATTAACTCCCTTGGATTTCTTTCTGTGGGCACATTTGAAATCGAAGGTATTTGCAACAAAACGCGCATCTCTGGAAGGGTTAAGTTAAGAATTGTTCAAGAATGCCGTTTATTCCAGATGTGTTCAGAAATGTTCGTACAGAATTTCAAAACAGATTATACTACTGTATGGAAGTCAGTGGGGGTCATTTTGAACAATACATATGATAATTTAAACTGCTTCTTTTATTTTTATTTCCCGAACCCAAAATAATGAAACAATTTATTTCTCAGGAACGAATCGATAAAAGTTTTAAAAAGACACAAGTTATGTAGAGAATTGAAAGACCTTTCAAAAGATGTATCCGAGGATGTATCACTCGACCCCCTTTGTCATTTGATTTTTTTGAGGGGGTGGCCATGTAAGGTAGAGGGGTGATGATAGGTATACAGGTATTACATTAAAATATGTCCCCTGTCCCTCTTGGAAACAAGGTCGACGTGTTTCACCAATTTTTTTAAAATTTTTTATCTTCAAAGTTATTCAGGGTGCATACTTTTGATTGGGACACCCTGTATTAAGCTAACACACATACACATGGTATCGTGGATATACATTATGTTAAATATATTGAATTAGATGTATATTTTTTTACAATGCTTTTTGCTTTCAAAACAATATTTTTTAAATTTTTATGAACAAATAAATGTGTTTCTCTTATTGAAAATCTGTGGTGGATCATGAAAGAATCCATCTGTACACAGTACAATCAATAAAACTACATCCATCAAGTTAGCATTACCATATCGAAATTTTGCAATGTCAATATATGGATTAATTGTCGCTTTTTGTGGTATTGTTGTTAGAGCTTTTAGGCAGTTCCACACTGTTTTAGAATTACAGCGATAGGATCCAAGAGCTTTAAGGGCTGCTTGCTTGTCTGAGAAAATCTTTATTGATCTGTGTCTAGGGTG
This sequence comes from Leptura quadrifasciata, assembly GCA_963675555.1. Classification (NCBI taxonomy): domain Eukaryota; kingdom Metazoa; phylum Arthropoda; class Insecta; order Coleoptera; family Cerambycidae; genus Leptura; species Leptura quadrifasciata. The sequence continues at coordinate 88,520,727 of OY776674.1, forward strand.
CGTTGATTCCAGCCTCCGTACGCACAGTTCAATGCCATATATTTCAGCCTGAAAAATTGTCGCAGTATCACCACGGCTCGAGGTTATTCTTACCTTTGGACAGCGACTATAAACTCCAGCTCCTGTTTTGGAACCATCTGTATACCATCAGCTGTCTGCCTTCTGTAGGTCGGTTTTATTCCGATCCCACTAATCTCTTTCAGGAAATAGAATGTTAAAAGGCAGTTCATGGTTGGTTCTGGTAGGCATCACATTAGAAGGCATACCTAGGATGCTGTGACTGTTTAGGTCATCAATCAATCCATTGCATTTCATGATGATAGCCTGCGGCATATTGATTGCCGATTGTTGGAGTCTATATGTTGCCCACCTGGCTTCTCTCTCCAAGTAAATATGGAGAGGTAGTAAGTCTAGGAGGATTTCCAAAGCAGCTGACGGTGTGGTGCTTATAGCACCAGTTAGTGCCAGGCATGCTTGTCTCTGTAAACTAGAGAGTTTGGCTTTGGCCGACTGTTGTAGCACTTTCGACCACCAAGCTATGGAGCCATATGCTAGCATTTGTCTAATGACCATAACGTATATCCAGTATATTTGTTGGGGACCCATACCCCAGGATTTTCCACAAACTCTGCGGCATGTCCACAGGGACAGCCTTGCTTTGTGGATTACCTTTTCCAGGTGGGAATTAAAGTTGAGTGATCTGTCTAGCGTGATGCCTAGATATTTCACCTCCTCCGAAAATGGAATGGTTTCACCTAGTAAGGAAGGCGGTACTTATCTAGCTTCCTTTTCCTGGTGAAGGGTACTATTACAGTTTTGCGTGGGTTGACAGACATCTGTTCCCTCTCACACCAGATGTGCACTGTATCTAGTACCTCTTGAAGGTATGAGAGAGTACCTCTTCAGATTTACCTTTAACCATGATGACTAGGTCGTCTGCATATGTCAGAATCTCGGCTTCCCACAGAGATAAAATGGTCAGCAGGTCATCCACAAGTAGTGACCACAGAAGGGGGGGACAGAACTCCACCTTGTGTGCACCCTCTCGCGGCCCTGAAGCTGACCGTCTCCTCCTGTAAGGTTGTCGTTATGATTCTGTTTTCCAGCATAGCTCGGATCCAGTCAGTTATGGTTGGCTCCATTCCTCTAGCAGCTGCCGCTGTATATAAGCAATTGGGCAGTGCATTATTGAATGCTCCTTCAATGTCAAGAAAAGCAGCCACTGCAATCCCTTTTTCCTGAAGGGATTGAGTGATTTTCCCGACTAGGTTATTAAGTGCTAGTTCAGTTGATTTGCCTGGCTGATAAGCATACTGGTGAGTATTAAGTGGACGAGTGCTCAAGATGTTTCCCCTAATGTATCCATCCAGCACTTTTTCCAGGCCTTTCAACAGAAATGATGTCAGGCTAATAGGTCTTAGCGATTTAGGGTCCGGTTCTGTCCGACCCATTTTTGGTATATATACCACTTTAACCACCGCCCAACTGGATGGTATATGATTCCGCAACAACGCTGGAAAAATACCGTCCTCACCATGCGATTTGAGTGGTTAGAAAGATTTAATAACCCACTCAATCGTTGTTGCTGTGATAACTTTTTTAGCTACCAACCAATCATTTTTACAGGGTCGTTTATATCGGCTCCTCGATGGTGGCAGCTGTTGGTTATCCGGCAGAATTGAACTTCTGGGAAGTGGTTCTGTGCTAGAAGCTCTAGGTCTAGGGTTTCCTTTCCAGATTCGGTGAACGAGCCATCTGTTCGTTTTACCATTCCAAACTCCCATACCGGTTCTCTGGAAATGATCTTGTGGATTCTAGTACTGCAAGGTGCATCAGTGATATTCTCGCAGAACCTCCTCCAAGATTCTCTTTTTGCATTCCTGATTTCTTTATTATAGTCTGTTAAAGCAGATCTATAGTGTTCCCAATAGCCCGATGCTTTAGCTCGATTGAAGAGGCGTCGAACTTCTTTTCTCATTTTATTTAATGTTTTGTTCCACCAAGATGCCCCTCTGTTGTCTTTTTTAGACTTTAGTGGAGAATTTCCATGATATGCTGAAATGATTGCGCTGTTGATCTGTTCCGTTGCAATTTCTATTTCATCACGATTCCTGATTGTGGTGAGAGCGGACTCCAGATTTATCGTGAATTTTCAGTTTTCAAAAATAGGAAAATTAATACATTTTTTTGCCGAACTCAGCATTACCATCCCCGTAAGCATCAGGGGATGGTTTTTGGAACTGATCCTTTTTAGGAATTCCCGTAAAGGATGTAGGAATTTGTCGTGAAACGAAACAATTTGTCACGAATTTTTAGTTTCCAAAAATAGGAAAATTAATACATTTTTTCCCGAACTCAGCATTACCACCCCTGTAGATCATCAGGGGATTGTTTTCTTGAACTGATTCTTTGGAATTTGTCGTAAGGGATGTAGGAATTTGTCGTGAAACGAAACAATTTGTCACGAATTTTTAGTTTCCAAAAATAGGAAAATTAATAAATTTTTTTGCCAAACTCAGCATTACCACCCCAGTAAATCATCAGGCGTTGGTTTTCTTGAACTGATTCTTTTTTAAGAATTTGGTGTGAGTGGCCTACGAATTTGTTGTGCCCAAAAACAGTTTGTCGCGAATTTTCATTACGCAGAAATAAGAGAATTAATAGGTACACTTTTCTCCATACTCACTACCACCCTTATTGTAAATAATCAAGGGGTAGTTTTTTGGGTCGATTGTTTTTCAGGAATTTGTCGCAAAATTATATTACTCAGAAATAAGGTAATTATTACATTTTCTTTTGTACTCGGCACTACCACCTCCGTAATCAAGGGGCGGTTTTTTGTACTGATTCTTTTTTAGGAATTTTTCACAAGGGGCCTACAAATTTGCCGTGTCAGAAAACAGTTTGCAGTGAATTTCCATTATGCAGAAATAGGAGAATTAATACATTTTTCTCTGTACTGAGCACTACCACCCCCGTAAATCATCAAGGGGTGATTTTTCGCATATTATTTGCTCACGACAAATTCATGACAAATTACTACTTAGAGCTCTTTTTTCCACCATTTTAGCCCGTTTCAGAATGTGGTAATGCTAACTTGACTCAAGTTGGCATTACCATGTTTTTTTTTTTTAATAAGGCGCGACAATTAATCCATAGACCATTGCAAAATTTCGATATGGTAATGCTAACTTTATGGATGTAATAAAACTGATTTCTGTAAGACTGTATTCCAACTACATATTTAGTATTATCTTTATAGAATACATTTGTTATATAATAAGCAGCGGCGACTGTGAAACTTTGGTTAGCCTTGTGTTAATACTGATGCATGGGACCCAACCCCCTATAATTTGTTATAAAAATTACATCTTATTGAAATTTCTTAAATTAATAATGAACAAAAAGATATTCTAAATCGGTGTAACTTTTATAGAAGACCAAAATATTTTAATGGAACTTCAAATCTATGGATAAATTTTCCATAAATTTTTTTATTCCAAAAACCTTCTTTGGATTTTGGTCACATTTTAAACATGGCCTTGACTTTATGCATCATTACTAAGATATAACTAACCAAAATTCCAACAGCAGACACTGAAAATTGAATTACAAATTCTATAATATTGTTATGTGCTGCCCTCTAACGAGGAAAGATGTGATTAAGTTCCTGTTCAAGATGAAAGGAAACCTGTATGGTGGCGCCGTCTATGAGCCAATTGACGAACAATCATCTAGTACATAGTAGAAAACTATGGAGGATTCTAGAAAAGAGTTCTGGAAGGATTCCAAGTGTGTATATAAAGAGGTGAATCCAGCAGATGGGGGAACAGTCAGTTCAGTGAAGTAAACAGACAGAGTTTTTAGGTTAGACAAGAGTTGACAAGTTTAGGAAGAAAAGTAAAGTACATAGTGTTTTAACAGTAGTGAATTTATATTAGATTAAGTTATTATTAGTTGTGAGTTTTAAGTATTTACTAGTGTAATTTTAGTGATAAATAAAGTAGTGGTTAGTGAAAATTCTTGTTGCAAATTATTTAAACCCACAGAGTGTTTACTGGAAAACTGTAAACACGTAACAATTGGTGTCGGAAGCGGAATTGCAACAGAATTTCTGAAGAATTCGACGAAGTTCCATAGTGTTCTATTTGGAAACCACTGGAGATAGTGAAGTGAGTTGAACTGGAAAGTGATATAGACATTAGACAAGATTTATTTGTGCTAGTGTGAGGAAATTTCTGGGACATTCTGTTTAGAAATTAGTGTAGTTTTTAATTGCTTTCAACTGAGAAGCGATATAGACTTTAAATAAGACTTGTTAGTGTTGTTTGTCAGTGTTATTTGTTAGTTTTTGAATGGAAACAAGAAGCATGGCTGCTGAAAAACAAATGCAAGACATGTTCGAGCAATTTAGAAAAATGATGCTAGAACAAAAAGAAGAACAAGAGAGACGCGAAGAAGAAAAAGAAAGGAAACGTCAGGCAGAAAAAGAAGAACAAGAGAAACGTGAAGAAGAATTAAGGAAAATTATACAGGGGCAACAAGATGTTATCCTTTCGGCAACTGAAGACCTCAAAAGTGAAATTAAAGAGGATATTGGCAACATAAAGACTGAAATATGTGATGTCAAAGGAAAAATAAATAAGGTTGAAGAGGAAGTATCTGAAGTCAAAGGAAAAGTTACTGGCGTCGAAGAAAAAGTTACTGGTGTCGAAGAAAAAGTTACTGGCGTCGAAGAAAAAGTTACTGGCGTCGAAGGGAAAGTTACCGTTATAGAAGGAAAATTTCAGGTAGTTAAGGGAGAGGTAGAACAACTTAAGCGACAGTTAAGAATGCAAGGAGGCCAGCTAGTATTATCATCGTCAGGTCCTCGATTACAACCGCCATCCTTCGATGGTCAAACTTCTTGGTCAACCTACAAAAGACAATTTGAGGCAGCGGCGTGCGCAAACAATTGGAGCAATGAAGACAAGGCTATGGCATTGGTGCTAGCATTAAGAGGTCAAGCATCAGAGTTGCTTCAGACTATCCCAGTGACGCAGCAACGGGATTTTAAAGTTTTGGAGGCTGCACTAGATCTAAGATATGGCGACCAACACCTCGCCCAAGTATACCGGACTCAGCTCAAATCACGCACACAAAAGGCTGGGGAAAGTTTACAAGATTTTGAAGCAGCTGTTGAGCGACTCACATACCTGGCTTACCCAGATGCACCCAAAGAATTCCAGGAACAATTAACAGTTGGTACTTTCATTGATGGCATAAGAGACGAGGAGATCAGGCGAGCCCTTAGATTATCTCGAGATAAGACTGGTAGTGAAGCGTTGATCCGTGCCCTCGAGGTTGAAGCCGCTTACAAAGAGACTGCACGTCCGAGAGTACGAGCCATGAAAGTAGAAGAAGAGAACTATTTAGAAAAATCAAATATGGAATCTTTGATGGCTGACATGCACAAAATGATAAGCCAGTTGATGACCAAATCAGATGCTCCAAGGAAGCAGGAACGAGAACAGAGCGATGGACAGTCAAGGAAAGTGATTCGGTGTTATAAGTGGGGCAAACCAGGGCATATTAAGCGAAACTGTCGGCAGCGGAGCCCTGAGAGAGTAAATGCCGCAATTACTGAAGAGCCGCAGGAAAACTAAAGATAGCCAGCGCCTTGGGGGCTGTGCTGGCTGGCGAACGCGGTGCCCCCAGAGAGATACGGGTTTCCCAGATTAGAAGAGTCCCGAGTAGTCTGCTTTTGGATGGCTATGTAAACAAAAGGAGATGTATCTTCACTATCGACACAGATGCCACGTCATCAATAGTGCGACCCGGATTTTTATCAGGAATAAGAGTTGATAAAAGCCAAAATGGATTGGTCGTTCGAACAGCCACAGGAGACAGGGTAAGGGTTCATGGAGAAGTTGACCTAGATCTGCAGTTTGGACGCCTGTGCTTTAGTCATAGGGTTATTGTGGCTGACATCACTGATGATTTCATTTTGGGGCTGGATGTTATGGGAGTACAAGATCAATTTGTACTTGACGTGGTAGAACGAGTCCTAAAGATTGGAAATGAAGAATTTATTTTGTCAACAGCAAATGACCGATTTCAAAAAGTGAGGCTACTGACAGCTCAGACAATCAAGATTCCTGCCCGTTCAGAACAAATAATCGAGGCCATTCTGGAAGGAAACTCTGGTGGATACCGTGTTGGCCTTGTTGAAAAAGATGATTCAATTAAGACAGAAAACGTAATCTTAGCAAGAACTCTGACCCGGACAAAAGACAAAATTCCAATTAGAGTGGCTAATTTAAATTCTCACTCGGTAACTTTCAAGGAAGGTGAGGCAATAGGATCCTACGAACCAGTCCAGTGGATAGCAAGGTGCGAGGAACAAGAGGAGAAATGTTCGCCAACCAGTGTAGACAGGGAAGTTGTGACTTTGTTGAGTTCCCAGTTTGAACACCTATCTGAGGATGAACGTAGAGAGGCAATCAAGTTTTTGGAGAAAGAAAGTGCGGTATTTGCCAAGAACACAGACATCCTCACGAAAACTGATATAGTACAGCATCGGATAGACACTGGTGATTCAGCCGCAATCCGCCAACAACCTAGGAGGTTGCCACTAGCTAAACAGGAAGAAGCTGCTGCGATGGTTCAAAAGATGCTACAAGATGGAGTAATTGAGGAATCAACCAGTCCCTGGTCATCACCGGTAGTCTTAGTTGACAAGAAGGACGGAACTTTGAGATTTTGTGTCGACTACCGTAAGCTGAATGATGTTACGAAGAAAGACAGCTATCCACTACCACGAATTGACGATACATTAAGTACGCTGGAAGGGTCACGATGGTTTTCAACTCTAGACCTTCGAAGTGGGTATTGGCAGGTGGGACTTCACCCTGACGACAAGGAAAAGACTGCCTTCTCAACAGGTAGTGGTTTATATCAATTCACCGTGATGCCTTTTGGACTTTGCAATGCGCCAGCTACTTTTGAAAGATTGATGGAATTTGTACTCCGAGGACTAACTTGGAAGACATGCTTAGTTTATCTTGATGACGTAATGGTTATGGGACGAAACTTCAGGGAACATTTGGAAAATCTTCAAGAAGTATTTGGGAGAATCAGAAATGCACACCTAAAGTTGAATCCAAAGAAGTGTCTACTATTCCAAAAAGAAGTGAAATTCCTTGGATATGTCGTATCTTCGGAGGGAATACAGACAGATCCGGACAAGATCTCTGCCGTGCGTGATTGGCCAAGACCTTCAAATGTACACGAATTACGAAGCTTTCTTGGCCTCTGCACTTACTATAGACGTTTTGTGGAAGGATTTGCGGATATAGCAAAGCCACTACACCAGCTAACGGAGGAGAAAGTTAAATATCAGTGGACACCGGAGTGTGAAACATCATGGAAGAAGCTGAAAGCAGCGTTATGCAGTAGTCCTGTGCTAGCATATCCCCAACAAAAGGGCCTCTATATTCTTGACACGGATGCTAGCAACTCCGCAATTGGATGTGTAGTCCAAAATGGAGAGGAAAAAGTAATCGAGTATTTCAGTAAGGTACTCTCCAAACCAGAGAGGAATTATTGTGTAACAAGGAAGGAACTATTGGCCATTGTTAAGTCCGTGGACCATTTTCACAAGTACCTCTATGGCCAACATTTCAAAATCAGGACCGACCATGCTGCATTAAAATGGCTACTGCAGCTGAAAACCCCAGAAGGTCAACTGGCTCGCTGGATAGAAAGACTGCAGCAATATGACCTCACAATCGAACACCAACCTGGAAAGTCTCATAAAAATGCAGATGCTCTGTCAAGAAGACCGTGCAAAGATGACTGCAAGCACTGCTATCGGGTTGAAAAAGCACAGGGCACGGTAATAGTAAACACAGTTCAGGTAGATGTTCCAGATGATTGGACAAAGGAAGTTCTAAGACGAGAACAAATGGATGACAGCATAATTGGTCCTATATTAAGGGCAAAAGAAAAAGGAACTCGACCGGAATGGAAGGATGTTTCGGACAAAAGTGTGGAGCTGAAGGCATTGTGGGCACAATGGGACTCCCTTAAGGTTGTAGATGGACTATTAAAGAGAGCATGGGAAAGTCCAGATGGGAAGGAAGTTACCATGCGTCTAGTGATACCCAGCTGTCGGATCCCAAAAGTACTTCAGGAAATACATGATGGAGTGTCCGGGGGACATTTTGGTATGAATAAGACACTGGCTAAAGTACGGTAACCATTTTATTGGATCAATAGCCGTCAAGATGTGGAGGCTTGGTGTCGCAAATGCAAGGCTTGTGCAGCTACCAAAGGGCCACAGACGAAGAGCAGGGGCCAAATGAAGCAATATAACGTCGGAGCTCCTTTTGAGAGGATTGCTATAGATGTAGCGGGCCCATTCCCAGTGACAGATGATGGGAATAAATACATCCTGGTCGCTATGGACTATTTTAGTAAATGGCCGGAAGCCTATGCCATTCCGAATCAGGAAGCAGTTACTGTTGCTCGAGTTCTGGTGGATAACCTTGTATGCCGATCTGGTGTACCCCTGGAGCTACATTCCGATCAAGGGAGAAACTTTGAGTCGGGAGTATTTCAGAAAATTTGTGAGTTGCTGGGCATTCACAAGACTCGGACAACCCCTCTTCATCCCCAGTCAGATGGAATGGTGGAACGACATACTAAAACCATGAAGGAACATCTTTCTAAGGTAGTTCACAAGAACCAGCGAGATTGGGATCGACATATACCATTTTTCTTAATGGCATACAGGGCTGCCATTCATGAGACTACTAAACAGACACCGGCTCGTGTAATATTTGGGCACGAGATCAGACTGCCATGTGATTTGATGTTTGGTACACCAGATAAGAAGCCACTGTCCGTGGATGACTATGCAGATGAAGTTAGTCAACAGCTGAGGAATGTCCACGAGTTGGTTCGAAACCAAGTTAGCATAGCTAGTGACAGAATGAAGGCTCGCTATGACCGAAAGGGGACGTCAGCAGGATTCCAGGAGGGCGATCTGGTTTGGCTATATAACCCCCAGCGAAAGAAGGGAAGATCTCCGAAGCTTCACCCACCCTGGGAAGGACCGTATTCAGTCATCACTCGGATCAATGACGTTGTTTACCGAATTCAACGTAGTAAGAAGTCCAAGATGAAGATCGTGCACTTGGATAGGTTGGCGAAGTATGAAGTATGTTGGGGAATCTGAATTGCCTGACCGGGACGTTCAGGCTTAAGGAGGGGGCAGTGTTATGTGCTGCCCTCTAACGAAGAAAGATGTGATTAAGTTCCTGTTCAAGATGAAAGGAAACCTGTATGGTGGCGCCGTCTATGAGCCAATTGACGAACAGTCATCTAGTACATAGTAGAAAACTATGGAGGATTCTAGAAAAGAGTTCTGGAAGGATTCCAAGTGTGTATATAAAGAGGTGAATCCAGCAGGTGGGGGAACAGTCAGTTCAGTGAAGTAAACAGACAGAGTTTTTAGGTTAGACAAGAGTTGACAAGTTTAGGAAGAAAAGTAAAGTACATAGTGTTTTAACAGTAGTGAATTTATATTAGATTAAGTTATTATTAGTTGTGTGAGTTTTAAGTATTTACTATTGTAATTTTAGTGATAAATAAAGTAGTGGTTAGTGAAAATTCTTGTTGCAAATTATTTAAACCCACAGAGTGTTTACTGGAAAACTGTAAACACGTAACAATATAATATGCCACTCTAGTATTATTATTAGTTTAAAGTGCATTAGAACAGAGGTATAAATTTGTTGTATGCATTTAATAGAAGGAAGTGTCGCCAGATTATTTCCCTCATATATACTTACATATTATCTATATTAAATAATGTATTCAAGTTGATCTGACCGATAGCCAAGTTGGTTAAGGTGCGAGGTGGCAATCGCGATTAATCACACCGGTATCGCGCCAACGGGTTCAAATCCCGACTCCGGCACTGTCGGAAGAAATGGCTGTAGATACGCGTTTTTTCAATGTATACCCCCTTCCGCACAAGCCTCTGACTTCGGGAATTGGGGGTTGTCTCATTTTTATGGTGTTTATTATTATTATTAATTAAAAAAATCTTCTGTTTTTGTTCTAAATTTGTTAATCAGATTACACTCCCCCTATATAGTTAGAGCTCCATTGATTTTTTTCGTAACAATTTAATGTCCAGCTGAAACGTCCCTGGTTGCTAGTTCAAAGTAAGGCATACATTTTTTTTTTATGACAAGTTGCTTGGCAGTGTTGGCTTATACCACTTCTTTAGCCTTATATACTGATCAGATTTTCGTGGTCTGTGGTTGTCAAATAACGTGTACCAAAGTTTGATCCGGACTCTAATTTCTCCTCGTGTCGGGGACTGGAGACAGCCATGCTGAACTGGAGAACTGCTTAGAATCTGATGACTGGGGTCCGACTGAAATTTTTGTTGTTATTTTACCATCCTAAAACACAAAAATCCGAGCAGCAAACATATTCTGCAGTCAAGGGCCGAAATATTTGAGATTAAAAATGTGAAGTGAGCAACTTCTCTTGAAATGTAATGTGTTGTAAGAAAAAAATGTTTGTCATGCTTTGAACTAATGACTGTTTCAGCTGGACACAAATTTATACCTCAAACAAAACGAAAAAATGTCGTTTTGTTATTAACTATTAACATATAATCAAATAAGTCAATTTGAGTAGAACTTTATGTAAATATGCACAAAAAAATACTACTACTTTACTATTTATTAAAAATTATCCTGAATTTCTTGGAACACATTTTCAGCTTTGCATTGATCATATTCATTCTCATTGCATTTTATTTAATGAATTGTATACATTGCTGTATAATATATTTAAAAAAATAAAGGTTAGCGATTAAGCTCTGGTTAAACACAGTACATTTCATTGGTAAATACATTCTGATGATATTTACATGTTTTGTCTCAAATATATTTATAGTAATAATTATATTAAGTAGATAAGAGACGAATAGGTTTTATTTATCATTTATATATTAAAATGCCTTCGTGATACCAACTGACAAATATAGTTGTTAGAGATATAGCTCAAGGTTACATAGATATTTATAATTTTCACAACTGATCATTTGGTGTGAGTGCTTTATTTACTAATAATTATTATACAGTTGGCGCCATGAAAACAAATCGAAGATATGAAAATAAGATCTACTGTAATTCAGTGGCTGTTCCTAAGCAGTGCTTATGAGCGCTTTTTAAAATAGTTGCTTAGTGCTTCGAGCATTTCCACGAATATGCTTAGTGATTAGTAATCCTGCAGAGTCCTTGCAAGGGCTCACAAGCACTTTTAGTGCTCTCAGGCACTTGTATGTGCTCGTAAGCACTTTAGAGCTCGCGAGCACTCCAAAAACTCCCAAGCGTTTCATGGCTCATGAGCACTTTTAAAATACTTTCAAATTGTAAGTTAAACTATCTGGGCCAATAGACATTGTTTCTAAGGCCAAAAGCAGCTAATTAAAAAAAAAATTTTAACAGTTAGTTAGAAATGGTTGTGTCCCTCAATTTTGTTATACAGACTAAGAAGACTACTGGAATTGGGACTATATGAATGAATAAAAAGAGAATTACCTTAGTCAGTTGCCAACATTTTAGTCAATTTTTTATTTTGATTTTCTTCAGGGTTTTCACAACAAATATTTGTTCAAGTAAGCACACAATAAAATAAATAAAACCTGTAACACCTTATGACGTAACAACAGTTTTAATCAGTTATTATAGATTTTATTGCTTGCACCTTTGAACCTTGAAGAAAGTGAAAATATGGCATTGACTGAAATGTCAGTAAATGGCTAAGTAATTATTGTTTTTTAATTCTACAGTCCCAACTTAGATAATCTTCTCAGCATAGTACAATGGATGATTAGTATTTTCAGACCAGCAGTGGCACTCTGTTTACAATTCATTTCTATCGTTTCGTAACTATAGTAGAAATCTACAAGCAGTTTCTATAGTCGCCTTTATTGGTACTCTGTTTGCCTGTCGACTACGTTTCGGGTGTGGTCGGTTTTCTATTAACTATTCTGAAAATATCATTATGTTATTGGGGATTTTTAAAAAGTAACTAGATGAATAATTATTTCTAACAGTGTAACCTAACCCAAATAAATATTTAGAATTCAAAGTGCGCATAGGGCGAATTATAAAAATATAATAATTCAGGTTAATAAAGATTGATTGAGATGTTACCCATAAATGTGGTAAATATTTTGGCTGTCCAAGAGGAGAAACGAAGAGAAGAACTTCGCCAGTTTCACATGGAGAGAAGGATAAGAGGCAAGGAAGTGATCCATTTCAACTTAACGATAATCACTTCATAGATCTCTTTAGGCTTACAAAAGATATGGCCCATTATGTCTTAAATACAATTTTACCTGTAATATCAACAAAAAGTAGTGTACTAGCCATACAGCCTAGAGTTTCATTTTTTCCGTATTATATTTTTATGCAACTGGATCATACCAAAGAACAGTGGGACAAAGTTATCTCATATCTATTTCTCAGCAATCCGTATCGAGAGCTGTAACAGAAGTTACTTCTGCAAGGTCACGAATGGATCAGGTTATGGAGACAACTGGATTTCCTGGAGCTATTGACTGCACTCATGTAGCAATAATTGCTCCAAGGGTTGAAGAGCACAATTATTTGAATCGTAAAGGCTTCCATTCAAAGAATGTCCAGATTGTAAGTTTAATGTATCTGCTATAACAAGAGTTTTGCACTATAACCATATGTTTTAGATTTGTGATTATGATCTCAGAATTTTGAACATCAATGCAAAATATGGGGGAGCTACTCATGATTCATACATTTGGAGAAATTCCATTGTAAATCAAGAATTAGAAAGATGTTGGAACAATGGTAAGGGCATATAAAATTAGAGATATCACAATATCTAACAATAAATTTCACAAATTTCAGGTGACAAAAATACTTGGATACTGGGCGACTCTGGCTACCCGCAACAGCCATGGCTAATGACACTGTTTCTATAATCCTAAATTTTGGCCAAAAGGTGTAGGATACAAAAGATTTAATTTCCAGCGCTATAATGAAAAAAAACAAACAAAACACTGGTGAATAAAAACCAAGTTCTTTTTTAGGTATATAGAACCATATGAGCAAACCAAACAGTTCAAAGCAAAAAGGATAGGAAAACAAGAAGGCAACACACAAAATAACTTTAGTATATTTTATCAAAATATCCAGTGCATTACAAACAAAATAGATGAGATAACTTTATTATTAGAAGAGACACAAAATTGTTTTGATGCTCTAGCCTTTACTGAACACTGGCTAAAGGACAATGAAAAAAATTTCATGAACATTAATAATTTCAGTCTTGCTTCATGTTTTGTGAGACAATCTTCAATACACGGTGGAAGCTGCATATACATAAGAAAAAAAGTGGAATTCAAAGAACTCCTACATCTGAAACAGAAAAGTAAAGAGCTAGTAATTGAGTGTAGTGCTGTTGAAATAATACCATCAAAAATAAAAATCATTAATATATATCGACTCCCATCTGGTGATTTTGATGCATTCATAAATACCCTTGAAGACATGCTATTATCGATATTAAAATCAAAGGAAAATATTATTGTTCTATGTGGAGATTTCAACCTGGACTTACAAAATAAAAAAGACAATCGAGTAAAACTATTCCTAGATCTTCTGTCAACATTTGGTTTACAATCCTCGACGAATGAACCAACAAGAATAAGTACCGTCGAAACAACAATAGACAATATATTTTTGAATATACCGCAATATGAGAGTAAAGTGCTTAAAAATGGACTATCGGATCACTTTGGGCTGGAACTACACTTTCCTGAGACCTACATACAAAGAAATTTGAACTGTCAAATAGAACACCGGATTATTGTTAATGAAGATCTACAGCAATTTAAAGAAAAGATAAAAAGCATTAAATGGAGTAATGTTCTAATAAACAGAAATCCAAATTTAAGTATTAATAAATTTATTAAAATATTTCATGAGGTGCTAGATGATGTATTTCCAAAAAAGAAGCTTAAGAGAAGTGAACATAAGAAGGCTATTTGGATAAACGATGATCTGAGAACACGAAGCAAAGTTAAAAGACAACTGTATGAAGAAATGTTACAGGGGAAAGTGTCAAAGGAAATGTATAAAAAGTATTGTAAGAGCCTAAAAAATAAAACAGAAGAAACCAAAAGAAACTCGCATTCTAACTATATCCTGAATTCGAACAACAAAACTAAAGCAACATGGGACCTGGTGAAGAACATCACAGGAAAAGACAATGATGATCGATTTCAACTAGAAAACATATGTAAATGTGATGACGAAAACGAAAAAAATGAAATATTAAATGAAATAAATAACTACTTTGTAAATATGAGTGAGGATGTTAGTGGAGAACAAAGGAAAAATTTGAGCTATGTTTATAAAAATAATAACACCATGGCTTTGTATGAAACGACTCCAATAGAAATTTATAATATAATAAACTCCCTAAAAGATACGGCAGCTGTGGGTGCTGATGAGATTCCAACAAAATTGGTAAAATATTGTGCTGAAGAAATATGTAAACCCCTGTCAGATATAATAAATATGTGCTTTACTTTAGGAATATTCCCGGATGATCTAAAGAAAACAATGATCAAACCAGTATTTAAAAAAGGCAATAAGAATGACATTGCAAACTATAGGCCTATTGCTATGATCTCCATAATTGCAAAAATATTTGAAAAAGCCTTGCTAAATAGGATAGTGAACTTCACAGAAAAGTATAATATAATATCGGAAATGCAAAGTGCATATATAAAAGGAAGATCAACAGTGAGGGCAGTATATATGGGATTATGTGAAATACTAGATGCAATTAGTAACAAGAAAAAAGTCGTAGAGCTCTTCTTGGATCTGTCAAAAGCCTTTGACAGTGTTGATCATAAGATACTTCTTGAAAAAATAGAAATAATGGGCTTCCGAGGAAATGCCTATAAAATTATAAAATCGTACTTAGAAAATAGAGAACAGTGTGTAACAGTCATGGATTCTGGTAAATATATAAGGTCAGAATGGGAATTGGTCAAAAAGGGAGTACCTCAAGGATCAATTTTAGGCCCAATTTTATTTCTGCTTTATATAAATGATCTACCACATATCAGTAAACATCTAATAAATCTATTTGCAGATGACAATTCTCTAGTGATAAGAGCCAAAACAAACGAAGAATTGATAACCGAAGTTGCAGCCTCGATTGATATATTAAAAGAATGGTATACCTGTAATAACCTAAAACTAAATATTGAAAAAACCCACTTACTAAAATTTAGTCTAAAGAAGGAGTTACCACTTCTCATTGATTATAACGATCAAACATTAACAACAGCGGATCACACTAAATTCCTAGGCATTATAATCAATCCACAGTTAAACTGGAAGCATCACGTGCAAGATCTAGCTACAAAAATTAGTGCATTTGCATATGCGTTACGCGCTGTAAGCAACTCCATGAATGAGGCAGCAGCTCTAGCTTCTTATTATGCCTATGTCAACTCCAGATTAAAATATGGAATTATCTTCTGGGGAAACTCAGTTGAAACAAACCGAATATTCAGGCTACAAAAAACTTGTATTAGAAGTATCTACCATCTGAAACGAACTGACACATGTAGCATATTGTTTAAACAAAAATGTATACTGACTCTTCCAAGTCTGTATATATATGAATGTGCATGCTTTGTGAAGAATAACTATGAAGAACTATTCAGCAAATATGAAGCAGACCATCTATATAATACACGTGATTATATAAATGCAAAACTCTGCTTACCACAGACACCATACAGTCAAGTGCAGCGAAATGTAGTGACAACTCATGAAAATCTATAATCACTTACCCAATGATAATAAAAACTTACCATATAAAGTATTCAAAAGAAAAATTAAAAATTGGTTAATTGATAAGACTTTTTATTCTGTATCTGACTTTTTTAATTATAAATTTTAAGTTTTAACTTGTTATGGTATTGTCTAGTTTTATTGAAATAGTTATATATTATGTGTCTTTACTATATTATTATGTTCTTTATATTAATTATTTGTGTTATACACTACTTTGTAATCTCTGACTTGTTCTACACCTGTATGGTATTAAGGAATAAAGTGATTATTATTATTATTATTATTATTATTAATACACCTGAGGCTGCTTATACAGAAGCACATATTAGGGCAAGAAATTGTGTAGAGCGCCTTTAATGGAGTATTGAAGGGTCGCTTCCGTTGTATTACGGGGGAAAGAAAGTTACGGTATCATCCAGATAAAGTTGGGCATATTATTAATGCATGCGCTATTTTGCATAATATTTGTGTAGAAGGAAGATTGCAAAATGAATTTTATATTCAGAATATTGATAATCAAGTTGAAGATAATGACATAGGAAACCAAATTTTATTAAATAACGAGGGGAATATAGCTAGACAAAATGTAATAAGAAGATACTTTGTATAGAAAAATATTAATAAAATTCTTTATACCTAGTAGCAGTATTTTTCATGTCAAGTGCTTCCAGATTATTAATTTATACATTTTACCATTGGCATAAAAAGATGGCTAAATGAATAAAACATTAAAATATATATTTCAACAACTTTATATAAAATACATATGAAACAGAATACAAAACTTTACTTACTGATTTTAAACCATAACACATGAAATATTTAAATATATAACATATAACTAAATATGCATACCTATAATACAAATAACCAAAACAGATACATAATAAAGTACGTCTCCTAAATCAAATCAGTCAAACTCATTTTTCAGTAAACATATCTAGAAGAAAAATATCTGAAAATATACATGATATATCACAAAATAGATACAAGATATTCTATGTCCATGAAGTTCTTGGGGTCAAAACGACTAGATCTAACTAAATACATCTATCCCAAATGGACTTGTACAGCCGCTATAGGCAAATGCTTTCTATGATTAGAATGAAATTGTGTATAGATGGGGTTTCCATGTAATCGATTACATTAAATTTACAGAAAGGCAGAAACTATTCTCGTCTTTCGAATCTGTTATATGTTTTTAGGGGTCATGAAATTTTTTCTTCAAATAGATACAGATACCTGCATGATTTATTATTTTTCTGTCTTAAGAAATGTGTCTAGATGTAAACGTTTCGAAACAAGAAATTTGTCCATTTCGCACAAAACAGCATCTACCAAAATATTACCATTCCTAATTAAGGATTTATCTGAAAAATAACAAAAATTTCGAACCCCTTTGATTTGTATCTGGCAGTAGCTAAACGAATCAATTTTAGATAAAGGGAGATTTGCTTAAATCTAGTCATTTTAACTGAAGAATCTACCATGTATGTACAGTTAATACAGAGATATGTTGCTTGTACTTGTCTAATAAATAAATAATAAAATATATATATATATATTGACAAATGACATTGGCTACCAATCTTTCATGATTTGTAAGGTATAATTCAATGCAGGTCGGGGTATTTGCCCGCTGAGTAGTTGTTTCCTGCAAATCATGTATAATAACAGTATATGGGTTAAGTCCACCAAGGGCTAAAGGTCACCGCTCTCGGTACTTGCAAAATAGCAAGTCGCTATACACCATGGAGACATCTATGATGTCTGGTGTATAGTAGCATTTGACCACATGAGGGTATTCACTTACCTCTCACCGGTACACCATTTACTTAAGTTTGTATAAAACTAACAGGTTGGCCACTGACATTTGTCTGTTCCATGACCTATGGCATACTGATGAGAACTAATAAGTTCGAAACCGGTCTATGTCTGGTCGGGGAATTGACAAATGACATTGGCTACCAATCTTTCATGATTTGTAAGGTATAATTCAATGCAGGTCGGGGTATTTGCCCGCTGAGTAGTTGTTTCCTGCAAATCATGTATAATAACAGTATATGGGTTAAGTCCACCAAGGGCTAAAGGTCACCGCTCTCGGTACTTGCAAAATAGCAAGTCGCTATACACCATGGAGACATCTATGATGTCTGGTGTATAGTAGCATTTGACCACATGAGGGTATTCACTTACCTCTCACCGGTACACCATTTACTTAAGTTTGTATAAAACTAACAGGTTGGCCACTGACATTTGTCTGTTCCATGACCTATGGCATACTGATGAGAACTAATAAGTTCGAAACCGGTCTATGTCTGGTCGGGGAATTGACAAATGACATTGGCTACCAATCTTTCATTTCATTTCCAATCATCATTTTATTTGATACACTTAACCACGAACTGCTGCTTTACAAATTGGAGTGCTATGGAATTAGAGGTATAGCTTTAAACTTCTTTAGGTCTTATCTTTCTAACAGAACCCTGAGAGTTTGTATTAGTACGAAAGAGGGTAATAACATGACTACCATCTATTCTAAACCAAGACAGATAACTACAGGGGTACCCCAAGGTTCAGTATTGGGGCCTTTATTGTTTTTATTGTATGTCAATGAATTACCTGAGAGCTTGGCATTACATTCCATATATCAGTATGCTGATGATACCTCCTGTGTAATATCTACCAGAGATACTACTGCTACATCACACAAAGGTACAACTGTGGTAAATAAAATGGATAAATGGTGTCGTGACAACTCACTTATCCTAAATGAAGCTAAAACTGTACTTATCCAATTTAGTAATAAAACCCCAGATTCAAGCATCTACTTGAAGTTTAGAGAAAAATCCATTCCCGTTGCAAATAACACAAAATTCCTGGGGGTCGTGGTCGATTCAAAACTATCTTTCGAATACCATGTTAACTCAACAATCTCTAAGCTTAACAAAGTATGTTACTCAGTACGAAACATACGATCTTCTGTCGATCTTAATGTGTTAAGGGTCTATTACTTTGCCCATGTGCAGTCCATACTTAGTTATGGTTTAATATTCTGGGGGTCTAGTGTCCATGCCAGAAATGTGTTTATCGCTCAAAAGAATATTATACGATGCATGCTTAGGAAAAACAATCGAGAGCCTAGTAAGCCATTATTCAAAATGTTGGAGTTAATGACATTACCCACCTTATATATATACCTGTTGATTTTATTTGTAAAAAAAAATATTGGTAAATTTAGAACAAATGAGGATATGTACAATGGTATGATGATGGTAACTCGAAATTCAAATGCACTGAGAGTTCCTCATCATCAAACATCATCATTCGAAAAGGGAGTATACTACAGAGCAGTGCGGGCATTTAATGCAGTTCCACTGGAGATAAAATCTATCTCTAATATTTTTTTATTTAAAAAGAAATTAAAGTGTTACCTTCTTGAAACATGTCCCTACAGTTTTGATGAGTTTTTACTGAATGCCAGAATATTTCCTTAATAGTCCTTATATGAAATAATGATCAATTTGTCTCTGCGGAGTTTTTTTTTTATATAATATGTATGTTTTTTTATTCCTTTTAAATATTTATGTATATATATTTTGTATGTACCGTTTTCTTTTTATGTATTATATATTCTGTGTGTTATCTATGTTATATACATGACAATTGACAATTCCAATACTTGTAAAAGTCTGATGGAAATAAAGATTATTATTATTATTATTATTATTATTATTATTATTATGATTTGTAAGGTATAATTCAATGCAGGTCGGGGTATTTGCCCGCTGAGTAGTTGTTTCCTGCAAATCATGTATAATAACACCATATATATATATATATATATATATATATATATGTTAGATAGTGGATTACTTGATTAACTTTTTAAAAACTTTTATTCACTTGTAATGGAGTCAAGCTTGACTCTTGTAAAAATAACAATAATAATTTTGAATGTGTTTAATCGAAAATGAGTATAAGACTGAAGGTACAAATGTCTGTTGGTTATATTTATAACATTAGAGAACAAAGAATATTGAATTGGCAATTCAGCATGATAAGAGATTACCAAGAAAGAAACATTAAGCTCAGCCAACGTGAGCGGTTATTAGAGAAGAGCTGTTACGCAATCTGTAACATGATATGTTTGAGAAGGTTAAGCCTGTCTCATTGATATTATATATCATAGTATATTTCTAATATAACAGCTTCCCCCTTATAAAAAAAGTTGGTGTTTTATGCAGCAACTTTTGAAATGAATATAAAATGTATATAAAAGATAATGGTACAATTTGGAAAAATATAAAGAGTACAAAAATGTTAAATCGTAAAGTTTAAAATACAGAATATAGCCTTAGCGTCTAAAATATGAAATGCAAGCACAATAAGCTTGATTCATAAAATAATATAACATAAAAATGTTAGAGTTAAAATATAGCTTTAGCAAGAAAGCGTAAAATACAAACATAATAAGTTTGTTGTAAAATGGGATAATATAAAAATATTCCCAGGGTTAAAATATGGCTTTACCGTGAAAGCCTAAAATATAAGCATGATAGATTTAAATGAAAATAGTATAAAAATGTTAATGCAATTGAAATTAACAAGGGATAAGTAAAATAATGAAATGTAATGATTAAATGAATAAAATATGGTTCACTGAAGAGTCCAGCACTAAAAGTCAGTAAAAGGCACAAAACAGTTCATCTTTATGTAAGTTCTATCTCTTCGGCTTCGTTGTCTTCTCTCCTTAAGGTAGGTCGTCTTCGTGAAGGGAATAGGTTAGCAAATGTCCTGTGGGGTTTGCTAGGCCTAGGTGGAGATGGGGGTGATGCAGAAATATCGATGGCTCGTCTTCGTCTTTTTGTTCTGCACTTACAAAATAGGTACAGAAATAACAGTCCAAATATTAGCACAATGATGAAGTAGGTGAACCAGGATATGTGTTTTGTTACGAATGGTTCGTTGATTAAATCGTCTAGATCTCTGGAATATTGGTCCAATTTGTGTTTGGCAATTTCGAGATCTTCTGTGTTAAGGTTGTTTAATTTTAATGGTTTAAGGTTTGGTGCTCTAATGTTGTTTGGAATTTTGTTGCAGCATTCGAATGGAATTTGGATGGGATGAGTGTCGTCGTTTACGTCGGTTACTTCGTTGGTACTGGCTTGGATTTTTGTGATGCCTATAAAGGCATAACAATTAGGTTGTAATTTCACTATTGAGTTTTTGTAGATGACTTCAGTTTTCGAACTTCTTTCTGGACAATTGATGGTTGCCTGTAATGGTTCTGCGTTGATAACTAACCACGTATTTTCGTCTATCTTTTGGACGTTGTAGCCTTGGCTGATGATGAATGACGTCTGGCAGCTTCCTGGCAGAGTTTTGGGGTTCTTGAAGACACGGGCTTCGCAAATGGCATTATCATCAATAGGGTATGAAAATAGATTTAGACATAATTTAGTGTTGAAGTAGAGTGGTTTGCATTCTCTGAGGTCCGGGATGGTTAAGTACATTAAAGAATCATCATCTCTCGCGATATATTTTTGAGAGGTTGACAAGATATGATATAAGCCAGTTCTATTATCCAAAATAGGGATAGGGTATAATTGAAATACTGAGTAGGTTTGAGGGTCTACCAAAGGTATGTCTAATACGAATATTAAATCTGAATTTGTTTGAAAAGCTTTTAGTTCTATAATGTCAATACTGTGCAACTTTTGATAATTTGATTGGAAGTGGCAAATTGTTCCTTTGTAGGTTCTGTGAAATTTCCTGTAACGAATTTACCAAGTCTTTTGGGTTTATGATCGATGTATGAATTATTTTGAGCCTCGCGAAAGTGATAGAATTCAGGATATCGTTTAAGTTATCTTCGATAAATAGATAGCTTGCCATAAGCTGTTCGCAGATTTCTATAAATTTTAATTTTGCGTGAATATTTTCTATGTCTTTAGTCATGTCTAGAATTGAAGTTTCGATTTCTTTAATATCTTTATTGAAAGTTTCTTCATCAACTTGCAGTTTTTGAATTGTTGCGTTGAAATTTTTGATTACCGAAGTTGTGACAGATATTTGATTTTTGATTAAATTTTCGAGTTGGTGCTCGTCATTATTTAATTTGTTGATGCAATCAGAATAATACTGACCATCTTCTGCATCTAAATTTCCAGTTATTGATTTGAAAATTGTTCCAATACCGTTTAGTATTCCTTGCTTGTATCGTTTCGTGTCAAGGTAAATTTCGTCAAATTTTGATTGTATTGATTGAGAAATTTGTGTCAATAAACTGAGGTGAGTTTTTACATCTCCTAAAAAGATGTTCATGTAATGATACGTTGGGTCGAGCGTGTTGTATAGTGTCTGTAAGATCTTGTCGTTTTTGTCGAAAGCTGTCTTAAAGGTAGATATGTTTTTGTGTACCAGTAAAGTCCATTTCTTGTGAGAAATCACAATGTCTGTGTCTCGGTGATAGTATACTCCAATTGTATTGTTAATTGGTGTTATTTTAAATTGAGCAAGTGCTGATCCGAACAGCAGGAAAAACCTGAAAATAAATTTAATTTTCAGTATAAGGTTTCATTCGGTCAAAGTTTACTTTAGTCGTTTGGTTTGTTTCCGGATTTAATAATGTTGCAGAATTTTGAGAAGTTTCTAAAATTTCGAAGGGGCCGTTAAATTTGTTCTGTAATTTGTTTTTTATTTGTGATTCTTTGACGTACACTTTGTCGCCAATATTATATGTGTGTCGATTTTCGGGAATGTTTTTGTCGAATCGAACTTTGGCTTTTTGTTTTTGTGCTTCTGTTCGACTTCGCGCAATTTTGTAATAGTGGGATATCCGGTTGTTAAGGTCTCTAACGTATTTGGTAATCAGGTCTTTCTGGTTATAAAGAGTTTCGGGTGGTCGGTTAGCTGTATGTCCGAAAATAAGCTCGTATGGCGTAAAGCCATGAGTTTTGTTTACCGAGTTGTTATAACATATTACCGCGTATGGTAATATTGTGAAAGGATGTTCGTTCGGATTCTCTGTTTTATGTATTCTGATCATTTCCGCTACGGTGGCATGGAATCGTTCGATAGATCCATTGGATTGAGGGTGTCCTACGCTGGAGTATGTTAATTTTATGTCGTAGAGAGTACAAAGATCTTTTAATAAATTATTATCGAATTCACCGCCGTAATCACAATGAATTCTTAATGGGGTGCCATAGTGTTGGAAATATAGCAACAGGGTGTTTACAACTGATTTTGCACTTTTGTCTGGGACAGCATAAGCTTGAGTAAATTTCGTTAACTCGTCGCGGATGGTTAATGCATAGTTTCTCGTGGGAAATTCGAATAGATCGATATTAACTCTCTCAAATGGAGTTTTAGGGGTTTCGGTAATTACTAAGGGATTGTTGAGGTTCTTACGACAGACTTTTGTTCTTTGACATGTTTCGCAGTTTTTTATAAAATTTTCGACATCTTTTGTTAAACCTTGCCAATTATATTTATTTTTGATTCTACGTATTGTTTCGTTTATTCCACGATGTAAATTATTTTTTCCGGTATGATGCTGGTCGAGAATGATCGGACGTTGGTCTTCATCGGGAGTTCGTAATAAATTTTGACAAATGATTAGTTTTAAATCTTTTTCTGCAAAAATAAATGATAGGATTTCGAGAATTGGAAAGTCTAGATTGTTTTCAACATGGTAAGTTTTGGAAAGGTCTAATTTGTTTCGATGTTTGTAAAGTGTTAAAAATAGATGTTCTACCACAGACTCTGGGTCGAAAGGTAGAGCGATAATGTAGTAGTTTCTTTGTCGGGTCGATTTGCTGGAAACGATATTAATTGTATTGTTATAGAATTCGGGGTTTTCTTCGAAAATATCCTCGATAATTTGATGGTGAAGGTCTGTCAAGTTGTTTTGTTGGAAAAATGTTATGATGTTTTTATTTTCTCGATCTAATAGTTGTTTATTTGTGATTTGAATTTTGGAATAGTCTATTAGAGATTTGGTTTTGTAAAGTCGGGAAAATGTGTCAAATTCTCGGGCGATTTGTTCGTCGGTAATTCGTCATCGTTGTCTGAAATATCATCTTCATCTGAGTCTTCGTTCGCGGCTAGAATTTTTGAATAAAGTTTGGAACATTCTGAAAAGTGATTGATTTTTATTCTGGACAACGCGTCCGCGTTTTTATTGATTTTTTCGGGTTTGTATATTATTTCGTAATCGTATTCTTCGAGTTTTAAGCGCCAACGCGCTAGTCTACTACCTGGGTCTCTTATAGAAAATAACCAAGTGAGTGGCCGGTGGTCGGTGACGAGTTTGAACTTCCTTCCGAATAGATATGGCCTAAAATGCTTTACACTCCAGACCAAAGATAAAAGTTCACGCTCAATGGTTGAATACTTGGTTTCCGCGCCGCATAAAGTTCGAGATGCGTATGCGATTGGCAAATCTTTTCCTATACTTCCTTGTGAAAGTACAGAACCTATTGCAAATGCACTAGCGTCTGTAGTTAGGACAAAAGGTTCATCGAAGTTGGGGTAGATCAATATCGGAGTAGTTGTCAAGGTTTGTTTTAGGGTTTCAAATGAATTTGTACAGTCATTGTCGAAATTGAAAGGTATATCTTTTTGTAGCAATTTAGTCAAGGGTTTTGAAATTTTGGAAAAATTGGGAATGAAACGTCTATAATAGCCTGCTAAACCTAGAAAAGATTTAATTTCTTTCTGATTTTTGGGTTGAGGAAAATTTAGAATTGCTTCTACTTTGGCAGGGTTCGGTTTTACACCATCCTTTGTAATAAGATGTCCTAAATAGGCAACTTCTTTGCGAAGGAATTCGCATTTGTCTGGCTGAATTTTGAGGTTGGCTTTTTGTAAACGTTTGAAGACTTCTGTTAATCGAGAAATATGTTCATGGATAGTAGGGGAGTAGATAATGATATCGTCCATATAGACGAGACACCTTTCGTTTTGGATTCCTAGTAAAATGTTGTCCATCACCCTTTGAAATGTTGATGGAGCATTTTTGAGTCCAAAAGGCATTCGTACGAATTCAAAATGACCATTTTCGACTGTGAAAGCGGTTTTTTGAATGTCTGGGATCGATTTCAATTTGATGGAAGCCAGAGGCCAAGTCTAAAGTCGTGAAATATTGGCATTTGCCTAATTGATCTAAAAGGTCGGAAATGTTAGGTAGAGGATATTTATCACCTATCGTTACTTCGTTTAATTTTCGGTAGTCAACTACGACGCGCCATTTCTGTTTACCAGAAGCGTCTAGTTTTTTGGGGACTACCCAAACTGGGGAGGACCAGGGAGAAATTGAAGGCTGGATAATGCCTTGGTCGAGCATTTTTGAAACTTGTGATTTTACTTCTTGTTTGTGAATTTGGGGGTAACGATAAAATTTAGTGAAAATTGGTTTAGAATCGTTAGTGTCTATTGAATGCTTGATTTCGTTGGTAAATGTCAAGTTGTCACCTTCTAGATAAAATATGTCTGAAAAGTCTAAACAGAGTTGAGTAATTAATTCACTCTCCTCGTCGTTCAAGTGATCTAAGCGTAATTGATTTTTTATTTCGTAGTTGCGGTCTATGTATTGGGAATCCGGATTTTGAAGATTTACGTTAAATATTGATCTAAATTTTTGAACGGGTTCAAGTTTAAGATCCGAGAAGTTTACTGTTTTTGGAATCGCGTTTGCGTTTATTATCGTTGTCAAAAATTCACCATTGTTGTCTATTTCGACAATGGCGTTCGGTAAGCGTACCTTTTCATTTTCCTGGGCTATTAGTATAGCTTCGGTATTTTGTAAATTACATTTAAGCTTAAAAATCTTTTCTGTGCGTGGTTCGATAGAAATTACATTTTGGTTTTTTGTTTCATTTAAATTTTGATGTTTAATCGGGCTCCAGATTGTAGTTAATATATTATCGGTAACTTGATACAATGGTACGGTTTTGAAATTAGTGATTAATTGTCTGTTTTTAATGTCTATTAAGCAATCGTAATGGTCCAAAAAGTCGGCACCTAAGAGTCCGTCAAATTCTATATCTAGATTATGAATATAAACTTTGTACGGATCATTTGGATTGAAAGGTATGAGAGCAGATTCAGTGATATTAATTTTTTCGTCTGTTATACCCTGTATAATTACATTTTCGCGGGAGCGACGTTTATAGTTTTCTGCCGTTTCGGGTTTGAATATAGAGATACCTGCGCCTGTGTCTATCAAAATTTTGAAACGTTTAGTGGTCTTCTATGTAAAATAAATTTTTTGAGTTTACGATATTTAGTTTGTAGCGGGGTGTTTTTACATGAATTGGTTTTCCGGGAAGTTCAGGTTTGGGTCGAAACTGTCCTGGAGGTTTATCGCTTGGACTTGATGAGAAATTTGGTCTAGCTCGTCCGTTTGTTGTGTTGGAGTATTCGTGGAATACTCCGGGCCTGTGTAAAAATCCGGAGGATTAACAGTATAATCCTCGTATTGCTGAGAATTAGCAGTATAATACCCACATTGTCCGTTTGGAAAATCGTAGTCATCATTATTTTCAGATTGATAATCAGGAGAATAATTGGTAGAATAATTTACGGATTGATTTGCAGAGTAATCTTCGTATTGGTTTGGGCTATTTGAATAATTATCGTAAGTTTTTTGGTTTAGGTGATGGGTTTTTTGTTGGTTAAATCTATTGAAATTCGGGTTCGGTTGTATGGCAGAAGGTCTCTGCTGGTGGAAGTTAGGATTTGGCCTGATAGCTGAGGGCCTGTTTTGTTGTGGATAATTGCGTTGTTGATTAGAAAAATTTTGGGAATTCTGTGGTCTAAAGTTTGCTTGGTTAGGTACACTGTGGAGGTGCTATCTAGGAGCTTGTGCCTGATTGGAATAGGCGTTTGGTGTGAAATTGGGGTGTGAAAATTGGTGGTTTTGCCTCGTGCGGCATTCGTTAAAGCTGTGTCCATTCCTTTTGCAGAATGTACAAAATGGTGGGAGATTTGGGCGTCTTTGCTGATTTTGAACGGGATTTTTGTTTAAAGTTCTATTTCCAAATTTTTGGGATTCGAAATACGATAATTGTAATTCTCGTTTGATGCGATTTATTGCATCTAGCATATTGTCGGGGTTACCAGCACTAATAATTTGACCTAATTTTGGTTCGAGTCCAGTGAGTAGAGTAGTTAACGTCATATTTTCTATTAAAGTGGATTGCGCGGTTTTTTCCTCTGAAGTTAAACTTTGTTTTTGTATTGCCGCGTGCATTTTTGCATTATGTGTTTGTAACCTGGACACAAATATTAAAGCTGTTTCGTTAGGTAATTGACGAATTGTTTGCAAGTCTTGTATCAAGGCTGTCAAGTCACGAGAGTCACCAAAATGTGATTCGAGCAAATTTTTTATTTCCGCCCAAGTGACGGGGTTTCGTGAATTTATCAATTCTGCGGCTTTTCCGCGTAATTTATTTTTTATGTGAAGCGTTAATAAGATGCGCTGATCATCGACAGCGATCCCCTGAGCGGTTATACAGGCTGAAATAAATGTTTGCAAGAATATGGGGTGGCCGTCAAATTCGGGCACTATGGAAAATATTTCGTTTAACCTATAAGGTTCAATATTTATAGTTTCGTTTGCAGTGATTGAGTTGTTAGAATTTGCAGTGATTGAGTTGTTTACATTGGAATTGCTTACGTTTGTAGTGGTAGCCATTTTATTTGTATTATTTAGATAATTAAATAACTTAAAACACTTTTTCAATTTGAGCTAGTACGCTACTGATAATTGGCAATTTTTTTTTTATATTATATGTAAAACAATGTGCTGTTTATTTTATAATATTTCAAAATTTAATTACAAGGATAATTGGATTAATTTAAAAAGTGTTTTTAGTTGGGAATAATGTCACTGAAATTTTATATACCAATTTGCACTTTTTTTAAACAGTATAGAACTTGTGGGTTTTATTTTATTTCACAGTCAAGTAAGGCGTAAACTTAACCTTTATATGATATATGATATTATGATGAAAATAATGTCAAGATAAAAATGGTATGTGATTATAATTATTTATGTAGGAAATGTAGATAAGTTCGTACTTAAAGAGTATATGATATTACGATAAAAATAATGTTAAGATAGGAACGGTATAGTTATTTATGTAGGTCACATAAATTTTAAATAAAATATTATATTACTTCTGAATGAAATTATTATTTGAATATTAGAACTGCTGTTCGTTAAATTGAATTGTTTTTTATAAGAAAAATATGCAAAATAATCGAGATGATTCTTAAAATCTACTTACATTAAAATTTCCATTCCACACGTCTGGATTGAAGTTGAATGCTGCTCCATAAACTTTGTTACAATGCGGTCTTCTCTGCCAGGGGCGTTACCAGGTATTCCTTCCACAGAGGTCTCCTACACTGCCGAAGATACCAACTTCTCGACTGGGATGAATTCTTACTTGCTAATTTGTTGATTGAATGATATGTTGCTTTGTTGCTTGTTGAATTATTATTATTGTTTCTTTGTGAACGTAGATTCTTCTGAGTAAAGGATTGGGATCCACCACGACAGCTAAGGAATTTCTCCTTTTTCCAGGGGCTCTTTTCTTCAGGTTAGGCACCTTTTCCAGATGAACTCCTTGTTCCTTCCGATATGTTTTCCACTGGTTAGGCTCCCGAACTGTGCGTGTTCTTCAGATCCGCCACGACTGCGCCAATGTTAGATAGTGGATTACTTGATTAACTTTTTAAAAACTTTTATTCACTTGTAATGGAGTCAAGCTTGACTCTTGTAAAAATAACAATAATAATTTTGAATGTGTTTAATCGAAAATGAGTATAAGACTGAAGGTACAAATGTCTGTTGGTTATATTTATAACATTAGAGAACAAAGAGTATTGAATTGGCAATTCAGCATGATAAGAGATTACCAAGAAAGAAACATTAAGCTCAGCCAACGTGAGCGGTTATTAGAGAAGAGCTGTTACGCAATCTGTAACATGATATGTCTGAGAAGGTTAAGCCTGTCTCAGTGATATTATATATCATAGTATATTTCTAATATAACATATATACACTATGCTCTAAAATGCTTATTTAAAGCATCGCAAATATTTTCAGCTGAATCTGCAAAACGTTTTATGTTTGCGTCTATGCTTTGTAGCACAATATAAGTCTCTTTGGTTAAATTTATAATTTCATTCGAAATGGGGCGACGTCTTTTACTCCTTCTTTTATTTGGTGTATCTTGTGACTTTTCTGCTCGTTTTGATCCACTTCCTTCACCAATTTCAATCTCGGAGTAGTTATGATCACAGTTTTCCTTCTGTGACCCACATTCTAGGGCTGATGTATTAGTTTCTATAACCTAAAAATCACACATTAGTAAAAATACTTTTCTCGGTAAAGTGACACATACTTGTAACTCTAAGCCCAGCTCAACAACTTCCTCATCACCCACTACAGCTTTTCTTCCCATTAGATTAAGTAACTGTTCTTCAACTTTGTTTATGGGGGCACTGTTTCCGCCGCCACCTCCAGTTTTCGATTGTTCTATTTTTATTTTTGCCGCCTTAGTTTTTGTTTTGCTTTTCCAGTCTGTTACTGCCTTTAAAATAAATAGATATCTTATGTATTCAAGCTATTTAAAATTTGTACCATTGTTTTTTTACCTTTCTCCATTCTGCAACCGACTTTTCCCCATAGCCTAGTGAGTTTAAACTGTTGACTACAGATTGCCATAACGTATTCAGATGTGCCTTGCCATTACTCCCGCAAAACTCGTTCGTAATTAGTTCTGGATTTTTTTCTGCTAATTCTAAAAATCTTTTCCAATGGTCGGCCGTTACCCGCATTATGAAAACAATTTATTCAGTGTTAGAAAAACAATGCACATACAATACTTCAAGAACACGGAAAATATTAGGTTAGGTTAAATAATATGTAAAACGTTTTTATCTTTCTTTAATATATTTGAAATTGAGTTTGTCTTTATCTAATAGACATCTCCGGATATGTCGACAACTAGCTATTGCTTTTGGATATATATCGCCAATGGCAAGAGCAGAAATTGGATAACAGAGTATCAAACCTATAGTTTCGAGTCGACCTATAGAATTCTACAATGAAACAGAGTGTCACTGCAGGACTTGTTTATTAGAACAACTTGATATTTTCTTGTCTGTTGTATACGCCATCTTTATGAACTAAGAACAATTAGGGTAACACAACATGATTAATTTGTTAGATTGTAATAGACTAGTGTTTGCTGATGATTTGAAAATTTATTTCTCGATTTGCACTGCAGATGATTGTCGACACCTGCAACTTAAATTAGATAAAATTAATCAATGGTGTAATTCGAATAAACTGATTTTAAAAGTCTCAAAATGTAAAATAATAACTTTTAGTAGTAAAATCATGTCATTGTTATACAACTACACAATTAATAACGATTCTCTTATAAGATGCACAGAGGTTAAGGATCTGGACATACGTTGATTCATCACTGTCATTCTGTACACATATTATCAGATATGTGTCTGCGTCGAGAATGCTGGGATTTATCATAGGTAACTCTCAGTCTTTTATTACCATAGATTGCCTAAAAACATTATACTTTGCTTATGTTCGATCTAAGTTGGAATATGGCTCAACGATCTGGCATCCAATTTATGACTGCTACATAAATAGAGATGAATTGATTTAACGTATTTGTCAAGTAATTTAATTTACCAAGACTATCCGCAAGGCATTCAACTACATTTCAACCAAATGTATGTTTAACATATATGATGTTAAAGTTTCTAATTAATACCATGTGCCAAACTATAATAATTTAGGCAATAACTGTGATATAAATTTTTCAGGTCTCAAATCTATAAGTATTATATTGTGGTAATATTAATATGTAATGATATCCTGTTTTAAATATCTTTATTAACTTGTATTATTGATTTATTCTCTCTATTGTTTTATTCTCTCCTCTCTTTTATCTTTTGTCTTATGTTATATACACTATTTGTTTTACCCTGTAATGGGGAACAATCCAGGCCAGTTTCTAATATATCCAATAGATGACATCATGCATACTCGGTTTAATGTCATTCTCAATTTGTATCATAATATAATATATGATACAAATTGAGAATGACATTAACCAACAATTTAAAAGTTATATTATTACTTTTAAACTGTTTAAATTTCCCGATTTCTGAAAGCTTCCCAATCTCTTATTTGTAGAAATGATCCAAATTGATAAAAAGAATGAGCAACAATCCAAGCCAGTTCCTAATATATCCAATAGAATGACACCATGCGTACTCAGTTTAATTTCATTCTCATATTCTCAACTTCTATCATTAAATTTCCCAATTTTTGAGAGTTTCCCAATCTCTTATTCGTAGAAATGAGCCAAATTGATAAAAAGGATTACGGTAGTTGGTCATTAAATCGTTTAAAAGCGGAGCTGAGAAAAAGAAGTACAAGAGTTCATTGAAAAAAAGCTGATTTGGTTGAAAAGGTATATAATTTTTATGAACTTGTTGCATTTTTCGTTTATAAATCCTCTTTCATTCTAGATTAATCAATCATGACAGTATTCTAGTAGTACACTTGAAGTATAGCACTTTGGTACACAGCAACAAGGTTTTATTTTACATCCTAATTAACGTTGTTTATTCAAAGACATATTTTTTCGTATCGACATTGACGGACAAACCGAGTACAGCAGGTGCACTCTGGCAGATAAAATAAAAGAGAATGTTCCTCATTGGTTTTACCGTTGGGTAATAAATAAATAAATAGTCAAGTGTCAACTAGATCAGACTTGATATATGCTTTACCTGTTGTTCGCAGAATAACTTTCGTTTTTGACAAGGTTAATATGTTGAGTTACCTTACTTGTTCTTACTCTTACTTCCTGAAGGAGCAGTATACAACTGTCGGCGAAACATCAAGTTTTACTTGCAAAATGATATTCCAGTTTGCGGAAACACTAATCCTTCAAGTGACACTGTAATTGCAGAAACCCACGTTTTTACAAAATGCACTCCACAATCCATGCCCATATGTTACTAGATTAAAACTTGTTGAACTGCACTTTTTCGCTTCCCTCCCTCTGCGCATAAGCACAGTAATAACTTACTGCATAGCTTGACTCAATCTGGCAATGTCTTGTTTTTATACTCATCAGAACATGAGTTGTTGCTTTGATTTAGAGTGCATTATCGCATTTTGTGAGGTTAAGAATATATTTGTGATTTTTAACAAAGTATAAAAAAATGTGTTGGAGAACAAAAAATTGTAGATTTGCCATAAATATCAACTTTTATTCTTACGATAATCAATATTTTCTTAATATCAGTAAAGTACTCGCATTTACTGACATAAACTGTGCATTCACAGCATTTTAAATATTACCGCATAATTGCAATGTTGTCAAGGTGCGAACTCCTGCTCACCAACTTATGTGGGGCAAGCCGAGAGCGACCGAATGTCCCAAATTTTCAACATATTGTTACGTGTTTACAGTTTTCAGTAAACACTTTGTGGATTCAAATAACTTGCAACAAGAATTTTCACTAACCACTATTTTATTAATCACTAAAATTACACTAGTAAATACTTAAAAATCACACAACTAATAATAACTTAATCTAATATGAATTCACTACTTTTAAAACACTGTGTACTTTTCTTCCTAAACTTGTCAACTTTGTCTAACCTAAAAACTCTCTGTCTGTTTACTTCACTCAACTGAACTCTTCCAACCTACAAACTGTCTCTGTAACCAGAACTGTACTGGATACTAAACAGAACTGTTCTGTTCCTTATACTTCACTAAACTGTACTGTTCCCCCATCTGCTGGATTCACCTCTTTATATACACACTTGGAATCTTCCAGAATTCTCCATAGTTTTCTACTATGTACTAGATGATTGTTCGTCAATTGGCTCATAGACGGCGCCACCCTACTAGTCAGGGAGTAACAGAATAACAGGTTTCCTTCACTTTGACCAGGAACTTAATCACATGTCTCTCCGTTAGAGGGCAGCACATAACAATATTCAACATATATAACGAATACATCTTGCAGTATTTTTTTTTTTTAGAGAAAAATATTCATCATTTTCATTGTAATTAAATGAAACGTAAATGAATGTGGGATTTATAAGACATTACTATATAAAAATGGGAATTTTAGGTGCTAATATTTACAAACTTAGTACTGCAACAGCTACTCAAATTTTTCCACATATACAGAACATTAATAAAAATATATGTGTATACATTTTCAAGATAATCGTAAGAAAACTTTCTTTGTTGGGAACGTCCTTAAATTCAATGCCTCAATAGATAAAGTCTAATATACTTTGACTTGGTGTGTGTATGAACTGACACTGCGTTTGTGACTTTATTTTTTCTTAGATACAAAGTTAAAGCAAAAGACCTAAAACACTGTTCAAGTATGTCTACCAAGCTTCTCTTTCACCATCTTTTGAGATGGAATATGAAATATACACTGAAGAGAGGGATAAATAATCTATGCTTTCAATAAGTTCAGCGATTGTCAATTTCTAAAGATTTGTCAATCCTTATTGTGAACTATTATTTATTTGGGTTAAGAGTCATTTCATATTAGAATTAAATTCTTTAATATATTTCAGTTATTTTCAATTCAATTCTTTATTGGTAATTGTAAAAATATAAAATGTATTAAACACAAGCAGTACGAACTAAACATGAGTATACTGATAACACACATTATTTAAGAAAAAGATCTAACATAACAAATGAAACAAATTTAACATGTATGGTAAGTTATCACCTAGAGTACTGCATGAATCTACAAATTGAGGAGAAGTTACTATCTAAAAATTCTTTTGTACTATAAAAAGCATTATTCAGTAAATATTTCTTTATGATCATTTTGAACTTGGTTTCATTTAATGACTTTATTTCTAATGGTAAAGCATTATAAAACTATAAACTTAAGTAGCTAGTGCCATCTCTAGTTCTATTTAATCGATGAAAGTTTATGTTTAAATTATTTCTGGTTTCATAAGAGTGTTTATGGCTTCTGCTTTCAGATGATTTCTCATTTTTTTTACATGAATCAGATACTGTTATATATATAGGTACAAGGTACAGTCATAATTTTTAAAGCAATAAATTGTTCTTTGCAATCATATCTGTGTTATAGTCTAGAAATGACTCGTATTGCTTTTTGCTGTGCAGAAAATACAGTAGCACAAGATGGGGCATGTCCCTAGACTAGAATCGCATATGATAAAGAGGAGTGGTGAAACTTTGCCAACAAGATTTTGTAACAAGTAAGTGTATTTGGAGATTTTGTTTCTCACAGAAATGGCATGATTTTCCCACAATAACTTGGAGTCTAAATTAACTCCAAGGAATACTTAATAGACTCTGGATTATTTGCTTCTTCCAAACTGTGCAAACTAAATATCATTGTTTCTGTCTTGGACATATTTAGACATAGCTTATTAGAGGTAAGCCAGTTCTGCGAATCCAATTCAGTGTGCTGTACCTTGTTTACCAATACATTGATATTGCCATTAGACAAAGTCATATTGATATCATCAGCAAATAATATTGCAGTAACATTGTCTTTAATTGAAAGGGGAAAATCATTGATGTATATTAAAAAAAAGTATGGGGCTCAATACGGACCTTTGTGGTACACCATGCTATAATTTTAAAGTATTTGATTTAACGCCATTATTAAGAATAAATTGTTGTCTGTCACTAAGGTATGACTTTAAGAGAGATTTGCTTTCTTCAGTGAAGCCGTAGCAGCTTAATTTATTAATAAGTATTTCATGGGACACACAATCAAATGCCTTAGTGAGATCTAGGAACAAAGAGCAGACATATTTGCCGTCTTCAAAACCAGCATTTATTAAATCTGTTAATTTATCAATGGCAAGGGTTGTTGATAATTTATTTCGAAAACCGTACTGATTCGAACTGAGAGAAGCTTATTTTCTTCCAGGTAGAATGTCAATTGATTTTTAAGTATCATTTCATAAATTTTGGCGCGAAAGGGTCTGTGATTTGAGGGATCATCAATATTTTTTTTTCTACTCCCTTATGTAAATTTGCTGTTTTCCGTACAGTCTGTAGAATGGATAAGTGGGCCATTCCAGTTAACTGAACGGATATATTTCATATACGTTCTAGGATGGAAATCGACCAATCACAGTTCGTGTATTAAGTACATAGGCAACTATTCGTTTTAAAAAATTCAAGTTGGTGTGTAAGCTGTCAAAGTAATTGTCAGTAGTTGTCAGTGTGTATATTCGTGCAGTTTGGGCTAGAAAATAATTTAAAATGAGTGATTCCAGTGAAGAAACGATAAAAGGTATACCACCTAAAATTTTATTGAAATTATTATATACAGACAAAATTTTAGAGGTATATTATGACAAAAAAAAAAAAGTAGCTATATGGGGGGATTGAACCTATGATCTCTTGCTTTTCGAAGCATGGATATAACCACTAGGCTACTGCCGCTTTTATAAAATGTTTTCACCTAGAGCATAAGATTAAGCAGTAGCTAAGTTTGTATATTAAAATTTGATTAAAACTATTATTTGTAGTTTTTTCTTAATCCGGTCGTAGAAAAAGTATACTGTACAACTCGAGTGGATTATCCATATCGCACTCGAAAGATTGAGGCACTCCGCATACGGCGTCGTGCTCAATTTTCTTTCTTGTGCGATATGGCTATCATATTCACTCTTGTTGCACAAACTACTATTCTTATAGATACTTTAGAAATTTTTAAGCATTCTGGAAATATATTATTATAAATACATAAGTTAATTAAATGAGTAAGGGGAATTAAAATGAATTGCACTATGCTTTTGATGATTGCAATAGATATGCCATAAGCATCTTTACTTTTTTTGTTTTTGACATTAGTTATTATCTCAGATACCTCAAGATAGGTTACTTCATTAAAGTGAAATTGGTTGGACTGGCTAAAGTTATCTAAATAATCACTGCAGTGTACATTAGAAGGAGGTATCAGTTACATTCCTGAAATAATTGTTGAACTGGCGTTGAAGAAAAAGTTACTGGCGTCGAAGAAAAAGTTACTGGCGTCGAAGGGAAAGTTACCGAAATAGAAGGAAAATTTCAGGTAGTTAAAGGAGAGGTAGAACAACTTAAGCGACAGTTAAAAGTACAAGGAAGCCAGCTGCTGGTATTATCATCGTCAGGTCCTCGATTACAACCACCCTCCTTTCATGGTCAAACGTCATGGATGACCTATAAGAGACAATTTGAGGCTGCTGAATGTGCCAACAACTGGAACGATGAAGAAAAGGCCATGGTATTGGTTTTAGCATTAAGGGGCCAAGCATCAGAAGTGCTTCAGTCGATTCCAATGGCGCAGCAACAAGATTTTAAAGTTCTTGAGGCTGCATTAGATCTAAGATATGGTGACAGACCAACATTTCACACAAGTAGTATATCGAAGTCAACTCAAATCATGTACTCAAAACTGGGGAAAGCCTACAAGAATTACAAGCTGCTATTGAGCGACTGGCATACCTGGCATACCCGGATGCACCCAAAGAATTCCAAGAGAAATTGGCAGTTGGTACCTTCATTGATGGTATAAGAGACGAGGAGTTCAGACGAATCCTTAGATTATCTCGAGATAAGACACGCAGCGAAGCATTGGTCCATGCCCTCGAGGTTGAAGCTGCTTATAAAGATGCTCCCCGTCAAAAAGTACGAGCTGTGAAGGTGGAAGAAGCCGATTTAGGACAATCGAATATGGAATCTATATTGAGCGACATACGTAAAATGTTCAATCAGATACTGACTAAACCAGATACCTCAGGGAAGCAGGAACAGGGACAGAGTGATGGACAGACAAGGAAGGTGATTTGATGTTATAAGTGCGGCAAACCAGGGCATATTAAGCGAAACTGTTGGCAGCGGAGCCCTGAGAGAGTAAATGCCGCAATGACTGAAGAGCCGCAGGAAAACTAAAGATAGCCAGCACCTTGGGCCCTGTGTTGGCCAGTGAAAGCGGTGCCCCCAGAGAGATACGGGTTTCCCAGATTAGAAGAGTCCCAAGTAGTCTGCTGTTGGATGGCTATGTAAACAAAAGAAAATGTATCTTCACTATCGATACAGGTGCCACGTCATCAGTAGTGCGACCCAGATTTTTATCAGGAATAAAATACAATACAATACAATTAATACAATTTAATACAATTTACAATTACAATTTAATACAATACAATAATGACATATACAATAAACATTTATCTACATTTTTTTCTTATGTACCTAAGTGAATTAACACTTGTATTGTACATATAAAACTAATTTAACTAAAACTAACATAATAAATTTTACTTTACTGTTTATGAACTAATACATCAAACTAAAATAAGACCGGACATTAAATGATACATATTGCACTATGACATTATATCAATTCTTTTATTTATTTTCTTAAAAACAAGGCTAAGGTTTGAGAATTTTCATGAATTCATTGTAATGATTTACTATATACTTTTTACATGTCGTCTTAAATTTTTTAAAATTTTTAGTTAGTCTTATAGTAACAGGTAACAGGTTATAACACTTTGGAGCAAGATAATATGCAAATCTTTGGTTAATGCTTTTGTGACTAGAAGGAACTGTAATATGCTTGCTGGATACTTTACTGGTTGTGTACTGGTTGGCAAGTTGGCAACATAGTTTTTTAAGTGGTCATTTTTAAAAGTATATACACATAAAGAATGGGCATATAAGGTACGAATATCACAAATTTCGCTTGAGTATAGCATCCTGGTTGGGTATAACTTATTTCTTTTATAAATTATTCTCAGAATATAATTTTGAATAACATTGAGCTGTTTTAGGGCACTGGAGTACAGACCACCCCAGACTACAATGCCATATCTAAATAGAGATTCCACTAGAGATTTATAAACCATAATTAAAATGTCTCTACTTAATATGTCCCTCAATTGATAGAATTTGAAAACTAGTTTCCTTACTTTGTTCGTTAAATAACTGATGTGATTATTCCATTTTAAGTTTTTGTCAATTTTTATTCCTAAATATTTTATATCATCTACTTCTGTAATTTCTTCATTGAAGTTATCGATTTTTATAGATCTGAAATTGGGTCTGTTCATGTTTGTTATCGAAAAGGCAATATAATTGGTTTTTTTTACATTCAATGATAGTTGATACAAATCTAGCCATTTTTTAATTGTACCTAGCCCATTTGTTACTTTTTCTTTTACCTCATCCCATGAACCTCCAGTGAATAAAATTACTGTGTCATCTGCATAAGATACAATTTTACTATTTGTTTTAAGTGCTAGTAGTGTATTTATGTACAGGATAAACAGAATGGGACCAAGGACTGTACCCTGTGGTACTCCTATTTTGATACATTTTGGATCACTTATAGTCTCTCTAATTTTAACATGCTGTTGTCTATTGTCTAAGTAACTCAGAAAAACATTTAAGACTGTGCCGCGAATTCCATAATGTCCTAGAATGTCAATTAGTTTTTGATGGTTAACCGTGTCAAATGCTTTTGCCAAGTCTAAAAATACTCCTATACATTTTTTGTTCATGTCAAGACTATCTGTAATTTCCCTTGTAACCTCATACATTGCATCACATGTGCTATGTCCCTGTTGAAATCCGAATTGATTCTTATTCAAAATATTATTATTGCCCAAAAATTTTATTAAGCGTTCTTTAAAGCATTTTTTAAATATTTTCCCAAAGTTATTTATTAAGCTTATCGGTCTGTAATTGTGGATTTTTGTTTTGTCACCGGCTTTATGTATTGGCGTTATAATAGAAATTTTGAATTGCGAAGGCACTTTCCCAGTATTAAATATTAAGTTGATTATGTGAACAAGGAGAGCAAGTATATGTAAGTGTACGAGCTTAAGGATTTTTGCAGTGGCTCCATCAGCCCCAGGAGAGCTGTTGTTTTTTAGCGAATGTATGTGTTTTACAATGTCATTTTTGCTTACTGGGTTGAGAAACATTGAATTTGGATTATTAGGAACGTTATTTGTAAAGTCTATAGGTTGAATGTTGTTTAGCATTATGGTTCCGATGTCAGCAAAACAGTCATTACAAAAGTTGGCCATCTGTTTGTCATTTGAAAATTGTA
The DNA here is from genome assembly GCA_963675555.1 of Leptura quadrifasciata. Lineage (NCBI taxonomy): Eukaryota > Metazoa > Arthropoda > Insecta > Coleoptera > Cerambycidae > Leptura > Leptura quadrifasciata. The sequence continues at coordinate 88,559,852 of OY776674.1, forward strand.
AATTATTGTCATCTACAAAATGTAGTTCTGTATTGCTTTTATTTGAATTTTCGTTTGTGGCTTCAGAAATAATTTGATATATCTTTTTAATATTGCCTTGATTTTGATGAACTTGATCTTTGTAATAATTATTTTTAGCTTTTTTAAGTAGCTTATTTAGATTGTTTCTATAAGCCTTATATTCAATCTCCAAGGCTAGTGAGTATTTTAGCGAAAGTCTTTTCTTTAATTTGTCTCTCTGTTCAATTGAGGTGATAAGGCCATTTGAAATCCAAGGTTTAATTTTAACATGTTTTTGCCAAATTATGGTTTTGGTCGATTTTGCTTGTTCTATTAAATTCTCGAATGTATTGGTGAAAAGGTCCGTTGCCTGTTGCGGGTCATTTATATTTAGGACATTTGTCCACTTTTGATTTTCAAATAAGGCAAGAAGTTGAAAAAAGCCAAAATGGGTTTGGTCATTCAAACAGCCACGGGAGACACGGTAAGAGTTCATGGAGAAGTTGATCTAGATCTGCAGTTTGGACGCCTAAGCTTTAGTCATAGGCGCGCGCCAATATCCATTGGCTTGATGACGGTCTCGATAACTAGGGCCGAGTAGGACTACTACTCTTTGCTCCTAGATTATCTCTGTAGACCTGGACCGGCCTTCGTGATAAGTGGGCCCGCTTACTTCTACCAGACCCAGCCCGCATATTTTCAAAACTATGTTGTTTTTCAGTCAGATTTACATAATCATCTTACTCGTAATGGTATGAACATATACATTACCAAAACTAATTATAAAAACAGTATGAATTCTTTGTTTTTTAAAGGTTTTGATCAGTTTAATAAGTTACCAAATCAAATTAAAATGAAGTCATCTGTTGCTGCGTTTAAACGTGAACTAATTAAATATATTAAAAATATGGTCTAAAAATTAAGTTGACAATATTAAAAATGTGATACTATTTATATATTGACTAATCTTTTTTCTTACTACGTTATTTTAAACCTTTTACACAATTGATTTGGAGATTGTATGTTTCTTATATATTGTTTATACTTTCAATATTTAATTGCATGTATTCTTAGTTTTTTTTTTGTATATTAGAATGTCTATTTCAAATAAAGTTATATTATTATTATTATGTGTCGTGGTATTTTCTGCGGACCTCCCCTGGTCCTGGCTCTTCAACCTCGCTGGCAGAGGTCTCTTCTGGCGCTCTTCTTGTCTTGATATTCTCTTTCTTCGCCAGCTTGTCACCCCCGTGGGTAGTCATCGGTCTAGTTGGGTTTTAGGAAGTTTTGGCTGGGATTGACTGCCGGTACGTAGGACACAGTAAAGGTGTGTCCTACCCCGGATCATCGGAAAGGTAAGGATATGAGCTGTGTAGCTCGGGAGTGTGGAGACCCTAAGTGCTTTTTTAGCACTTTCGGACTCCACGGAGCAGGTAGGACAACGGGCGTTGGACGGTATGTTGTCCGACGCCCGCAAGGAGGTTGGGTTTGGGTAGAAAAACGTCATGTCTCTGGTAGTGGTGGTCCGTCCTGGGGTATCTGAAACAGATTGGTTAGCGGGAAATATAAGTTATACTCACCCGTTGTCCAGAAGCTGTACCCTCGGCCGTTTGTGCCTCGGGGCGTCGGCAGGGTCGTAATCAGTGGCCTGTCTGATTAGCGGGTTCCCGTGCTCCTCTGCTTGGGCGTACAGCTTCTTCGCTCGTTCCCAGATGACTTCAGTGACCATGGTGTACTCCAGGTCTCTGACGATGTCTGCGTTTCTCACGTACCATGGTGCGTCGACCGCCGTCCTGAGGGCGATGTTTTCCACTGCCTGGATTTTCTTCATGTAGGACTTTGCCTAGTAACCCCACGCTACCGAGGCGTACGTCAGCTGCGGCCTGATGAGGGCTCTTGTGCGCCGCGCCTTGGCTGTAATAGCGTCCGTGTTCTGTCTCCACGTTAGGCTTTTGTCCATGACCACGCCAAGGTATTTGACGGTGTCGTGCCATTGGATGTCCTCGCCGTTCATGGAGACGTGTCCTGTGGGAATTTCTTTCCGCACTCGTCTGAAGAGTATGGCTTGGCTTTTGTCGGCGTTGACGGCGACTCTCCACTTCGTGCACCATTCTTCCAGGAGTGTGGCCATTTCCTGGAGTTTTCTGGTTGCGTTCCTGGCTTTCCAGGATCTGGCAATTATTGCTGTGTCGTCTGCATACAGGGCCAGGGCTGTGTGGTCGGTCCTGGGGAGGTCTGAGGTGTAGATAGCGAACAGGTGCGGTGACAGCACCGAACCTTGCGGGACTCCCGCCTCCACGGTCCTGTAAGTGGAGAGTTGGTCCGAGATTTTGACCCTTAGCTGTCTGCGGTGCAGGTAGGACCTCACTAGTTTGACGAGTTCGATGGGGTAACCCATACTCATCATTTTAGCTAGGAGGCCGTCGTGCCAGACCCTGTCGAACGCTTTGGCAACATCTAGGAACAGCGCCGCGGTGACTTGCCGCTGGTTGAACCCCTTAGTAATCTCCTCGGTGAGGCGAAGTACTTGGAGTTCGGTGGAATGTCCTGTTCGGTACGCGAACTGTTCATCCGGGATGATATTCAGCTCTTCTGTCTTTTCTGTGAGCCTCTTCAAGATGACCCGTTCTGCAACCTTGCTCATGGCTGGGAGGAGGCTGATGGGCCTGTAAGAAGACGGGAAAATTAGTTCTTTCTCTAGTGACGTCGGCCTTTTTCCACCTGGCTGGAAAATGCCGTAACCTTAACATCGCGTTTACGATGTTGACTAGCGCCGCTACTCCTTTCCTGGGTAGCTTTTTGAGAGCGATGTTTCCTATCTTGTCACATCCTGGAGCCTTTCTCGGCTTTAGGCTCCTAAGGATTTCCTTGACTTCCTCGGGGGTAGTCAGGCGGATGTGGTCGTCATCAGGCAGGCGGTGGATCCTACGTACTCTGCGCTCGACATCGTCCACCCAGTCCTCGTCATCGAGCTCGTTCTCTCTACACTGCAGTTCTAAGCTGTCGGCAAACGCCTCGGCTTTTTCCTGGTTAGTGTAGACGATCCCTCGCTCTCCGTGAATCGGGGGTATAGGTTTCCTCCGGTTTCGCAGGGCACGTTGGGTATTCCACATACTTCTGTCCTGTGGATCGAGTGACTCAAGGTGGCGTTGCCACCCCTCCTGACGGTGTTCTTGGAGGGCGGCTTTCACTCTTCGGCTGAGGACGTTATACTCCCTTCTGTCGGCGGGGAGCCTCGTCCTCTGAGCCCGTCTCTTGGCGCTTCTTCTATCCTTTATCAGTTGCCTGGTGACCTCTTGTAGGTTCGCCATCGGTGCTGGGTGTCTTCTTACTTCTGTTTCTGTCGTGCTGGCCCTTATTGCTCCCAGGATCTGCTCCTCTAGGGTAATGACGGCCCTCTCAACATCCCCCACGGTATCTAGCCTGGGAATTTGTGCAATGTACTGCTGCAGGTGCTGCCGGTACGATTCCCAGTCCGTTCGTCGCTTCGTGAAGGTAGCGTTGTCGTCACCCGCCTGTCCTCCTAGAGTTAGGAAGATCGGGTTGTGCTCGGTAGATCCCTCCGTTCTGGTGGAGATCTCCGCTTCGAGGGTCATCTCCTTTAGGATGGCTATGTCCAGTACGTCTGGCCTGTTTCTACCGTTGTCAAAGGTGGGCTGGACTGGTCCTACCACCAGCAGTTCGCCGGCGTGCTGTCCCAGGAACCGCAGCAGTTCTCGTCCTCGAGTGTTGGTTACGCCGCTGTTCCATTGCTGGGATTTGGCGTTAAAATCGCCAATTGCGACGACCTGTGTCCTAGCGGGTAGAATTGCGTCCAGATCCCCCTCGGTTAGCGTGCTGTGGGGTGGCTGGTAACATGAAACCACTTGGACGTCGCCGTTTCGTGCTGTGGACACTACTACGGCGGTGGCATTCATATTTTCTAGCTCAGGTAGTACCGTCGGATGGTGGGCTATGGTCTTTTTAACGAGTAGAGCCACTCCTCTTGCGGGTCGCCGAGGTATGTTTACCCAGTCCATCCTGTACGTGTGGTATCCTGGGAAGTTGATCTCCTTGGCCGGGGTCATCTTGGTTTCCTGCAGTGCCATGACGTCTATATCGTACCTGGTCAGGAGCTCTTCGACTTCAAGTCTCCTTTGTTGCAGGCCGTTTACATTCCAGGCCGCCATCTGCAGGAATTCCGGTTTAATCTGTGAAGGCATTACAGATTAGTAAAGTTTGGCATTTGAGCAAAAAATGCACTCATCGCTGAGCACATTTGTTGCATCTGTGCTAGCACCGCTGTGAGGTTTTTGGCCTCTGGCGATGCTTGTTGTTTTGAGGCAGGGACGGTGTTCTGTCCTGCCTTGCTCTGGGCTACTTTTGCGTAGCTAGTGCCTGGCGCTACGCTGCCCTTCTTTGTTGAGGTCGTCGTCGGCCTCTGTACCGGCCTTTGAGTGGCGCTGGCTGATTGCTTGGGGTATTTTGGACACCCCTTGTAGCTGGCCGGGTGGGCCCCTTGGCAGTTCGCACACTTGGCCGGTTCGTCTGCCTTCTTCTTGCAGTCAGTCGTCCGGTGTGCCTCGCCGCACTTCACGCATTTCGGCTGCGCGGTACACCTGGATTGTCCGTGGCCGAAACGCTGGCAGCGGTGGCATTGGGATGCCGCTACCTTGGCTCTCTGTCTCTCTGTCCTTACGACTAGAGAGCAGCACCTCGTGACTTGAAGTATCTTGTCCTGGTCCTGTGGGACTAGGACAAGTACGAGTGGCACCTCCTGTTTCGTCCGTCTGGACGTCATCCGTTGCACTGCGGTAGGTGCGAAACCTTGGTCTTGGAGGTCTTCTGCCATCTCTGTACAAGTAACGCCGCTCGGGATCCCCCTGATGACTACACGTAGCAGCCGTTCCTCTGGCAGGGTGTACGTGTGGTACTCCCTTTTCTCGTTTGCGAACATCCTAGTCATCTTGCGATAATCTTCGGATGTCGCGGGCTCGATGGAGATTCCCTCCGCGGTAACTTTAGCCTTGCTAAAGTTAATGCCGGTTTCGGTTAGACGACGGCTCACCGTTGTCCATGTCTCCTTGTTTCTCAGCACTACCGGCGGTATGTGCTGGCTTCTTGTTTTTGTTTGAGGGGCCTCAGTCTCCTCTGTCCTGGCGTTTTGTCTGGGGACGTTAGCCTCCTGCTGGGGAGCTCTAGATCCCGATCTGCTTCGTCTGGATGGCTCTGGGGGGCACTTGAGGGGCTCTTCAGCCACCTTCTTTGCCGCCTTAGGGGCCTCTTCGTCGGAGTCCGTATTAGTGGCGGGTGGGTTTTTCCGCTTCCGCGTTTGCGATTCTCCTCGAATCGCACGCAGAAGTTCTTCGTGCTGGGACTTTTGCTCCCTCTGCATTAGCTCCAATCTCTCGGTGAGCTCCTCTATTTTCTTTCTGAGGGTTTTGTTTTCCTCTGTGAGACGTTTTATCGTCTCTTTATCGTCCCTTCTGTCATCCCTTGGGGTTGGGGTATCCCCTCGGGAGCTACCGCTCTGGGACGTTTCGTCTTCACTGTAATCCATGCTACCGTCCTCCACGGTAACGTCGCTGTGGGTGTCCTGCAAGGGAATACCTATAATATTATTGGGAAAAGTTATGGTTAGTAACAGTAAAAATGGTGTCTCCAAGGGAAGGAGACTTTATTTATCTTTTTAGTACACCGTCTTGAAAAAGACGTGTGTACTTCCTCTTCTTAGAACTGTCGACGACGACACTAACTGTGGGGCTGCCACTTCACTGTGCTCTCTGATGGCTCGGCACACGTCCGCACGCTTTCACCTCTCGATGCACTTTAGTCATAGGGTTATCGTGGCTGATATCACTGATGATTACATTTTGGGGCTGGATGTTATGGGAGTACAAGATCAATTTATACTTGATGTGGTGGAACGAGTTCTAAAGATTGGAAATGAAGAATTTATTTTGTCAACAGCAAATGACCGATTTCAAAAAGTGAGGCTACTGACGGCTCAGACAATCAAGATTCCTGCCCGTTCAGAACAAATAATCGAGGCCATTCTGGAAGGAAACTCTGGTGGATCCCGTGTTGGCCTTGTTGAAAAATATGATTCAATTAAGACAGAAAACGTAATCTTAGCAAGAACTCTAACCCAGACAAAAAACAAAATTCCAATTAGAGTGGCTAATTTAAATTCCCACTCAGTGACTTTCAAGGAAGACGAGGCAATAGGATCCTATGAACCAGCCTAGTGGATAGCAAGGTGCGAGGAACAAGGGGAGAAATGTTCGCCAACCAGTGGAGACAGGGAAGTTGTGACTTTGTTGAGTTCCCAGTTTGAACACCCACCTGAGGATGAACATAGCGAGGCAATCAAGTTTTTGGAGAAAGAAAGTGCGGTATTTGCCAAAAACACAGACATCCTCATGAAAACTGATATAGTACAGCATCAGATAGACACTGGTGATTCAGCCGCAATCCGCCGATAACCTAGGAGGTTGCCACTAGCTAAACAGGAAGAAGCTTCTACGATGGTTCAAAAGATGCTATAAGATGGAGTGATTGAGGAATCAACCAGTCCCTGGTCATCACCGGTAGTTTTAGTTGCCAAGAAGGACGGGACTTTGAGATTTTGTTCGACTACCAAAAGCTAAATGATGTTATGAAGAAAGACAGCTATCCACTACCACGAATTGACGATACATTAAGTACGCTGGCAGGATCACAATGGTTTTCAACTCTAGACCTTCGAAGTGGGTATTGGCAGGTGGGACTTCACCCTGACGACAAGGAAAAGACTGCCTTCTCAACAGGTAGTGGACTATATCAATTCACCGTGATGACTTTTGGACTTTGCAATGCACCAGCTACTTTTGAAAGATTGATGGAATTTGTACTCCGAGGACTAACTTGGAAGACATGCTTAGTTTATCTTGATGATGTAATGGTTATGGGGCGAAACTTCAGAGAACATTTGGAAAATCTTCAAGAAGCAACTCCGCAGTTGGATGTGTACTATCTCAAGTCCAAAATGGAGAGGAAAAAGTAATCGAGTATTTCAGTAAGGTACTATCCAAACCAGAGAGGAATTATTGTGTAACAAGGAAGGAACTATTGGCCATTGTTAAGTCCGTGGACCATTTTCACAAGTACCTCTATGGCCAACATTTCAAAATCAGGACTGACCATGCTGCATTAAAATGGTTATTGCAGCTGAAAACCCCAGAAGGTCAACTGGCTCACTGGATAGAAAGACTGCAGCAATATGACCTCAGAATCGAACACCGACCTGGAAAATCCCATAAAAATGCAGATGCTCTGTCAAGAAGACCCTGCAAAGATGACTGCAAGCACTGCTATTAGGTTGAAAAAGCACAGGGCCCGGTAACAGTAAACACAGTTCAGGTAGATGTTCCAGACGATTGGACAAAGGAAGTTCTAAGACAAGAACAATTGGATGACAGCGTAATTGGTCCTATATTAAAGGCAAAAGAAAAAGGAACGTGACCAGAATGGAAGGATGTTTCGAACAAAAGTGTGGAACTGAAGGCATTGTGGGCACAATGGAACTCCCTTAAGGTTGTAGATGGACTATTAAAGAGAGCATGAGAAAGTCCAGATGGGAAGGAAGTTACCATGCATCTGGTAATACCCACGGGTTCCAAAAGTACTTCAGGAAATACATGATGGAGTGTCCGGGGGACATTTTGGTATGAATGAGAGATTGGCTAAAGTACGGGAACGATTTTATTGGATAAATAGCCGTCAAGATGTGGAGGCTTGGTGCCGCAAATGCAAGGCTTGTGCAGCCACCAAACGGCCACAGACGAAGAGCAGGGGCCAAATGAAGCAATATAATGTCGGAGCCCCTTTTGAGAGGATTGCTATAGATATAGCGGGCCCATTCCCAGTAACAGATGATGGTAATAAATACATCCTGGTCGCTATGGACTATTTTAGTAAATGGCCGGAAGCCTATGCCATTCCAAATCAGGAAGCAGTTACCGTTGCTCGAGTTCTGGTGGATAACCTTGTATGCCGATTTGGTGTACCCCTTGAGCTACATTCCGATCAAGGGAGAAACTTTGAGTTGGAGGTATTTCAGAAAATTTGTGAGTTGCTGTGCATTCACAAGACTCGGACAACCCCTCTTCATCTCCAGTTAGATGAACTGGTGGAACGACATAATAAAACCATGAAGGAACATCTTTCTAAGGTGATTCACAAGAACATGCGAGATTGGAATCGACATATACCATTTTTCTTAATGGCATGCAGGGCTGCCATTCATGAGACTACTAAACAGATTCCGGCTCTTGTAATATTTGGGCACGAGATCAGACTGCCATGTGATTTGATGTTTGGTACACCAGATAAGAAGCCACTGTCCATGGATGACTATGCAGACGAAGTTAATCAACAACTGAGGAATGTCCAAGAGTTGGTTCGAAATCAAGTTAGCATAGCTAGTGACAGAATGAAGGCTCGCTATGACCGGAAGGGGACGTCAGCAGGATTCAAGGAGGGAGATCTGGTTTGGCTATATAACCCACAGCGAAAGAAGGGAAGATCTCCGAAGCTTCACCCACCCTGGGAAGGACCGTATTCCGTCATCACTCGGATCAATGACGTTGTTTACCAAATTCAACGTAGTAAGAAGTCCAAGATGAAGATCGTGCACTTGGATAGGTTGGCGAAGTATGAAGTATGTTGGGGAATCTGAATTGCCTTCAGGCTTAAGGAGGAGGCAGTGTTATGTGCTGCCCTCTAACGGGGGGAGATGTGGTTAAGTTCCTGGTCAAAGGAAGGGAAACCTATTATTCTGTTGATGGCTGGTAGGTGGGGTGGCGCCATCTCTGGGCCGATTAACGAACCGCCATCTAGCACGTAGTAGAAAACTGGAGGATTCCAACCTATTCTAGAATGTTATGGAATGGGATTCTGGTACATTCTAAGGGCGTATATAAAGAAGTGAAGTTGAGCAGGCAAGGGAGAGAGTTTTAGGTTAGATAAAAGTTGACAAGTGATTTAAAAGTCAAGTACAGTTGTGATTTAAAAAATAGTGGTTTGTGAAGATTTATGCAAGTTATTTGAACCTACAGAGTGTTTACTGAAAATTGTAAACACGTAACAGTATGTTCAATCTAAAAAGTCATTCTCTCGTATTCCATCTGAATTGAACTTTAATGGAAGTAAATTAAATGGTGCTGATATTGCAAATGCCTTTGCGGAACACTTTCAATCGGTGTTTAATGTACCATTTCACCGAGGATATTGAAGAATATACTGATATGAATGATCATGTTGTATTAGATGTTATTGGCGAACACGATATCTAGAAGGAATTAACCATCTTAAGTGTGGCAAGGTAATGGGTCATGATAATGTACCTGCTCATATTCTTAAAGGTTGTAAAGATATTCTGGGTCAGCTGCTTTATTACCTATTCAATTTAGCCCTGAAAACAAATACTTTTCCTGATGTATTAAATGAATCTAAAATATCGCCCGTATATAAATCAGGGCCAGGGCCGGTTCAATAACTCTTTTCAGCCTAGGTAAAGTTCATTTCTGGCGCCCACCTCTTTCCAAATCGTTTTGTAAAAAAGGTCAAAGAGCAAGGCAATAGACAACAGTTACCTATCAGTGTTATAATTTTAAGTTATCATTCACATTAACTCAACAGGCATTAGAGTAAAACTTAAGGTAAAACAAGGCACAAGGACTTTGTTTTTAAAATATATATTTGAAACAAAATAAAATAACAGAATAACTTTTTCTGTAATTCATACCGGACAGTGTTGTCGGATTTTTTTCCTAATTACTTGATACGGAAAATATTTTGTTTTTTTTTAACTGTCTACTCGAGATTTGTTTGGCGTTTGGCGCCCCTAATCATGTGGCGCCTATGCAGTTGCTTGGATTGCTTGGGCCTATGGCCAGCACTGATCAGGGCCTAGAAATGAAATCGATAATTATCCCCCTATTGCCATACTTCCAAACAATTCAAAAATTTTTGAGTCCATCATGTATAAGTATATATATATATATATATATATATATAATGGGGTCAAGAACAAAATTTCTGAAAATCAATATGGATATGGAGCAACAAAAATCAGCGTGTGGAAATCTCATTAACTTGTACAATGTACCTCGGAAGCCTTGTCAAGGAACCATCAGGTGGAAGTTAATCTATACGGATTTTGCCAAGGCCTTTGATAAGGTTGACCATCAAGTGATATTGTCAAAGCTGTCAAGCTTTTCGTTATCTGGTTCTCTTATTAAACTAATCACGTTTTATTTGAGTAATCGGAAGCAATACATCTCAGTAAATAATTTTAAATCTGTTGAGTACATTGCAACCACTGGTGTTCCTCAAGGTTAAAATCTCGGACCCCTGCTATTCCTTATGTTTATTAATGATGTAGTTGACGCTCTGGATGAGTTCAAGATTCTATTGTTTGCTGATAATATCAAACTATTTAAGGAAGTATCATCTATTGATTGATTGTGTAAAACTTCAGTTTAGCTTAGATAAGCTATATCAATGCTCCAATTTTAATAAACTTCAGTTCAATGTGGCTAAATGTAAAACTATGACCTTTGCATATGTAAAAAATCCAATGATTTATAACTACTCGATGAACAATGAAAATTTGCAACATGCAAATGATACCACTGATTTGGGCATTAAATTTCACAAAAAACTGAGTTTTTCACACCATATTGAGGATTTAGTTAGCAAATCTTATCGTAACCTTGGGTTCATATTGCACAATGATTCTTCTATTTCTAGCCGCACAATACACCGGGGTGGAGGTACTGCAATATGGGCAATACAGGGCCTTGAGGTATATCCTGTCAATTTTAACGAATTAAATGCTGAAAAAGATTTCGAATTCTGTGTTTGCGAGAGTAAAATTAATAATGTTTTGCATAAAATAATAACTTTATATAGATCTCCAACAGGCAACTTTCAGGTATTCTTGGACAAATTCCAGCAACTACTCAATAATATATTCACAATAGATTCACATTTATGGATAACTAGAGATTTCAACATCAATTTCAACATTTCCTCGCCCGAAAGTGAGGAGATTACTAATATCACAGCTCAATATGGGCTACACAGTATCATGCATGAAAACACTCGTAGCACATCACATAGTAATACAAAAATTGACAATATATATTCGCAAATGTGGATGCCAGGGCATATGTGTCTGACACTCATTTGTCCGATCATAGGGTGATCATAGTGCCAGATGATGTAGGTGTTCTGCAACCACATTTAACCAAAAAAAACTTTAAGTTCTGTAGAACATATAACAAAAATAACAAAAAACTATTTGAACAACTTCTCAAGAATGAAACTTGGAAGGAAGTGTACGATGCAGAGGGCATAAATAAAAAATATGAAGCGTTTGTAGGTACTCTATTGAATCACTTCAGTAGAGCATTCCCAATAAAAAAAAAATTTGAAAGGTCAACTGAAAAAACGTGGGTCTCTGACGAAATCAAATTTTCAAGTATACAACTGAAGGATCTGCATAAAGTACAAAGACATTACCCCAACCTCCAACCTATATATAAGAAACGAAAACGTGAACATAAAATCCTAGTCAAAAACAATAAAAAAAAACACAATAAAATTATTCAAAATTCCGCCAACAAAAGTAAGTCTTCTTGGGCAATTATTAACAAATTAAGAAATAAAAATAACTCTACCTTATCAAATTTAGAAATATTGCATAATGGTGAAACAATACAGTCACCTGCTCAAATAGCTAACATTTTCAATAAATCTTTCATTAATGCACCAAAATCTGTGATACAAAATATAATCCCAGTAGGGGATAATCATTATACTGATCCTCTAATTAGTAATCCACATACATTGATGCTTCTCTCTTTTTCGGAGGAGGAAATGTTGAACATTTTTTCAAAACTAAAAAATAAGTATAGTAGTAGGACCTGATGACCTACCAACCAAGATTATAAAGGAATTTTGCAGTGAACTATTAGCACCAATAACCCATCTTATAAACCTCTCGTTTGAATGTGGAACAGTCCCAGAAGGCCTGAAACTTGCAAAAATAATACCTATTCATAAAAAGAACTCAAAGAATTATGTAGACAACTATAGACCGATTTCCCTGACGTCAGCAATATTAAAAATTTTATACCTAAAGAACAGCATGGATTCAGAAGAAACAAATCGACAACAACAGCCACCACAGAATTTTACTGTATATCCTTAACGAATTAAACAAAAAGAGGTATCCAGTTGGTGTGTATTGTGATCTTACTAAAGCATTCGACTGCGTCTCACACCCTCGGCTACTCCATAAGTTGTGGGTGCTGGGTATAAGTGGCAGTGCACACGATTGGCTTAAATCGTATCTCTCTAATAGAAAACAATATGTGGAGGTATCTCACAATGAAGGAAATGGAAGTAGCAGCAGTCATTGCTCTGATACAGTGAATGTAGAGGTAGAAGTACCCCAGGGAAGTATTCTTGCACCTATACTATTCTCTCTCTATGTTGCTGATATTGCAAAACACATATCTGATTATAAAATAACAATGTACGCAGATCTATATTAATTTCCAGAGAATCCCATGAATCAAAGCTAAATGCTTGTAAAAATTAGAACAGTGGTTCTCTAAAAACGTATTATATCTAAATTCAAGCAAGACAGAATACTTATTGTTTCATACCAGACAAAAACAAGTACAAAACATAAATATAAGCATAGGTGAAACGAACATAGAGAGAAGTAGCACCGTGAAATTTTTAGGGGTAACAATAACGGACACTCTTGAGTGGACCAGTCATATAGAATGAAAAAATTAAACACTAAAATTTATGAATTAAGGTGTATACGTTGTCTACTTAACATTGAAGTATTAAAAAACTTCTATTTCGCAGAGGTACAGTCTAGTCTCCTATATGGCATTATGCTGTGGGGAGCCTCTCCAGCAGCAAAAAAGTTATTTCTAATTCAGAAAAGATGCATAAGAACTATGCTAAATAAAAGTCAAAGCGAGTCATGTAGGCAATTATTCGCATATCTTAATATTCTCCCGGTATGTTGTCTATATATCTTAGAAGTTGCATGCTATATATTTAAAAATAAACATAACCTTCAGTGTCATAGAGACATACATAATCATGACACGAGAAACGGCGCCTCTCTTTGCACATCCCAGAGTTCTCTAAACATAACCCTAAAAGGACCCCTAAGTAGTGGCATTAGAATTTATAACAAAATCCCAGCACACATTAAGGAGCAACCTACCTACTCCAGATTCAAAAAGACTTTAAAAAATCATTTAATGAATGGCCTATATTATAATCTAGACGAGTTCTTCCTATGAGAACTTTTCTGTATAATATCACAGTGGATAATTCAATTCAATTCAATATAATTTATTAGCTTAGCTAAAACAAATACATCAGTTGCTGATTTAAGACTATATAGAAAAAATTATAAACAATAATTTAAATTATTAGATATTAAATGTATACACGAGGTACACATACAATGACATATATAAGTAAAAACATAGACTATTAAATTATCACAGACCATTTTTCTTTAACGTACACTATACTTTTATATTTAAAAATATGAACATTTACACTATTTTTTATATCGTTGGGTATTTCATTATACATCTTTAGTCCCTTTATGAATAACTGATTTTCTTCATAGAGAGTGTTTGTTCTTTGGATATAGAAGTTGCCCTGAGACCTAGTGTTGTAGTCATGAATATCTGCCACAAATGAACAGAATTCCAACATATGTTTGGGAAGCATATTATTCAAAAGTTTGTAAATAAAAATAAAAACATTTAACATTACAGTTTGTTGCACAGATTTTAAATTATCCAACATATAACTAACACGAGTATACCTATTACAATTTAATATACATCTTAAAGCTCGATTTTGAATCACTCGAAGGCTGTAATACTCCTTCTTACTGAACATAAACATAATTGTCGGACAATAAACAAAATGTGGAGCAATTATAGTTTTATAGATCAATAATTTTGTCCATGTACTTAAAAATTTTCCAATTCTAGAAAGAAACGAAACTTTTTTTGATACCTTTTTACATATATATTCACAATGATTAGAAAAACTTAGATTATTGTCGATGATAATACCCAGATATTTAAATTGTGTAACATTTTCAATTTTATAACCATCAATTGTAATATTTAGTGTTTGATCATCACGACATTTGGACTTTAACAACATACATTTGGTTTTCTCTAAATTCAAACTTAAACTATTTTCACCTAACCACTTATAAATACCTACTAATTCCTTATTTAAGGTATGTTCTATAATATTAATATCCATCGCCTACACAATAAAGGAGCGTATCATCAGCAAATAGTTGAATTTGGCATTTTTGTACTATGCTAACTGTATCGTTAATATATAAACATATAAACAATATGGGCCCCAGTGCAGAGCCTTGAGGTACACCATCTTGAATTTCTCTTAAGCTTAAAGAACTATTACCAAATTTAACTGATTGCCTCCTATTGGAAAAATAGGATTGAAACCACCGTAACACTGTTCCTTTTAAACCTAGCTTTTCTATCCTATCTTTAGCAACACTTCTCTGTCTATTGTCTCGAATGCACGTCTGAAATCCAGAAATACCACCCCAATATATTTCTTCTCGCTGATTGCACTTTTCCAGTTCACAAGTACCGACTGTAATGCCGTTTCACAAGAGTTACTCTTCCTTAAATCCGGCTTGATGTTTCGTCAAAATATTGTTGTTCTCTATGAAATTGATTAATTGATCTTTTACAATAATTTCCAAAAGTTTGTCGTATGGAGGCAGCATATTTATTGGGCGGAATTCGTTGCACAAGATAGTGTTTTCCCTTTTTTCGATAGGAACCACAGTAGAATTTTTCCATTTTTCTGGTACTATACCTTTTTGAAGTGACATATTTATTACATCAAGGAATCTGTTTCCTATTATTTCAAACGCTAGCCTTAATATTTTTACAGTAATACCATCAGTGCTACTTTTTTTATTGGGCATGTTATTTATCGCATCTCTAAGTTTGGGCAGGTTACACAATTCAAATGATTCCCAAGTACTATCTACCATTTGTACGCTACCAAACTGACTGTTATTTGTGCCATTTCTAGGTACATTTCCTCTAATATCTTCTATTGATTTAATGAAAAATTTATTAAACTCGTCGCATATTTCATCTGTTTCTGTAATTATCTTATTGTTAAACTTTATTTCTTCTTTCAATGTTTCTGGCTTTCCTTTTACTAATTCTTTTAGTGTTTTCCACATTTCGCAGGAATCTCCTTTGCAGTCATCTATTTTGCTCTTGTAATATTCCATTTTACATTTTCTTAATAAACTTACTCCTTCATTTCTTTTTATTTTAAAAATTTCCCAATCTTCCCTCTCTTTTGTAATAGTTGCTCTTCTGTACAATCTATCTCTTTCCAATAATGTGCTTTTTAATGCCTCACACCACCAACCTTTTGGCTCGACATTTGGTTTCATCCATATATTAACTACAGGGGCATGTTGATCTAGAGTTTTCAGTATGCTTTCAATTAAATTGTTTGCCATTACATTAACATCTGTTATATTTGAATCCCATTCCACACTCATTAAATCCAGCTGAAAGTCTAAGTCTATAAATTTTTTAAATTGTCTAACCGATTTAAAATAACCTTTCTTCTCCTGTGAATCTTGAAGATATATAGCTATTATAGAATGATCGATAATTTTAGGTGTAAGGAAAACTCCATATTGTATATTTTTTTTATTCGTCACAATAAGGTCAATTATAGTACTGCTATCTTTTGTTACTCTCGTAAATTGATCCATAATCTGATACAGACCCAGCCTATTGATACACTCTAATAATTTATTTTTATAGAAGTTATTTAGAGCTATGTTTACATTGAAGTCTCCTATGATTATTAGTGTGCTGTTTCCAACATCTAATCTATTAATCCACTCTTCAAATGCTTCTATAAACTTACTATGGCTAGAACTTGGGGAATGATACACTGTTATTAGCATGTATGGTTTTCTGTTGACTACTGTTTTTATTCCCATTATCCAGTAATTATAATCTAATACTCCATCCACGATTCGTGAGTATTTGAGATCTTCTCTAATGTACATCGAAACCCCCTCCCCGTATGTTTGCTTATGGAGAGACAATTTTCAAGTCTATAGTTTTCTATCCTTAACTCACTTTTATGGATTGTATTTGTGATGTGCGTTTCTGATAAGCAGATTACCACCGGATTAGTCATTATACTAAGTCTTTCAAGTTCGTCTTTATTTGTTATTAAACCCTGTATATTTGCATATAAGACTTCACTGTTAGACTGTAGTTGCTATGAACTATAATTTTTTGTTTTTTTACTTATAGATTCAATTATTCTTTTATAGCAAGGATAGTTGCGATCATAGATTGAGTGGTTTGTGTCTAATTTTAAATTAACTTTCTCATTCATCTTCTTACAGTTTATACATATTGGTCTGCTTGATGTACAATGTCCGTTATGTTTTTTGAAGCAAGTAAAACATACTTTATCTTTCTTACAATCAATATTTTTATGGCCAAACTCACCGCAATTAAAGCATCTCAGCACATTAAAGTATTCATGGACTCTACAGTTTCGAAATACTACATGTATTTTTTCTAACTCCATTAACTTCTTCATTACACTGGGTTCAACTTCTACTACTATATTTCCCGAATCTTTCCTTACTACATACTTTCTAATCAATCTCATCTTACTTTCTTCTCCTTTCAGTAACTCATTTTGTTGAGCTAAGATTTTTATTATATTTTCTTCGTCCATACTAACAACTTTCTCTTCTACACCCACTATAATTGCCCTTGGATTCTTCAGTTGTGTCATATCTACTGTATATTTACTGCCTAACTCCTCTATAACTTTATTCTTCACCGTTTCACTTGATCTATGGTCTGCACAGCTTATAATTACCCCACCATCTCTAGTACTTCTCATTTTATTTATTCCTACCGCTAATTTAGTTGGGTCAATTCTAGATTGAATATCATTGATTGTTGTTTTACACTCTTGTTCTCTACAGGTTTTATGATAATAGCTGGTTCTTTAACAACATTAGCATAAGATTTATTGGTTGGACCTTGGTTATTACTAATTTCTATATTACTAGTAGAATTATTTGAAACCAGTTTACTTAGAAACTTTATATTTTCGTCCATCTCACTAATTTTGAAATTTTGCTCTTTAACTATTCTAAGTAATTCTAATAAAGAATTCTTTACATCTAACTCCCCATCCTCATCGATTTTACTAATCAAAGTATATTTTTCCTCACAATCTTCACAGTAGTATTTTAGTTTACGACATCCTTTTAGTGTTACAGCTCGTTGTTCGGTTCCATTTATTTTTGAGCATTTTAAACATAATGTGCATTTACATATATCACATATTGCACATTTCTTCTAAAATATCATTTGTGCATAATTTACAGTTCATTTTTGCCATACTGACATGGCTATTTCCTTAAGAAACTTTTGTAAAATCCAAACTTTGCCTCCCAAGATAAATATTTTGGTACACCAATGCAGTGTTTTAATGTACACTAAAAACTGACTGATAAGTTTTTACTTAAAACTTTGTTACAGTAATGTCTTATAATTACACTTTAATGATTAATAACTTTATGACCAATGCACCACTCTCTTCATATATACACTTGTTAAAAAATATACTTTCTTAGCTTTAAATTGATATCAGTTTAAATTATTATTTCTCAGTTTTTCCTGTAGAAATATATGATTTTATGATACTAAATCCTCACACAATCTCACATTCACTACTCATAACTGAAATCACTATTTTATTATTTTGTCATTAGTGTAATGTAGTGTATGTATGTTTTTATTTTTTGTTTCTTGTAAATCTGTATTATTTATCCATGTATTTTATTAAAATTGTATGTGACTTGTTTAAAAAAAAAAAAAAAAATTTGCAAAATTATAAAAATATAAAATTATGATGAGAGTGGGGAGCCTTGTGGCAGTCCTTGTTGTGTTTTAAATAATTTTGAGTAACTTGTATTTATTTTAATTCGTAGGGTTCTTTCCTTTAAATAATTTTTTATAATGAATATAAGGTACATTGGACAGTTCAGTTGTGCCAACTTATACAACAAACCCTCATGCCATACACTGTCAAACGCTTTGGTAATGTCAATAAGGATTGCTGCGCTATGATATCCTTCAAGTTTTGATGTTTGGATATTTGATGTAAGTATCGTCAGTGGATGTATGGTGGAGCACTTTTCACGGAATGCGAACTGATAGTTAGGAATATTGTGACCTGGTTCAACAAGTGGAGACTAAAACCCAACCCAATAAAATCCCAGTACATTATCTTTAACCATGGAATAAACAACTCTCCAACGGTTACCATTAACCATCACATTCTCCCTGCTCAGTCAACAGTCAAATACCTGGGCGTAAGTTTAGACAACAAGTTGAACTTCAACAACCATACCAAATACATAAAGAAAAGATGCATCGCCAGAAGCAAACACTTTCGCTGCATGACCTATAAAAACGAGGGAATCAGCAAAAAGACAGCAGCTCACATTTATAAAGAATACGGCCACCCCCTCTTTCTAAATGTCAGAAAAACAGCAATAAAAAATATCAACGTTGCGGAAACATCAGCACTGAGAACCATTACCAAATACCGACACCCAACAAATCCGCTGCACAACCCACCTAACGCTCTTCTATATCAAATAACCAAGACAGAACCAATTCCACAGAGACTATCCAAATTATCCACTAAATTTGCCAGGGCTGATCACAACATGGAAATACTCCGACCTCTCTGCAAAAATAGAAATCGTCAAACAACCGGCTACAGGAAGTTTCCTCAAAAAACATTGTGGGAACACATCAAGGAACTAAGAACCACATAATAAAGAACCGTCAATCACTATACACATATACTTTTTTAATTTTTTTTTTTTTCACATTCTTATATCTGTTTGCTATTCACATTATATATAATTTATAAAATGTAAACAATATTTTATTGTAAAAAGGCTGAAGGACCTCGGTCAATGGCCATTTGGGTTTTTGCTCAATAAAGTACTTTCATCATTATTATTATTAAAATTATGGTTAGAAATTTGTTACTCAAAGGTGGTTTTTATAGTGTCCAGGACTTTTTAAATAGGGAATCTGAAGTGTTTTAAAATTATTTTGTTTGTTTGTACTTTCTTTATACATACATTTTATTTACAACTATATACACTTATGTTTGTCTTTACTCATGTTAAAGTCATATTTCTCTATTTGTTTTGTGTATAGATTTTATTAAAATTTTTATATATAGTGTATATTTATATGCATTATGGCAGCTTAAACTGACTTGCCATATGTACATTTTGTATCTAGAATGGTTAATAAATATTTTTTTTTTTTTTTACAAAAAACCAGTCACCCTACTCTGTGGCTCCGACCCTCACAGGGGGAGCTGGTAATACCACTAGCCACTCCCCAGTGACTACCGGGTCCGCGAATCGTGTGCCCTGAGTAGACGCAATGAACCGAGGATGACAGCCTTCTGCATTCTGCCGGCTACGATCTCTGCCGAATCTCGGCATGCTGGTATGATCTTTAGTTCTGAAAGCAGCGTCTGTCTCATTCCACCGAGGGCTCCTATAATCAGTACCACTATTTTAACAGAATGGCCTGGATAAAGCCTGCGGAGTTCAAAGAGCAAATCTCGATATTTTGTCCGTTTTTCCTCCTCTTTCAAGACAATGTTGCTCTCAGCGGGAGCTGAGAATTCCACGGCATACATTGTCTTGAATTGGTGGTCGAGGAGTACTATGTCAGGCTTGTTGGCTTGTATTTGTCTGACGGTGGGAAACGAGTAGTTCCAATAAATTAGGCACTTCTCATTCCCCACAACGAACTCAATATCTCCCGGAACATAAGGCAGCACTGGTGTTTCGTCTATCCCATACGAGTGCCTTAGATGATAGTAAAGCACTCGCAATGCTGCGTTGTGTCTATGAATATAGGCCGAGACTGCGTATGTCAGGCAAGCCGACAGTAAGTGCATTACAGTCTCCGGCGCCCTGCGGCAGGCCCTGCAGCTGACATCAGGGACCTCCATACCCATGACACGACGTCGATAGACGAGAGTGTTAAATACACCATCCTGGCAAGCCATTATGAATCCCTCGGTTTCAGACTTCAGCCCAGCCGACCTTAAGAAGGCGAAGGTCAGCCTTTCGGATAAGCCGAGGTCTTCTATATTTTTATAGAAGACCCCGTGCAATGGCTTATCCTTATGGAGCTGCAGAAGGATGTTGTGTTCTGCAGCTCTAATGTGGGCTTTTAGTCAAACGGGTTCCAACTCGGTCGGGGTTTACCCGCTCGACGTCGAAGATGAGACCAAGTTCATCGGCTGCTCTCCGTGCTGCCTTAAAGAGAAAAGGTCTTACCTCTGCATTTTCATGGTCTCGGACCATGCAGAGGAGGGGATCCGAACTCCTGATGACCTTACATGCTCCATCCAGAACCATCCTGCTATGGAGACTCTCCAAGCTCAAAAGTCCACGGCCTCCCCGATGTCGTGGGAGATATAACCATGGAACGGACGATTTAGGATGCAAGCTCCTATTGAGATGCATCTTCTTGCGGGCCATTACATCGAGTTGATGCAGCTCTTCTCTAGTCCACTTCACTACTCCGAAAGAGTAGAGAAGGATCGGAACGGCAAGCATATTTGTAGCAGACACCTTGTTCTTCCCCGACAGTTCTGAAGACCAGATCTGTCGGAGTAGGTGCTGATACTTGCCGCGGAGAGCGTTTTTCACTACACTCACTTCTTGGGTGGAGCGTTGCTCGATACCCAAGTAAGTGTACGACTCTCCGGCATTTAGATGGTGTAAGATGCTTCCGTCCACGAGCTGCGCGTCCTCTCCATAGTCACCGCATCGTCCTCTCTTGAGATGAATCAGTGCGCATTT
This sequence comes from Leptura quadrifasciata, assembly GCA_963675555.1. NCBI lineage: Eukaryota > Metazoa > Arthropoda > Insecta > Coleoptera > Cerambycidae > Leptura > Leptura quadrifasciata. The sequence continues at coordinate 88,580,907 of OY776674.1, forward strand.
GTCCAACCCGAACTGCATACCGACAGCCTGCGTGTACTCCTGTACCATCCTAAGGGACTGTTGGAGATCCCTCTCTCCAGAGGCATAAAGTTTAAGGTCTTCCATATAAAATAGATGGGTGACCTTATGCCTCCTGTCGCCGGGGGTACCGCAGTTGTAGCCACGGGTTTTCCAGAGCGAGACGGATAATGGCAGTAGTGAGATGCAAAACAAAAGGGGGCTGAGGGAATCTCCCTGAAATACTCCTCTTCTGAATGTTACCGACTCTGTTTGGACTCTATCGTTACCCGATGTTATGGTAAAGCGGGTCCTCCAGAGCGGCATCAGTTCTTCAATACCTCACTACGGGACCGGGTACCACAAGACATCGGAGCAAGTGAACAATGAGCTCATGCGATGTCATGTCAAATGCCTTGCGGTAGTCGATCCAGGCCATAGAGAGGTTCTCCTTGCAGCCAGCGACACTTCTCTTCGACCCTCGCTGCTCATATATCCGTTCGTAAACCGGTTCAACTGCATGGAGCACCCGCATGTACAAAATGCGTGTAAACGCCTTGTAACATGCGTTTAGACAGGTTATCGGTCTGTAATTCTTTGGGTTGGACAAATCTCCGTTCTTGGGGATCAGCACTGTCCGCCCCTCAACAACCCAAGAAGGGATTTGCTGCTCCCCATTTAACCAGGAATTAAAAATTCTGGCCAAATGGTGGTGGGTGCTCGATAACTTTTTCCACCTGGAGCAGCAAAATTCTTAGAGCCCTCAAGAGCCCTACGAACCTCTTCTGGGGTTATTGGTTCGCACACTTCCTGTGGTTGCTGAAGCCTTTGACAAAAGGCTTCAAAGTGTGCAAGGGCAGGAGAATCTCGGTTGAGTGGAAGCCTCTCCTCGTACAGCGTTTTCCAGAAGTTTTCCACCTGATCTACAGTCGGCGGATTGTCTACAACACGCGGAGGCGGTTGGAAAAGGCACGAGGGCTTCTCTCGGAACAGTTTATTTTCCGCAAGCCCCCTCGCCCGCCTCACTGGTGACTTTTTGCAAGGAAGTGGACATTGCCAATTTCATCAACGGGCGGTCCGTCCGGTTGGGCCACACCACCTTGCCCTTGACCCCTATCCGCACGGGGTCGATCGTAGGGGCCCTGTCTTCGGCCTGCCGGAACCAAAGTTTAGGGCCTGTGGGTGGTTAGCCCAGCAGGCCCACGACCGACACCAGAGGGGAAGACGCTTTCCCTTCCCGGGTGCACTGGGGCTGCCGGTTCGGTTTTGCACCCCAGCTGGAGTAAGTGGTGGCGCTACTCACCAAAGGCTTGATAGATGGAAGTCAGCCCCTCCTGCTTATTATTATTATTATTATGGAGTTAAGCCGTGCACTTTTTCGGCCGAAGCCGGAAAAAATTTACCGACCCCTCGCGCGCGCCGTTGGGGTTCGGCTCTGTGGGGACCCGGGCCTGTCCTGGGCCCATTGCTGTTGGGGATCGGCTCGGTTAACGGGGATGAAATTCATCACGTCCCATTAATCCGGTGGATATTCCGATTTTCTATCCTTCATCGATCAGAAACTTTCTGGTAATATGGCATGTCTGGAGAATCACCGTCCTCTGGATAATCTTCGCGAGGCCTCTAGGTAGATTAAGTTTCTCCAAATAATTCAAGAACTTCTTCGTCACCACGCCTGTAGCCGAAATTATGATCGGGATAATTCGAACCTCCTCTAATCTCCACACGTGTTTAAGTTCTATAGCCAAATTCTGATATTTGTTTCTCTTTTCCATCTCCGTTTTCTGCAGGTTGCTGGTTAGGGGGCATCCAATATCAATAATAGTGGCCTTCTTGTCTTTCTTTTTGATCACCAGAATGTCAGGGCGGTTGTGATCCAAGGTTCTATCAGACTGTATTGGTCTATCCCAGTACAGCAATGTTTCCTCGTCTTCTAAAACAGCTTGAGGTGTATATTTATAGTAGGGCGGTGGATTAGTAATGAGTCCTAGATAAGATAAGATAAAATTTATTAATGTTAAAATTATAAAATATACACAGGTCAAAAAAGGTTTACACAATTTCATTTTAGAAGCTTACATACAAATAATATAAATCACGCCTAAACTTACTTTAATTTGTATAAAAACAGGTATAGTTACTAACAAAACAGAAAATAGAAGACGATACAGCACAACAATATAATAATATCACATTCTTATATGTCCAATTTCTCTTTCAATTTCTTCTAATGAGAAGAATGCGTTTTCTAGAAAAAAGTCTTTAATTGTAGATCTAAATTTTGCTGGAAGCAGAGTTTTCACACTATTAGGTAGTGAATTAAAGACTTTAATGCCATAATGTTTAACACCGGTTTGTCCCCTGGTGAGCCTAGTGAATTCAGGACATATATTATCTTTATATCTGGTCTCATGCTGATGTAAATCAGCATGAGTACTAAAATTATTTAAGTTATTATGTATGTATGAGATACATTGCAGCGCAAACAAACAAGGTAAAGTAAGTATCTGAAGTGTAATAAAAAGGTGCTTAGTATCATCTCTGTACCCTACACCACCCACAATCCTTATGGCCCTTCTTTGAAGACCAAAAAGTTTGTGCTTGCCAGTAGAGTGGCCCCAGGCAAGAATGGCATAAGACAATCGAGAGTGACACAATGCAAAGTAGGCTGTTTTAAGCACATTGGGTGATACGGAATTAGACAATTGCCTTAGGCAATATATATTTTTTGATAACTGTTCTGCAAGATAATCGATATGAGCATCCCAACGTAGAGATTGGTCGATGAATACTCCTAGAAATTTAGTGTCTGTTGGGTTATTTGTTAGCTTACCCAGACCGCGTGTACTTGTGACCATTTTAACTGTTTTTTCTTCGTTAAGTGCTAGAGAGTTAGATGTGAACCACTTTTTGGCATTGGAGAGCGCATCGTCACATTTCAGCATTAAGTTATCCAGATTATAATCTGACATTAGAAGTGTTGAGTCATCAGCATAAAATATACAAGTGAAATTCTCAAGTGCATTTGGCAAATCATTGATATAAATTAGGAATAGGAGAGGGCCCAGGATTGAGCCCTGTGGTACTCCTGATCTAATATTTAACTCCTCTGATGTTTTTCCGTTTAACCTGACTGTTTGTTTTCGGTTTTCTAAGTAGGACTTGATAAGTGAAAGACTAGAGTTACTGAAATTATATTTGGACAACTTTTGAATTAATAACTTATGTGATACACAATCAAACGCTTTGCCGAGGTCGCAAAACAAAGAAGCAGAGTAGAGTCCTTTTTCGAAACACTCTAATGTGTATTCTGTAAATTTTAATATAGCATCTGTTGTTGACAAATTTTCACGAAATCCAAATTGATGTTTAAAAAGTATTTTATGTTTCTCGAGATATTCAGCTATTTGATTTTTAATGGCCTTTTCAAAGATTTTCGAGATAATTGGAAGTAGAGAAATTGGCCTGTAATTGCCTATTTCCTCTATATCACCTTTTTTGGAGACTGGAATAACAGATGCAATTTTAAGTGCATCTGGAAATATGCCAGTCTTGAAACTTATGTTTATTAGTTTAGTTAAGGGAATTACAATATGATTTTTTACAGTTTTTATCAAGTCAGTATTTAGGCCATATATGTCCTCACTGTCATTGTTTTTTAATGAATTAAGTATGTCTCTAACTTCATTGTATGTTACCTCACGGAAGCAGAAAGATTTAGTGATATTAGTCTGTTCGATATAATGCAGGGGGTCAATATCTAGTTTGAGGAGTCCAGCAACATTAATGAAGAAATTGTTAAAAGTATTTGGCTCAATGTGTGATGCCTGTATAGAGCTTTTTTTCCGAGTAGAATTTATTATTTGCCACATGGTTTTTACAGGATTACTAGATTTTTTTATATTATTATCATTTGATTTGATTCTCTCAGTTTTTAATGCATTTTTGTATCTTAGTTTAAAATCATTTCTAAGTTTTTTATTTGCTTCAGTGTTGTGAGTTTTACAAACTTCATTGAGAAAGTGCAAATAATCTCACATTCGTCTTAAGTCATCTGTAAACCATGCGACTTCAAAAGAGTCGCTGTTTCTGAAACGAACTAGCTTTTCTGGAAAAGATACACTGTAGGCTTGTAAGAGTATATTTAAGAATAATTGAAATTTTTCATTTATGTCATGAGTATAATTACCGATAAAATCCCATGAACATCTAGATATAATTTCATGAAACTTATTCCTACCGTTAGCTGTAATGGGTCTAATAGGTTTTTGATGCTCTTGATTTTTTACGTTGTAATATACTAGAACCTCAATAATCTGACATAAATGATCAGACAAAAGTGGTTTTCTATTATAGCAATTGTAATCATCTACAGAAAAGTTTATAAAAATATTGTCAATACAATTGCTTAATCTAGTATTATCAAACACAGTTTGCTCGAAGCCAAATGTTTTGAGTAGATCAATTAAAGTGGTATTGAAGCGATCAGATGTGTTAAACCTTACATTAAAATCACTAGAAATGATTACCTTATTGTTGGTGCCAATTTTGTTTAATAATATTTCCATTATTTCAGTGTAGACATTAAAATCTCCATTTGGGGAGCGATAGATGTTTATAACAACAACATTAAAATCTTCTATTTTCACAGCAGCTATTTCACAGTGTTTTTCAACAGAGATGTTATTTAAATAAGATAAAGGTTTATAGTTTAAAGTTTCTTTGACTGCAATTAAGGAACCCCCATGACAGAATTTAGATCTACAAGATATGCTAGCTATACAGTAATTTTTTATTTGAAAGAAATCAGATTCATTGCTATTTAACCAGTGTTCGGTGATACATATGATGTCCAATGGCACCCTTTCAGTAGCAATAAATGTTTCTAGTTCATTTATTTTATTTTTAGCACTCCGGATGTTGATATGCATTAACCTTATTGTATCGCTTTTCGCTGGTTTGATCTTACGTTCCCGATATTTGTTGGTAGATATATTCTTATTTAAAAATCCCCTGTATGTCTTTGGTAATCGTTGTATTTTTGAAAATCAAAACGTTTGTATGCAACACCTTTAGGCCAAGTTGACGGTTTATATAGCTCTTCTTTTAAATTAAAGTCCGCACCCAACATGAAGCATTTATTTTGTGATTCTCTGGTAGGAAGTTCTTTAACAATTATATCTGCTTGTTTGAATTTAGGTTGATCTTTTATGAATTTTATTATTCTGTCAGCTGTAATATGCCTCTTTAGTCTGTAGAGGTATAACCACGCTCTTTTTTCCATACCAAAACCTTCTACCTCTTTTTCGCCAAATTTTTTGTTATATTCAGTGGTTTTCTTATTTTTTTCTTTATTGTGATGGGAAACAGTTTTCCATCCATTGTTATCAATGTTATTATCATTCGTAAGATTTATTATGTCATTCATTTTTTTCGTTTGTGTCTCAACAAGATCCGGGTATGTATTATTCTGGACGTCAGAAGTTGATGGTTTTAAGTTCTTCTCTATAGTGTCCATGAGCCTTGCCTCTGTACTTTGATTAGAGGGATTAACTGTTGAAAGGTCATTGCTATTTATTTGAGATGGTACCATTTTTTGTTTCACCACTGTATTATAAGATAGTTTGTTTTGATTGGTAATGAAGGTTGATTTTTTGTTAGTGTCTTTTTTCATGTTCTCAACTTTTTCAGCTAGCAGTCGATTATTTTCTTTTAAGAGTTTATTATTCTCAAATAGTAGGTTATATTTTTCATCCTTTTCTTTTAATAAATTATTCAATCTCTCATTATCCAACTTTAAGATTTCAATTTCACGTAGCTTTTTAATTAGTTCTTCACTATTTGTTACTTGGTTTATCTCCTGAATGTCCTTACTTGCTTGCTTATAACATCTGATTCTTGTTTCACAAATTTTCACAAATTACATTTTATTTTTAAGTGCACATGATAGATGGTATACATTTCCACAAACCACACACACCAAAGATTTATTTTGTTTGGTCTGGCAGCATTTAAATGTTTTAACCACTGATTTTACAGGAGCTACATCATTTGCTTCTTCCTCAGAATCCGCCATTTTGAACTCGTTTTGAACTAAGTTAAGTGCCAATTCTCTATGGATGATTTTCGCCACCTCGTTGTGCCTTCCCAAATACATTCCCGTAGCCAAAGCGGGGCAGCCTCCAGTGACATGCTCGATAGTTTCACCCGCTGCCTTACACTTTCTACACACATCGATCACTCCGGGGACTTTAAGAATGTACTTGTCATAATTCCTAGTACGGATAATGCTATCCTGAATGGCTGTTATGAATCCCTCAGTTTCTGGGTTTAATATTCCTTCCTTAAGCCATAGAGAGCGAGGCCTCCTTGTCGATCTCTGGATTGTTTAAGGCATTGGGGCATTGGGCACCCGGATGGGTGGTCATAAACAGTTTAGAGTAGGGTTAGTTTAAGTTTTAGCAATCTGTAAATGGATTTATTATCTGTAGATTGTGTATGAAATAAATAAATAAATAAATTTGGTACACTTATGTATTATAACGAGATCTGGAACTGGATTCTATTTTGATCTAATTCTGTTGAAGGGTTCGGGGGTAAATGGAGTAAATAAGGGTAAATAGGCAAAGCAAGCAGATAAGAGTCCATAAAATTGCAATTTAGCGTATGTACGAAAAGTCAAGGTCTGTACATTTCTTTTAGCATCAGCCACCCCCTCCACTATCACGCCCAATACCACCCCCACACTATTATGAATGGGAGTAAAAGAAATTAAAATCTGATTTAGTGTGTATACAAGAACGAAACGTCTTTAAAAAATTTGTTGGCGTTAGCTACCTCCTCTACCACCCCCACCCTATTATTAAAGGGAGTAAAAAATTAAATTCGGATTTAGTGTGTATACGAAAACCAAGGGACTCTCAAAATTTTTGGCCTATTATTAAAGGGAGTAAAAAATTAAATTGGGGTTTAGTGTGGGCCTTTAAAATTTATTTTGGCATTAGCCACCCTCTCTACCACCCCCACCATATTATAAAAGGGAGTAAAATATTACATGGTATTTAGTGTGTATAAGACTTGGATACAAAATCTGGATGTGGAAGTAGTGATTCCTTGGGCAGCGGTTTTTTATTATTATTTTTTTTTTATATTTGGGGCTTGTAACAACCCATATTCTGCACCAATTTGCAAATATGAATCGGTTTTAAAGATTTATCAAATAAATGTTTAAAAAAGTTTAATAGAAAGAGAATGAATTTTTGAACTGTTAGACTTGTGTTCAATATTTGCCCCCTTAAAAGCCTTAGGCCCTATGCCATTGAGTACTAAATACTAAATGCACATATGTGCCCAGGTTGCCCAGTTAAATATTCCTAAAAATCTATTTTTACACTCTAAAACAAGTTGTTTTTTTAAATACTAATTCTCAAGAAGGCTACTAAGCTGACAGTTTTACTTTTTCAATGAAAACAAATGAAAACATCATTTCAAATATTAGTGATGATCAAGTAATACATGTGGCCGTGAAGTAAAAGCTCCAAAAACTAAGATTGACAAATGAGTACAGAGAGATGACACTTTATGAATGCTGTCAGATCCAATAATCGTTATTTTTTGTGATAGTTGCCTAAAAATCCAATGTCATGCTAATATCTACTTTGGGTAGGTTTGCTGAATCGCCAAGAACAAAACCTTCTTCCATTTTTACAATATTTTTTAGTAAAAGTCGAGAATTCTTAACCTCACTAAATGAATATGAGTGAGTACACACACTAAATAAAGTAAATATATACGTCACGAGTTCAAAGAATTGTGTATTGTGACGTCACCGGCGGACTTCAGTCGAGCGTGAAGTAATTATATGTTTCACAAATAAGAAATTAAAATAAGTTCGTAAGTTTTTCAGATATCGAGATGATTTTTTTTTTATTTGACTAGTTAACTGAAAGACTACTAAATGAGGTTGAACATACATAATATTTCTAAAATAGCAAACTTCCTAATTGTTACATCTTTCTTTTTTTCGAGGCAGTCTTTATGAAAGACGTTATCACATGTAATGCAATAGTACATTATGGATTGCTCCCTTCGACAACGTTTGAATCATGTTTCCATTTTGTAGCATGTAGCGTAGGTAGTCAGAAATCCTTTTATACTATTGCGTTATCTTAGTTTATTAGACTTTTATTGTACTGGAATTTATCACCTTTTTTTTAATACTACAACTTTTTGTTCAATTAAGTTACTATAACTTTCGTTAATTGATTATAATAATGTAGTTTCTCACAGCACATATTTTGTACAATTTTCACTCTCATAGTAAACTTATGTAACTTTGACCGGTGTGGTAGTAAAAAAAATCGGGTCCTTGATACAACCCCCCCCCCCCCCCCCCTCGACGGTCAGACTTTTTGGTCGACGTATAAAAGACAGTTTGAGGCAGCCCCACGCACAAACAACTGGAGTAAAGAAGACAAGGCAATGCTAGCATTAAGGGACCAAGCATCAGAGTTGCTTAGACGATTCCAGTGGCACAGCAACCGGATTATAAAGTTTTAGAAACTGCATCCGACTGAAGATATGGAGACCAACACTTTGCTCAACTGTATCGGACTCAGCTGAAATCACGTGTGTAAAAAGCTGGGGAGGGCTTACAAGAATTTGAGGCTGCAGTAGAAAGACTGGCACACTTGGCTTACTCGAATGCACCATTGGAGTTCCAGGAGCAGTTAGCAGTGTTTATTAATGGCGTAAAAGACAAGGAGATCAGGTCCTTAGGCTATCTCGGCATAAGAGTAGTAACGAAGCATTGATCCATGCACTTGAGGTAGAGTGCCTATTTATATAGGCGGCCTCTACCTCATCGCACAGAGTAAGAGCCGTCTCTGTGGAAGAAGCCCAATCAGAGGAAATGAATTTGGACCCCAGGATCCCATTGGAAGTCAACGTTAATCTATACATATTAAGTTTGCCAATAATATTATCAACTCCTTCTGGACATGAAAATGAGCGACGGGTTGTAATTTCAATTATATGATTTTTACATTTAATTTGTTATTTTAGTCTCATGATCCGTCTGGAAATCAATAAAAATATGTGCTATGAATGGGCTCATTTAGTGGTTCTTATTTCTTGTGGATAAAAAATTTCTTAAAATTAGGCGATATTGAAAACTCCAGATGAATCCGATAAGTGGTTCTCGAAATATACGACTTTCAAAGGGCGTATTTGAAGCGCGGTGCAACTAACATCATGACGTCAGACAATAGTAAACGAAACGGTCGCGTAACACATCAACGGTCATGCGTTCCGCTTGAGAACATCGAGTCTTTCTCAGTGTTCTGTGCATTAAATTGGATAATATATCTTTTATTGTTGTTTGTGGTGATTAAAAAATATGCGAAGCGAACTTTAATAAAGCAGACTCTTCGAATCTTCCAGAAGTGGATTTATTAATGATAATGGATTTTTTTGACAATCAAAAATGTGTGGCACAACATCAGGTCTCATTTTTATATGAACATTGTCCATTAATTTAAATACATGTAGTTTTCCATGTCTTTTTCGAATTAAAAGTAAAATAGTATATTCTTTCCTATTATTTGGGTTTTCTACCACATGTATTATTATCCCTCTTCAAAAACAAATCACTGAATCTACAAAATAATAGAGTTATTGGAAAAGAGCCTCTGCACCCGTGATGTTTACGTCAAAGGAATAGTCAGAGGTTATGTTTTGCAAATAATATAAATCGGAATAAACACAGAAATAATTATTTTGCTGATGTTTCGGAAAGTAGTCTCTTTCCGTTTTCAAAGCTTTTTTTGGAAGAACTCTTATTTTGACATACACAGCAAAAACTCTAGGAACTATCTCTATCTAACTCTATCTCTAGGAACGATAATAAATGTTTTAGTAGGTGTTTTCACCCCAGTACTTTGACACTCAGGAACAATACAATATTTATAATTCCTTTTACTGTCACTATTACACATTGTTAATATAAATCGGTGAAAATACTTGATCCGAAATTCTTCACAAATACGCATAAACTTCAATACACACTGCTTGAGTTAACGATTTGTAATATTATGAAACAGTAACAGGGTTATCGACGAAAATAAAAATAACTCACGTCAAATGTGGAAAAACTTGAAAACATTATTACCAAGCAATAGAAAATTAGCTGCAAACGTAGTGAAATTTAATGATTCTGAAAAAACAGACAAATATGAGATCGCAATAGAGTTCAACCGTTACTTTCTAGAAAGCATAAATGATATCACTACAACTATAATTAAATTTAATGATGATGAATATACGTTAAGTAAAATTGATACAAAAGATACACTTGACAAATTCTATACAATAACTTTAAAGATATGAAAAGGACCATAAAAAACTTAAAAAATACATCTGAAGATGAGGATGGCATATCAACAAAAATATTAAGAGACACAATCCAGATAATTGGAAATCGCCTGCTCGATGTCATCAATGAATCATTAAGTAGTGGAATCTTCCCACCAGAATGGAAAACCTCTATAATTGTTCCGGTACCCAAAGTAACTAATACTATTTTGTGTGAAGAATATAGACCAATAAATACAGTACCTGTATATGAGAAAACATTAGAGATTGTGGTAAAAGATCAGCTTGTAAATTTCTGTGATAAATATTCTATAATAGTCCCTAATCAATCTGGATTCCGTAAAAGCCACTCGTGTGAAACAGCAATAATAAACATTAGTGATACATGGCTAAAAGCTTTAGAAGATGGAGAATATGTGGTAGCAGTTTTCCTTGACTTTAGAAGAGCATTTGAAACTGTAAATAGAAATTTATTATTAAAAAATTAGAAAAATTAGGTATTAGGGATCAAGCATTATGCTGGTTTAAATCATATCTCCATAACAGACATCAAAAAGTAAGGTTTAATAGTTGCACATCTGATGCTTTAGAAACTAAATATGGAGTACCTCAAGGTACGGTCTTAGGACCCATTTTATTTCTGCTTTATGTCAATGATATAATTGTGTGTGTTAAGAAGTGTAAAATAAATATATTCGCAGATGATACGATGATTTACATTACAGGTAAAAATATAACTGAAATGATTACGTTTATTAATTTAGAACTAAATGTTATTTTTGAATGGCTATGTGATAACAGTTTATGTGTAAATATAAATAAATGTAAATATATGTTAATAGCAAGTAGCAATAATTTAAAGAACATAGAAAATATAAATTTTAAGGTACAAATTAATAACATCGAATTAGAAAGAGTTTCTGAAATGAAGTACCTTGGTGTTATATTAGATGAGAACCTTAATTTTAAGAAACATGCCAATTATATTATGAATAAAATGTCAAAAAAAGTTAATTTCCTTAAAAGAATTAGTGCTTCACTTAGTTTATACACAAAAATTTTACTATATAAAAGTTTAATTGCACCTCACTTAGAATTTTGTTCTACAGTATTATTTAATCTAGACCAAGGGCACATGCAACAATTTCAAAAAATACAAAATAGAGCAATGCGAGTAATCCTTAAGTGTAATAGATATACACCTATTAAAATGATGCTCGAAGTCTTAAATTTTATGAATGTAAACCAACGAATAATATACAAAACAATGATATTTATATTTAAAATTAAAATGAAAATGCTACCGTCATATCTATATGACAATATAAGATATGCTAATGACATACACATATACTTCACCCGAAATAACAATAACTTTTATGTTGACACCATAGAAATTGTATGGAAAGATCAATTTTCTCTAAAGGATTGAAGATGTTTAATCAGCTACCTAACACACTTAAAGATTGTAAAGTTTTAAATGATTTTAGAAATAAGTTATGTGAATATATTGTCAGTCTGCCACGCAAGAAAAAAAATTATTTGAGGGAAAAAACGAGAGAACGAGGTAAGGTCAACCAAATATCAACCCGGATTTATGATTAAATTCTATATGTACTTTTTTTTTGTTTTTAAATGGGAGAGCATGAGATAGCCTCAGGGTCTTGTTCCAGGTGTGGCAAAGGTAATCGTTCCATATCGAAACTTACCCGCAATTACACTAGGTCAGTGCCAGCTAACAGTAGGGCAGGGAATATTTGTAGTAAAATAATATTAAATTTACAGGGCGCCACGTGATTTCTTCTGACCCAGAGTTTATTATCTAAACTTATACACTCAAAATCATGAAAAGCTCATAAACCAGAAGATAGTTTTTAGTCCTGAGGCAAAAATGTGAAGCTTCAAAATTGTGCTCACAAAAGAATATATCTAGGAGGTATCTAGTTATGATTAAAGGAAATCATATATTATATAATAAACTATAAGCTTACCCAAGATGATGGTCGGAAAATATTGATATATGAACAAAAAATAGAAAACAAGTGTATATTTACAACTATAATCACAAGTAAATGTATGTGACAATAACGTAACAAAAAAAATATAATTAAGTACAATCACAAATATATATATACTGAATCAAAATATATGTATGTACGTGTAATAAACCCGGCATTACCGGTATACTATAAAATTTACAAATAAAACTTCCCAAGAATAAAGCTATATACTTGTTCACAATTAATTTATTAATTCTATGGCTGAATAGCCACTAAGAGAAATAGATGCACTAGATAAAATCAAAATGTATATATATATATATATATATATATATATATATATATATATATATATATAAAACTCTATTATAACCAAGGGTGTAACGTAATTTAACTACGACGCCGGTTTGCTACTGTATTTGTCGTTTCCATGTTTATTACTACATAGCTCACCCTATATTTGTGTCTTTGGGTGCTCTTGCCGATTGTACTTGAAAGAATTGGAACACACTGACCTTATGTAACTCGTCCTGACGGCGAAACCTTAATCTTTGGGGCTGCAATCCAAGATAAGTCTCGAGTACGAGTACGATCTCCAAAAGAAATACAAATATTCGACCTTCGACGACAATTCATAAATAAACATCAGACCTAGGGCTACCCAAATTGCTTCCACCTAGGATGCTCCAAAGTCGTGGTAATTACGTTGAAATTAAATAAATTTTCCCAATTACAAGGGACTTATTCTCTAGGAGTGGGGAAGAAAGACCCTAAAATCAAGCATAAGAGAATCGATATAATTACGCCAAAGGCGCAAAGAAAAAGATATGTATTAACTATTGAAATACAGCAAATCATACATCTACTGAGGGCCTGGATTAAGGAATTCACACAAAAGTGTTCTAGTACTGGTTGAAGAACTGGCACGTTAAAACCTCTTCAAGAGAACGATTTTCAAGAAAAATACAAATACACACTACGGTACCAGCCAATTATACAACGAAAATCGTATAATCTGTAAGAAAATGGATAAATCCCAAAACGATGGATGAAAATAACTTTTCCACTTTTACAGATATGCCGTTCTATCCACGTGCTAGAAGGAAGTGACAAAGTGAACACTATTAGAAGGAAAGATCCGAAATTCTACCTTTAGGATTCCAACAAAATAATAGAAAATTTACTAACTGGAGAATACTGCCTGATGCTTTAGAAAACTGACGAGAGTAGCGCGTGCTAGGTCGGGAAATAAGGATATAATATCTAAAACTACTTAATATGAAGGATTAAAGTCTCTTATAAATTAGAAGTATGAAATATCTATTCGGGACATTTTATTCTGAGCGATGGATTTGCTTAATAAGGAAGATATTAATTTAATCAATATGATAAAATTATAAAATTAACGCGTGCGCTTATGAGGCGCGAGCGAGTGACAATCGAATAAGATCTATACCACTAATTTTAATAAGCGGACGCACACCAGCAATTCGTATGTAAACAACTTAACCTGCAAATAACCTATCCATTTATCTACAATTACGGGTGGTGTTATTTATTATTATCTATCTAAAAGGTGCTAAATCGAAACGTGACACTCCCCCCTTCCTTCGGAAGAAGTAAATTTTCTGATAAAATTTACTGACACTGATTCTCGGGAAGCAAATTTACAATAAACAAAATAAGAAATACATTTATTTATGTAGGTATAAATTTGTGGACAACATAAATTTTACCACGGATGACCTGCCTTTTAGAATCATACTACATTTCTACATCTGATTCCTGAAATGGTTTCAGATCTTGTACGTGCCATATACCTTTCAACTCGTTCGATTCATCTGCTAATTCATATGTCCAGGAGCCAATCTTTCGCTTAATGACAAAAGGACCAACAAATTTCGGACACAATTTTGCATTGATGTAATTTACTGCATCAGAACGTGCTTTATTTTTTCGCCATACTTTATCGCCCTTTTGGTATTGGACTGGACGGCGACGGAGGTTATAAACCTTTCTATTACGTTCTTGAGCTTTATGCCATTTTTGTTTAACGTTCTCAAACAACTTTTGAAAGCCAGAATGTCGTTGTTGGATCGTGCTATCATTTACGTCTTCATTACTTGGTAGTTGATATTCAAATTGATCACCTGTCAGGATATATTCGCGGCCGAAATTCCCATAGTACGGAGAGTAACCGGTTGTTTCGCTCTTTGCCGTACGTATCGCACAACTTATCGCGGGCAAATGAGTATCCCATTTGCGCTGGTTATCCTTAACATACATGGATATCATTGTTTTACCTGTTTTGTTGACACGTTCACAGGGATCAGCCCGAGGATAATATAAAGCAGTATACGAAAGTTTCACGCAATATTTGCTGCAAAGTTTCTCGAACAGCTTACTACGCATTTGTTTGCCATTATCGCAGATTAAGAACTGAGGCACGCCGTAAACTAAAAATACGTGATCTTCTACCATCCGACAAAGAAGTTTTGCTGAAGCTGATCTAAGAGGAAAAGTCAGAACATACTTACTAAAATAATCACTAACCACAAGAATATAGCTATTGCCGTTACTTGAACGAGGCAACGGGCCAACAAAATCTAGACTGATCATCTGCCGAGGCTTCGTAACTTCGGGGCGTTTACCCATATGACCCGCGGGGCGCTTCTGTTCGGGCTTATATGCTGCACAAACATGACGATTCTTAATATATTTCGCGACGTCTGCACGCATCTTCGGCCAAGTATACCAATTGTGCAACTTCCAATAGACTTTGTAAGCACCTACATGACCCGATCGACTGTCATCGTGATGGGAGTGAATGAGATTTTTACGCTTATCTTTGGGAACTACCATCTTCCAATAATCTGAGCTAGAGGATAGTTCCGGAATACTACAACGAACATATTTATACAATATACCATTTTCGATGCGAAACTGGGGATACTTATCAGGATTTCTGTCAACCTTAACTAACATGCCTAAATACCAACGATCAGCTGTTGAACAAAATTCATGTTTAGAAGATATTGCATCAACAGAAACTGGAACAGAGCGCGACAAGAAATCGGGAACTACATTCTCCTTGCCTTTTCTATGCACTATGGTAAAGTCAAAAGGTTGAAGTCTTAATGCCCAACGAGCCAAACGACCTGTGGGATCTTTTAACCGATTTAACCATATTAGAGAGGCGTGGTCTGTTACTACTGTAAAGTGCGTACCTTCTAGATAGTGGCGTAGCTTCTCTACAGCATATATTACGCTCAAACATTCTCTTTCTGTTGTGGAATAAACTCGTTCCTGTTTTGTTAGTGACCTTGATAGGAAACATATAACCCTTTCTTCATTATCAAACCGTTGTGTTAAAACTGCGCCTATACCAAACGCAGAAGCATCCGTCTGTAGAATGAAGGGACGGCTAAAGCCAGGGCAAGTCAGAATTGGAGCCGATACCAAATGATCTTTGATAGTATTGAAAGCAAATTCACTATCTTGAGTCCAGTGAAATTTGACATTTTTCTGGGTTAAACGGGTTGTTGGCGCGACAATAGAAGAAAAATCGGGTACGAATCGTCTGTACCAACTGGCCATACCTAAGAAACGTCTGACTTCGTGAACGTTGGTAGGACTCGGGACATTCAGTATTGCTTCAACTTTTTCTGGATCTACTCTAAGCCCATCAGAATCGACAACATAACCAAGATATTTTAGTGAAGAACGGCAAAATTGACACTTGTCTTCGCTAAGGGTTAGACCAGCAGCATGAAGTCTATCGAAAACTTTGGACAATATTTCAAGATGTGTTTCAAAATCTGGAGAAATTACAATAATGTCGTCCAGATAAACTAAGACATGAAGCTCCAAATCGGCACCCAAAACAGAATCAAGTAACCTCTGCCACGTGGCAGGACTATTAGTGAGCCTGAATGGCATTCGCTTAAAATGAAAGAGGCCTCGACCGGGTACCGTGAAGGCTGTATATTCTCGGGAGGACTCTTTGACACTTACCTGCCAAAATGCTGATTTTACGTCTAAGGTGCTAATATAACGAGCGTCGCGAAGACGATCTAAAATAGCTGACATATAGGGAAGGGGATATGCGTCTTTCTTGGTTACAGCATTAAGAGCTCGATAGTCTACACAAAATCGGTAGCTACCATCACGCTTGGGGACTAAGAGAATTGGTGAAGGCCAACCACTCTTCGAAGGTTCGATAATACTCTCGACAAGCATTTTCCTAAGTTCCTCGTCAATGATCTTTTGTTTAGGTGGGGAGACTGGATAACATTATATTTTTGTCCACCCCGCTTATGGGTGATAACAAAACTAGTAGATATATCATTAAATTTAATTGTAAGCTAAGAGACTTGTTAGCAAAAATAAATCAGTATACTCAAGGAAATATGTCATTCATTGAAATTAACAAGAAAACAGGAAAAAAATTAAGTATTTCCGAAATCTGTTCAAAAATTGCCAGTGAAATTCTCCAAGGTAGCAACACTGTAAAAAACCTAATATTTATTACTCCTTGTGATCAAGTAAATAGAGAAATAAGTTATGTAAATTCCAGAAATGATGAAGCGAACACTATAGATTTCAGTAACGGTACCATATCTAATGCAGAAATCCTGGAAGTTTCCCAATCACAATGTAGTCTCGGGGAATCCTTACAAGAAATATCTAATGACAAACAAGCAAATTTTTTATACCCCCGTCTTTCTCAGTGGAACCTGCCAACAGAATAATTACTCCTATCAAATGGGAACAGCAACGCGGATCAGGCAGTAAAGCTACATATAATCATAATGTTCTTGGTGATGGTGATCAAATGATGTCATTATTACATTTAAATATTCAGTGTTTGTCTAATAAAATTAACTTTGTTGATTTGCTTAATGAAGAAGTCAAACCTCATTTTTTATGCTTTTCGGAACACTGGAGTTCTACCAATCAATTAGAAAATACTCTCATTGACGGTTACAAACAAATCTCTAGTTTCTGTCGTACTTTGACGAGTCATGGTGGAGTCGTAATTTTTGTGAGGGATAATTTAATCCAAATTTGTAAAGAAGTTCGATTTATTAATGACTTGTCCTGTGAGCAAGTTATAGAATGTGCTGCGATTAATTTCGATAAAGAGGTATGTATTATTACAATATATAGGCCCCCAGTCATTAACTATGACGTATTTTTTACACGACTAGAGCAAATACTCAATTTTGCAAACAGTAAATATAAAAAAAACAATTGTCTGTGGTGACTTAAATATAGACAAGCTAAATAACAAAGACATTCGAAACAAAAAGTTACATGGTTCAAATGTGCTTTTAGAGGGCGGAATATTAAACATAATATTTTTAGTCGCAAACTCCTCTATAAATCCTTATTTTACTATAAGGAACCTAACCAGACTGCAACCAACAGCTACTCTCCGGGCTATGTGCCCCGCCGAGCGCTGAATTACAAGTTACAAGCCTGGCGCGTTAAGTGTAATAATTGCATACTACCATCAAAACGCTAATGCTTCGATTGCAACAAACACCAGCCGAAAGACTGATCCTACTTAAAGGAGCTCCCTTGCCAGTCGTCACACACCACTTGCAGACTGCAGTTTCGAGCTGTTGGCTCTCGTCAGTGCAAGGTAGGTATGCGACGACCGACATGAGAATCCTTTGACTATAGTACATCCCGGTATTTTTACAATAGCGACATGTAAAACAGCCAGCAGGCGCCATCCAGCGGTCCAGTGTCTGTTGCAATCGAAAAATAAATAGCCTGACTTGGCTTAGCATAGTTCAAATGTGCTTTTAGAGGGTGGAATATTAAACATAATATTTTTAGTCGCAAACTCCTCTATAAATCCTTATTTTACTATAAGGAACCTAACCAGACTGCAACCAACAGCTACTCTCCGGGCTATGTGCCCCGCCGAGCGCTGAATTACAAGTTACAAGCCTGGCGCGTTAAGTGTAATAATTGCATATTACCATCAAAACGCTAATGCTTCGATTGCAACAAACACCAGCCGAAATGAATTGCAACAGACACTGGACCGCTGGATGGCGCCTGCTGGCTGTTTTACATGTCGCTATTGTAAAAATACCGGGATGTACTATAGTCAAAGGATTCTCATGTCGGTCGTCGCATACCTACCTTGCACTGACGAGAGCCAACAGCTCGAAACTGCAGTCTGCAAGTGGTGTGTGACGACTGGCAAGGGAGCTCCTTTAAGTAGGATCAGTCTTTCGGCTGGTGTTTGTTGCAATCGAAGCATTAGCGTTTTGATGGTAATATGCAATTATTACACTTAACGCGCCAGGCTTGTAACTTGTAATTCAGCGCTCGGCGGGGCACATAGCCCGGAGAGTAGCTGTTGGTTGCAGTCTGGTTAGGTTCCTTATAGTAAAATAAGGATTTATAGAGGAGTTTGCGACTAAAAATATTATGTTTAATATTCCGCCCTCTAAAAGCACATTTGAACTATGCTAAGCCAAGTCAGGCTATTTATTTTTCGATTGCAACAGACACTGGACCGCTGGATGGCGCCTGCTGGCTGTTTTACATGTCGCTATTGTAAAAATACCGGGATGTACTATAGTCAAAGGATTCTCATGTCGGTCATCGCATACCTACCTTGCACTGACGAGAGCCAACAGCTCGAAACTGCAGTCTGCAAGTGGTGTGTGACGACTGGCAAGGGAGCTCCTTTAAGTAGGATCAGACTTTCGGCTGGTGTTTGTTGCAATCGAAGCATTAGCGTTTTGATGGTAATATGCAATTATTACACTTAACGCGCCAGGCTTGTAATTCAGCGCTCGGCGGGGTACATAGCCCGGAGAGTAGCTGTTAGTTGCAGTCTGGTTAGGTTCCTTATAGTAAAATAAGGATTTATAGAGGAGTTTGCGACTAAAAATATTATGTTTAAAAAGTTACATGATTTGTTTGATTCTTTTCAACTAGATTCCTTGATTGAAGAACCAACAAGAGTGTTCACCACTATTAGGGGAAGCAGCTCTACTACTATAGACTATTTGGTAACAAACATTGACAGTAAATCCCATGTAGTTTTTGACCCTGGGCTGTCTGACCATTCTGCTCAACTATATAAATGGAGGCAATTCGTGTCAGTAAATAGTGAAGATGATAAAAAAAACATATCATACCGCAGAATAATTAACGATAACACCATAAGGGAATTTAAACATTTATTTAACATCGACCATCCAACTTTGGATGACTCGATAAATACAAATCGAGCTTTTGAAATGTTCTGGACTCATTTTCAGTGGTGTTTCCAAATTTCTCACCCCATAAAAAAAACTATAAATCACGATAATAAGTGCAAAAAATTTAAATTCACTAGAGGAATGCTTGATGAAGCTCAAAATTTAAAATATTTAAATTGGTTTAGGAAAAGCTCACCGGATGGGAATATCCATGATCGGTATAAAAATTTAAAAAAACAATTTAACAAGAAAATTGTTGAAGAAAAGAAAAGATATTACTCAAATTTAATAAACAGTGCAAGTAATAAAACTAAGAAATTGTGGGAGATTGTTAATGACAAACTAGATATGAAGAAAACCTCTGCAGCACCTTACTGCTTTCTTATAGATGGCAAAGAGACTACAGAAAGCGAAATAATTGCTAATACTTTCGCTAAACACTTCTCGCTCTCAGTGAAAGAACAAGTAGAGTTATTATTCTCCCAAAGTCGAAACAGTTGCAGCCTGTCTAACTGGACACCATTTTCAATGTTTTTCACACCTTATACCGAAAATGAAATACAGACTATTATTTTACAGTTAAAGAATAAAACATCTTCTGGCCTGGACGGAATTCCAGTTCCAATAGCAAGAACTATCCCAATATTTAAAAAAGGAGATCCGTGTCTTATTATGAATTATAGAGCGATTTCTGTCTTGAGTCCCTTCTCTAAAATAATAGAAAAGGCAGTGTCCAACAGATTAACATACTATTTAAATAAAAATAAGCTTTTAACTACTTGCCAGCATGAATTCCGTGAAGGCCTGTCCACGGAGACAGCAACAGCTGAAGTTACCCAATATATTATTGATAAGCTAGACAAGAATGAAAATGTTGTTGGAGTCTTCTTTGACTTGTCTAGAGCATTTGACACCCTTGATCCTAAGTTTCTGTCATGCAAATTGGATAGGCTTGGTATAAGAGGAAACATTAATGACTGGATTATTTCATTCATAACGCAACGACAACTAGTAGTTGAATTTGAAAAAACCTATTCTCAACCTCTGGATGTAGAGCTTGGCACTCCGCAAGGTAGTGTCCTTGGACCTTTACTTTTTCTACTCTATATAAACGACCTGCCTAACCATATATAGGAAGGTAGAGTATTTATGTATGCTGATGATACTACTATTTTCATCTCTGACAAATGTAAGCATAACCTAAACCTGAAGGTCAATAATGTATTGCAGCAATTTTTTTACTGGTGCTTCTCCAACCATCTAATTATTAATGTAAACAAAACAGTCTGTATTGAATTCACAGGAGTATATAAAAATCCTTCAGAGTCCCTATCGTTCAACCTAAATAACGCCGCCCTAAAAATATCTAACTCGACCAAATTTCTAGGCACCTACACTGATCGACAAATCTGTTGGAAAGATCAAGTTGACCATGTATGTTCGAAATTAAATAAGTCTTTCTTTGCTCTAGTCACCTTAAAAAATACCTTGACAGAAGAATCTCTGCTGAATGTGTACTATGCCAACGTATACTCAGTATTGTCCTTTAACATAATCTCCTGGGGCCGTACAACAGAAATAGAACAGGTGTTTATCACCCAAAAAAGAATAATTAGATTAATATTTGGTCTAACATATCGAGAGTCCTGTAGGCAAGTATTTAAAAATAAACAATTATACCTGTTAAAATTACTCTGTTACATTCACTCTCTGAAACACAACTTCGTCACCGTTGCTGATGTGCACACATACCACACACGCAACAGGAATAATATTGCTATTAACAGCTTTAAACATACCTATTACAAAAAGTCACCGCTGTATTCTGGCTGCACCTTCTATAATTTGCTCCCAGCCGATATCAAATGTTCAAATACTCCCGTATCATTCAAGAAAAGCATAAAGAAACTTCTAATCGATAACTGTTTTTATAATCTAGGTGAATTCGAAACATTCCTAAAGAATAGATGAATATGTATGATGAGTGACCTATTTTTCAATTTTCATTAGACAAATCAGCAAATTATATATTGTATAACTGTGATCCAAGGTTATAGTGTGATTATCTTAATTTGACGGCCATGTGCATCTGTGTGCATGCATAGTTACAACTAGATTGTAGGTATGTGTGCATGACGGACCAAGTGGTACTTAACTTCGTGTTTTTGTTTGTCTATTTCTGTTTTTAGTGTTTTTGTACCTATACACTTTTTACTGTATATTGTTACTGTTATTTTACTCTTTCTTTTTTATTAACGTATATATATATAACTATTGTATTATATATTAAATATTTTATTAATGTAAATATATCTGACCTGCCATATGTACAGATTGTATCAACCCTGGCTAATAAAATTATTATTATTATTATTATTATTATTATTAATACCTCTGCTTGACAGGCGGGGAACTTGTAACAATTTCATGCTCAATGACATTAGTATACCCTAAGCTAGTGCTAATAAGTTTAAACTTTTTCTCCAGAAGAGAGTTCAATGCTTGGCGTTGCTCGAAAGTTAAGTTGTCTTTGTCCCGAATTCCACAGGTATCAACAAATGATTTAACAGTAGTTTCGGAACTAAAATGCCAAACATTTCTTTTTAGATCGGGGACAATGCCCATCACTCTCCAAAAGTCGGTACCTAGAATTAGGTTGTGAGGAAGTTGAGGGACTACCAAGACATCCAAAATGTGGACTTTATCCATCAAACATAATGGTGTCCTTATAACTCCAATCGAGGAGCAAGTTTGACCATTTGCAACCGTGCAAGTAACTTGTTTCTTAGCATCCACTTTTAACCCTAATCTTTGTAGTAACTCGAAACCGGGTTTGCCAACCAAAGTATCTGTGGCACCTGAATCCAAGAGTCCAAGGATAGGATAATTTAATACGGACACTTCTAGGTAAGGCCGTTGATCACCTTCGGCATGAAAAATGATAAAGTCTAAGATGGCTTTGTGTCCTGTATCGGCGAGATGTTTAGAAAAAGAAAATTAAGTCGATTTTGAACCTTCTCGGACCACCATACGACCATCTAGCGACCCTGATTTCCGTTTCCCGAACAAGTTGGACAAGTTCTAGTGGTAACTCCAATTTTACCGCAACGGTAACATAAAATTTTTGAAGGTTGCGTACATTGTTGGAAGCGATGACCTGACTGTTCACAATTCCAGCAAGTTACAACTCTGCGATCATTCAGGTTGGACCTCGAATTTGTATTGAGAGAGAAATTAGTATTGGCAGAAGGACAGTTAGGGCTAGACACTACATCAATGGGATTCAGATTTAATTGAGGATCTATAGCGATTCCCTGAGTGGTACTATCATTAGCATCAACCTGAATTTCCGAACAATGAGTGCGACGAGGATGAGTTAGACCAGATCCTAGCAATGGATTAATATTCGCAGAAGCTGGGGATAGGTTTTGTAAACGGAATACCGTTTCCTCGATAGGTTTGCAAAATCCAATCAACTCATTGACTGAATATATATGGTTGCCAGCTAACCTTAATTGCAGGTATGGTAATAAACCGTCCCTAATAGTGCTAAGTCGCTCTGATTCTGGAGGTTTACGAGTGAGTTTACCGTACAAATTTTCCATATCCGCAATAAAAATAATTACTTTTTCTATAGCTCCCTGTTTGTGATTATTAATGACTGTCCATAATTCGCGGTCATTATCAGAAGGTAAAAATGTATGTTTTAGTTGAGTGAGTAAATCATCCCAAGTGAGAATATTCGTTTTGGCCCAGCGAAACCAAGTTAATGCGCTATCAGTGAATAGTTCTGTAGTGGACCTAAATAATACTTCTTTTGACACGCCACGCGATATCCGTAGCTCCTCAATCCGTTCTAAGAAACTTGAAATGTTTGATCTGCCATCAAATTTGGTGAGAGGCCATTTATTAATATCGAAATATTTCACAGAATTATCTATCATTGGTTGGGGATAATTTTGTATTACTGGAGTGTCAAGAAGTTGCAAATTTGCCAAATCGCTAAATTGGTAGATGAATGACTTGGAATGTCATATGACACAGGATGAGAATCCATTGGTGAATGAGGCAACTGAAATCTGACTTGACGTGATGTACTGAGATTTGGAGTCGGAAGAACTGAATGTGATGCTGTACACGAAACTGGGGCAATACGACTAGTATTTAACGGACTTGAGTAAATTACTGATACGGGTGAAGTCGAAGTGAGATGAGATGATTCTGAAGATTGTAGATCAATTCAATTCAATTCAATTCTTTATTGGTGTTAAAATACACATAGGTGTTTACGCACGTCAAATTCTATACTTATAAAGTTAAAATAATTGTAAAAATATAAAATGTATAAAACACAAACAGTACTAACTAAACATGAGTATACTGATGACACATATTATTTAATAAAAGGATCTAACATAACAAATGAAACAAATTTAACATGTATGGAAATTTATCACCTAGAGTACTGCATGAATCTACAAATTGAGGAAAAGTTACTATCCAAAAATTCCTTTGTACTATAAAAAGCATTATTCAATAAATATTTCTTTATGATCATTTTGAACTTGGTTTCATTTAATGACTTTATTTCTGATGGTAAAGCATTATAAAACTGTAAACTTAAGTAGCTAGTGCCATCTCTAGTTCTATTTAATCGATGAAAGTTTATGTTTAAATTATCTCTGTTTCTGGTTTCATAAGAGTGTATATGGCTTCTGCTTTCAGATGATTTCTCATTTTTTTTTACATGAATCAGACACTGGTATATATAGGTACAAGGTACAGTCATAATTTTTAAAGCAATAAATTGTTCTTTGCAATCATCTCTGTATTTTAGTCCAGAAATGACTCGTATTGCTTTCCGCTGTGCAGAAAATACAGTAGCACAAGCTGGGGCATGTCCCCAGACTAGAATCGCATATGATAAAGTGGAGTGGATAAAACTATGATATGCAGTGGTTAGGGTATTTTGTGAAATTTTGCCAACAAGGTTTCGTAACAAGTACGTGTATTTGGAGATTTTGTTTCTCACACAAATGGCATGATTTTCCCACAATAACTTGGAGTCTAAATTAATTCCAAGGAACTTAATAGACTCTGGATTATTTACTTCTTCCAAACTGCGCAAGCTAAATATCATTGTTTCAGTCTTGGACACATTTAGACATAACTTATTAGAGATAAGCCAGTTCTGAGAAATCCCATTCAGTGTGCTGTACCTCATTTAGCAATACATCGATATTGCCATTAGACAAAGTCAGATTGGTATCATCGGCAAATAATATTGCAGTAACATTGTCTTTAATTGATTGGGGAAAATCATTGATGTATATTAAAAACAGTATGGGGCCCAGTACGGACCCTTGTGGTACACCATGCTTTAATTTTAAAATATTTGATTTAACGCCATTATTAAGAACAAATTGTTGTCTGTCACTAAGGTATGATTTCAAGAGAGATTTGCTTTCTTCAGTGAAGCCGTAGCAGCTTAATTTATCAATAAGTATTTCATGGGACACGCAATCAAATGCCTTAGTGAGATCTAGGAACAAAGAGCAGACATATTTGCCATCTTCAAAACCAGCATTTATTAAATCTGTTAATTTATCAATGGCAAGGGTTGTTGATAATTTATTTCGAAAACCGTACTGATTCGAAATGAGAAGGTTATTTTCTTCCAGATAGAATGTCATTTGATTTTTAAGTATCATTTCATAAATTTTGGCGAGACAGGGTATTACAGATATTGGTCTGTGATTTGAGGGATCATCAATATTATTTTTCTTATAGACAGGTACTACTTTAGAAATTTTTAAACATTCTGGAAATATATTATTATAAATACATAAGTTAATTAAATGAGTAAGAGGAATTAAAATGGATTGCACTATGCCTTTGATGATTACAATAGATATACCATAGGCATCTTTACTTTTTTTATTTTTGAGATTAGTTATTATCTCAGATACCTCAAGATAGGTTACTTCATTAAAGTGAAATTAGTTGGACTGGCTAAAGTTATCTAAATAATCACTGTAGTGAACATTACAAGGAGGTAATTCATTTATGATAGTATCAGTTACATTCGTGAAATAATTGTTGAACTGTTCCACATAGCTTGTTGTGGATTATTATGACTTTTTATAAAGTTATCGTGGGATGTCATTTTGGCGTTATTTATTTTGTGACGGTAGTTGAGCCTGTAATTGTTTAATATGGCCTGTTATTATCGGTGGGATTTCTTTTATAAAATGTGTGTAAGAAATTAAGGTGGTCACGCATAGACCGGAGATCATTGTTAAACCAATTAATGTTTAATTCGTTGGAACTATTCACAACACGGGATCTTAATGGAAATATGGAGTCTATGGCATCTGTAATAATGCCGATATATTTCATAAAACGATTGTTAATATTTATATTGGAGTCGAAAATGAAATTCCAGTTAATTGTGCCAAGATAATTACTTAATACAGATAGTCCGCGATCATGAATAGGTCTATAAAATATTCTCCTAGTGGGAGTTATGAACTCAATATTTGCCTCAAGAAATATACCCAAATGATCGGATAACTTGGTATCGACTGACTGCGTACGAAATTTATTAGTATTGATGTTCGTAAAAATATTGTCTAGACAGTGGTTATTTCTAGTTAGTCCGGTGTAAGTTAAAGAAAACCCGAATGATCTGAATGTGTCCAAGATTAGTGTTGAACGCTGTTCGTTACACTTATGAAAATAAACATTAAAGTCTCCAGATACAAACATTACTCTGTCACTACTAGAAAAGGCATCCAGTGCATAAGTCAGTGTCTCCAAAAATAAATCATAATCACCATTTGGCGGTCTGTAAATAGTCATCAATCTTACATTACCTGATTCAACAGCAGCTATCTCACAATGCGATTCAACAGAAAGTTTTGTTATATGTTCTAAATTTATACAGTTTATGTGGCCCTCAGACGCATATACGGCTACCCCACCATGAACTGTTCTAGTTCTACAGTAATTTGAAATAAGGCAATTATTACTAATGCTTACATAACCTAGTTCATCATTAGCACACCAATGTTCATTTATTAATAAAAAGTCATATTTATGATCATTTAAAAAGATTTCTAATTCAGTGGTTTTATTACGAATGCTTTGTATATTCAGGTGCAGTATTCTAAAATCATAATAGGATTTATTTGTTATACTCGATAAATTTTCCACACTGTGGGTTAATTCCCTAAAAAATCATTTTCTGTCTCTTCCGAAGTTCTAACATCCTGTCTGGGTTGTCTTCTAAATTTATATCTCTCGAATGCAACATTACGAGGCCAGAAGTTTTTTTGATATACGGTGTCTAATAAATCATAACATAATCCTACTTGGAAGCACTTACTATTAGGTCTTGATTGTTCTATTTTAGTTGGAATATGTTTTACTATCAGGTCATCTTCATAAGTGATATTAGATTTCTTTTTAATGTAGTTCTTAACAATGGTTTCATCAATTGTGTCTGGTATTCTGGAAATAAATAGCCAAACTTTTTTGTTTTTATCATCTCTGCCTATAAAACTTTCATTTTCAGTTGTTTCGCCAGTTCCTATGAAAATATTTCTTTTTGGTCTACGAGAGTTTGCATTTATTTGTGGTAATTGAGTTGTAACTGGTGGACGACTCGCTACTTGTGCCCAGGATGTAGCTGTAGTTGTTATACTACTGCTGCTGGCATTTGGTGGTGATTTGGCTACGCATTCACCTTGACTGATTTGAGTGTTAGCAGGCCGCGTGCTTGTATTCTGCGGTAGGGGTACTAACCGTGTTCTAGTGTTTGGAGAGGCATATGTGGTATTATTTGCAAGTTTGTTTGGATCAGAGTCGATCGTTGAGACTTCAGAACGGGTTTTGTTGATTTTCACTGGGTTATTGGGCTTCGTAATGCTGGATGCTGCTATCTTAGTACCCTGATTTGGTTTTCCTGTTGATGTTAAGAGCCTAATAAGATCTATATTACTATCTTTCAATATTTTAGTAGTTTCGCTTATTAATTGTCTTTCATTTTGGGCTTCGGCATGTAATTTTTCATATTTATTGCATAGGGTGAGCTTTACATCTTCAATTTTCTTAATAAGATTTGCTTGTTCCTGTATCTTATTTTTTAATTTATTATTTTCCTCTATTAGCAGTAAATTAGTTTTAGCTATTTTATCAGCCTGATTAATCACTTGACAACAGTCAAGACAGAGGTATCGAAGTCTTCTGTTGTTGAGTTCTAATACTCTTATTTCAGTTGTTGAGAGATTGGAACATGACTTACAGTGCTTTTTAGTGCATTTGTCACAGATATAGATCTGTTTGGGATCCAGATTATTATTTTTACAATATTCAAAATTTGTACACTCCATAGCTTTAACATTTAAGTTATTTTATTAGGCCAGTAGGTTATTGGAAAAATCCGTCCTGTATAGTAGTAATATGAGAGGTTTTGTACTTATTTGATAAGACAGTTCTTGATAAGATTATTTTTTGTGGTGTTTTTTTTTTATATAGCTTTGTAGGTTGTTGAAGTTTACAATTATTATAATTTTTGGTCCTTGTTTATAAATGAATGCACTAATTTTTATGTTATTAAATCTGTGATAGGTTTATGGATAGTTTTATATAAAATTCAATTTTTGTTTTGTTTAAAAAACCACTGTTTTCACTGAAATTACACAGAGCAATTGATATTGATACTATACTATACTATTTCAATTATTAAATTGTTAGCAATTGTAAATGAGTTTGTTGAGGGTGCTGCAGCAGATGAAGAATCAGCTGCGGCGGGGATCAGACGATTCAATAGTGGAGGCACTTGCTCATCCAAAATAGAAGATTGTACTGTAGATGAAGCATGAATATTAACTTGTGGAGGTGGTAGCTCTACCACTGTATTTAAAACATCTAGTAATTGAGTGCAGCGTGATGTTAAATCTAATTTTATTTGTTCATGTTGAGTATTGCTATCAGCTATTGTGTTTAATCTACCGGAAACATGAATTAACCGAGAATAAATCCGTTGATGTTCATTGTGTTTATTTTCGTAATCAAAATTTACCAAATCTTCGCGGAGAGTTAAAAGTTTCTGATCACAAATACTAAGTTCTGTAAAAGGATCAAGTTGAAAAAATTGTGGTAGGCGATTTGCACGAATAGCTTCGCGTAAGGCTTTGCGCTTTTGTTGAACGTTTCCCTCAGACGGAAAATCTCTGATATATAATTCGTAAGACAGTTCATCGGAAGTCAATCTATTAATGTCCATTATTGCGAGTAAACTAATAAGTGGAACAGTTTTCAAACGTAAACTCTAAAATAGTACGACTAAATCCATAAAGAAATCCTTAAAATGTATTCTTATTTCCTATATTTAAAATCCCAAACGATACTCTAAATTATCATATAAGGAAAAAAAATTTTTTGTTGTGTACTGGGTAAAGAAAAAATATTTTTTTCACTTTTTCCTTTTGTCTTTTTCTTCCTTTTCTTTTTCTCTTTTTCTTATTTCTTAAGGTTTAGATTCAGATTACGATTAGGCTTAAGTAAAAGAAAAAAAATAAATTATTGTTATTAACAATTTCCCCCCCTTACTTGGATAAAAAAGAGAAAAAAAAGAATTACAATATAAGATAATAAGATATAAATACACCACATATACTAGAAAAACCAAAGGGACCAAGAACAAACAAAAAAAAAAAATTTTCTTTCCTATTATTTGGGTTTTCTACCACATATACTATTATCCTCTTCAAAACAAATCACCGAATCTACAAAATAATAGAATTATTGGAAAAAAAGCCTCTGCGCCCGTGACGTTTACGCCAAAGGAAAAGTCAGAGGTTATGTTTTGCAAATAATATAAATCGGAATAAACACAAAAATAATGTATTTTGCTGACGTTTCGGAAAGTAATCTCTTTCCGTTTTCAAAGCTATTTTTTGAAGAACTCTTATTTTGCTGTGTATGTCAAATACACAGCTTTAAGATTCTGTTTATGTTATTTCCATAGATACTTACTACTTACACAGAACATAGAACTGATGATATTTTTTAGATAATGTTGAGTTTGTTAAGTTCTTCTTTTAACATTGGTAGCCAGGTTGTACAAATATCTACAGAACAATTCGATACGCACTTATCTTCATTTAATAAGATTATTGCTGATTCTTTAATTTTTCTTTTTTTGGTATCTGTTTCTTTTGTTAAAATTTTTGTCGAGTCCCAGTTTATTCTATGTCCGTTTTCCCAAGCATGTTCACAAATCTTTGATTTCTGAATTTCATTCTTTCTAATGTAATTCTTGTGCTCATCCAACCTCACACTGAAAGGTCTGGATGACTCACCCACATAACATTTATCACATTCGCACGGGATATTGTAAATACAGTTTTTTGAATTCTGCTCCCTGTTTATCGGTTTTGTTTTTGTTAAAATAGATCTTAAAGTGTTCCCCGTTTGAAATATCGTCCTAACATCAAATTTGTCACCTATACGGCGTAGCTTTTCCGATAGTCCGTATACATAAGGAATTATTGCTGTATAATGACGTTCAGGTTTTTGTCGTACCTGATTGTCCCTATTTTCAACATTTATGAAAACTCTATCAACAAAGGCTTCCAGGATATTGATTTTGTACTAGAACCTCTTTGATAAATTTTTTTTCCGTTATTTAATATTTCATTATTAGATGAAATTATTTTGGCCCTATCGTATAAACATTTTACAACACCCCTTTTAATATTTATTGACTGATTTGAGTTAAAATTTAGATATCTATTAGTATGTGTTGGTTTTCTATAAACGCTTGTTTCAATTGTATTATTTATCCTTCTAATTAAAACATCTAAAAACGGTAGTTCATTCCTACTTTCTACTTCTAATGTGAATTTAATAGACGGTTCCTTACTATTTATATTTTCTAAAAAACTATCTAGTAAATCAATACCATGAGGCCAAATTGCAAAGATGTCGTCAACATATCTCCACCAGACAACCGGTTTGTTTATACAATTTTGAACATGTGTGTTCTCAAAGTTCTCCATAAATATGTTGCTTAAAATTGGTGATAATGCAGACCCCATAGCCATACCAAAATCCTGCTGATAGAACTCATTGTCCAATTGAAAATAGGTGTTTTTATACACAGTGTTAAGAGTTCCATTATGCTATTTACACTTAATTTAGTTCTAGTTTCCAAATTATTATCATTTAGCAACCTGTCTTTAACTATTTTTAATGTTTCATCTACCGGAACATTGGTAAAGAGGCTAACTACATCAAAACTAACCATCAGGTGTGATTCATGAATATCGGTTTCATAAATTTTTTCTATGAAATGTTTACTATTTTTAATATCTGAATCGGTATTTCCAGATAATGGATCAATAATTTTAAGTAAAAATTTTGCCAAATTATGACATGGTGAATTAATAGAACTAACAATTGGTCTTAAAGGAATATTTTGTTTATGTGTCTTTGGTAAGCCATAAAAATGAGGGGGCTTACTATGATGTGGTGTAAGTTTCCTTCGTTCAAAATCATTAAATTCATGTTTGCATTTAAACAAAGTTCTGTAAATTTTGCTCTCTATTGATTTTGTTGGATCTTTGTTTAGTTTTGAGTAGGGTCCCTCATTTACAAGAGTCATGATTTTTGTGTTATATATATCTTTACCTATAATGACTGTGGCATTACCTTTGTCTGCTGGCAATATTTTTATACTTTCATCGCGTTTTAAAGAATTTATCGATAACTTTTCTTCTGGAGTTAAATTATCTTTAATTTTGTATTGCTTCTCTAAAGCAATTTTTGCCCGTATGCGATATTCATTACCACTATCTGTTGGTAAATTTTGAGCCGTTTTTTCTATTGCAGCTACTATGTCAAATTTTGGAACAGTTTTCGGGTTTATTGCAAAATTTAAACCTTTTGATAGTACAAGCCTGTCTGAAATGGACAAAAGTCTTTTTGACATATTAATGACAGTCCTGTCAATTAAAGGATTATTATTTATATTTTGTAATTGCCTAATCTGTTTTTCCCTTATTAAGTTTCTAAATTTATGTAAATGCGTATCTTTTTGCAGATTAAAATATTTTTCGTAACTCAACCTGACATTCTGGATTATAAACTGATAATCCTGTTCTATAATGTTTCTACTTAATTCATTCTCCGTGTAAGTAATGTCCCCAATAGTTCGTTCTTTTTGGTATCTATGATATTGAATCCTTTCCCTAACCATGGACTTGCTTGCCTTGTCCAAAATTTTTCTGGTTTTCGCATTTTGGAAAGGTACTTTTAGCCGTAAAAACTTCGGAATTACGTCATGTTCCCGACATTTACACAAAAAGGTTATACTATTTTCTGATCTGGCTAGTTTCTTATAACATTTTTCTAAAAATCTGAAACATTGCTTTATATTAGGCCCATACCTGTTATCTAAATATTGTCTGAAAGTTATTTGTGGCATTCTACGAATATTCTTTCCTATTATTTGGGTTTTCTACCACATATACTATTATCCTCTTCAAAACAAATCACCGAATCTACAAAATAATAGAATTATTGGAAAAAAAGCCTCTGCGCCCGTGACGTTTACGCCAAAGGAAAAGTCAGAGGTTATGTTTTGCAAATAATATAAATCGGAATAAACATAAAAATAATGTATTTTGCTGACGTTTCGGAAAGTAATCTCTTTCCGTTTTCAAAGCTATTTTTTGAAGAACTCTTATTTTGCTGTGTATGTCAAATACACAGCTTTAAGATTCTGTTTATGTTATTTCCATAGATACTTACTACTTACACAGAACATAGAACTGATGATATTTTTTAGATAATGTTGAGTTTGTTAAGTTCTTCTTTTAACATTGGTAGCCAGGTTGTACAAATATCTACAGAACAATTCGATACGCACTTATCTTCATTTAATAAGATTATTGCTGATTCTTTAATTTTTCTTTTTTTGGTATCTGTTTCTTTTGTTAAAATTTTTGCCGAGTCCCAGTTTATTCTATGTCCGTTTTCCCAAGCATGTTCACAAATCTTTGATTTCTGAATTTCATTCTTTCTAATGTAATTCTTGTGCTCATCCAACCTCACACTGAAAGGTCTTAAAGTGTTCATTTCATAGAAAAAATTTATGAAACCGATATTCATGAATCACACCTGATGGTTAGTTTTGATGTAGTTAGCCTCTTTACCAATGTTCCGGTAGATGAAACATTAAAAATAGTTAAAGACAGGTTGCTAAATGATAATAATTTGGAAACTAAAACTAAATTAAGTGTAAATAGCATAATGGAACTCTTAACACTGTGTATAAAAACAACCTATTTTCAATTGGACAATGAGTTCTATCAGCAGGATTTTGGTATGGCTATGGGGTCTGCATTATCACCAATTTTAAGCAACATATTTATGGAGAACTTTGAGAACACACATGTTCAAAATTGTATAAACAAACCGGTTGTCTGGTGGAGATATGTTGACGACATCTTTGCAATTTGGCCTCATGGTGTTGATTTACTAGATAGTTTTTTAGAAAATATAAATAGTAAGGAACCGTCTATTAAATTCACATTAGAAGTAGAAAGTAGGAATGAACTACCGTTTTTAGATGTTTTAATTAGAAGGATAAATAATACAATTGAAACAAGCGTTTATAGAAAACCAACACATACTAATAGATATCTAAATTTTAACTCAAATCAGTCAATAAATATTAAAAGGGGTGTTGTAAAATGTTTATACGATAGGGCCAAAATAATTTCATCTAATAATGAAATATTAAATAACGAAAAAAAATTTATCAAAGAGGTTCTAGTACAAAATCAATATCCTGAAGCCTTTGTTGATAGAGTTTTCATAAATGTTGAAAATAGGGACAATCAGGTACGACAAAAACCTGAACGTCATTATACAGCAATAATTCCTTATGTATACGGACTATCGGAAAAGCTACGCCGTATTGGTGACAAATTTGATGTTAGGACGATATTTCAAACGGGGAACACTTTAAGATCTATTTTAACAAAAACAAAACCGATAAACAGGGAGCAGAATTCAAAAAACTGTATTTACAATATCCCGTGCGAATGTGATAAATGTTATGTGGGTGAGTCATCCAGACCTTTCAGTGTGAGGTTGGATGAGCACAAGAATTACATTAGAAAGAATGAAATTCAGAAATCAAAGATTTGTGAACATGCTTGGGAAAACGGACATAGAATAAACTGGGACTCGGCAAAAATTTTAACAAAAGAAACAGATACCAAAAAAAGAAAAATTAAAGAATCAGCAATAATCTTATTAAATGAAGATAAGTGCGTATCGAATTGTTCTGTAGATATTTGTACAACCTGGCTACCAATGTTAAAAGAAGAACTTAACAAACTCAACATTATCTAAAAAATATCATCAGTTCTATGTTCTGTGTAAGTAGTAAGTATCTATGGAAATAACATAAACAGAATCTTAAAGCTGTGTATTTGACATACACAGCAAAATAAGAATTCTTCAAAAAATAGCTTTGAAAACGGAAAGAGATTACTTTCCGAAACGTCAGCAAAATACATTATTTTTATGTTTATTCCGATTTATATTATTTGCAAAACATAACCTCTGACTTTTCCTTTGGCGTAAACGTCACGGGCGCAGAGGCTTTTTTTCCAATAATTCTATTATTTTGTAGATTCGGTGATTTGTTTTGAAGAGGATAATAGTATATGTGGTAGAAAACCCAAATAATAGGAAAGAATATTCGTAGAATGCCACAAATAACTTTCAGACAATATTTAGATAACAGGTATGGGCCTAATATAAAGCAATGTTTCAGATTTTTAGAAAAATGTTATAAGAAACTAGCCAGATCAGAAAATAGTATAACCTTTTTGTGTAAATGTCGGGAACATGACGTAATTCCGAAGTTTTTACGGCTAAAAGTACCTTTCCAAAATGCGAAAACCAGAAAAATTTTGGACAAGGCAAGCAAGTCCATGGTTAGGGAAAGGATTCAATATCATAGATACCAAAAAGAACGAACTATTGGGGACATTACTTACACGGAGAATGAATTAAGTAGAAACATTATAGAACAGGATTATCAGTTTATAATCCAGAATGTCAGGTTGAGTTACGAAAAATATTTTAATCTGCAAAAAGATACGCATTTACATAAATTTAGAAACTTAATAAGGGAAAAACAGATTAGGCAATTACAAAATATAAATAAATAATAATCCTTTAATTGACAGGACTGTCATTAATATGTCAAAAAGACTTTTGTCCATTTCAGACAGGCTTGTACTATCAAAAGGTTTAAATTTTGCAATAAACCCGAAAACTGTTCCAAAATTTGACATAGTAGCAGCAATAGTAAAAACGGCTCAAAATTTACCAACAGATAGTGGTAATGAATATCGCATACGGGCAAAAATTGCTTTAGAGAAGCAATACAAAATTAAAGATAATTTAACTCCAGAAGAAAAGTTATCGATAAATTCTTTAAAACGCGATGAAAGTATAAAAATATTGCCAGCAGACAAAGGTAATGCCACAGTCATTATAGGTAAAGATATATATAACACAAAAATCATGACTCTTGTAAATGAGGGACCCTACTCAAAACTAAACAAAGATCCAACAAAATCAATAGAGAGCAAAATTTACAGAACTTTGTTTAAATACAAACATGAATTTAATGATTTTGAACGAAGGAAACTTACACCACATCATAGTAAGCCCCCTCATTTTTATGGCTTACCAAAGACACAAACAAAATATTCCTTTAAGACCAATTGTTAGTTCTATTAATTCACCATGTCATAATTTGGCAAAATTTTTACTTAAAATTATTGATCCATTATCTGGAAATACCGATTCATATATTAAAAACAGTAAACA
The DNA here is from genome assembly GCA_963675555.1 of Leptura quadrifasciata. Lineage (NCBI taxonomy): Eukaryota > Metazoa > Arthropoda > Insecta > Coleoptera > Cerambycidae > Leptura > Leptura quadrifasciata. Next base: position 88,616,431 of record OY776674.1, read on the forward strand.
TTTCATAGAAAAAATTTATGAAACCGATATTCATGAATCACACCTGATGGTTAGTTTTGATGTAGTTAGCCTCTTTACCAATGTTCAGGTCGATGAAACATTAAAAATAGTTAAAGACAGGTTGCTAAATGATAATAATTTGGAAACTAGAACTAAATTAAGTGTAAATAGCATAATGGAACTCTTAACAATGTGTATAAAAACAACCTATTTTCAATTGGACAATGAGTTCTATCAGCAGGATTTTGGTATGGCTATGGGGTCTGCATTATCACCAATTTTAAGCAACATATTTATGGAGAACTTTGAGAACACACATGTTCAAAATTGTATAAACAAACCGGTTGTCTGGTGGAGATATGTTGACAACATCTTTGCAATTTGGCCTCATGGTGTTGATTTACTAGATAGTTTTTTAGAAAATATAAATAGTAAGGAACTGTCTATTAAATTCACATTAGAAGTAGAAAGTAGGAATGAACTACCGTTTTTAGATGTTTTAATTAGAAGGATAAATAATACAATTGAAACAAGCGTTTATAGAAAACCAACACATACTAATAGATATCTAAATTTTAACTCAAATCAGTCAATAAATATTAAAAGGGGTGTTGTAAAATGTTTATACGATAGGGCCAAAATAATTTCATCTAATAATGAAATATTAAATAACGGAAAAAAAATTTATCAAAGAGGTTCTAGTACAAAATCAATATCCTGGAAGCCTTTATTGATAGAGTTTTCATAAATGTTGAAAATAGGGACAATCAGGTACGACAAAAACCTGAACGTCATTATACAGCAATAATTCCTTATGTATACGGACTATCGGAAAAGCTACGCCGTATAGGTGACAAATTTGATGTTAGGATGATATTTCAAACGGGGAACACTTTAAAATCTATTTTAACAAAAACAAAACCGATAAACAGGGAGCAGAATTCAAAAAACTGTATTTACAATATCCCGTGCGAATGTGATAAATGTTATGTGGGTGAGTCATCCAGACCTTTCAGTGTGAGGTTGGATGAGCACAAGAATTACATTAGAAAGAATGAAATTCAGAAATCAAAGATTTGTGAACATGCTTGGGAAAACGGACATAGAATAAACTGGGACTCGGCAAAAATTTTAACAAAAGAAACAGATACCAAAAAAAGAAAAATTAAAGAATCAGCAATAATCTTATTAAATGAAGATAAGTGCGTATCGAATTGTTCTGTAGATATTTGTACAACCTGGCTACCAATGTTAAAAGAAGAACTTAACAAACTCAACATTATCTAAAAAATATCATCAGTTCTATGTTCTGTGTAAGTAGTAAGTATCTATGGAAATAACATAAACAGAATCTTAAAGCTGTGTATTTGACATACACAGCAAAATAAGAGTTCTTCAAAAAATAGCTTTGAAAACGGAAAGAGATTACTTTCCGAAACGTCAGCAAAATACATTATTTTTGTGTTTATTCCGATTTATATTATTTGCAAAACATAACCTCTGATTTTTCCTTTGGCGTAAACGTCACGGGCGCAGAGGTTTTTTTTCCAATAATTCTATTATTTTGTAGATTCGGTGATTTGTTTTGAAGAGGATAATAGTATATGTGGTAGAAAATCCAAATAATAGGAAAGAATATTCGTAGAATGCCACAAATAACTTTCAGACAATATTTAAAAAAAAAAATTATTTACAAGAGAAAGAACGAGAAAAAAAAATTATGTAACACAATATGTTTACAATGTTGTTTAATTATTTTCGTTGGGCGCCATTTTGCCACGCAAAAAAAAAAAAAAATTCGAGGGAAAAAACGAGAAAACGAGGTAAGGTCAACCAAATATCAACTCGGATTTATGATTAAATTCTATATGTACTTTTTTTTTGTTTTTAAATGGGAGAGCATGAGATAGCCTCAGGGTCTTGTTCCAGGTGTGGCAAAGGTAATCGTTCCATATCAAAACTTACCCGCAATTACACTAGGTCAGTGCCAGCTAACAGTAGGGCAGGGAATATTTGTAGTAAAATAATATTAAATTTACAGGGCGCCACGTGATTTCTTCTGACCCAGAGTTTATTATCTAAACTTATACACTCAAAATCACGAAAAGCTCATAAACCAGAAGATAGTTTTTAGTCCTGAGGCAAAAATGTGAAGCTTCAAAATTGAGCTCACAAAAGAATATATCTAGGAGGTATCTAGTTATGATTAAAGGAAATCATATATTATTATTATTATTAGCCGTTACTCGAGTCCGAGTATAAAAAATGTTACAGTCGATAAATTGTGTACAATAAAAAACAAGTAAAAGGTGTAGTCTATTGTAATTCCCATTCGTCTACGGTGCACACGACTATGGCTATAGAGGCCAATTCGGGAGAGCACATGTCGACCGCAGTCAGGACAAACATAGACCTGGTTAGGTCTTGGATTCGGCCTTCTTGCAGCAACATTTCCTTGATAGCTGGCGACAACCCCTCGCCATTCGGTTCTGTCCGCTGCAAGTTGTTCCCATTGCTCGTCTGCAATACCGCAGGATTTTAGATTTTCATGGAGAGCGTCTTTGAACCTCTTTCGTTGACCGCCACGTCTTCTTCTACCGCTTAGCAATTCACCATAAAGTGTACATTTAGGAAGGCGGTTATCATGCATGCGATGAACGTGACCTGCCCATCTTAGGCGTGCTCTTGAAATAAGCACCTCAATTGGAAGGCTGTTTGCTCTCCTGAGTACTTCCACGTTTGATATGTGATGGAACCAACGGATTTTCATCATACTTCTGAGGTGTCTTTGCTGAAAACGTTCTAATTCTTTCACATGACGACGATAAGTGACCCAGCTTTCACATCCATATAGCAGTGTTGGAATGACAACTGCTCTGTAGACAGCCATTTTCGTTGACAAAGCAAGGTCGTGGTTGTCAAATACTCTCTCTCTCTAAGTCCCCAGAGTGCTCTAGATGCAGCGTTAATTCTATTGCGAATCTCGCTGTCCATGTTTGCTTTATCATTAACAACGTTGCCTAAGTAGTTGAACTGATCCACCACTTCAAGAGAATTTCCGTTAAGTGTAATGTCTATTTGGTTCACTTGATGAGGAGTTGACATAATCTTAGTCTTTCCAATGTTGATTTTAAGTCCCAAGGAATCATAGCTCTGGGCATACACATCTAAAAGTTCTTGAAGCTCTTCCGGCGTAGAGGCTAAAAGTGCACAGTCATCCGCATACTGGAGATCACAAATGAATCGTGTGCGCGTCTTCGTGAAAGCTCTAAAGCGCCCTATGTTAAAGAGACCGCCATCAAAACGGTATCTGAGACCTATTCCTCTGACTGTCAGTTTGTTGTCAACAATAATTGTTAGAGCAGTGGTAAACAAATTAAAGAGTAGGGGTGCCAGGACACATCCCTGCCTAACTCCAGTGAGGGTTTGGAAAGGTTCGGTTGCCTCATTATTATACATAACCTGGGCGTTGTTGTTTGTATGTAGACTGCGACATACTTCCACAAATTTTCTAGGGATACCTAAGCGGAACATAATTTTCCAGAGCACTTCCCTGTCCACCGAGTCAAACGCCTTGGTTAAATCAATGAAGGCCATGTGAATTTCTCCTTGATGTTCGAGTGCTTTTTCTTGAAGCTGTTTAAGTGTGAAGATTAAATCCGATGTGCCTCGGTTTGGTCTAAAGCCACTCTGTGTTTCAGGAAGTAACTTTTCCATAACAGGTGTTAGCCTATTTGCCATCGCTTTAGTGAGTATCTTCCCTCCAACAGCCAGGAGAGCTATACCCCTGTAATTTCCACAGTCCGCAGCGCTCCCTTTGTTTTTGAAGAGGTTGATTAAAAGTGTATCACGAAACTCCTGCGGAGCTTGACCACTTTCCCACACGACATCAAACAGTTTTTTGAGGTAGGGTATGAGCTCTGACGACACAGCTTTAAAGATCTCAGCTGGGAGTGAGTCGGCGCCGGGAAATTTTTTATTTTTTAGCTGCCCAATGGCGGTTAAGATCTCTTCCGTTGTTAGTGGTTTATCTAAGTCTTCGAAGGTGTCATATTGATGGATAAGATTTATAATATCGTGATCGGCTTGACTTTGCTGGTTAAGAATGTTAGAGTAGTGTTCTTTCCATCGGGCTCTTATTTCCTGGTCTTCTTTGAGGAGATTTCCATTTAAATCTTTAATAGGGCACATATTTTTCCGACTGGGGCCGTACACTGCTTTTACTCCTTGAAAGAAATTCCTGTAGTCGTGTAAATCGGCGTACCTTTGAATTTCTCTGGCCTTGCTTGCCCACCACTCGTTCTTTATTCTTCTGATTTCGCGTTGCATTTCATACTTAGATTGGGTAAAAGCTTCTGCTTTTGATGAGTCGTTGGGGTGGTTGATAGCGTTTTGGAAGGCAGTATGTTTGCGGTCAAGAAGTTCTTGTATAAAAGCTTCATTATCATTGAACCAGTCCTCCTGTTTTTTACTTACTGCAGTGCCAAGAATTTCCTCACTCGCACTTTTTAAACTGTCTTTAATTTGTGTCCAGGTAGCAGCGACATCTACAGAATTGGTTTCTTCTAGTGCACTCAAATTCTCTTGAACTTTTTGCTTTAGCTGTTCGACGGTTTGTTGGTCACGCAATTTACTAATACAGAGACGGAGTCTACGTTTTACTTGAGTTCTTCGGTGTTTGGGTCTCATAACAATTTTCATTTTAGAGACAACAGGACGATGATCGGTCCAACATTCGCTATCAATGCGCGCCTTTGTAATTTGGACGTCCTTGAGATGCTTCCTACGCACGATAACATAGTCCAGTAGATGCCAGTGACCTGATCTGGGGTGACGCCAGGTGCCTTTAAATTTATCCTTTTGTCGGAAAATGGTGTTTGTTATAACTAGATCTTGTTCGGCGCATTTAGTTAGGAGTAGTTGACCGTTAGCGTTCATGTTGCCAAAACCGTTCTTGCCTATGATGCCTGGCCAGGTGTCTGCATCTCTCCCTACTCTAGCATTAAAATCGCTAAGAATAACGAGTCGTTCCGTTTTAGGTATTCTACAGAGGGTTTCTTCCAGCTGTTGATAGAAGCTTTCCTTGGTTTCGTGACTTGCATCCAGAGTGGGAGCGTAGGCGCTTATTAGATTTACCGCGTTGCCATCTGATAGCTCATAGCGTAGCAGCATTAGACGCTCGGATAGGCCTTGTGGTACTTGTGTTAAGTTGGATGCAAGTTGATTCCGAACGGCAAATCCTACTCCATGTTGTCTTCTTGAATTGGTGGGAAGACCTTTCCAATAGAAGGTGTAGTACTTTTCTGTGAGAGAGCCTTCCTCCAAAAATCGAGTTTCTCTGAGAGCTGCAACGTCAACATTGAGTCGGTGAAGTTCTCTATCTATTAGAGCAGTTCTTTTTTCAGGCCGATTGGTGCGAGTGCTGTCGTTCAAAGTACGAACATTCCAAGCGCCGTAGATGAAAGGATTAGTTTTGTTGGATTTAACTTGTCGGTGTATTTTCGACATTCGGTGAGGTGTCCCTGTGGGCACCCTCCCCCGGAGATCCGATCGGGAGGGTATTTTACCTCCGGATGATTTTGTCCCACTTGAACGCTCCATCATTTTTTTAAATCCTTAATCAACTGAAAACGAAGCTGCATTTGAAGTTTTAGCTGGAGCAGGTATGCAACTGACCAGCTCGGTTGCGGAGGGCGAGTGGTGTGGTCCCATGGCACAGAAGGAGACTGCGACGATGGGGTAACCAAACGATTCCAAAAGCAACCTTTGTGTGCGGTGGGTTATTTTTACCGCACTCTTCGTGAGAAGGTGGATGTGCTCACGGCAAAAGGTAAGGGTTATTCCGCCCTTACTCGGTCGTTAGAGCCTCGTTAGTGAAAACAGGGTGCACCAAGTTCAAATTGAACTCATCGCGAAGGTGAGGTTAACAATTGAGTAGGAGAGGCTATAACTTGCGCTTCACTACCCCATTACACCCCAGTATCATATATTATATAATAAACTATAAGTTACCCAAGATGATGGTCGGAAAATATTGATATATGAACAAAAAATAGAAAACAAGTGTATATTTACAACTATAATCACAAGTAAATGTATGTGACAATAACGTAACAAAAAAAATATAATAAAGTACAATCACAAATATATATATACTGAATCAAAATATATGTATGTATGCGTAATAAACCCGGCATATTATAAAATTTACAAATAAAACTTCCCAAGAATATAGCTATATACTTGTTCACAATTAATTTATTAATTCTATGGCTGAATAGCCACTAAGAGAAATAGATGCACTAGATAAAATCAAAATATATATATATATATGTTCCGAGAAGCTTCCACGGTCGTTGGTATGGAAAATACTAGGTTCTCGGGTTGAACCGCGTCTGAGATTGTTAATGTCTCGACGTTTCGGCTCCCGTTTTGGAGCCATTTTCAAGAGAAAAAGTGAGTCAAGTAAAAATTGTCAAAGAAAATAATGCTAGGAGTTCGTGGAACTGGTTCGATTCCGGGGTCTCAATCTGCCTACTCCCCAGATCTCACCGCGATCCGTTTCCTTAGAGCGAGTTCGCTCTAAGGAGTAGGCAGGTTGAGGCCTTAGAGACGGATCACGGTGAGATCTGGGGAGTAGGCAGATTGAGACCCCGGAATCGAACCAGTTCCACGAACTCCTAGCATTATTTTCTTTGACAATTTTTACTTGACTCACTTTTTCTCTTGAAAATGGCTCCAAAACGGGAGCCGAAACGTCGAGACATTAACAATCTCAGACGCGGTTCAACCCGAGAACCTAGTATTTTTCATATATATATATATAACTCTATTATAACCAAGGGTGTAACGTAATTTAACTACGACGCCGGTTTGCTACTGTATTTGTCGTTTCCATGTTTATTACTACATAGCTCACCCTATATTTGTGTCTTTGGGTGCTCTTGCCGATTGTACTTGAAAGAATTGGAACACACTGACCTTATGTAACTCGTCCTGATGGCAAAACCTTAATCTTTGGGGCTGCAATCCAAGATAAGTCTCGAGTACGTGTACGATCCCCAAAAGAAATACAAATATCCGACCTTCGACGACAATTCGTAAATAAACATCAGACCTAGGGCTACCCAAAATTGCTTCCACCTAGGATTCTCCAAAGTCGTGGTAAAACGTTGAAATTAAATAAATTTTCCCAATTACAAGGGACTTATTCTCTAGGGGTGGGGAGGAAAGACCCTAAAATCAAGCATAAAAGAATCGATATAATTACGCCAAAGGCGCAAAGAAAAAGATATGTATTAACTATTGAAATACAGCAAATCATACCTCTACTGAGGGCCTGGATTAAGGAATTCACACAAAAGTGTTCTAGTACTGGTTGAAGAACTGGCACGTTAAAACCTCTTCAAGAGAACGATTTTCAAGAAAAATACAAATACACACTACGGCACCAGCCAATTATACAACGAAAATCGTATAATCTGTAAGAAAATGGATAAATCCCAAAACGATGGATGAAAATAACTTTTCCACTTTTACAGATATGCCGTTCTATCCACGTGCTAGAAGGAAGTGACAAAGTGAACACTATTAGAAGGAAAGATCCGAAATTCTACCTTTAGGATTCCAACAAAATAATAGAAAATTTACTAACTGGAGAATACTGCCTGATACTTTAGAAAACTGACGAGAGTAGCGCGTGCTAGGTCGGGAAATAAGGATATAATATCTAAAACTACTTAATATGAAGGATTAAAGTCTCTTATAAATTAGAAGTATGAAATATCTATTCGGGACATTTTATTCTGAGCGATGGATTTGCTTAATAAGGAAGATATTAATTTAATCAATATGATAAAATTATAAAATTAACGCGTACGCTTATGAGGCGCGAGCGAGTGACAATCGAATAAGATCTATACCACTAATTTTAATAAGCGGACGCACACCAGCAATTCGTATGTAAACAACTTAACCTGCAAATAACCTATCCATCTATCTACAATTACGGGTGGTGTTATTTATTATTATCTATCTAAAAGGTGCTAAATCGAAACGTGACAAGTCATTTTTAATTTGTATTAGTAATATGTTATATTTTGTGAAATGTAAAAAATAGCAGATTGCTAAATAAATGATTATTATTATAGTAATAACCATGTAATAACGCTCTGTAACTAGCCGCTTCGGCTGGCGGGTTGCTATTGAGTGACGTTATGGCCAAGACTCGACAAGGCGGATGCGGTCCATGCTTATGATTTTTTTTAAAGATGATTTACGGGTCTCAAAAAATTCTAGTTTTTTGCACCGGGTCTCAGAATCTTAAGATCTCTCCGATAATGAAATTTAAAAAAGTGCTAAAAGAGCCCATTCCTCTTGAGAGTGGAGATGAGACAGGTTTTAGTTATATAGTTTAATTTTTTTATTTACAACTCCTTAATACACGAACGTGGCTGTCTTGGGCTGCTGTTTTCACATCGGCGACAATAATTATATCTCATCCTTTTTATACACATAAATTCTAAGACAGATTCTTGATCACATTTTATAGAGGAAACAGTTTGTCATGTCTCTTTGGTATCGTTCATCAATTCTCATTCAAAACATAATCCTGGAGAATAGAAGATAATTTTTATTTTTCACTTATTTTAATAATCAAGTGAAGTGATTTTACCTATCAAAGACCCTTTAGTAAGGCATGGAACACTTCAAATTGGGTGGGTTGGTTGTCTTCCATTAATTGGATTCATTTATTATCCAATAATTAATATATAAGCAAACTAATAAAACTGATCTTCACCATTCAGAAACTATTTTGTTGTCAATATTGGAATGCCCAATTTCCAGTATTCAGTCAACATTCGATAGGCGCGTTTACCACGACCGGACACAGGGAAAACATCCTTATTGAATAAACTTTTAACTAACTTTTACTTTAACTTTTAACTATGTTTAGTGCTCTGTCAATAGAAGTAAAACCGTAATAGTTGTAGAAAAATGACTAAAGTTAAATTTATATTACATTCTTTATATTTAACAAAAAAAATCAGAAGTTTAGTTCATAAATTTTATCTTCTCAAGAAATACTTAGTCGTCAGCTGCTAATTACTTTGTACAAAACGTTAATTGAATCATTGCTGAGATATGGCATAGTGGTGTGGGGTGGCATGTATGATAGTGCTTTGAAACAATTAAATGTGGTGCAGAATTTTATATTAAAAGTCATATTTAAGAAAAGCAGACTATATCCGACTAGCTTGCTTTATAATGAGGATATCCATGACATTCGTACGTTGTATATACTCAGTGTATGCTCATATGTACATAAAAATCCGGGCATTAAGGTACACATCACACACCAACATGAAACTCGTAACAAAACTGATTTACATATACAGATTCCAATGAATAATAAAAATATTAATCTTAGGTTCATCAGTTACTTAGCTCCAAAATTTTATAACTTGCTTCCCTTAAATATTAGGCAGATTAATAACTATAAAAAATTCATAGACAGGTGCAAAAAATTTGTAACCACAAACAATGATGTTTTTACAAATTTAATGTGAGTTATTTCACTTTATTTTATTTTTATTTTGCATATATTATATAAACTGTTTTATTTTCTTAGGTTAGTTTTGTTTTTTGCTGTTATTTTTTATTATCGAAATTTTCTCAGTTATCGTATACATACTTAGAGCTTTAGGATGTTGTGACACATACAGATGCTTTGGCATCTAGGTGTCAAATTTCATAGCAATATATATTTAGTAAATAAATTATTTTGTAATAAATAAAAATTTGTAAAATAGAAATAAATAAATAAATAAATATTAAGTCTCATAATAGCGGCAACATGCCTTTGGAGCAAAAATTTGATGTGTCAGAAATATCACGAAATTCACAAAGATCAGACTATAAAAATTGCTACATTCCTTAAAGCATTTTTTAAAAAGTACTGGAAAAGTTACAGGTACTATTCGCTATACATTTCCCAACCATATAATAATATTAGTTTTAAATTTTATAATTGATTAACAGTTTTAGTATTTCATATGTATCAGTTTCAAATAAGTATATCATAAATCAGAATGTTAGAATGCGTGTCAGGATTTTGAAACAGGTTTTTTTCTAATGAAGTAGTTTCTTCCGGGTCTTGCCGTGGTCGTCGAACTTGACTTGACGTTTCACTGATCATTCTGTCAGCTCCTTCAGAAGGATTCTAAAGACTGAATTTGTTGTGTTACACTCCTCGTTATGTACCTAGGCGCCGCTTCGCTGGTCATTGGTCGCGCGAAGTGAAGCGGCGCCTAGGTATATAACGAGGAGTGTAACACAACAAATTCAGTCTTTAGAATCCTCCTGAAGAAGCTGACAGAATGATCAGCGAAATGTCAAATCAAGTACGACGACCACGGCAAGACCCGAAAGAAACTACTTCATTAGACAACGGCCGTGAAAACCTGCATTCTACTATATGTTTTTGTTCTACAAATTAAATTACAAAATGTGAAACTAATAACATGAAAATATATAATCTGTTTGTTAAAATGCATTGTTGTTTCTGGGTTTGGCTAGGTTTATCATCATGCCAAGTTTGCACATGCTTGTAACCCTGCTAACACCTCAAACATAAAAGTACTTGAAGTAGTTTGAAAGAACTTTGAATAAATTAAAAATAAATTGCAAGCACTTGAACCAAGTTTTGTAATTTTGTTCAAAGAATACTGAGTACTGTTCCTAACAGTTGCAAGTGTCAAGTAAAGTACTTATTTCTTGAGATATTTTAAATGAAATACTTGAAGTACGGGTAGTAATTATAGTGTCTAACTAGTGTCCAGCTTCTTCTGTGTAATTTTCTTTAGCATGTGTTTTTTTAAATATTCTTATTTAATTAGTTATTGTGTTAAGATACATATAATTTCTGTGTTAACATTGTACTAATTGTACATAAGTATATTTATTTTCAGCCTTATTATTTGGAGGACAACTTGAGAATGCTCCAGGACCAAACCAAAGTAAATACATTGGTTGCATAGATACACAGTGTAACATAGTGAGTGTTATAAAAGATGCTTATGAAAATGCCAGATTTTTATGTGATCAGTACTATTTAGCGTCACCAGATTTAGTCATTGAAATGGCTCAACATAACCGTAAGTCATTTTATTTTAATTTCATTTATTAATTAGAAGTATTTAAATGTAAGTTGGAATTTAGTATTAACTATCACTAATTAGCACCGAGTAAAAGTTACAGTGTATGTACTATGTACATACTTCGATATACGATGTAAAGCAACGTTAGGTGCGGTTAGTAGTTGGACGGGTGACCGTTCTAACGAAGACCGCGTCCTCGCCTCACACATCTTCCAGCAGCTTGTATATCAGTGTATGGGTGAAAGCTATACAACATTAGGCGAGGGTTGTATAAGGGATATCATCACCATCCTTCAGAGGAGATGTAAAGCCATTGGTCCCTTGTCTATTACATGTTAGGCAAGTAAAAGATCCCTACTCTTCTTAATGGAAGAGGTTCGGCAAAATTCCTCTTTGGGGGTAGCTCTTCTACAGGCGTTGGTGTTAGGCCTCAGTTGCGGAAATAGGCCGATGTTAAAAAAAGTAGATGGTATACTACTTCTTTCAATTTTTAGTTGTTCAAAAGTGTCGAAACGTTTCATATGGTTTTGAGATTTGGCTTAAAATTTTAGTCTCGATTTTAATAATAATCTTCTACAAAGATCTGGTCAATAGCGGAGTGGGTTAAGGCGCGAGGTGGCAATCGCGATTAATCACACGGACATCGCACCACCGGGTACGAATCCTGGCTTCGTCACTGGCACTGTCGGAGAAATGGTTGTATGTCCGCGTTTTTTCAATGTGTAACCCCCGTCCGCACAAGCCCTGGCTTCTGGAATTGGGGGTTGTCTAATTTCTGTGGTTTATTTATTTATTTAAAAAAAGAAATTTTTCATGGTTGTAACAACTACTGTGTCTGACTTCATTAATAGTGTAGACGTCGAGGGGGGGGGGGGGTTCCACTGAACTTATCGTTTTCGATGTATTTATTTCCGTACAATCGACTGGGACAGGTACCACATCCCAAAGTGGTCCAATTTAGAGTTATTTATGAGAAAGCGTCAAAAATGGCATTTTTTCGCGTTTTCTTTTTTGAAGAACAGATACTGTATGGAGAAAGCTACTAGCCATATAGGGGAATCCTATGCATTTATGTATATGTGCAATATGGGTTAGAATCACAAGATGATATGAAATGGATGGTGAATGCCCACCATAGTACCATTTAATTAATTGTACTTTCTCTTCTGTTAAATAAATATCCATTTTAACAGGTTAATATTATTTTGAGTACAATAATACCTGTGATCTAAGCCCAACGGACTCTAGTAAATAATAAATATAATCCATACCATCGACAATCACAGCGGCGTCAGCGTACAGTGTATTGGACCGCCCCACCCCAATCACATTCCATTAGATGACATTCTCACCCGTATTGCACATGTACATAAGTGTATAGGATTTCCCTATACAGTTAGTCACTGTCCCCCTATGGTATATTAATGTCAGTTTCCCGTTTTATGTATTTTGAGACACTGGATTAATTGACGTAGGTCACAGATCCCAGAAGTGGGTTATATCTCGAATTATTTATAAAAAACTGCCAAAAACATTATTTTTTCGTATTTTCTTTTGAGACATACAGAGGTATTAAAATATTGATATTCACTTTTACTTATAATGCCGGATTGATTGGCGTGGGTCCCAGTTCCGGGAAATGATCACATCTCCAATTATTCACAAGAATCGAAAATGATATTTTTCCGCATTTTTTTTTCGTCATACGGAAATTTTAACATGTTCGTATTCACATCCATGTACCTTGATACCAAAAATGGGTCGGACAGAATCGGACCCTAAATCGCTAAGACCCATTAGCCTGACATCATTCCTGTTGAAAGGCCTGGAAAAAGTGCTAGATGGATACATTAGGGGGAATATCCTGAGCACTCATCCCCTTAATGCTCACCAGTATGCTTACCAGCCAGGCAAATCAACAGAACTAGCACTTAATAACCTAGTCGGGAAAATCACTCAATCCCTTCAGGAAAAAGAGATTGCAGTGGTTGCTTTTCTCGACATTGCAGGAGCATTCAATAATGCAATGCCCGATTCCTTATACACAGCGGCAGCTGCTAGAGGAATCGAGCCAACCATAACTGACTGGATCCGAGCTATGCTGGAATCATAACAACAACCTTACAGGGGAAACGGTCAGCTTCAGGGCCGCGAGAGGGTGCCCACAAGGTGGAGTTCTGTCCCCCCTTCTGTGGTCACTACTTATGGATGACCTGCTGGCCATTTTATATCTGTGGGAAGCCGAGATTCTGGCATATGCAGACGACCTAGTCATCATGGTTAAAGGTAAATCTGAAGGGGTATTCTCTCATACCCTTCAAGAGGTACTAGATACAGTGCACATCTGGTGTGAGAGGGAACAGACGTCTGTAAACCCCCGCAAAACTGTAATAGTACCCTTCACCAGGAAAAGGGAAGCTGGATAACTTAGAACCGCCTTCCATACTAGGTGAAACCATTCCATTTTTGGAGGAGGTGAAATATCTAGGCATTACGCTGGATAGATCACTCAACTGAAATTCCCACCTGGAAAAGGTAATCCACAAAGCAAGGCTGTCCCTGTGGACATGCTGTAGAATTTGTGGAAAATCCTGGGGTATGGGTCCCCAACAAATATACTGGATATACGTTATGGTCATTAGACCAATGATAGCGTATGGCTCCATAGTTTGGTGGTCGAAAGGGCTACAACAGTCGGCCAAAGCCAAACTCTCTGGTTTACAGAAACAAGCATGCGTGGCAATAACTGGTGCTATAAGCACTACATCGTCAGCTGCTTTGGAAATCCTTCTAGACTTACCACCTCTCCATATTTACTTGGAGAGGGAAGCTAGGTGGGCAACATATAGACTCCAATAATCTGCAATCAATATGCAGCAGGCTATCATCATGGAATGCAATGGATTGATTGATGACCTAAACTGTCACAGCATCCTAGGTATGCCTTCTGATGTGATGCCTACCAGAACCAACCATGAGCTGCCTTTCAACATCCTATTTCCTGAAAGAGATGAGTGCACAGAAAAAAATATTTGACCTTATATTATTGACCACTGATGATTGACTGTAAAATCGTTAATATAATTTGTTTTTCATTAATACAATGTACAAAACGTGGTAATAAGTATGAATTTTGGTGACTGGTCAATCCATTTTTTCATTAATATAATTATCACGAGTTCATTATAATAATATAATAACGTCATTAATTCAATGTAAAAAATTATATAAACCATGAAATTTACATTATTACAATGAAGATTACATTGACACAACGAAAAAAATGATTCAAGCTAATGATCACAAAATTTTTAATACTATGTACTGTTAATCATTACATTTTATTGTAATAATGTATGAGTAATGGCCAATAGTGATTATATTAATGTAAAATTGGTATAGTTTAATATGATGGACTCTTAATATTAATGCCTAAAAACATTAGCCAATATACCCAGTCATAAATATGAATATCTAGTTCATTGGGATAATGCCCTGGTATCACTCAATGTATTAGTTCATGCAGTTGATGTTTTAATACCTTGAGACAATGTGACAATACTTTAAAAATGCGCCAATTACCCCTCCACCCATAGAGGTGAAGTTGCTTTCTTCACAGAGTGCAGAGGTCTTTTATTGTGAATATGAGTAATATGACGCCAAAAAACCGTTCGTGACGCTTTTGTTTGATAATTTGTTTTATAAAGCAATTTTGGTGCTTTGTATGCTCTGATTGAGTAATTATTATAGTGTCTATTGCTAAGGACAGTACACTTTTCTTCGTTTAACTGCATTTTCCAAATTTTGGACCATGACTCCACTTCTGTTAGATCCTGTTGTAGTTCGATATGATGGGTTATTGGGTTTGCATAGAGCTTGGTGTCGTCAGCAAAGAACGTGATTTTTGATTTTATATTAAGGGCTAGGTCACTGATGAACACTAAAAAACAGCAATGAGCCGAGCACCGAACCCTGGGGTACACCACTCAACACTCTATGCCTGTTCGATAGGGTGCCATTGACTCGTACTTGAAAGAATCGGTTCTTCAGGAAGGGTTCATCATGGTTAAAGGTAAATCTGAAGGGGTATTCTCTCATTGATCAGGTTTAGCAATTTGCCTCTGACTCCATGATGTTCGAGTTTGTAGAGGAGCATGTTGTGTGGCACCTTATTGAACACTTTCTCGAAGTCTAAGTAGATAATATCTACTTGCTCTATCAAAGCTGTTGGTCCAGTCATATAGGCACAAGGTAAGGTTGGTTGTAGTTGATCTTTTAGGAAGAAAACCATGTTGGAATTTAGAGATGGTATTATTTTCCAAGAAGAAAGGTGTCAATTCTTTAACAATGATTTTCTCCATACATTTGCACGTGTTGCAGGTTAAGGCTGATTGGCCGATAGTTTCCTGAGAGATGTTTATCGCCTTTCCTAAATAATGGCGTCACTTAGATAATTTCCACAATTCCGGCAGGGTTCAGAGTGAGTGTCATAAGCGGATTTTCTGGGTCGGATCTAGCGAAAGTACTCCCGCGGACCAGCTCCCACATGTTTGTGCCGTGCGTGACAACCCGTGTCGTCGGACGAAGGGTGCCTGGTGATTGAGCGAGCCATGCCTGCAACACATCACTTTGGTCTGGAGTTCGGCCAGAATCAACTGGCTGCGTCGTCCCGTCAGAGGGCCGCAGGGTGAGTCCTTGGGACAAGGGCGCGTAGGGGGCTGCAGACCCAGGTGATGATTGGCCTCTTCATTCAGGGATGCACAACCTTCTCACGACGTTGCCTGTCTGGAGGCTATATCCACGTGGTAGCCCTGATAATCACACGGGCTTGCCGTGTGACATCCCCAGAATGGGGCTCCGTGGCGGGTGGGGAGCTAAGTGGGTGAAATTAAACCAACCAAATGGATAAGCAATCAGCTAAAAACACTGCGGCAGAGCGGCAACGTTTGCCGCAAAGACCAGTGGATGAGCAGCAACGCTCTCCGCAACAAAATGCGGCGGAGCCACAAGGCTCACCGCATACGATCTCCCCACAAGGAGAATGCAGGAGGAGGAAAACACGCGAAGAGGAGGACTGCGCTGCTGCTGCAGAGCACCCCTCAGACCGAGCACAAAGCAAAGGCAGGGCACCCCGTAGGCGTGCCGGCCCCTACAAGGGATTCACATCCCCCAAAGGGCGCTCCGCCAAAAACACAGCAAAGTAAGCATAGCACAGTGCAGGACACACTGGCATTAATTCAGGAATCCAGGATAGTTCAAACTAGGATAACAGGGTTATCAAAACTAATTGGACTTATTTACAGCTCACCAACAACAGATAGGCCGAGGACAGCCATCTATGTTCCTCGGCATATCAAAACCCAGCCACTTCAACACCTCTCAACATCTGACCTAACGGCCGTGAAGGTGGAATGTTTGATGGCAGGCAAACCAACAAATGTTATCTTGGCATCAGTGTACCTCCCTCAAGACTCGGCCACTCCACCACCAACAAGGGAGATGGAGGACCTGGTAGCACACTGCCGCAATCAAAGTGGGAATTAATCATGGGATGTGATGGGGCAGTAAAGACAACAATGTAAGAGGTAAATCTCTTTATGATTATATTACCAGTAACAACCTAGCGTAAGTAATAGGGGCTGTACACCAACATTCATTAACAGTAGAAGTCAAACTATAAATAGATATAACACTAACAACGTGGCTTATATCCAGCCTAATCCAGAATTGGCATGTGTCTGATTGTGTAACACTATCAGACCACCAATGGATAAACTTTTAAATCAATCTCATCAAGGCACCCAAAAAACCATTCCGAGATCCCCGGAGAACTGATAGAGATAAATCTCGATGTCAACTCAGGGAGAACTTGGGAGGGGTTAATAAGGGGGTGCCCAGAACGAGTATCGAAATAGAGCAATATGTCAAAATCTTGCAAACAGCCACGAGACAAGCTTTTGAAACATCCTGCCCCTTAAGGTCCTCGCAACAGCCCAATGAGGCCACCAAGTGGTGGTCTCAAGGGCTGACTGACCTTAAGAGGAAGGCTAGGACTTCATTCAACAAAGCAAAACTGACAAGACGGGAATCCGATTGGGAATCATACAAAACCAATCTGAAAGAGTTTAAGAAACTAGTCAGACAGAGACGAAGAGATGCGTGGAGAACCTACTGTGAGGAAATTGAAGATTACTTACAGACTGTTAGGTTATGCAATATCCTCGCCAAAGACAAAGATCATGACCTCTGCTTATTAAAAATGAGTGATGGTACAAGAACCAGCGACTTTCATGAAAGCCTAGAGTTACTCATGGAGACTCACTTCCCGGGATCTGTGATAACAGAACGGAAGAAGTGGCTAAACGAAATCGACACCCAACCCTCGGATTTAGATTGACATGGAGAGAAGTGAAAGTTGTGTTCATCCCAAAGGCAGGGCGGATGGACTGTACCACCTCCAAAGCCTATAGACCTATTAGCTTAACCTTGTTCTTACTCAAGACGATGGAGAAGCTATGTGAACAATACATAAAGGATGTTGAAGTAAAAGACAAACCTTTACATCCTAACCAGCACGCATACACGCTGGGAAGATCCACCGACACCGCCCTCCATACAGTCGCGAGTCGGATTGAGAGATCCTTGGACAACAAAGAGTCCACCCTAGGTGTCTTCATAGACATAGAAGGTACGTTCGACAGAATCACCTTTCCAAAAATTACAGCGGCCCTAGTGGAGAAGGATGTCCCCACGATCATGGGAAGCTGGATATCCAATATGATCTCGAAGACTGGCCCTTGATTAAGTTGATGCGCTTATGTGTTAACTGCTAGGTGGGGAACGATGTGCACGACTTAACTTTAACAGATGTCAACAAATAATTGAATACATTACAAAATGGTTTAGGTATTTACTAAAATCTGTAACTACCAACACTAAATATTTCACCACATCGTAGTTTTTCTGTTGTTCAGAATGTTTGACTAGATGCTTATATAATAGTATGTTTGTATTTGCAATCAGGAGCTACCTCCAGCCTCAGCCAATTATTTTATCACACACCTATTTATTGTCATCGTTACTGTAAATAAAAACTTAATTATTAGGCAATTAGACAAATTAGAAACTAAAGAAAATATATAAAGCCGAATATTTTTTGAAACTTTTGTTTAAACCATAAATACTGTATTTTTTAGAATTGGAAGAAGAAGAATATATAAACATCGTATATGTGCCATCACATTTATATCACATGCTATTTGAGTTATTCAAAAATTCCTTAAGAGCTGTAATGGAGTATCATAGTTCTGTAGATCAGTATCCACCTGTACATGTTACTATAGCTAAGGGGAAAGAAGATATTTGTCTTAAGGTAAGTTATTGCTATAAAATCTTTGTGTTAATAGATTTATTTTCTCGTAAATTTATTATAGTAATAGAAATTGAAGAAATAACATATATTTCTGACAGTCCATAGATTCTGTATCTTTTATATATTAGGACTAATAACTAACTCTGGCTTTTCATGTCAGCTTTTTTACTACTATTCAGCTCGCATTTATTAAAAATTAGAGAAATAATAATAAAAACCTCATCAAAATCCATCAAATGGCTATCCAGATTAGCTCGAATGGATGGACAGACTTAAAGAGGACTTTATTTTATAAATGTAGAAATATCTAGAAAATTAGCTATCAACCTGTTGGATGATAATTTATTTTATACATTGATGGATTTCAATACAATTTATGTTTAGATGTCCGATAAAGGAGGTGGAATCCCAAGATCAACAATAGATCATTTGTTCAAATATATGTATTCAACAGCACCTCAACCCAGTAGATCAGATGCCCATACAGTTCCTCTTGCTGGTTACGGTTATGGTTTACCAATTTCTAGATTATATGCAAGATATTTTCATGGAGATCTTGTTCTACTTTCATGTGAAGGAGATGGTACTGATGCTGTTATATATATGAAAGTAAGTAGATGAAATTAATGTGGAATGAATGAGCATATACAGGGTTTTCACAAAGATCACAGGATATGTGTAGTGTGTTACCCTTTTCCTCTGTTCTGACCAAAAGAATGCTCAAAACAGAACAAAAGCACAACATATTTGCCAACGGCTAGCTAGTATAGTATGGGAGCTTAAATGGGCCGTGCATGTTGTGCTTTTGTTCTGTTTTGAGCATTCTTTTGGTCAGAACAGAGGAAAAGGGTAACATACATTTTTTTAAAAGGTTTTGCATCACCCGTGTCGATATGTGCTTGAATTAAATCCGTTCTACCAAGTTTATTGTCCCGAGGTAAAGATTTAAATTGAGTGATAATATTTTCCAACTCTGCTGTCTGTGCTTTTGATAATTGAAATTTAAAACTTTCATTACTTTATGTTTGTTCACATAATTCATTTACTACATTGATGTTTGAATTAATTAGACTGCTGTAACAAGTACCATTTTCAAAATCAATCTTTAAATTAAAATATTTGCAAAAATCACTGCCAAAAATAAATCCACATTTTAATGAAGATACTACGGAGAATTTAGTAATTTTGCAGATACCATCTACATAGACAGGTATTTGAGAAACCCCTGTAATTTTTTGTGCAATTCCATCTGCAGTGGTAACCACTTTTTTAATATTATTATTTAAATCTACTTTATGTTTTCTTAAAAATTCGAGAGCTAGTGATCCTACGCAAGATACAGTTGCACCACTATCCACTAAAGCTATGACTTCTTCATCATACAAAATAATTGAAATATAAGGAGCAATTTTCAGTAAAGCGGTATTTTGATTACAGAGTCGTTTATTTGTATAGTTATGGTACTTACATAATTCGATAAAATGAAATAAAATATAACTAAACTATGATTAATATACAAGACTTATTAAAGTATGGTATTAACAATAACAGTACAAAATTGTTATACACTATATTTAACAAGTAGTTGCAATCTTCACTGAATTTCAGCTACAAAAATCCATCTATGTGTTATACAGGGCGGGTTAAGCATAAGGACATATGGGGAAATTTGAATAAATGGTAAATTTGATTATTCAAATGTTACAAGTGACCACGAATGTAAACAACCAATTATATATATTCATATTACGTTGACTGAAAATAGGTTACTAGAGAAAAAATTGTTCAATGGTAAATTTCTTTCCAACCTTGTGGTATCATGTGTTGAAAGCTTAGACCATCAATGTGCTGCTACTTCTAATGGATTGTTAATACCTTTAGGAAAACAATTTCCATGTTATTGAGTTAGAACACAAACATACCAACTATCCCCTTTTGACTGGAAAAGAGAGTGCGCAAGTACACTATGTTGTGATAAACTTTGGTTGAATCGTAACCATGTTGCCGAATTTACACATATTTCTCCACTGACAGTGGAAATTCATACTCAAATTTGAATAATCTGCAGCCTTGGTCATAATTTTACAGATTTATAGATTGAAAATGTTCAAGAATATTTATCTTAGTTGGCATAATAGTTTCGACAATCATTTTATTAATATCCAAAGACATTTTTCAAAATATCTCTAAAATAAGTGAAACTTTATCATCAATGTAATGTGGTATATTGTAACCTCAATTCATGGTCTGTCATAGTATTTTTATATTTTTGGGCTTTCCCTTTGGAAAGAAGTTTAACTCCAGTAAAACTTGGATAACTCAACAATTAATTGATGAAGGTAGAGTTATCAAAGATGTATTCAAAATGTATAAAGAAACGATGGATGAAAATGTTCTCATTCGTTATAATATCCTAAAGAAAAACCATTCATTTCATATAGGAGTAGTAGCCATGCCTCCGCCCGGTGAGGAGGAAGAAAGTAGTGCTGCGTTAAAAATTACTAAAAAATGTGAATTTTGTAGTAATGGTTTTCGATCGTACGTGAAATGTGTTAAATGTGGGTTCATTATTCATGCAAAATGTTTTGAAACAGCTCACAAACTTTTTAATGTTAACGATAAGTCAAATTGGCAGTGTAAACAATGTGTGCAAGTGCAAGATGCTGAAGATAAACTGCTAGTCATAAAGGATGAATTCAAATCGTCAAAAATAAACCTGGAATCTCTAAAACGGGAAGTGTATCCGTTATATAAATTAAATAGTGATTAGATACCTCCAACAAACTACTAAAATTACGTTTAAAAGCCATTGATATTGAATTTAAGAACACCTTGGAATCTCAACACAGTCCGGAAATAGCAAACCACCAGTCAACTATAAATATTGTTATAATCAAAGCATATCTCAAGTTTCGTATCGCGACAAATTAGTAAAAACAAAAACAGTGAATTCCGCTGTTCTTATTATCGAGCCAAAGCATAAAAAATTCGATATAAATACATTAAAAAAAAAATTTAAACCCAACTGATATAGGACGTGGTATAGAGAAAATTACGCAAACGAATAAGGGAAAATGGTAATTAATTGCGAAAATAATGGTTATCTGCAAGACGTTAAATCAAATCTTGAAAAAAATATTGGATCAGATTGTGAGGTTAGTGTGCCTAAAAAATTTTGATCAACTTGGCATTAAGTCATTTCAAAATTTTAAAAAAAGGAATAATAAACTCTGGTAATAATATAATTGCTGAATTAAGCCCTCTTATTCAAAAAGTAATGACCGACGGCTTTTTGTTCATTGGCTGGAGAAAATGTTACGTAAAAGAGAGTTTTAATATAGTGCGTTGTTTTAAGTGTTCAGGATATGGCCACATTTCCAAATACTGTAAAAAATTGGGAAAGGGAAAAGCTAAAAAAAAAAAAGAAACAGATACAAAAAGAGTTAACTGATATATGAAATTGTGTAACTACAATAATTGTCCTGTATTTATGAATTAGCTATGAAGCTAACCAAGAGTTCTTCCGAGTGCCTATTTTAAATCAAAACCGTCCCCAGGCAATGAACAATATGGAAAGTAAACAATCGTTATTTATATTTTTATTTTAAAATTTAATTAATACATAGGCAAATGTCAGGCACTCCTAGGTCTGGGCCAATGAGGCTTAGTTATAGAAATCAAAATTTTAACCAAATTGTTACAAACTAATCTATTGATTACTACATTATGAAAGCTAATGAATGTGGTTCTAAAAAAATAATTTTAATTGTCTACTATGAAAGTTATGATTTTTAATTTATATCACTTTTATTCCTTTAATTAATGCTTTACTCGAATCATATATTTTGTAGGCTTTATCGAATGAAGCAAATGAATTACTTCCAATATTCAATAAAACATCCTCAAAAATCTACAGAACTGCAGTACAAACTGGCGATTGGTCAAATCAAGCTGCAAACATTGGAGACAGACAAATAAGCACCAAGATGAGAAGTCATCACTTACCCCAATCATGTCAAGAATCAATGACAGGAGCGATTTAATTAAAAGATTAGTAAAATTAAATATTTTTATTTAAATTGTAAATCTACTAAAATGTGATTATATTGACAAGTGATTTTTACAATTTGTTTTGAAAAGCATTATTTATTATATTATCAGTTTTAATATATAAAGGTCTCTTGTTTTATATTGTATTAATATTTCAACTTCTATGTTAAATCATTTTATATTTCAAAATTATGTTGTATAAAACTGAAATAAGTTAGATCTTAAGTAGATTGCAGTTATATAAATTGAGTTAAATTTATATATATCATGTTAATTGTAAGATTATTTTCTCTACTCTAATATGCAATATTTTTACTTATGTGGTAATGTCTTTTATGGTAGTATGTTTTAATGCCACAATTTTATGATTTTATAGAATTCCAAGATTTCTTTTTTCTTTTCTACTGTTCCTATTATTATATTAAAAACATGTTTATGAAAACTCAAAACATTAATGGAAATTATTAGGTTGGAAAGCAGCAATAGACAGAATACTTATATAGAGACAAAGAGCACATTAACTAATTGAGAAAAGAAATAAATGAATTAATTTAAAGGAACACTTATATTAAGAGTTATGATAAATAGGTCGAATCATGAGTCAGACCTGTTACCACTAGGTTTCTGTTGAATTTCTCTATTGTAAATGTGTGTGATGGTTAGTGGGCAAAAAGGTTCTAGTTTTATTGCAAGTAATGAACTACCATCAATACCGGGTAATTAAAAATAATTGATGTCAGCACCATCATATCTTTTACCATGTAAATAAAAAAATATTTTACATAAGTATGGAAAACATCTCATTTAAAAATTAAATATATAGTATATTACTGGTGTCCGATTGATTACAAATAAAAGTGCCGTGGTCTGTGGCATTTAAATCTGACACACTGATTTTTAGCAAAATTCAGTTATAAAAATTTGACTTGACAAATATCCTTCTATTTTATACAGTATTTTTTTGTATTTGTATTAACCGGACAGATTGAGCCCTGTATTTTAAAAGTGCAATTTTCCGTTATGGATATAAGGTAAGTATCCCTATTTGACACTTTAAGCTTTTATCTGTTTAGGATTAATTGATAAAAATTGACAAAAATATTGGAAACACCTGCAAAAAAATTATTACTATTCTTCTGACCTTATAAATTAACGTGTGGACTTATAAAATTATCTATAAGGAGACATTCAGTTGAAAAATAATTATTTAAAAATACACTACATATGTACACAAATCTGACACTACAAAAATTATGATGTACAAATTTTTGACACCGCATCGTCCCAATTTTGACATTAGTACGATAAAGTGACATATATGCCTGAAAAATTGACATTCATGATTTTCGATAAAAAGGAATGGATAAATAAACCCAATCATATAGAAAATGCATTATAATAAGAAAATAAAATGAAAAAATACAACTTTCATATTTAAGACAAAAATTAACGATATTTTTTGATTTCTGGTACAGCAAAAATGCCCCAATTATTGACAGCTTTTGGTTTTTCAATTTTTTCAAGAACTTCGTGAAACTCATACCAAATCTCGTCTTTTTCTGCAGGCCATTTCCATTTGTCCAAACCACTTTTGGCCATAACACTCACAAAAGCCGCATTTTCTTTAACTTCCTTAACGATTCCAGGAAATGTCTCGATCTCATAGTTAACAATGACATATTCTTCAACTTTTAGTATCGTAGGGTCGAAATTAACTTTTTCTGACTGCTGGTCTGACTCATCATCATCATCACTGAAAAGATGCTTCTTTGCTTCTTCTATTGCATTTCTTTTATTAGCTGCTTTAATCGTGGTTCTGCTTCTCTTACACTTCGCTCTTTGTAGTTCTTCTTTTTTCTCTTTGTTTTCTTCTCGTTGCCTCTTCCTTTTCAGCTTTCCTTCTTCCTTTAGAGTTTTTTCGTTCTCCTTCTATTTGTAATATTGTTGCCATTGATCTGACGTCACTACACTGGGAACTTTTTCCACAGTTTTTTTTTGTTTTTTAGATGTTGATGGACCAGGATAAAATAATACAGATTTAAATGGTGATGGTATTAAGGTATTTGGTATTAGTTTTTGATTTTCGACATTCAAACTATCAGAAACTTCTATTCCTGTAATATTTCCTTGATTTTCTAGTGACACTTCATTTTTAGAATCATTTTCACCCACACAAGACATTTCGACATTTTTTTATTGCTGGCCTATTTTCTGTTATTAATTTTGTCACAGCATCTTCCACACTTTTGTCATTACGATTATTATTTACCTCTGAATCATTAACATCTTCTGTATTGGCCATTTGTTCATCTGTTCTAGTCTCATCTTGTGAAATATTGTTTACATTGGTCACAGGATTTGCATCCAAAATTTCTTGAATCCAATCTCCTTCCAATACTAAGTCATTGTCCTCAACATTTATTAATATGTCGGCTTCATTCACATTTTGAACAGTTATTATTATATTTATTTCGTCATTTGGTCCAATTTCCATTTCAGAATCATCAAAAATTTTAGACCACAACTGATAAAGAGTTTTATCTTCAATATTTTCAGGGCTCGTAAGGTTTTTTTTATGAATGTAGAATCCATCCAACTTACTCTTCTCAATATAGTTCTCCAGAAATTTTAGATTGGTCCTAATTTTCTCCTTTTCTTCTGAATTAGTATTAATATCTGTGTTCAGATTATCTTGTTCATTCGAGGTTAGAAGTTTTGTATAATTTACACCATCCGCATGTTCGAAATGCATTTTTCAGTATATTGGGATTTTTAAATGTGTCATTTATTGCTTGATTCAATAAGGGAGCAAAATTTTCTTAATGACTCTCGTTTATTAGCAAGTCGCCAATTGTGTACAACCTTTTTCCAGTTGTCCTTCAAGGGATGAAATATACCAACATCCAAAGGTTGCAGGACATGTGTTGAATTTGGAAAGAGACTGATAAGGATGATTTTATTCGCCGAACAAAATTCGCTCAAACTCATTGTTAGATGTGATTTGTGGCCATCTACATATAACACAACAGGAAGTGGAATTGAGTTTTTCAGTAGCCATGGATGGAAGACATTCGCTACATACTCGTAGAAACTCTCTCCGGTCATCCATCCATTGTCCGATTTACCAATTGCCCATTCCTTAAGCATCTGCATAATTATGTGCTTGAGTATTCTTTCATAAGCAAATACAACCATTGGAGGTGCCACTTCACCTGCAGCGTTTCCCAAAATCAATGTAGTGAGACACTCTTTTTTATTTGCATTAGCATAACTGTATGCCGTTTTTGAACTCTTTTTGACAAGTGCTCTTTTCCCTTTTGGACACAAAAAGAAGGCTGTTTCATCGCCATTAAAGATGCGACGAAAATTATTCTTAAAGTCTATTTTCTCTGACTTAAAATATTCATCAATTTCAGTAAACCATCTTCTAATTCTAATCTCAGAAACTTCAGCCCTACTCTTAATCAAATTTTGTGTCATTCGCTTGCTTATTATTGGGTGTCGTTTTAAAAAACCTTCGTACCAATGCCGACCAGGTCGACCATCTGTAAAAGTATTTTTTCTGTTTAACTTTTTAACGAGAAGAGCTACACTATCTAATAACTGTTCTTTTGTGACGGGAAATCCCATTCTTGCCACATCTATAATCCAGTTTTCTAAACGAATTTCCTCTTCTGATGTTAAAATAGTTGAGGCTCCGCTTTTGCAGTCTATGGGGTACTTCCCCTTAATTTTATACAGTAATGTGATTCTTGGTACATTAAATTTTTTCGCAGCCGTTGCAGTTGGCATTCCATTTCTTACAGCCTTAATCGCATCAAGCATGGCCTCTTTGGAATAATTTCCATAATATTTTCGAACTCATCCTGAAAATGGCACAACAGTAAAGTGAGTACGTCAATTCGACACCTTGAGTACTTTAATCTGACACACGTGTCAGATTTAGAACAAATAACTTAAATATCAATAATTATTTTAAATAAAGGCAGAGAATGTATTGTTACGTGCTTACACTTTTCAGTAAACACTCCGTGGGTTTAAATAACTTGCAACAAGAATTTTCACAAACCACTGATTTATTTATCACTAAAATTACACTAGGAAATATTTAAAAATCACACAACTAATAATAACTTAATCTAATATAAATTCACTACTTTTAAAACACTATGTACTTTACTTTTCTTCTTAAACTTGTCAACTCTTGTCTAACCTAAAAACTCTCTTGTCTGTTTACTTCACTCAACTGAACTGTTCCCCCATCTGCTGGAGTCACCTCTTTATATACACACTTGGAATCCTTCTAGAACTCTTTTCTAGAATTCTCCATAGCTTTCTACCATGTAATAGATGATTGTTCGTCAATTGGCTCATAGACGGCGCCACCCTACTAGTCAGGGAAGTAACTAAGCTTCTGAGGAAAACTTTGAACATGAACTTAATCACATCTTTCCTTGTTAGAGGGCAGCACATAACACTGCCCCCTCCTTAAGCCTGAACGTCCCGGTCAGGCAATTCAGATTCCCCAACATACTTCATACTTCGCCAACCTATCCAAGTGCACGATCTTCATCTTGGACTTCTTACTACGTTGAATTCGGTAAACAACGTCATTGATCCGAGTGATGACTGAATACGGTCCTTCCCAGGGTGGGTGAAGCTTCGGGGATTTTCCCTTCTTTCGCTGTGGGTTATATAGCCAAACCAGATCGCCCTCCTTGAATCCTGCTGACGTTCCCTTCCGGTCATAGCGAGCCTTCATTCTGTCACTAGCTATGCTAACTTGGTTTCGAACCAATTCGTGGACATTCCTCAGCTGTTGACTAACTTCGTCTGCGTAGTCATCCACGGACAGTGGCTTCTTATCTGGTGTACCAAACATCAAATCACATGGCAGTCTGATCTCGTGCCCAAATATTACACGAGCCGGTGTCTGTTTAGTCGTCTGATGAATGGCAGCCCTGTATGCCATTAAGAAAAATGGTATATGTCGATCCCAATCTCGCTGGTTCTTGTGAACTACCTTAGAAAGATGTTCCTTCATGGTTTTATTATGTCGTTCCACCATTCCATCTGACTGGGGATGAAGAGGGGTTGTCCGAGTCTTGTGAATGCCCAGCAACTCACAAATTTTCTGAAATACCCCCGACTCAAAGTTTCTCCCTTGATCGGAATGTAGCTCCAGGGGTACACCAAATCGGCATACAAGGTTATCCACCAAAACTCGAGCAACAGTAACTGCTTCCTGATTCGGAATGGCATAGGCTTCCGGCCATTTACTAAAATAGTCCATAGCGACCAGGATGTATTTATTCCCATCATCTGTCACTGGGAATGGGCCCGCTACATCTATAGCAATCCTCTCAAAAGGAGCTCCGACGTTATATTGCTTCATTTGGCCCCTGCTCTTCGTCTGTGGCCCTTTGGTAGCTGCACAAGCTTTGCATTTGCGGCACCAAGCTTCCACATCTTGACGGCTATTTATCCAATAAAATCGTTCCCGTACTTTAGCCAATGTCTTATTCATACCAAAATGTCCCCCGGACACTCCATCATGTATTTCCTGAAGTACTTTTGGGATCCGACAGCTGGGTATCACCAGACGCATGGTAACTTCCTTCCCATCTGGACTTTCCCATGCTCTCTTTAATAGCCCATCTATAACCTTAAGGGAATATCATTGTGCCCACAATGCCTTCAGCTCCACACTTTTGTCCGAAACATCCTTCCATTCCGGTCGCGTTCCTTTTTCTTTTACCCTTAATATAGGACCAATTACGCTGTCATCCATTTGTTCTCGTCTTAGAACTTCCTTTGTCCAATCATCTGGAACATCTACCTGAACTGTGTTTACTATTACCGTGCCCTGTGCTTTTTCAACCCGATAGCAGTGCTTGCAGTCATCTTTGCACGGTCTTCTTGACAGAGCATCTGCATTTTTATGAGACTTTCCAGGTCGGTGTTCGATTGTGAGGTCATATTGCTGCAGTCTTTCTATCCAGCGAGCCAGTTGACCTTCTGGGGTTTTCAGCTGCAGTAGCCATTTTAATGCAGCATGGTCGGTCCTGATTTTGAAATGTTGACCATAGAGGTACTTGTGAAAATGGTCCACGGACTTAACAATGGCCAATAGTTCCTTCCTTGTTACACAATAATTCCTCTCTGGTTTGGACAGTACCTTACTGAAATACTCGATTACTTTTTCCTCTCCATTTTGGACTTGAGATAGTACACATCCAATTGCGGAGTTGCTAGCATCCGTGTCAAGAATATAGAGGCCCTTTTGTTGGGGATATGCTAGCACAGGACTACTGCATAACGCTGCTTTCAGCTTCTTCCATGATGTTTCACACTCTGGTGTCCACTGATATTTAACTTTCTCCTCCGTTAGCTGGTGTAGTGGCTTTGCTATATCCGCAAATCCTTCCACAAAACGTCTATAATAAGTGCAGAGGCCAAGAAAGCTTCGTAATTCGTGTACATTTGAAGGTCTTGGCCAATCACGCACGGCAGAGATCTTGTCCGGGTCTGTCTGTATTCCCTCCGAAGATACGACATGTCCAAGGAATTTCACTTCTTTTTGGAATAGTAGACACTTCTTTGGATTCAACTTTAGGTGTGCATTTCTGATTCTCCCAAATACTTCTTGAAGATTTTCCAAATGTTCCCTGAAGTTTCGTCCCATAACCATTACGTCATCAAGATAAACTAAGCACGTCTTCCAAGTTAGTCCTCGGAGTACAAATTCCATCAATCTTTCAAAAGTAGCTGGCGCATTGCAAAGTCCAAAAGGCATCACGGTGAATTGATATAAACCACTACCTGTTGAGAAGGCAGTCTTTTCCTTGTCGTCAGGGTGAAGTCCCACCTGCCAATACCCACTTCGAAGGTCTAGAGTTGAAAACCATCGTGACCCTGCCAGCGTACTTAATGTATCGTCAATTCGTGGTAGTGGATAGCTGTCTTTCTTCGTAACATCATTCAGCTTCCGGTAGTCGACACAAAATCTCAAAGTTCCGTCCTTTTTGGCAACTAAAACTACCGGTGATGACCAGGGACTGGTTGATTCCTCAATTACTCCATCTTGTAGCATCTTTTGAACCATCGCAGCAGCTTCTTCCTGTTTAGCTAGTGGCAACCTCCTAGGTTGTTGGCGGATTGCGGCTGAATCACCAGTGTCTATCCGATGCTGTACTATATCAGTTTTCGTGAGGATGTCTGTGTTTTTGGCAAATACCGTACTTTCTTTTTCCAAAAACTTGATTGCCTCTCTACGTTCATCCTCAGATAGGTGTTCAAACTGGGAACTCAACAAAATCACAACTTCCCTGTCTACGCTGGTTGACGAACATTTCTCCCCTTGTTCCTCGCACCTTGCTATCCACTGGACTGGTTCGTAGGATCCTATTGCCTCGCCTTCCTTGAAAGTCACTGAGTGGGAATTTAAATTAGCCACTCTAATTGGAATTTTGTCTTTTGTCTGGGTTAGAGTTCTTGCTAAGATTACGTTTTCTGTCTTAATTGAATCATCTTTTTCAACAAGGCCAACACGGTATCCACCAGAGTTTTCTTCCAGAATGGCCTCGATTATTTGTTCTGAACGGGCAGGAATCTTGATTGTCTGAGCCGTCAGTAGCCTCACTTTTTGAAATCGGTCATTTGCTGTTGACAAAATAAATTCTTCATTTCCAATCTTTAGAACTCGTTCTACCATGTCAAGTATAAATTGATCTTGTACTCCCATAACATCCAGCCCCAAAATGAAATCATCAGTGATGTCAGCCACAATAACTCTATGACTAAAGCACAGGCGTCCAAACTGCAGATCTAGGTCAACTTCTCCATGAACCCTTACCCTATCTCCTGTGGCTGTTCGAACGATCAATCCATTTTGGCTTTTATCAACTTTTATTCCTGATAAAAATCCGGGTTGCACTATTGATGACGTGGCACCTGTGTCAATAGTGAAGATACATCTCCTTTTGTTTACATAGCCATCCAACAGCAGACTACTCGGGACTCTTCTAATCTGGGAAACCCGTATCTCTCTGGGGGCACCGTGTTCACCAGCCAGCACAGCCCCCAAAGTGTTGGCTATCTTTAGTTTTCCTGCGGCTCTTCAGTCATTGCGGCATTTACTCTCTCAGGGCTCCGCTGCCGACAGTTTCGCTTAATATGCCCTGGTTTGCCGCACTTATAACATCGAATCACCTTCCTTGACTGTTCATCGGTCTGTTCTCTTTCCTGCTTCCTTGGAGCATCTAATTTGGTCATCATTTGGCTTATCATTTTGTGCATGTCAGCCATCAAAGATTCCATCTTTGATTTTTCTAAATGATCCTCTTCTTCTACCTTTATGGCTCGTACTCTCGGACGTGCAGTCTCTTTGTAAGCGGCTTCAACCTCGAGGGCACGGATCAAGGCTTCACTACCAGTCTTATCTCGAGATAATCTAAGGACTCGCCTGATCTCCTCGTCTCTTATGCCATCAATGAAAGTACCAACTGTTAATTGTTCCTGGAATTCTTTGGGCGCATCCGGGTAAGCCAGGTATGTCAGTCGCTCAACAGCTGCTTCAAAATCTTGTAAACTTTCCCCAGCCTTTTGTGTGCGTGATTTGAGCTGAGTCCTGTATACTTGGGCGAGGTGTTGGTCGCCATATCTTAGATCTAGTGCAGCTTCCAAAACTTTAAAATCACGTTGCTGCATCACTGGGATACTCTGAAGCAACTCTGAGGCTTGGCCCCTTAATGCTAGCACCAATGCCATAGCTTTGTCTTCATTACTCCAGTTGTTTGCGTATGCCGCTGCCTCAAATTGTCTTTTATAGGTTGACCAAGAAGTTTGACCATCAAAGGAAGGCGGTTGTAATCGAGGACCTGACGATGATAATACCAACTGGCCTCCTTGTTCTCTTAACAGTCGATTAAGTCGCTCTACCTCTCCTTCAACTGCACGAAATTTTCCTTCTATATCGGTAACTTTCCCTTCGACGCCAGTAACTTTCCCCTCGACACCAGTAACTTTTTCTTCAACGCCAGTAACTTTTCCTTTGACTTCGCTTACTCCTTCTTCAAGTGTAGTCACTTTTCCTTCGACGCCAGTCACTTTTTGTTCAACTTTATCTACTTTTTCCTTGACTTCATTGGTGGCTGACAGGATAGCATCTTGTTGCACCTGTATAATTTTTCTCAATTCTTCTTCACGTCGCTCTTCCTGATCTAGCATCATTTTTCTTAGTTCATCTTTTTCTTCCTGACGTTTTCTTTCTTTTTCTTCTTCACGTCTCTCCTGTTCTTCTTTCTCTTCTAGATGTCGTTTTTCTTGTTCTTCTTTTTCTTTCAGTTTTTCTTTCTGGCGTCGTCTTTCTTGTTCTTCTTGACGTCTTTCTTGTTCTTCTAGCATCATTTTGCTAAATGCAGCTAACATGTCTTGCATTTGTTTTTCAGCGGCCATGCTTCTTGTTTCCATTCAAAAACTAACAAACAACACTAACAAGTTTTATTTACAGTCTATGCCAGGTACAAGTAGAATGTTCTATAAATTTTCTCACACTATATGGCACAAATTAGTCTTGTCTAATGTCTATATTACTTTCCAGTTCGACTCACTTCGCTATCTCCAGTGGTTTCCAAATAGAACACTATGGAACTTCGTCGAATTCTTCAGAAATTCTGTTGCAATTCCGCTTCTGACACCAATTGTTACGTGCTTACACTTTTCAGTAAACACTCCGTGGGTTTAAATAACTTGCAACAAGAATTTTCACAAACCACTGATTTATTTATCACTAAAATTACACTAGGAAATATTTAAAAATCACACAACTAATAATAACTTAATCTAATATAAATTCACTACTTTTAAAACACTATGTACTTTACTTTTCTTCTTAAACTTGTCAACTCTTGTCTAACCTAAAAACTCTCTTGTCTGTTTACTTCACTAAACTGCATACTTCACTCAACTGAACTGTTCCCCCATCTGCTGGAGTCACCTCTTTATATACACACTTGGAATCCTTCTAGAACTCTTTTCTAGAATTCTCCATAGTTTTCTACCATGTAATAGATGATTGTTCGTCAATTGGCTCATAGACGGCGCCACCCTACTAGTCAGGGAAGTAACTAAGCTTCTGAGGAAAACTTTGAACATGAACTTAATCACATCTTTCCTTGTTAGAGGGCAGCACATAACAGTATAATAAACCTGTTAGACAAGGAAATAGGCTGCTTTTATTAGAGAAAGCTTTGTACCTAAAATTGACACTTATTGTCAGAATTATAGCAAGCCTCAAAAAACTTGTACCTAAATTTGACACTCAAAATTTTTTTTGTTATATTACAAATATGCATTTCATTTTTCTTAAATGAGTTAATTAATATCTATTTTAGTGATTAAAACAAATAACCAAAGCATTTGCCTTAATTTGTATGAATAAACTATATTTAATGTGACAGCTGTTAGCCACTTACCTTAGAAGTATTGAAGCACAAAAGTACACACTTCCATGAACAACGATAACTACCCAAATGTCAACATTTCCCGCTAAAATAATTGCCGGTAAAATAACGAACTAATTTGTTACCGATATTCATATCGGTAACAAATTAGTTCTATCTATGAACATTACTTCAGTAATGTTCATAGATGTCTCCATCAGTTATTAATTTGTTAAATTTAAAGACGCGCACCTATTTCTTATAATTCTTATTGAAAGTGTCAGAATTTCGGACAATTACCTTATTAAGTTCAAGAAAGTATTTATGACGCAAAGTTATTAGCCATATCATTTTATAAAATAAAAGTTAGTTCAATTGAAATTCCAACTATTCTCTAAACTAAACTATATTTCACTTAGACTGTAACTTTTAAAAATCATGATCATAAATAGTTCAGTTATTTAAATTCTGAGGTAGCTAAATAAACAAAAAAATTACCATAATCAAAATTTGTATATGTATATTCAGACACATGGAATTATTATTATGGTAGTGTAGTGTCGCGACAGACTAAATCATTACTTATTAATTAATGCATCACATTGACAGCTATGCCCTGAAGCCAAATTATTATTTCTCTGTATTATTAAACTGTCACTTATTACTTTATATTAATAATAAAATTTACGAACTGACTGGGTATACGTTATGTGTCACGATTTCAGCATGATGGTTTTGGAACGTCGCACTGTATGGTGTCACTGATTTACAATTTGATAAGGTTAATTAATTCATATAGACAAACCATGGCGAGTAGTGTTTCTAAGGTGGAGAAAAAATTAAACTAATTAGAAACACTTGAGCTTGGTGAAATTCCAATGCAATCAATAACAAGTAAAGTTAGTTGAAAAGTTTTAGCATAAAATATTATATAACCAATGTTTTCCTAATAATAGTATTATCACTTATTTTTAATTGACCCAAATAAAAAAAAGGAAACTTATAATGGTTTATTTATAACAATGTCTATTTTTTACAAGAATGTCATATTAATATAAGAATAAGAATCACCAAAAAAGAATGTAGCCTTTGTTTTCACTATTTTATATGACAATTTAAATTAACAAGAATGTTGTACAGGTTGATCAGAATGATAAATATCTTGTCTTGCTCCTAATCAGAATCAACTGTAGGGAAGGGTGTTCTACCCTCAGACAAAAATATTATTTTTTGTTCTAATCATTTTATTTTGTAATATATTATTACAATTTTTTTAGTTAGGAAACTTAAGTATATATACTCACTTACTGGCATAATAAAAATAAAAAATGAATATGTTTTATATGAAAAAAAAATATAAGTAAAATTTTGAAATTTTGTCTAATTGTGGACCCATGTCGTCCCACAATCAGACGAACATAAATTCATGAGGCTCCAGAATTAGACGAACATAAAAAAAATATTTTTAACGAATTTCTAGACCGCTAAAGTTTATTTCAAATTTTATACACCTGTTCTGACGTTTTGTTGAGCCAAGAAGCTTTGGCTGGTGCAAAATCAACTTGTTGTTTTCCTCCCGAACTAGTGAAATGTAGTGTACGCTTGGGAAGACAAAACTTCGGAAATATTTTTTTGATCAGTGCAAAAACCACCTCATATTCATCAGTTTTATTTATAATCTGTCCTATGTAATATATTTTCTTAGATTTATCCATAAATTCTACGAGGACATAGTCGTCAACTTGTGGAGGATTCAGAAGTTGTATTATAGGCATAGGGGTTCATCTCCAAACCATTCCACAACCTCTAAAGAATCATCAGATAACTCTAGTTCGTCTTCTAGTTCTGAGGATTCACTTTCTTCTACAATTTTTTTTTACATCGTCTTGCTCTTTTTTATTGTAGTTTCCGTCCCTTCCCTTTCTTCTTTTCCTCAAGCGCATCTTTTTCTGGCATATCTGGAGTGATGAAGCTCCTTCCTTTCTCTCGAGCTTTCTTACCTTCTTTCTAGGTTGCGCTTTGGGATAACCCTTAAATTCTTCTGGACTCACAAATTTACCTTTGTAGTCTAAGTTGAGTATAGCTCTTGGTGGCACGTCTGATGGTGGACCCAAATAAATAAATCTCCATCATAAAGAAACCACTCATAATATTTAATCAAAACTATCCCCAAAATTATGTAAATTAATTTTATCACAGCAGGCTATGAAGAAGTTTGTTTAAAAACTACAGGAAATTAGCAAACTGCACACTTTCATGCGTATATTTGGTAAAAAGTACTCACTAAAAATCAAATTTTCCTCATAAAAACCAGACACATTACTTTTTTTCCACTGTGCGCCACCTATCTGCCATAAGCAACTTAGCTGTAATAGCCCGCGCATTTTGAAACAGAGGCATCTGTCTGATTGTGGAACATGTCTCATCATGGAACACCCTCCCCTATTGTAAATTTACTGACTAAAAGTCAAAATGTTGCGATATCATAGAACTGCGTCTAGTCAGTTCGATATAAGTAGACAATTTACGAAATTACGAACATAACCGCAAAGATGTGCCCATAAACACTTCACTGTTTCAGATACAAATCATACCATAAAAAAAATATAGAAATATGCAACATGTGCGGAGTTCCATGGCATCTTAGATCCCCAGAACTTTATAGAACTCTTCAAGATTTTGAAGACTGAAAATATTTCTATTTCTAAATAAAATAGAATAATATTCATATGTTGGAATAAATAAAGCATTTTAAATATTTGTCATGATCGGTTTCTTGTCAAAATACGAATATTATTTTCTTACAATATGTACGGTTATATTTTACATTTAGACCTATGTTAAAATAAGTATACTTTCAAAGAATTTATAAAAAAGCTGTATATCATGGTACTGGTAATAGAATCATAGGATAACGGTCTGTTAATCTTTGTTTTCTAATTTCAAATACAAACAAATTGGTTTTTTACGAGGCATCATTTTGTGATATGGGCTATTTATAAAAATCTCAGTAGTCATATTTATTTAAAAAACTCAATTTCCTGCAATTTGAACCTGTCAACACACCTTTTACATAATCCACGTGTGCGCTCTTGTTCGGATACTCCTGTCATAGGGCACAGAAAAGATTATGCCAAATTATTAAGAGATTTATATCTAAAATATTCTCATTTTTATAGGTAATAATAAATGCCCAAGTTTTAATTTTTACAAATTGTGGAATTATATTAGATTGGTGTCCAATATCGTTTACACCTATTTATATACATATGCATATTTGTGTAAATATTTTCTTTAATTTTAAGACTGTAAAAATTGTAAATATTGTTATTTTTCCATAAGTAATGATTCAGTGTATGCTTTAATTATTATGTATGAAAAATTGTGATTTTGTTGGGCGATGTTCATGAATAAATGTTGTTTTTTAATTTGCGTTTTTATATTAATCCTCATAAATACCATTAATTACAACTATTAATTAATTTAGTCACATTGGAATGTTTATAAAGAGTTATTTGAATATATAGTTATACCTATTAACCGATTCACTGCTGCTTATGTTTTATAATGGTGTTTGCCCAGTGCAGCTGTCATAAGGTTTTACGGATCTGTACGTACTAGCAACTAATATATAAATCCCATTTGTGGATGTGTACGTTTTCCACATTGGTGTATTTTAATTGTGTTCAAAATCAAATCACTTTATTTATGCTATATACAAAAGTAGTATTTCCACAAGTCAATATTTACAAGAGAAAAAAATAACAATTTAAAAATATATATAGATATCATATATACCACAATAGAACATAGAAATATATAACAAACTTCAGATTTAGACAAACATTTTTAATCATTTTAAATCATCATTGAAACTTATGATAGAAATTCATCATACGAATAAAAAGCCTTTTCGAGCAAGATGGACCTTATTTTTTCTTGAAACTCAGATCTGGTAAGCATTTTATATCGGCTGGTAGTTTATTGAGAAATTTGGGTGCTAAAATTTGAATTCCCTTTTGACTTTTCGTTAGTCTTACGTAAGGTATTGTTAACATATCTTTGTGTCTTGTATTGTAATTATATTCACGTTCTTCTCTGTTTAAAGCCTGAGCATATAAATTCCTTCTAGCATACAAAAGCAACTCATATATATATATATATATATATATATATATATATATATATATATATATATATATATATAAAAACAAAAATTTTTAATTTCCACCAGGGATACAGTCACGGGCTCAAAAAAGAAAACTCTTTTTTAAATTCAAGCTTTCGAAACTTTATTGTTTCTTCCTCAGGAATTCTACAAAAATTTATTATAATCAAAAATATTTAATACAAGTGAAAGGTACTTACTAAATTGAGGTTAAAAAATGAAATTGACAAGTCATAAAGACAGAACCAACACAACTATTACAAAATAAATCACACTTGTGGACTACATTTTAATTTAATTTAAGTTAAAACCAAAAATCTTTAATCTAAAATAGTTACAGCCACCTCGAAAACTGAACAAGAAGCAGTCAACTACGTTATTTCTTATTCCTCCGAAAAACATCGGAATGTGAGATTAAAAAACTGTCAAAAACAAATCTGAAGCAGAGAGAGAGGGGTCATGTCAACCCCCCCTCTCTCTCTGCCTCAGGTCCGTTGCCAACAAAACACCAAACCCAACCGATCAAAACTCACTAATTTTCAAAAGTATTGTACAGGGTGTTATTTCTGTGACTACCATTGGCATGTAAATGCAACAAATAAGTGTATAATATACTGAGGCCATCAATGTCATTTCTGGCATTCATAGCTTCCGGTTCATTAAAAATATGACACATTTCTAGAAAAGTTCTTTTTTGAACGTTCTTTTCAAAATCCAAAATCTTAACCTCGTTATAGTTGAGGTTATGGTTGAGTGATAGAGCGTGTTTGGCTAACATTGAAGATTCTTTGTTAACCCTCACGTCGCTTCTGTGTGATGTGATCCTATCTTTAATTTTTCTACTCGTTTGACCAATATACTTTTTTTCACAATCATTACAAGAGATGCAATATACCACATTTGAATAATTCATCAAGTCGTCTTTGTCTTTCAGTTTAGCAAAAAGATTGTTGATCGTCACCTTATTTTTGAAGGCTAATTTGATGTTAGTGAAACTTGAAAACAACTTCCTAAATTTAAGCGTCACCTGCGGAATGTTCGGTATGGAGAAATAAAAAGCGTTATTAGGAGCCTCCTGGTTTTCACCCACCCTCTGCACAACTACGTCAGGGCGTTCATTGACTCCATTGTCCCGTGTAACAGTTCTACTGGCTATGATTTTTTTTATTAACGCTGGTGGATAACCACACTTCATAAATAAATCTGACAAAATTCTTAGGTTGCCTGTTACAACCGAGGTATGTGAGGTGTTAATAACCCTGTTTTTCATTCCCACTAATACATTAATCTTTTGTCGTTCAGAGTGAAACGATTCATAATGTAAATATCGTCCAGATGAACCTGGTTTAGTGTACCATGACGTTATAACCTTATTGTCTACCCTTCTTGTTAGTTGGGTATCCAAAAAGGGGACTCTGCCATTTTCGTCTTCTTCTTCTGTTGTAAATTTTAATCGTTGGTTATAATTATTGAACACTTCTAGTAGGCGTTCTCTACCATCATTGGGGATGCTAAGGATGATATCATCCACATATTTTTTAATAAAGGGTACCTCAAACTCTAGTTGCAACAGACAATCATTAATCAAGTCGTCCATAACGTACTGTGCGAGAATGGGTGAGACAGGACTCCCCATAGGCATACCTAATGTTTACATTAGTGAGTTTTGATCGGTTGGGTTTGGTGTTTTGTTGGCAACGGACCTGAGGCAGAGAGAGAGGGGGGGTTGACATGACCCCTCTCTCTCTGCTTCAGATTTGTTTTTGACAGTTTTTTAATCTCACATTCCGATGTTTTTCGGAGGAATAAGAAATAACGTAGTTGACTGCTTCTTGTTCAGTTTTCGAGGTGGCTGTAACTATTTTAGATTAAAGATTTTTGGTTTTAACTTAAATTAAATTAAAATGTAGTCCACAAGTGTGATTTATTTTGTAATAGTTGTGTTGGTTCTGTCTTTATGACTTGTCAATTTCATTTTTTAACCTCAATTTAGTAAGTACCTTTCACTTGTATTAAATATTTTTGATTATAATAAATTTTTGTAGAATTCCTGAGGAAGAAACAATAAAGTTTCGAAAGCTTGAATTTAAAAAAGAGTTTTCTTTTTTGAGCCCGTGACTGTATCCCTGGTGGAAATTAAAAATTTTTGTTTTTAACTTAGACAGTCGTCTAATATTCGTCTCTGTATATATATATATATATATATATATATATATATTTATATATATATGTTATATTAGAAATATACTATGATATATAATATTATCGAGACAGGCTTAACCTTCTCAAACATATCGTATTACATACTGCGTAACAGCTCTTCTCAATAACCGCTCACGCTGCATGAGCATTGTATTTCAATTCTAAGTAATCCTGATTGTGCTGAATCAGCAACACTGTTTCCTTTGTTCTCAAAACATTATAAATATTACCAACAACCTTTTTGTAATCAGTCTTATACTCACTTTCGAATAAACCTCATCTAAATTATTATTGTATTTTCTTAACGAGTCAACGTTGACTCCAGTGTAACAAATAAAGTTTCTTTTTAAAAAGTTATTCAAACAATCCACTATCTAACATTGGCGCAGTCGTGGCGGATCTGAAAAACACGCACAGTTCGGGAGCCTAACCAGTAGCAAACATATCCGAGGGAACAAGGAGTCCATCTGAAAAAGGTGCCTAACCGGACGAAAAGAGCTTCTGGAACAAGGAGAACTTCTTAGCTGTGGTGGTGGATCCCAATCCTTCGTTCAGAAGAACCTACATGCTCAAAAGCAAAAGAAGCAAAACAATAATAATTATCAAGAAATACAAGCAACAAAGCAACATTTCAAATCAACACGATTCAACAATTAGCAAGTAAGAATTTCATCCCGTCCCATCGTTGGTGTCTTCGGCATCAAAGGCAACCCTGTGGAAGGAACACCCAGTGACACCCCTGGCAGAGAGAGACCTTTGGTGAAGCTAAGCTCACGAAGTCGCATTCAACTGGACCACGAGGAATGAAAAATTTAGGGTAAGTCATTTTTGAATCGTCTCGCAATTATTGATTTTCAACGACATAATTTTACATTATATTTTATTAAAATACATTGCATTGCTACATACAGTTCTAATATCTAAAATAGTAATTTTATTTAAACTTGAAACAAAATATCTTGATTATAATTTGTGTGACCTATATAAATAACCGTAATCATACACTGTTCCTATCGTAACATTATTTTTATGGTAATATCATATACTCCTTAAGTGCGAATTTATCTAATTAACTACAATCACATACCATTTTTATCTTAACATTATTTTTATCATATCATATATCATATAAAGGTTAAGTTTACGCCTTACTTGACTGTGAAATAAAATAAAACCCACATGTTCTATACTGTTTAAATGCACATTAGTATATAAAATTTCAGTGACATTATTCCCAACTAAAAACACTTTTTAAATTAATCCAATTATCCTTGTAATTAAATTTTGAAATATTATAAAATAAACAGCACATTGTTTTACATATAATAAAAAAATTGCCAATTATCAGTAGCGTACTAGCTCAGATTGAAAAGGTGTTTTAAGTTATTCGATTATCTAAATAATATAAATAAAATGGCTACAAACGTAAGCAATTCCAATGCAAACAATTCAATCACGGCGAACGAAACAATAAATATTGAACCCTATAGGTTAAGCGAAATATTTTCCATAGTGCCCGAATTTGACGGCAACCCCATATTCTTGCAAACATTTATTTCAGCTTGCATAACCGCTCAGGGTATCGCTGTTGATGATCAGCGCGTCTTATTAACGCTTCACATAAAAAATAAATTACGCGGAAAAGCCGCAGAATTAATAAATTCCCGAAACCCTGCTACATGGGCAGAAATCAAAAGCTTACTTGAAGCTCATTTTGGCGACTCTCGTGACCTGACAGCTTTGATTCAGGATCTGCAGAGGATTCGTCAGTTACCCAATGAAACCGCACTAATATTTGTATCAAGACTACAAACGCACAACGCTAAAATGCACGCAGCAGTGCAAAAGCAGACTCTAACTCTAGAGGAAAAAACTGCTCAATGTAATCTCATTGAAAATATGACATTGACCACATTATTAACCGGATTAGAACCCAAATTAGGTCAAATCATTAGGGCTGGTAACCCTGGCGACATGTTAGACGCAATAAACCGCATTAAACGTGAATTGCAATTATCCTATTTTGAATCACAAAAATTTTCTAATAGAGTTCCAAATAAAAATCCCATTCAAAACCCACAAAGACGTCCAAACTCCCCACAATTTTGCACCTTCTGCAAAAGAAACGGACACCATGTTAACGAATGCCGCACAAGGCAAAATTATCAGTCCCCATCTCCCAATTTCACAACAAATGCTTATTCTAATCAAGCACAGCCTCCAAGGCCACATTTCCAAAGTACATATAATCATA
This sequence comes from Leptura quadrifasciata, assembly GCA_963675555.1. NCBI lineage: Eukaryota > Metazoa > Arthropoda > Insecta > Coleoptera > Cerambycidae > Leptura > Leptura quadrifasciata. Next base: position 88,658,078 of record OY776674.1, read on the forward strand.
GACCACAAAACTTCTTTAACCAGCAACAAAATTATTCTCAACAGAACAGGCCCTCAGCTATCAGGCCAAATCCAAACTTCAACCAGCAGAGACCTTCTGCCATTCAGCCAAACCCAAATTTCAACAGGTTCAATCAACAAAAAACGCATCATTTGAACCAAGAATTTTACGATAGCTCAAATCAATATGAAGACTATTCCGCAAGTTATTCTCCCAATTACCAATACCAAAATAATTTCGAAATTAATGAAAACAATTATGATTACGATTTTGGAACCCAACAATGTGAGAATTATACTGCTAATTCTCAACTCCAACAGTACGAGAATTATACTGCTAATTCTCAATCTCAACAGCACGAGGATTATACTGCTAATCCTCCGGATTTTTGCATAGGCCCGGAGTATTCCACGAGTACTCCAACACAGCAAACGGACGAACTAGACCAAATTTCTCGCCAAGTCCAAGCGATAAACCTCCAGGACAGTTTCGACCCAAACCTGAACTTCCCGGAAAACCAATTCATGTAAAAACACCCCGCTACAAACTAAATGTCGTAAATTCCAAAAATCTATTTTACATAAAAGACTTCACAAATCGTTTCAAAATTCTTGTCGACTCAGGTGCAGGTATTTCTGTATTTAAAACCAAAACAGCGGAAAGGTACAAACAAAGATATCCTGAAAACGTAATTATACAGGGTATAACAGATGAAAAAATTAATATCACCGAATCTGTACTAATACCATTCAATATAAATGACCCATACAAGGTTTATGTTCACGACCTAGATATAGAATTCGATGGACTATTAGGTGCAGACTTTTTAAAATATTATAAGTGTCATGTGGACTTTGAAAATAATCAACTTATTACCAATTTTAAAACCGTACCACTATTCGAGGTGACTGAGGTAACATCAATCAGGAACCACAATAATTCTAACGAAAACAATAATCCAGGTATTAGAATTTCAAACCCAAATTTAAATGTCAAAAACCAAAATGTAATTTCTATCGAACCACGCACAGAAAAGATTTTTAAACTTAAATGCGATTTACAAAATACCGAAGCTATACTAATAGCCCAGGAAAACGAAAAGGTACGTTTACCGAACGCCATTGTCAAAATAGACAACAATGGTGAATTTTTGACAACGATAATAAACGCTAACGCGATTCCAAAAACAATAAAATTTTCAAATCTTAAACTTGAACCCGTCCAAAAATTTAGGTCAATATTTAATGTAAATCTTCAAAATCCGGATTCCCAATATATAGACAGAAATTACGAAATAAGAAACCAATTACGCTTAGACCACTTGAACGATGAGGAGAGTGAATTAATTACTCAACTCTGTTTAGACTTTTCAGACATATTCTATTTAGAAGGTGACAACTTGACATTTACCAATGAAATCAAACATTCAATAGACACTAACGATCCTAAACCAATTTTCACTAAATCTTATCGTTACCCCCAAATTCATAAACAAGAGGTAAAATCACAAGTTTCAAAAATGCTCGACCAAGGCATTATCCAGCCTTCAATTTCTCCCTGGTCCTCCCCAGTTTGGGTAGTCCCCAAAAAACTAGACGCTTCTGGTAAACAGAAATGGCGCGTCGTAGTTGACTACCGAAAATTAAACGAAGTAACGATAGGTGATAAGTATCCTTTGCCCAACATTTCTGATCTTCTAGACCAATTAGGCAGATGTCAATATTTCACGACTCTAGACTTGGCCTCTGGCTTCCACCAAATTGAAATCGATCCTAAGGACATCCAAAAAACAGCTTTCACGGTAGAGAATGGCCACTACGAATTTGTACGTATGCCATTCGGTCTAAAAAATGCTCCATCCACTTTCCAGAGGGTCATGGACAATATTCTATTAGGCATCCAAAATGAACGCTGTCTCGTCTACATGGACGATATTATTATTTATTCCCCTACTATCCATGAACATATTTCCCGATTAACAGAAGTCTTCAAACGTCTACAAAAAGCCAACCTCAAAATTCAGCCAGACAAATGCGAATTCCTTCGCAAAGAAGTTGCCTATTTAGGACATCTTATTACAAAGGATGGTGTAAAACCAAACCCTGCCAAAGTCGAAGCAATTCTAAATTTTCCTCAACCCAAAAATCAGAAAGAAATTAAATCTTTTCTAGGTTTAGCAGGCTACTATAGACGCTTCATTCCTAATTTTTCCAAAATTTCAAAACCCTTGACTAAATTGCTACAAAAGGATACACCTTTTAATTTCGACAATGACTGTACAAACTCATTCGAAACCCTAAAACAAACTTTGACAACTACCCCGATATTGATCTACCCTAACTTTGATGAACCTTTTGTCCTAACTACAGACGCTAGTGCATTTGCAATAGGTTCTGTACTTTCACAAGGAAGTATAGGAAAAGATTTGCCGATCGCATACGCATCTCGAACTTTATGCGGCGCGGAAACCAAGTATTCAACCATTGAGCGTGAACTTTTATCTTTGGTCTGGAGTGTAAAGCATTTTAGGCCATATCTATTCGGAAGGAAGTTCAAACTCGTCACCGACCACCGACCACTCACTTGGTTATTTTCCATAAAAGACCCAGGTAGTAGACTAGCGCGTTGGCGCTTAAAACTAGAAGAATACGACTACGAGATAATATACAAACCCGGAAAGATCAATAAAAACGCGGACGCGTTGTCCAGAATAAAAATTAATCACTTTTCAGAATGTTCCAAATTTTATTCAAAAATTCTAGCCGCAAACGAAGATTCAGATGAAGACGAAATTTCAGACAACGACGACGAGATCACTGACGAACAAATTGCCCGAGAATTTGACACATTCTCCCGTCTTTACAAAACCAAATCTCTAATAGACTATTCCAAAATTCAAATCACAAATAAACAACTATTAGATCGAGAAAATAAAAACATCATAACGTTTTTCCAACAAAACAACTTGACAGACCTTCACCATCAAATTATCGAGGATATTTTCGAAGAAAACCCCGAATTCTATAACAATACAATCAATATCGTTTCCAGTAAATCGACCCGACAAAGAAATTATTACATTATCGCTCTACCCTTCGACCCAGAGTCTGTGGTAGAACACTTATTTTTAACATTATATAAACACCGGAACAAATTAGACCTTTCCAAAACCTACCATGTTGAAAACAATCTAGACTTTCCAATTCTCGAAATCCTATCATTTATTTTTGCTGAAAAAGACTTAAAACTAATCATATGTCAAAATTTAGTACGAACTCCCGACGAGGACCAACGTCCGATCATTCTCGACCAGCATCACACCGGAAAAAATAATTTACATCGTGGAATAAATGAAACGATACGTAGAATCAAAAATAAATATAATTGGCAAGGCTTAACAAAAGACGTCGAAAATTTTATAAAAAATTGTGAAACATGTCAAAGAACAAAAGTCTGTCGCAAGAACCTCAACAATCCCTTAGTGATTACCGAGACCCCTAAAACTCCATTTGAGAGAGTTAATATTGATCTATTCGAATTTCCCACGCGAAACTATGCATTAACTATCCGCGACGAGTTAACCAAATTTACTCAAGCATACGCAGTCCCAGACAAGAGCGCAAAGTCAGTCGTAAATACCCTGTTGCTTTATTTTCAGCATTATGGTACCCCACTAAGAATTCATTGCGATTATGGCGGTGAATTTGATAATAATTTATTAAAAGACCTTTGCACCCTTTACGACATAAAACTAACATACTCAAGCGTAGGACATCCTCAATCCAACGGATCTATCGAACGATTCCATGCCACCCTAGCAGAAATGATAAGAATACACAAAACCGAAAATCCCAACGAACATCCCTTTACTATATTACCCTATGCGGTGATATGTTACAATAACTCGGTAAACAAAACTCATGGCTTTACGCCATACGAGCTTATTTTCGGACATACAGCTAACCGACCACCTGAAACTCTTTACAACCAAAAAGACCTGATCACCAAATACGTTAGAGACCTAAATAATCGAATATCCCATTATTACAAAATTGCGCGAAGTCGAACAGAAGCACAAAAACAAAAAGCCAAAGTTCGATTCGACAAAAACATTCCCGAAAATCGACACACATATAATATTGGCGACAAAGTGTACGTCAAAGAATCACAAATAAAAAATAAACTGCAAAATAAATTCAACGGTCCCTTTGAAATTACAGAAATCTTTCAAAATTCCGCTACATTACTAAATCTCGAAACAAACCAAACAACCAAAGTAAATTTTGATCGAATGAAACCATATACTGAAGATTAAATTTATTTTCAGGTTTCTCCTGCTGATCGGATCAGCACTTGCTCAATTTAAAATAACACCTATTAACAATACGATCGGAGTATATTATCACCAAGACACGGACATTGTGATTTCTCACAAGAAATGGACTTTACTGGTACACAAAAACATATCTACCTTTAAGACAGCTTTCGACAAAAACGACAAGATCTTACAGACACTATACAACACACTCGACCCAGCATATCATTACATGAACGTCTTTTCAGGAGATGTAAAAACTCACCTTAGCTTATTGACGCAAATTTCCCAATCAATACAATCAAAATTTGACGAAATTTACCTTGACACGAAACGATACAAACGAGGAATACTAAATGGCATCGGAACGATTTTCAAATCAATAACCGGAAATTTAGACGCAGAAGACGGTCAGTATTATTCTGATTGTATCAACAAATTGAATAATGACGAACACCAACTCGAAAACCTAATTAAAAACCAAATATCCGTTACAACTTCAGTAATCAAAAATTTCAACGCAACTATTCAAAAATTGCAAGTTGACGAAGAAACTTTCAATAAGGATATTAAAGAAATTGAAACCTCAATTTTAGACATGACTAAAGACATAGAAAACGTCCATGCAAAACTGAAATTTATCGAAATCTGCGAACAACTTATGGCAAGTTATTTATTTATCGAGGATAACCTAAATGACATCCTAAATTCCATCACTTTCGCGAGGCTTAAAATAATTCACACGTCAATTATAAATCCAAAAGACTTAGTAAATTCTCTACAGGAAATTTCGCAAAACCTACAAAGGAACAATTTACCGCTTCCAATCAAACTATCAAAGGTTGCACAGTACTTAGACATTATAGAACTAAAAGCTTTTCAAACAAATTCGGATCTAATATTTGTGTTAGACATACCTTTAATAGACCCTCAAACATATTCAGTATTTCAATTATACCCTATTCCTATTTTGGATAATAGAACTGGTTTATATCATGTATTATCAACTTCTCAAAAATATATCGCGAGAGATGATGATTCATTAATGTACATACCTATCTCGAACCTTGAAGAATGCAAACCACTTTATTTCAACACCAAATTATGTCCAAATTTATTTGCATATCCTATTGACAACAATGCCATATGCGAAGCCCGTCTCTTCAAGAACCTCAAAACTCTGCCAGAAAACTGCCAGACGTCATTTATCATCAGCCAAGGCTACAACGTCCAAAAAATAGACGAAAACACATGGTTAGTTATTAACGCAGAACCTCTACAAACAACCATCAACTGTCCAGAAAGAAATTCAAAAACTGAAGTCATCTACAAAAATTCAATAGTAAAATTACAACCAAATTGTTACGCCTTCATAGGCATCACAAAAATTCAAGCTAGTACCAATGAAGTAACCGATGTAAAAGACGACACTCATCCAATCCAAATTCCATTTGAATGTTGTAAACATATTCCAGACAAAATCCGAGCTCCAAATCTTAAACCACTAAAATTAAACAATCTCAATACGGAAGACCTCGAAGTTGCCAAACACAAGTTGGACCAATACTCCAGAGATTTAGATGATTTGATCAACGAACCCTTTATAACAAAACACATATCCTGGTTCACCTATTTTATCATTGTGCTAATAATTGGACTGTTATTTCTGTACCTATTTTGTAAGTGCAGAACAAAAAGACGAAGACTAGCCATCGATGTTTCTGCATCACCCCCATCTCCACCGAGGCCTAGCAAACCCTACAGGACATTTGCTAACCTATTTCCTTCACGAAGACGACCTACCTTAAGAAGAGAAGACAACGAAGCCGAAGACATAGAACTTACATAAAGACAAACTGTTTTGTGCCTTTTTACTGACTTTCAGTGCTGGACTCTTCAGTGAATTTTATTTCATTTGTTTAATCATTATATTTCATTATTTTTCTATCATTTGTTAATTTCAATTTTATTAACATTTTTACGTCATTTTCATTCAAACCCATCATGCTTATATTTTATGCTTTCACAGTAAAGCTATATTTTAACCTTAGGAACATTTTATCCTATTTTACAATTCAAACCTAGTATGTTTGTATTTTACGCTTTCTTGCCAAAGCTATATTTTAACTCTAACATTTTTATGTTATTTTATTTTATGAATCAAGCTTATTGTGCTTGCATCTCATATTCTAGACGCTAAGGTTATATTCTGTGTTTTAAACCTTACGATTTAACATTTTTGTATCTTTTATATTTTTCCAAATTGTACCATTACCTTTTATATACATTTTATATTCATTTCAAAAGTTGCTGCATAAAACACCAACTTTTTTTATAAGGGGGAAGCTGTTATATTAGAAATATACTATGATATATAATATTATCGAGACAGGCTTAACCTTCTCAAACATATCGTATTACATACTGCGTAACAGCTCTTCTCAATAACCGCTCACGCTGCATGAGCATTGTATTTCAATTCTAAGTAATCCTGATTGTGCTGAATCAGCAACACTGTTTCCTTTGTTCTCAAAACATTATAAATATTACCAACAACCTTTTTGTAATCAGTCTTATACTCACTTTCGAATAAACCTCATCTAAATTATTATTGTATTTTCTTAACGAGTCAACGTTGACTCCAGTGTAACAAATAAAGTTTCTTTTTAAAAAGTTATTCAAACAATCCACTATCTAACATATATATATATATATATATTGATGGAAATGTAAGTATATTTAACTCACGAAATTGTTCTCTACAATCAGCCCTATAATTTAAGTTGGCTACTATACGTATTGCTCGTCTTTGTAGAGCAAAAATTCTGTTCCACTTTGACGCTTGTCCCCATACTAGAACAGCGTAGGAAAGCACAGAGTGGCATAGTGCAAAGTATTAATTTTTTAGAGCCTCTTTACCTACTTCATTAGCTAGATTTCTCAAAATAAATGTATTTTTTGATAAATTTTCTATATGTACATGCCAGATCAATTTATTATCAACATAAACTCCCAAGAACTTTGTTGATTCCTGAGGATCAGGAACACTGTGTCCTATTTTATCACGCAGTGAGAAGATCATGTGCACTGTTTGATCTCGATTTAATGTGAGTTTATTTGCTTTGAACCAAAGCTCTGCCCTTGACTCTTGTTGCGGACCTCTAGCGTATGCGACCCACCATACGCCTTGGCGTTTTGTGGGCCGCATAATAACAACTGCTACCACCGTAACACATTCGCTATTCTCCACGAGAGAGCGGAAAACGGGTAGGCAACCATTTTTGCTGGGTGGTAATTAGTTGATAATTCTGTGAACCTCGGTTTAATCCAAGGCATCCTGGTGGATTTTAGAATTATCAACACAAGAAAATTTCCTCAATCTGTTGTTGTTCCGTTTAGCGGAATATTTTGTGGTTGTGAGTAAATTTTATCTGCGGAAGCAGGATATTAAATTACACAAGGCTTTCCTTTGGAAATACAGTGTCAACTTGAAAGGCGGACTTGACCCAATGGGGTCTGATAAATGCATCAGACTGTGGCTTTTGGTGGATTGTTCCCTCATCAGTGAGGGTTCTACGGACGGGGCTTCTACACACGTCAGTGAGAGTTCCACGGACGGGGCATCCACACACAGTGGAAGGTGCCAGGGCTGGTGAGGCTACCATCAACCCCATCCTTGGGTCCATTTCTTGTGTCCCGAAGACATGTCCGTAAGGGCTAGTTCTTCCGCGTCCGGACTCGGTATCGTACCACCCTGAATAAGTGTGTCGTGTTTATTTTTTTACTTACCGGGGACCACCTTCAGTGGTTCGGCTGGATATCAATTCATAATTTGCATTTTTAACTTGTACATATTTAAAGATTTTATGCATTTATATTTATTTAAGGAGGTTCTTTAAATCAAACCTTTGTGGCAGAATTTATGACAATTTATGAGGACATTGTAAACCGATGTGTAGCTACACGAGTCATTTTATGAATGTGTTATAACTTATTAATCGAGAAATTGGCCACAACTTTGAACATCGTCAGGTTACATGCTAGAGAACCAATATCTGTAAATTGTATAATATAGTGCATTTCATTTTTAAAGAAAGTGTCATTATTTCGTCTGCGGCCACTACGTATGGAACCTCAGTGATTTGTTAAGTAAGTAAACTTATTAGTTTACTTACTTAACAAATCACTGAGGTTCCATACGTAGTGGCCGCAAGTTTACATAAACTATCACAAATTATTATTTGTGATAGTTTATGTAAACTTGGGCTTAACGCCTTGAGATAGTCTGAGCTAGAGAAATTTTATCGTAGGCACGTACATCATTTTCCGGGTTAAGTTAGTGCCCTACGATATCTGCTACGCTACAGTAGCCCAAGTGATTTCGTAACGTAATATCCTATAATCATTAATATCCAACGTATTTATTTGTTTATGTACGTCTAATCCGTAGCAGTGGCGCCCAACTTAAATTAAATAGTGCAGTTATCTCAAGGGGGATAGCAGTATCGCCCCTAATTAAGTTTTTTTTTGTGATAAATTGAGTGTTCCATTTGTTGGTGGTTTGCATACGAAATAATAGCCAGACACATAGTGACGTACGTGACACACATCAAAAGGGGGTTACTTTGCCTTAGCGTAATCGCTTCGCTTGTTTTTGGTAGGGGGGTGACTTCCGTTTTGTTTTACTATTTCATGAGCGGATTAGTAAACAATAGTTGTTGCGTATAAACCATTGGAAAGATTCCCAAGTGCAGCCAACAGTTTTTTTGTTGTTGATACGTTCCGACGCCCAGCGTCATTTTGCTAATTTACCCGATATTGTCATTTTTACACATTACTAGGTACTTACTAGTGTTAGTCAACTTTTTCTGCGTCCATATAGGTACCGACGGCCAGCGTCGTTTTGCTAATTTACTAAATTTTGTCGTTTTTGTACATTATTAAGTACTTATTAGTGTTTGTAAACTTTTTTTTGCGTACCGACGCCCAGCGTCATTTTGTTAATTTACCTGATTTTGTCGTTTTTACTCATTACTAAGTACTTGTTAGTATTAGTAAGTTTTTTTGCGTCTATATGCGTACCGACGCCCAGCGTCGTTTTGCCAATTTACTTGATTTTGTCGTTATTACACATTGCTAAGTACTTATTAGTGTTGGTAAGCTTTTTTGCGTCTATATACGTACCGATGCCCAGCGTCGTTTTTGAAAATTACCCTTAACTCGTCGTATTTATACCTTTTACGCGCTCTCAGAGAGTGAACAAGTTAAATTTTTTTTTTGTGTTTGGTTGAAAATTCAATATGGCCAGTTCACAAATTAAGTTAGATATCAATAGGTTGGTTAGGGAGGAGCTTGTTTATGAACTACAAGTACGTGGCTTAGGAGATGGTAGTGATCTTACTGTGGCAGAGTTGAGCACTGTTTTAAGAGAAGCCATACACTTAGAGAAAACTACTTTGGCTATTAAAAGTCCTCCATACCCGTACCAATTCACTGTCGATTCTGAAGCTCTAACGGCATCCCTAGCTGCTATTCAAAAACATATTGACGAATTTGTGGGTAGTGAGCACGATAGTAAATATAAGGGGATTGTTTCCAAGTTAGCTCATGCGTTGGGACGTGTTAACAGATCCATGCAAACTAATAATAATAATAATAATAATAAATCGGCTTTATTGCAGAAGACATATATACACATTTAACAAAACAAGAGATTATAAATCCAGTTAACGTTGTTAAAGAATCACTTATTCCAACCATGGCGAAGTCTAGCTGAAAGCTACTCATACTCAACCATGAGATGGAAAGTAAATTCTTTAGAATTTGGCAATTACAATATAAATATCACTAGATGAGATCTATGTTTTTTCTCTTTTTTAAGTATTACAAATACAATTAGTATGAAATTAGGACATAATTTAAAAATATTTGGTAGGTAGACAATATTTGACAGGTAGACAAAAGGACAATAATGTTATGTGCTGCCCTCTAACGGGGAAAGATGTGATTAAGTTCATGTTCAAAGTTTTCCTCAGAAGCTTAGTGACTTCCCTGACTAGTAGGGTGGCGCCGTCTATGAGCCAATTGACGAACAATCATCTAGTACATAGTAGAAAACTCTGTAGGATTCCAGAAAATTGTGGAATACATTTCTATGGGTGTATATAAGGAGGTGAATCCAGCAGATGGGGGAACAGTATAGTTTAGTGAAGTATAAAGACTACAGTTCAGTTGAGTGAAGTAAACAGACAGAGTTTTTAGGTTAGACAAGAGTTGACAAGTTTAGGAAGCAAAGTGAAGTACATAGTGTTTTAAAAGTTGTGAATTTATATTAGATTAAGTTATTATTAGTTGTGTGATTGTTAAGTATTTACTAGTGTAATTTTAGTGATTAAATAAATCAGTGGTTTGTGAAAATTCTTGTTGCAAGTTATTTGAATCCACAGTGTTTACTGAAAATTGTAAGCACGTAACAATTGGTGTCAGAAGCGGGATTGCAACAGAATTTCTGAAGAATTTGACGAAGTTCCATAGTGTTCTATTTGGAAACCACTGGAGATAGTGAAGTGAGTTGAACTGGGAAGTAATAAACATTAGACAAGACTAATTTGTGTTAGTGTGAGAAAATATTTGACTTGTACCTGGCATAGACTTTAAATAAGGCTTGTTAGTGTTGTTTGTTAGTTTTTGAATGGAAACAAGAAGCATGGCTGCTGAAAAACAAATGCAAGACATGTTCGCCGCATTTAGAAAAATGATGCTAGAGGAAAAAGAGGAACAAGAGAAACGACGTCAAGAAGAAAAGGAAGAGCAAGAGAAACGACGCCAAGAAGAGAAAGAAGAACAAGAGAGACGTCAAGAAGAAAAAGAAAGACGACGTCAGAAAGAAAAAGAAGAACAGGAGAGACGTGAAGAAGAAAAAGAAAGAAGGCGTCAAGAAGAAAGGGAAGAACAAGAAAGAAAACGACAAGAAGAAAAGGAAGAATTGAGAAAAATTATACAGGTGCAACAAGATGCTATCCTGTCAGCCACTAATGAGGCCAAGGAAAAAGTAGATAAAGTTGAACAAAAAATGACTGGCGTCGAAGGAAAAGTGACCGCAGTCGAAGAAGAAGTAGGTGATGTCAAAGGAAAAGTAAATAAGGTCGAAGGGGAAGTTAGTGGAGTTAAAGGGAAAGTTACTGATATGGAAGAAAAATTTCGTGCAGTTGAAGGAGAGGTAGAGCGACTTAAGCGACTGTTAAGAGAACAAGGGGGCCAGCTGGTATTATCATTGTCAGGTCCTCGATTACAACCGCCTTCCTTTGATGGTCAAACTTCTTGGTCAACTTACAAGAGACAAGCCTCAGAGTTGCTTCAGACTATCCCAGTGACGCAGCAAAGGGATTTTAAAGTTTTGGAAGCTGCACTAGATCTAAGATATGGCGACCAACACCTCGCCCAAGTATACAGGACTCAGCTCAAATCACGCACACAAAAGGCTGGGGAAAGTTTACAAGATTTTGAATCAGCTGTTGAGCGACTGACATACCTGGCTTATCCGGATGCGCCCAAAGAATTCCAGGAACAATTAACAGTTGGTACTTTCATCGATGGCATAAGAGATGAGGAGATCAGGCGAGTCCTTAGATTATCTCGAGATAAGACTGGTAGCGAAGCCTTGATCCATGCCCTCGAAGTTGAAGCCGCTTATAAAGAGACTCCACGTCCGAGAGTACGAGCCATGAAGGTAGAAGAGGACCATTTAGAAAAATCAAATATGGAATCTTTGATGGCTGACATACACAAAATGATAAGCCAGTTGATGACAAAACCAGATGCTCCAAGGAAGCAGGAAAGAGTGCAGAACGATGAACAGCCAAGGAAGGTGATTCGTTGTTATAAGTGCGGCAAACTAGGGCATATTAAGCAAAACTGTCGGCAGCGGAGCCCTGAGCGAGTAAATGCCGCAATGACTGAAGAGCCGCAGGAAAACTAAAGATAGCCAGCACTTTGGGGGCTGTGCTGGCTGGTGAACACGGTGCCCCTAGAGAGATACGGGTTTCCCAGATTAGAAGAGTCCCGAGTAGTCTGCTTTTGGATGGCTATGTAAACAAAAGGAGATGTATCTTCACTATCGACACAGGTGCCACGTGCGGCCCTTATTTTTATCAGGAATAGAAGTTGGTAAAAGCCAAAATGGATTGGTCGTTCGAACAGCCACAGGAGACAGGGTAAGGGTTCATGGAGAAGTTGACCTAGATCTGCAGTTTGGACGCCTGTGCTTTAGTCATAAGGTTATTGTGGCTGACATCACGGATGATTTCATTTTGGGGCTGGATGTTATGGGAGTACAAGATCAATTTGAACTTGACGTGGTAGAACGAGTTCTAAAGATTGGAAATGAAGAATTTATTTTGTCAACAGCAAATGACCGATTTCAAAAAGTGAGGCTACTGACGGCTCAGACAATCAAGATTCCTGCCCGTTCAGAACAAATAATCGAGGCCATTCTGGAAGGAAACTCTGGTGGATACCGTGTTGGCCTTGTTGAAAACGATGATTCAATTAAGACAGAAAATGTAGTCTTAGCAAGAACTCTAACCCGGACAAAAGACAAAATTCCAATTAGAGTGGCTAATTTAAATTCCCACTCGGTAACTTTCAAGGAAGGTGAGGCAATAGGATCCTACGAACCAGTCCAGTGGATAGCAAGGTGCGAGGAACAAGGGGAGAAATGTTCGCCAACCAGTGTAGACAGGGAAGTTGTGACTTTGTTGAGTTCCCAGTTTGAACACCTATCTGAGGATGAACGTAGAGAGGCAATCAAGTTTTTGGAAAAAGAAAGTACGGTATTTGCCAAAAACACAGACATCCTCACGAAAACTGATATAGTACAGCATCGGATAGACACTGGTGATTCAGCCGCCATCCGCCAACAACCTAGGAGGTTGCCACTAGTTAAACAGGAAGAAGCTGCTGCGATGGTTCAAAAGATGCTACAAGATGGAGTAATTGAGGAATCAACCAGTCCCTGGTCATCACCGGTAGTTTTAGTTGCCAAGAAGGACGGAACTTTGAGATTTTGTGTCGACTACCGGAAGCTGAATGATGTTACAAAGAAAGACAGCTATCCACTACCACGAATTGATGATACATTAAGTACGCTGGCAGGGTCACGATGGTTTTCAACTCTAGACCTTCGAAGTGGGTATTGGCAGGTGGGACTTCACCCTGACGACAAGGAAAAGACTGCCTTCTCAACAGGTAGTGGTTTATATCAATTCACCGTGATGCCTTTTGGACTTTGCAATGCGCCAGCTACTTTTGAAAGATTGATGGAATTTGTACTCCGAGGACTAACTTGGAAGACGTGCTTAGTTTATCTTGATGACGTAATGGTTATGGGACGAAACTTCAGGGAACATTTGGAAAATCTTCAAGAAGTATTTGGGAGAATCAGAAATGCACACCTAAAGTTGAATCCAAAGAAGTGTCTACTATTCCAAAAAGAAGTGAAATTCCTTGGACATGTCGTATCTTCGGAGGGAATACAGACAGACCCGGACAAGATCTCTGCCGTGCGTGATTGGCCAAGACCTTCAAATGTACACGAATTACGAAGCTTTCTTGGCCTCTGCACTTACTATAGACGTTTTGTGGAAGGATTTGCGGATATAGCAAAGCCACTACACCAGCTAACGGAGGAGAAAGTTAAATATCAGTGGACACCGGAGTGTGAAACATCATGGAAGAAGCTGAAAGCAGCGTTATGCAGTAGTCCTGTGCTAGCATATCCCCAACAAAAGGGCCTCTATATTCTTGACACGGATGCTAGCAACTCCGCAGTTGGATGTGTACTATCTCAAGTCCAAAATGGAGAGGAAAAAGTAATCGAGTATTTCAGTAAGGTACTGTCCAAACCAGAGAGGAATTATTGTGTAACGAGGAAGGAACTATTGGCCATTGTTAAGTCCGTGGACCATTTTCACAAGTACCTCTATGGCCAACATTTCAAAATCAGGACCGACCATGCTGCATTAAAATGGCTACTGCAGCTGAAAACTCCAGAAGGTCAACTGGCTCGCTGGATAGAAAGACTGCAGCAATATGACCTCACAATCGAACACCGACCTGGAAAGTCTCATAAAAATGCAGATGCTCTGTCAAGAAGACCGTGTAAAGATGACTGCAAGCACTGCTATCGGGTTGAAAAAGCACAGGGCACGGCAATAGTAAACACAGTTCAGGTAGATGTTCCAGATGATTGGACAAAGGAAGTTCTAAGACGAGAACAAATGGATGACAGCGTAATTGGTCCTATATTAAGGGCAAAAGAAAAAGGAACGCGACCGGAATGGAAGGATGTTTCGGACAAAAGTGTGGAGCTGAAGGCATTGTGGGCACAATGGGACTCCCTTAAGGTTGTAGATGGACTATTAAAGAGAGCATGGGAAAGTCCAGATGGGAAGGAAGTTACCATGCGTCTAGTGATACCCAGCTGTCGGATCCCAAAAGTATTTCAGGAAATACATGACGGAGTGTCCAGGGGACATTTTGGTATGAATAAGACACTGGCTAAAGTACGGGAACGATTTTATTGGATCAATAGCCGTCAAGATGTGGAGGCTTGGTGCCGCAAATGCAAGGGTTGTGCAGCCACCAAAGGGCCACAGACGAAGAGCAGGGGCCAAATGAAGCAATATAACGTCGGAGCTCCTTTTGAGAGGATTGCTATAGATGTAGCGGGCCCATTCCCAGTGACAGATGATGGGAATAAATACATCCTAGTCGCTATGGACTATTTTAGTAAATGGCCGGAAGCCTATGCCATTCCGAATCAGGAAGCAGTTACTGTTGCTCGAGTTCTGGTGGATAACCTTGTATGCCGATTTGGTGTACCCCTGGAGCTACATTCCGATCAAGGGAGAAACTTTGAGTCGGGGGTATTTCAGAAAATTTGTGAGTTGCTGGGCATTCACAAGACTCGGACAACCCCTCTTCATCCCCAGTCAGATGGAATGGTGGAACGATATAATAAAACCATGAAGGAACATCTTTCTAAGGTAGTTCACAAGAACCAGCGAGATTGGGATCGACATATACCATTTTTCTTAATGGCATACAGGGCTGCCATTCATGAGACTACTAAACAGACACCGGCTCGTGTAATATTTGGGCACGAGATCAGACTGCCATGTGATTTGATGTTTGGTACACCAGATAAGAAGCCACTGTCCGTGGATGACTACGCAGACGAAGTTAGTCAACAGCTGAGGAATGTCCACGAATTGGTTCGAAACCAAGTTAGCATAGCTAGTGACAGAATGAAGGCTCGCTATGACCGGAAGGGAACGTCAGCAGGATTCAAGGAGGGCGATCTGGTTTGGCTATATAACCCACAGCGAAAGAAGGGAAGATCTCCGAAGCTTCACCCACCCTGGGAAGGACCATATTCAGTCATCACTCGGATCAATGACGTTGTTTATCGAATTCAACGTAGTAAGAAGTCCAAGATGAAGATCGTGCACTTGGATAGGTTGGCGAAGTATGAAGTATGTTGGGGAATCTGAATTGCCTGACCGGGACGTTCAGGCTTAAGGAGGGGGCAGTGTTATGTGCTGCCCTCTAACGGGGAAAGATGTGATTAAGTTCATGTTCAAAGTTTTCCTCAGAAGCTTAGTTACTTCCCTGACTAGTAGGGTGGCGCCGTCTATGAGCCAATTGACGAACAATCATCTAGTACATAGTAGAAAACTCTGTAGGATTCCAGAAAATTGTGGAATACATTTCTATGGGTGTATATAAGGAGGTGAATCCAGCAGATGGGGGAACAGTATAGTTTAGTGAAGTATAAAGACTACAGTTCAGTTCAGTGAAGTAAACAGACAGAGTTTTTAGGTTAGACAAGAGTTGACAAGTTTAGGAAGCAAAGTTAAGTACATAGTGTTTTAAAAGTTGTGAATTTATATTAGATTAAGTTATTATTAGTTGTGTGATTGTTAAGTATTTACTAGTGTAATTTTAGTGATTAAATAAATCAGTGGTTTGTGAAAATTCTTGTTGCAAGTTATTTGAATCCACAAAGTGTTTACTGAAAATTGTAAGCACGTAACAATAATATATTCATTGATCGTAGGAAATTTAATTTAATTTTTGTAAGTGTTATCGTGGTATCCGTTACTTTGTAAAAGTCAATCATGATGATATAAACAAACACTCAACCCCCGCCTCCATCGCATACGATTCATAGCAATCCGAACGTCACCGCAGCCCCGGCACATCGACGCACCACCATCAAATGACCGACTCAAAATGAATTTATTTTGAGCCAATCATTCGACAACGGCCCGCCAACGCACCGACACCGCAGCAACGCCCAAATCACAACAAACCAGTGACAGAAACTATGCAAAGTGCCCAAAAAATATCATCAAGTCTAATTTTTATATAAACACACATGTATTTTAAAAATATCGGATAATCTAGCAAAATAATCACTGGTTATTAAAGAGGTAAATTTTATATTTATATTTAAACTTATTGATATTAAACAATTTGAATTGTTCTGGAAGAGAATTATAAAGAGATACTGCATTATATAAAAAACTTCGTTTAAACATGGCTGTCCGATGGTGTGGTATTGTAAATTTATTCTTATTTCTTACATTTATTGAATGAACAGTTGATCTGGTAATGAACTTATATTTAATGAGAGAGTTGTTGGAGGAGGAGAGCAAGCTATGAAAAAAATTACCCAAATGATGTTTTCGGGGATTTTCCATATTGAGCCATTTGCACTCGTTTATTTTATGAGAAATGTGATCATATTTTCTAATTCCATAAAGCACTCTACAGCAAGAATTTTGAACTTTCTGAATACTATATTTATCATTTTGGTTGAGACACGGGCCATAAATAAAGTCGCAATAATTAAAATAAGATAAAACAAGCGTTTCACATAACATTTTTTTTTAGATTAAAATTTAATACTCCGCTATTTGAATAAATTAATTTAAGAGATGCGTAAGATTTTTGTAGTAATTTCTTAACATGTTCTGTAAACCGTAAATCAGAATCAATAATCAGCCCTAAATTTTTTGCTTGATAAACTATAGGCAAGGAAGCATTATCAATTTTAACATTTAAATGTTCATTTAAAAATGCCCGTTTATCTTTATTGGCAAAAATCATTAAGTTGCATTTTTTTGAGTTTAAAATTAAGTCATGCTCATATGAAAGTCGCTTAATATTTTGAAGTTCTGTATTAATACAATTAGATGCCTGGGCAAATTCTTGAATATCAAAATGCATATATAACTGAGTGTCATCGGCGTATGCTTGTACCTTACAAATATCTACCGCAGACAAAATATCAGCAGTGTATAGTATGAATAATAAAGGGTCTAAGATAGATCCCTGCGGGACACCAGATTTTATATTTATACTACTGGAAAAATTACCATCGACACATATTCTTTGTAACCTATCATTTAAGTATGAGGTAATAAGTGAAACAGAAAATATATCAAAACCGTAGTATTTAAGTTTGGCACATAATAGCTCATGATTAATTGTATCAACTGCCTTAGAAAAGTCTAGCAGCACCAGTACATAACTTGCCCACTGTCATATGCTTGTGTCAAACCACTTGTAACATTTGCTAAAGCTGTGGCTGTACTGTAGCTTTTTCTAAAGCCGCATTGAGAATGTGGTAGTAAATTATTAAATGTGAGATATGTAGATATTTGGCTGTACAGTATTTTTTCAAAAATTTTAGACATAACAGGTAAAATGCTGATAATTCTTAAATCGGAAAAAGTTGTGGGATTATTATTCTTAGGTAATGGTCTACCAATTGCAATCTTCCACATATGTGGAAAGTATGTTTGCTCAATGCAGCAGTTGATTATGTGAGTAATAAATTTATCAATAAACGGGCTACTGTATTTCAACATAGAAGAAGAGATATTATCAATACCAAAAGCATCAGTTTGTATATTATTTAAAATATTGTGTACTTCTTCAACTGAAGTAAGCCTAAAATTGAAGTTAATATTCTCATGATAAATATTATTATTATAAAAATTTATTTTTTCATTACAATTATCTGAAACGTTTTGTAAAAATGATGCAAAATATTTGTTAATTTCATTCGGATCCGAAAGTTTCTTAGGCAGAGAATTTTTGAGCGAATATTAAGATCATTAAGGGCAGACCAGATTTTTTTGGGATTTTTTTGAGCCGCCACGTAATTTAAGTATCCCTTCTTTTCACTTCTGACCATGGATAAAGTATGGTTACGTAAGTTTTTGTAGAAAGTCCAGTCAGCATCAGAATTTGAGCGTTAAAATTTCTGTAAAGCTTTATCTCTCTCTTTCATTAAAAATTTCAAATTTGGCATAAGCCATGGAAGCTTTAGGTTTAGTGACCCTGACATGTCTCAGTGGAGCATGTTTATCATAAAGTAAAATTAAAAAATTATTAAAGAGAGTAATCTTATCAATATTATTTACTAAAATGATATATATATATATATATATATATATATATATATATATATATATATATATATTTGTATCTCAGATTACAAGTTACAAATGTTCACAATGAATATTCCAAATCTTTCACAGTGTTAAAAGTAAACCGGTGTATGTATACAAAAGGAATTTTACACAACAAAATCTTTTTAACTTATATAACTTACTTTCCGTTACTGATTTAAACCATCTATATAATGCACGCGAACCTAATCAAGCCTGTTATATTTTTTGGCAAAATTTATTATATTGCTTGGACAAAACCTGTCCACTCATTAAAGTAAAAATTCCTCAGACAAATTTAAAAAACAACTGGGTAGACACAAACATTATAGAAGAAAGTAACGCACTAAAAAATTTATACTGGCTCTCAAAAAATAACAACGATCCAAATATTAAGGAATCATATAAACTTAGCAAAGAAGCCTATGCCGAAAAGATTAAATTAAAAAAAAAAGGACTACTATCACAATAAACTTAACGATTCTTCCAATATCCCAAAAGAAATTTGGAATATTGTGAATACTAATACTGGTAGAATAAAAAAACCTATTGAGATTGGTTATATAAATCACAATGAAAAAATGATCTCCGATAAACTTGAAATCACCAATTCCTTTTGTAAATATTACACCGAAAATATCGGAAAACTATTAAATAACACATATGGCAACCTCGATGGGGACTGTACAGTTGGTACATTGTGCAACTCTTCTCTGTTTTTTTATGATATCACACCAGATGAAATATCAAATGTTCTAAACAATATGCAAAACAAAAAAAGCACCGGCTATGATAATATTCCTATAAAGGCACTCAAATATATATCTCGATTCATCATATATCCCTTGTGTTTCATTTTCAATATATCTATTAAACTAGGAATTTTTCCTGATAAACTGAAATATGCATTAATAATACCACTTCATAAGAAAGGTGATCCTGAATTAGTAGAAAATTATAGGCCAATAACTTTACTATGTTTTTCAAAACTATTTGAGAAAATTGTTCATAATAGGATTATGAAATTTGTCAATAGTTTAGACTACTATCAGAACGTCAGCATGGATTCCGAGGTGAGCACTCTACAAATACAGCTGCTTATGAATTTACAAATTTTATATATAACGCAATTGACAAAAAAGAGTTAGTTCTTGTTTTGTTCTTCGACCTAACTCGTGTTCGACTGCGTTCTAGCCAACTTTTTGTCTTAAAAAATACAAACCCTAGGTATTAGAGGATCATTAAATAAATGGATTATGTCATTTTTATCAAATAGGCAAATTTCGGTAAAATTAGGTAATACCATTTCAAATACCTGCAACCTCAATTTAGGAGTTCCGCAAGGGAGCGTACTCTCTCCTTTACTTTTTATTTTATTCATCAATGACCTAGAATTTCATATTTCTAATGAACTAAATATCTTTCTAACAATGTTCGCTGACGATACTACCATTTGTATCACTGCCAAATCTATTGAAATGCTTGAAACTACTTCCAACAATCTACTATCTAGCTTTTATACCTGGTGCTCATCAAATAAATTAATCATTAACACTTCTAAAACTAAATATATGATATTTCAAAACAAAACTGCAGTGCTACAAAATGTTACACTTCAGCTCAACAACGCTAAAATTGAGAAAGTCGCTAGCACTAAATTTCTGGGTCTCCATATAGACGAAAACCTATCTTGGAGAACACACATTGACCACGTAATCTCTAAATTAAATTCAGCTTACTATGTAATACGTAATGTTAAGTCCATAATGGATGTTGATTATCTCCTAAACATCTACTACTCACTAGTGTACTCCCACTTAAAATATTTAATCCTGTACTGGGGTCAATGAACAGACATAAATAGGGTTTTTGTTCAACAAAAAAGAATCCTAAGACTTATTTATTCATATGCACCTTTGGAATCCTGCAGACCTCTATTTAAAACAAACAACATATTAACAGTTTCTTCCATATTCATATATGAAGCTAGCTTATTCGTAAAAAATAATTTAGAAATATTCCATAGGCACAACAGTATACATAACTATGACACAAGATCTGCTGATAATATATATATAAATAATTTCAGATTGTCCCTTTATAAGAAGAGTGCACTTTATACCTGCAGTACGATCTATAATATGCTGCCAAAATCCTTAAAAGATGCCAATAATCAAACTAAATTTAAAAGGGAATTACGGTCTTTCCTATGTTCCAATTGTTTTTATACCTTAAAAGAATTTCAATATGTAATTTTATCTAACTTTTTTATTTATTTTTCAATCTACCCTATTTTACTTGTCATGTTCTGCTTAAGATTTTAAATACCAAATAACTTTGCTATTTATCTTAAATGTATTTAGCTTTAATATTGTGTAATAATTCATAAGAATAAAATATTTCAGTCATATGGTACATCTAAGATTCTATATATTTGCTGTATGCTATATAAGACTGTCTTTATATTTTGATATTGACGTTTCATATCCTGTAGGCTTACATGGAATAAAGTTATTATTATTATTATTATCATGCCGAGCAAAGAGGTGTGAAGTCCAGTACTCGGCTTAAATTATTGTTAGCTTTTGATAAACTTAAGGATAAGGCCCGCGGGGATCGTAAGTGTAAAGAGTCAGCCATCCTCGATATGTCGGTGTTGCATAATGCCATGGCTCAGGTTCAGCCTGATGCGCATAGCTCTGCAATAGCTAGTAATTTTAGTTCAGATGAGGAGGAGGCTGCAAAACCTAAACCCGTACCGGTTAGAGACTGGGGCTTGAAATTTACTGGCCGAAAGGGCGACATGTCCTTTGCAACTTTTTTAGAACGTGTTGAGGAGAAACGGAGTCTCGTGGTATTTCACGAGCACGGTTATTTAAAGATGCAGTAGACTTATTCAAGGGAGATGCCTACAATTGGTATAATCTGGTGAAAGACTGGGCCACCGATTGGCCATCCTTAGTGGAGGCAATGAGGGAACAGTTCGTGCCAGAGTCTTTTGACCGCGACTTGAGGAGATTAAGCGACGTACTCAAGGTAGTCAGGAAAGTATAGGATTGTACATCGCTAGTATGATTGGGTTGTTCAAGAAGATGCACACTCCAATACCTATGGGAACCCAGCTCGAAATCATTTTGGAGCGCATAGATCCATACTATCATCCTTTCTTCGCTTTTAAAAACATAACTTCTGTCACGCAACTCCTGCAATTTTGTCGTATGCTCGACTCCAAACGACAATTGGCTAAGTCGTATGTTCCTCCTCCACCTAAGAGTAAATCTTTTATACCAGAGTTGGCTTATGCCTCCACTAGTTCTACTACTTCTCGTTCGACCTCTTGTTCTAGTCTCGTCGTGGATGAAGTCCAACACTCTGGAATCAAATGTTTTAATTGTGGTGAAGTTGGTCATGGGCATCGGGAGTGTCAGGCTCCTAGGAAAAGGTTCTGCTATAAATGTGGTAAAGCAGAAATTACTATTAGGTCCTGTCCTAAGTGTTCGCGTTCGGAAAACTGTCCAGGGAGACGCTAATTGGTCGAACAGTTTCTCCCGGTGTATGTGAGTAGACCAGCAATGTTGTTGACTTAAAACAACAAATTTTTCTCGATTATGTCATTTCTCATGTGGTTGGTGATCAGCGTCCTTACTTACAACTTTCAGTGTTAGGTTTTCCTATGATGGGTTTGTTGGATTCAGGTGCTACCGGGACAATGGTAGGATCATCTGGTTTTGAGGTCTTCCAGCAGATTGGTTTAAGTTTGAAGCCTTCTGTCAATGAGTGCAGAGTGGTTAACGGGCAAGTCTGTTCCGTTATAGGTTATGTATCTGTTCCCTTCTGCTTGGGTGACAAGGTTCATGTAATAGATGTCCTAGTAGTTCCGGAATTACCGCATAAGTTAATTCTAGGGATAGATTTTTAGGTGGCGATGAATATTATACCAGATTTACGACAAGATGTTTGGCATTTTTCTTAGCAGGAACCACTCGTTGAGGTTAACAGTGTCCTTGATGAGACTTCTTTAAGTGTATCACAGAAACTAGCTCTGGCTAGTTTGGTGGGCGAAAACCGGAAACTGATGGGTACTTCCCTTGGTCGTACACATCTCGTTTCTCATGAGATCGAGTTACTCCCAGATACCAAACCTATCAAACAGAGATACTATCCTGTTTCGCCTGCCAGACAAAAACTGATTGATGATGAAATTAAGAAAATGCTGGAGTTAAATATCATCGAACCGTGTAAAAGTCCTTGGTCTTCCCCAATATGTTTAGTGCAGAAAAAGGATCAAACTCTGCGTTTTCGTGTAGATTACCGGCGCCTTAAGAGTGCGTTTGCATGCCCCCAGTCAATCGGAGCAAGTAATCGAATTGCACTGTCCTATCGATAACACAGAAGCCCAGTAATCTAGACGATGTACAGGACCGTACGCATTGTAATCGCGAAGCGATTTTTGTTTATTTATGTACTAGTCACAGACAAAACCTCGGTGACACAGAGAACATCTTGAAGTGTTGTGGGTTGCGCGTATTTAGTTGGCATAAAAGACATAACATATAACTTGTTTATTTACATTACATGATACTGAAGCTCTCAAGGCTAAGAATTTCAATTTACGGTCATTTACGGACTCTACATACGTTTATATTTGTGCAATATACATTGAAGTGTGAAAATACTGAAAATTTGTGTATTTATTGCCTGACGATTGATTCATTGATTGCACTAGGTAAGTAATATATTATTTAAAATTTAGATCATGATAACTGAAATTATTTTACAATAATTAGTAGGTTATATTTTGCGTAAAATGTCAAATTGTGCTTGCATATATTTCTGAGGCTATAATACGTACGTTTCTTTTTATTATCCACTGAATTTCTCAAATGAGTAGTGCCTTTGTGAATATAATAATAATTAATGAAACGAAAGCGGCATAGCCTAAGAATTCACATGTTGTGCTTGTACAGGGTCTCAGATAACGCGTTACTCGATTTTCTTGGTTTTGGATATGAAATTTGAGCGAAATTGAAATAAATGCAAAATATCTGAAATTTAGCCTAATCATCACGGAATAACCTCTCACAATTTGCAAAAAAAATGCGACACGAGATATCTTTTCAATTTATGTCCAGCTTTCATCATAAATGCTCACATAGAGTAATAGTTTGGGAGGCCTGGGGTGATTTGTTCGATAAACATTTATAATTGATCATCATTGAAAGTAAGGATGCTGCTGTGAAATGTCGGAGAGTATTTGCAATTTTTTCAAGCGAGCTATAAATAGTAGCTAAATACATACTGTTTGTTTCTTAGCGATTGGACTAATATTTTAAGTTAAAAATGCATTTTTTATATTTTTCTTTTTAGATTTACTGATAAAAGAAAGTACTTCATTATTGGTTATTGTGATCATCTAAGATTAGGATGTCACAAGTCCACATAAAAAGATGTCAACTAGGGAGAACATAAAACGAGGGAAAACATTGAAAGAAATTGTTAATGGTAATAAAATTGAATTTGAACTTGGAGATCATTGGAAATCGTGTTTGTGGGAATCCATTGAAGAGTCAGCAAGGAAGAGTACACGCTTGCATTAGAAAGAAATCAAGTTCATGGAGGTCATAATATCTGGACCAAAGTTTATGTAGATGGTGGATGGAATCATCACTCTTATAGTCACAACTTGGGTCACGATTATAACGCAGCATCTGGTACAGTAAGTATTTTGATTCATTTTGACTATATATCTTTTGGTGCTTTTTAATTGTGGAATCTATAAGCAATACATTAAATCTGATATCGACATACCAACATAAAAATAATACATCATCGAAAATTCACGAAAATTGAGTGATTTAAAATGTTATTATGAACGGTTAAGGGTTCTGGAATTGGTTGGGAGGGTGGTCAATAAAAATTATTAAACCACAGCACTTAGGTCCCATTGGGCCCCTTATACTTCCCCCCTGTAGGTAGACCCTCGCCTAGGCCTCCAACCAAACTAATCTTGCAAAATAGATGGTGATGCTGCCTAGGGGCATCTCCCTTATATCGGTCAAAGTAGGCCAAGAATACATATTGAACCGTCTCACCTTCTTGTTCACAACCTCTACAGAGAGGTGTTTCGCTTAATCTCATACTATGTAGATCTTTTCTTAACGGACAGTGTCCAGTCTGGATTCCCGTTATAAAACGTAGGTTCCTTCTGGACATTGTGTTACGTTACGTTTGATCTTGTCTTGGCAAGCATAAGTACAGAATTTTGCATTTGTTTTGAAAATCAAAATAAAGTTCAATTATCAGTAACATTTTTGTTAATTATATTTTGTTTAGTCGAGTAAATTTAGTCGTAACGTTCCTTGTAATTTAAAATTTTTATTAATCACATATTCAACACTAGTTCACATTAAATATAGAAAAGGATATAATTGTCATTTTAATTCACACAGTAAATAGCTTGCATTGTTTGTTATTATTTATATTTCAAATCTATTTTTATTAATTAGCCTAACCTTATGTACTTTTCTTTACTTTATTTGTTGTGACGGGGTTCAACTACTAAACATTCAACTACTGGGAAGTCGTACTCTAGTTATCAATAACTTGTAGTTTACACAAGGTATAGCTTTCACTGGCATGTTTGGCTCTGAAACGAATAAGCGAACATTAGTTTGGTGCATAATAAACAAGAAGTATCCTACCTGTACATTGTTCATTCCTAATATTGAATTAGGTTTGTATTGTGCTAAATAATGGGGTATATGTTATCTAGTTATGTAGTTTCTTTGTCATGTCCGGTGTACCTGGAACATCGAAACATGTAGGCAACTAAGAAAAACATAACCACAACAGGCTACGATACTGTAATGTCAGGTTAATTAACATATTAATTGAGTACTTACTGTAGTATTCATTACTATACAATTTTTATGGTTTATTCCTTGTGTTGTTCAGTTCTATTGAAGTTTCGTTGTGAGACTGTCAAATTGCTTGCTAAGTGTATTCAATTAGTTATGGTTGTACGGCACACGCACCATGGAGTCAGTTCTGTTCTGATCAGTTCCTTTGATATCATTTAAATTAGAGATTGTTTCTATAATTGTTTTCTAGTATATTCTCAATTTAATCTTTTCCTTTTTCATTGAACGAGTAGTAATTTCATAATTCATTGTGGGTTGAATAGTTTGTTTAGTTATTCTTATTTTGTAAAATTAAACAGATCTCGATGTCGTTTAGTTTATGAATCGAACAGTACTCACATCGGTCAGTCTAGCGCTTGCGCTTGGATTTGGCAGTTACATATTGGGTTGGTGGTAATTTCTCTCTCTTTTCATGTTGGATGTTTGAGCATTGTAGATGCTAAATTTTCCGATACGCTGTGCTGGCAGAAGAAAGTTATCCAAATTTATCTTGGGAATGGTGTGCCATCGCCATATTATTTACTTGTTTTTTGGGATTAGTTTTCTGCTGGAAATATTATCAGCTCTTGCTGGATGGAAACGCGTAGTTGGGAAATACCCTATTGGATGGGTAAGTTTACACGTGTTCATGTCCATTTTAGGTATTAATAGTATTTTGTGGTTCACTTCTAGGCGGTTTATGATGGCTCTACTACGTTCCGAGATGTTTTAATACTTTATTCACACTGGTTTTATTGGGTTAGTCTTCTTGTGGTATATATTATAATATATCAAATATTACCGATGATGGTTATGTTACGTCACATCGATGGAACGCTGAGAGGAGGGTCTACTATAGTCGACGAGATTCAGTATAGATGGCATTGTGAAGAGTTCAAGTTCTAACTACATGGTTACCTCACTCATCAGGATTTTGTTGCAATGGTTTCACTGGTTTCACGTCGTAATCACGAGTACTTACCACGCTGGAAACTTAAGATAAGTTTCTGTTTATTTTTTTTTAAATTTGTACAATTCAATTTGGTAAATTTGATTTTAACTATACTGTGAATTTTCACTTCACATTTTAATGACTATGAGTCTGGGTATATTGTAAAAAGGGGAATTAATTAAAGACATGATGTAAACTACATGCAATTGCATTTGGTGAATATTATTTGGTTATTCTAATTATAATTTACTGTTTTGATTTCTAAACTAGAAAACTATTTTGTTTATAGACACTTCAAATTAACGTACCTTCTTCATAGAATTTATTGGAACATTTGTGTTCAAATTTCATTCATGTAACTTGTAGATATACTTATGTGTGTATATATTGTTAAAAATTTGTTATTGACTTGAGATCTCTGACTGTCTTGGAATAAAACCATCTTTTTAGAACTTGATAGCGACTTATTATTTTGTTAAATGAACCACTTGGTAATTTAGTTTACTTATTGATTTAAACATTTAATAATTATTTACTCTTACCTAGGTACAACTTTAGGCCCGTTCACTTGTGAACGTGGAACCCCAAACCTGAGAGGACGAGTACTAGCCGAGGTGTGGTAGGGTTAGAAGTCTTATCAAAAAGCTGGTGGTTAAGAACTTTAGCCCCAGTTAAACGTAACAGTTCTTAGTCCAGTTTAAAACCTAACAATTGCCAGGTAGTTCATTGCTGTACTCTTGTTGGAATATTTTAGTAGTTCCCTAGCAAGCTGACAGCTGTTTGTTTCATCCCACAACTTCTTGAATTCATTGTGGCTGTTCTCTTTAATTATTTGTATTATCGCTGTGATAGGTAACAGACTGGCCAGGCCTGGTCCAAAGATACTTTGGCCCGCTGCCTTCTTGGCCAGTCTGTCGGCCACTTTGTTTCCACTACACTGTGCATGTCCTTTCACCCAGCATACCAGTATGTTATTCATGCTGGAGGCACCCACAAGTGCTTGGTGACATTCCCATACTGCTCCTGTGGTAATTTTGTAACTTCTCACGGCTAGTAATGATTGTTTACAATCTGTGTAGTTCCTAATTTTTTTGCCCGTAGTTTGTCTACGGACAATCTCTTTTGTAGCTATGGTTATGCTGGCCAGTTCCGTATGTTTGATATAATGTAGTTTTTGCTCCTTTATGCTTTCGATTTTTAGTTTTATTTTATTGAATATTATTTTCAGGTTACACCGATAGAAATTGGGAACACTGAAAAACGTAAACAGACGTAAAACAACAAAACCAGACAATCTACTAAAGACTACCTATATTAGGATTGAAGTATGCTGAGTCTGATGCTATGAAATATGGTAAAATTAAAGAAGCATTTGCTCTACAACAGTTTGTTGCACTGAAACCCCAGGCGAAAATTCAAAAAGCAGTCATATTCATTTATACGAAAAATACGAATATTTGGCTGCCTCTCCTGTTGGTTAGTTTACAAGTGTTATAAAAATATTATTATATACAGATTTACTAAATGAATAATTCTAAAGCATACCGGTTGGAGCAATAGTGCACTCGAGTTAGAGTCAACCAAGACGATTGTACAGGACTGAGTGCCATTTCTTTTCATGGAATGCTATAAATGTCAGTGCATTTTTAGAAGCCTCTTTCTAGACTCTTTTCACTTCTATATTATTATTGACTATCTTCCAACCATTGGAACGTAGTGATTTTTTTTGTTGAAATCGCTACAGTCGGCATTATGGATTTTAAGAAAATTTTTTGTAAATATCAGTTACGAGTCATTTGCGTGATGTTTTTGAAAAATTTTCACTTCCTAAAAATATGCAATTCCCAAAAATCGGTTTTCAAGTTGGAACTATTGAATTAAATTTTTTCAAATGGAACACCCTGTATATTTTTGAACTATATAATGTAGGAGCGAAAAATCAATTTTTTTTTTGTATGTACATCTCTGGCTATTTCTAACCATTTTCGATTTATTGAGCAATAAATTCAAGAATAAGCTTAAAAAATTATAAGTTCTTTTAAATAATTGAACAGAAAAAATTATAATAAGTGCTCCACATGTTGCCCATTTTGATTGATACACATCTGTACGCGTCTTTGTAATGAAGTTTCTACTATTCTACATTCCAAAATGTGACGAAAAGAATGACATTGCTCTTTGGTCGATCACACCGGGAGTTTTAAAAACGGTTCATTTCAAAGACGCATAAGAGATGTGTCAATCAAAAAGAGCAACATGTGGAGCACTTTTTGTAATTTCTTCTGCTCAATTATTTGAAAAAACTTCTAATTTATTAAGTTTATTCTTAAATGTTGTACTTATTGCTCAATAAATTGAAAATGGTTACAAATAGCCATAGAGATATACAAAAATAATGTTAGTTTTTCATTGCTACATCATATGGCCGAAAAATATACAGGGTGTTTCATTTGAAAAAATTGAGAAAATTCAATTCAAAAGTTCAAATAAAAAAATAATTTTTGGCCACCCTGTATATTTTTGGGAAGTGAAAATTATTCTGTACTGATTTTTTTTAAATGCATTTGCAGATGACATTATTTCAGCAAAAAAATTCACTACCTTCAAATGGTTGGGAGATAGTCAATAATAATACAGGAATGAAAGTAGCCTAGAAAGAGTCTTCTCTAAAAATGTAAGTACTGATATTTATAGCTCTCTATTAAAAATAAATGGCAATTGGCCCTGTACAATCGTCGTGGTTGACCCTGAATATTCAAATTAAATTTTCAATTACGTACTTTTTTCATCCCGATTCTTTGATTTGTATACAGACTAATTAAAACATACTTACATAAATCAAGTTATATATCAAGTTATTTATTTACAGGTCTTGTAGGTGCTAATGCAATAATTGAAATTAAATGTTTATATAAGGTTCATAAATCTGGCAAGTCCTTGGAAGAAGTTGCTAAAACAGATAAAACTTTATGTGTAAATGTAACCGATTGGAAAATTAAATTAAAGAGAAATCATAATTATTATTACCATGTGAAATATAATTTTATAGTAGGTACATCAGGAGCATTTGATAATATGACTGTTTCAGATCCAAGGGCAGTTAAATATAGCAAATAAAGACTTATGTTTTTTCGTAATATATATAAATGACCAACAACCCCTTTATATTGAAGTTATTCTTAAAGATAAAAAGTTATGGGAAAATGTGATGTTACCTAAATTTTATGAAAACCATATGCTGGAAGCAATTGCAAATAGGAATATAAAGTTCAAATCCGATCCATTTACTGCCTAGAATTTTGGAAATGGGTATGGAATCCATAAACTAACTGTAAATGTATAAGTACATACGTTTTGAATATATGTTGTAGGTTTTACATTCAGCACAATGCCAACTAAATACAAAATAACCCACCGACAAAGAAACTTATATATTTAATCCATCTGCAAAACAATACAGTTTCCTGTCTACTAGAGTCCAGATGTAGGAGAGGAGATATAAATGAAGTCAGCCAATGAAATGATAAAAACCAAAATTCTTCATGGGACTCTCTAAAAGAAAACATATACGAGCATCATTGGAAACACATTTATAGTTTATGATTTTCTCTTTCCTTATTATTCTCTTTTTTGATAGTAATTAATTACGGGGACATTCGGGGACAATCGGTGTGTGCAAACAATCTATTATGACAAATAATCTATTATGGGCAATTAGAATGATACATGTGTTGCAAAATGTCTCTTAACACACTATCAATATTTGAAAAAGAAAGTGGAAACATTTCAATATTTTCCTATAATTGGTGTGGCTACGTGTAGGGGAGCTTGCACCTTTTTCTATTTGTTTATAAGATGCCTGTAAAGAACTGGATTCACATGCAGGTCACAGTAATAGTAAGAGGACGTTTTACTAACTATGGTATATTACACTTAGATTATCGTGCTTTGGCTCTAATTTTGAGAAAAGTTTTTGAAAAAGGAGCATTCCGAGTCAAACAATGACTGGCAGCAGGATTACGAACGCAAACTTGAAATGATCAAATCCAAAGTAGTGGAGGCAGCCATAAAAAGACTGAAAAGTAGTAAAGAGGTTGCGATTGAAGCTGATGGGGAAACAGCTTTGGTGAGGCTATCAGACATGGCATGCAACAAAGATTAATTAGAATAATAATGCGTCACAGACAATCTCCCACCATATTGGGTTATGAAAAAGAATAAAGTGGAAACATTAAACTATCTTGCAATTGGTGCGGATAGGGCCAGGTGTAGGGGTGGTGGAGCCTGCGCCTCGATAAATCAAATTCATGACAAAGACAGAGCATTACATCTTTTAATATTGGAGCTGAAATATAATAACCCTAGGGAAGTAATTTTGCTCAATAAAAACTTGTTCAATATTTCAAATATAGTGAAAATTATTTATCATTCCAATGTTTTCTTTGTTTTTTTTTTAGGTGATTTGGACGAACTTTACGGAAAAGTGTAAATTGGAAACATTATTTTTAAAAATTTCAATGAAATGGCAATTTATAGAGGTTCTCTGGCAAACATGACATGGAAGAAGTAAATATTGATTTAGATTTATTACATTGTTGTGATATGTACAAATATGAAATATTGTATACCTAGTTTAATTATTGTAGTATCTTTCTGTAACTTTCTTAGTGTTCATAGAAAAAAGATCATTGGTATAATTTGATATAAGTATAGCTTGAATGATAGTACGTATTTAGAACACCAAGAAATGTACAGATATTATTCATGTTTGCGTGTAATAATGTTTATAGTTATTTAATAAAGAGGAAATTAGTGAGCTATGTAGAAACTTTTCTGTACACCCTTAATAAGTATCAGCACTATAATGGAAAATAAAATAATTACCTTTGAGCATTTCCCATTTCAAAAACAATGTTTTAGTATTCTATGATCTAAGAGTGCTATTTTAATTGTCATTTTTGAGGACTAAAGTGTAGAAAGTGGGTTCTGTCCCTCGAGGAGTATAAGAGATCTGTACTTTATTCCTTGAAAATGATTATTACAATAGCAGTAGCGCACTGTTAGACAGTGCAAAAAATGAAATAATTTGTATGAATATACCACAAAGTGAAAATGCTTTTCAATTCCTCCTGTAATTAATCCTTCACACTCAAGTGATAAAAAATGCACTTCGTCCCTTGGTATAATTATTGTACACTATGTATAGTAATGGTATCTTTAATAGCAGTGTCACCAACAGATAGTTACTGAAAATGTGTGAACAAAAATAAATTAGAACTATTTTGCAGACATCAGTTTTACTAAAATCGACAATCGTACATAATTTATAACCTTAATTCCTTCCAAGATTTAATATACCTATTATTCACATATTAATCCAGTAATTGTGCAGTAAGTTATTTGAATGAAATTGTATTGTTCTAATATAATTAATACAACTAGTGCATATTTTTCAATTTTTTTATTATAAAATGTTTTGATCATAAAAACATAGTAACTACTCGGTAACTACCTACCTTTCTTCAGAGAAACAAGGAAAAAATAAAAATATATATAAATAGCCATTACTTCATTTGGACAGATTTTTTCGTATTGTGGTAGAGATCAAACTACTGTTAATCTTAATAAATAAAAAGTACCCAAAAATATATAATCAGCAATAATTTTAATGATAATGTCGTTTCTTAACATCCAAATAATTAAACCAAGTTTTAAGCTTTATTTCAACACTGTAAATGGAAATTTATGAGCCCGACCCTGCTTTACCGTACGTGAAGCAATGCCATCGCTATGCTGCTGCCATCTAGCCCAACTATTTTACACGAAATTTAGCAATTTTGTATTCGACATTAAACTTTAATATAAGCAAATATTATGCAGACTTTTCACTTTTTTTCATGTTATTTTATTTTATACTACATCGTATTATATTTTATTTGAATATTTAAGTCCCATTGTAGAATATAAAATAATGTATGGTGAATTTGCCACGAATGAGTGGTACGTTCGCGTTGAATGATCAAGGGGAAGAAAATTTTGAAAACTTAATTTTAACTAGGATTACAATATAAAATGTAATAAGTCCTTGTCTTAAGTTTGCTAGTTTACATAATGAAATCAATTCTGAATTCTGTTGGCTCGTTTTTGAGATGAATGTAAAATAAGAATGAGGATATTTTACGCACCATTTGGCCTTGGTAACGCACCCTTAACGCTGTTACTAAAAAGGATGCCTATCCTCTGCCGCTGATTTCCTCCATATTAGATCAGTTGAGGGATGCCAAATATCTAAGTTCATTAGATATTAAGAGTGCATATTGGCAAGTTCCTATTGCTGAATCTTCCAAAGATTATACCGCTTTCACTGTCCCTAATGGCTTGTATAGGTTTCGAGTTATGCCTTTTGGGTTGTCAAATGCGCCTGCGACTTGGCAGCGTCTTATTGATACCGTGCTTGGAGCTAATTTGCAGCCTTCGGTTTTGGTCCATTTGGATGACATCGTGGTAGTGTCGAAGGATTTCGAATCTCACCTAGAAACGTTGCAGAAGGTTTTTGATCGCTTGCATTCTGCTGGGCCGATAGTTAGTTTCGACAAGTGTCAATTTTGCCGTCCTGAGCTTAAGTACTTGGGATATGTTGTAGATAAGTACGGTTTACGTTCTGACCCAGCGAAAGTAGAGTCGATTTTGAGTGTACTTTCTCCAAAAAACGTTAGGGAAATTCTTAGATTTATAGGCACAGCATCTTGGTATCGAAGGTTTGTGCCGCAGTTTTCTACAATAGTGGCTCCTTTGTCGAACCTCACAAAGAAGAATGTTAGTTGGTGTTGGTCACCTGAGTGCGAGAAATCTTTTAAACTACTTAAGGAGTGTTTGGTTACTGCACCTATTTTGACCTGCCCTGATTTTGAGCGTACCTTTTATGTGCAGACAGATTCGTCGG
Source organism: Leptura quadrifasciata (assembly GCA_963675555.1). Classification (NCBI taxonomy): domain Eukaryota; kingdom Metazoa; phylum Arthropoda; class Insecta; order Coleoptera; family Cerambycidae; genus Leptura; species Leptura quadrifasciata. Next base: position 88,691,709 of record OY776674.1, read on the forward strand.
CATTTGGTGTCGATGCCGTGCTCACGCAGCAATTTGATGATGGTGAAAAGGTAATTTGCTATTTGTCCCGTTCTTTGACTAGCCAGGAGCGCAAATATAGCGCGGTCGAAAGAGAATGCATCGCCGTAATTTGGGCAGTGGAGAAGCTACATCACTATCTGGAAGGTTTCCACTTCAAAATCATAACGGATTGTCATTTTTTGCTATGGTTGCAGCAGCTAAAAGATCCCCAAGGTCGACTGGCCAGATGGGCACTTCGTCTGCAACCTTATGATTTTGAACTGATTCATCGCAAGGGCTCTGAACATACCGTCCCTGACTTTCTGTCTCGTTCAGTACCAGTAACGGTGGAATCCGTCGAGGTATTCTCGGTCACAGACCATGCCGATTCTCCCACCGATAAATGGTATTTGAGAATGCTGGATCGAGTCGAACGGTCTCCTATGCGTTATCCCTTATGGCGTATACAGAATGGCCAGTTGTATAAGTATGTACGTTTGCGTTATCCCGAGTTAGCAGATCCTGCCGACACTTGGAGACTAGTTTTACCCAAAGAGAAACGCCTAGAAGCAATTAGGTTGTTGCATTGTGATGCGAGTTGTGGACACGCAGGGGTCCATAAGACTGTGGCTCGAAGTTCATTAGGCAATGTGAGATTTGCATAAGTACTAAAGCCGAACAGAAGTCACTTATGGGAAATTTGTTGAGTAAGACACCTACCATTGGAAAACCTTGGCAACTAGTTAGTGCCGATCTGATGGGTCCATTACCCAGGACGGCCAAGGGTTATCAGTTTATTCTTGTCGTGTGTGACAATTTTAGTAAGTTTGCCATGGTGTTTCCGTTGAGGTCAGCTACCGCTAATAGCATATCGCAGGTCATCGAGAATAATGTAATTCTCTTATTTGGCGCTCCGAAGACTATAGTGGTAGACAATGGTTGTCAATTTCAGAGTAACCGTTTCCAAAATCTCGCGAAAACTTACAACATCGAAATAGCGTACACTGCAAATTACCACCCTCAATGTAACCTGACTGAAAGGGTAAATCGTGTTGTTAAGACTATGTTATCTGCATATGTAAAGGATAATCACAGGGCCTGGGATCAATTTTTGCCGAAAATAGGTTTCGCCATTAGATCGTCGAAACATGAGGTTACAGGCCTAACGCCTAATTTTGTCAATTTTGGACGTGAAATTTCGTTAGATGGCAACAGTGATAAGTACGTACCTTCTGAGTCTGAGTATCCAGTTGTAAACCCTGAAAACCGTAAGCTTGCTTTCGCTAAGATTTATAAGGATGTTCAGAGTAGAATAAAGAATTTTTTTTTATGTTGGTCTTAGTAACATGTTTTGGTCACTTCTGTCGTTAATTTGGTAGTAACATTTGCTTTTCTGGTTCATTGGTCTTGCTCAGGTGGCTGAAACCCACTAAGTAAGTTTTCACAAATTTCCGCCTCACGGGAGGAAGTGTCTTTGGTTGGATCTCTGTGATGGTGGATGCACGAATACCATCACCGTGGTTATACCTGCGAGGGGTAAGAGTCCCCAAAATGGTCTTGTGTGGCGCTTGCGTCTTGAGGGACTCCGTCTCGTTGGGGGCGCTCACATTGCTGGCAGCTGCCTTTAAAGGTATCCGTCTGGAGAGGCTCGAGCTTGGGAGGTGCTGCTTGGAGGTAGTCTGGTCTAGGCCTGGTTACCATTACCCGGGTAGGCACTACTGGGCTTCAGACTAACCTCGTTGTTTAGCAAGGGTGGTCGTCGTGGTGGGACGGGGAACACTCCCGTACTTCAATGTTTTGCTGGTGGAGTAGCCTTGGGGCGAGCTACTTCCTAGCTGTTAAGTCCTTATGCGTTTTTTTGTTCTTTTTTTCCCCTCTCTTTCTTTTTTTTCTCTATGTATTTTTTTTTCTTTGATTTTCATTGTTATGCCTGATGGTAACTTGGGAGACGAGTTAGCCATCCCCGTGCATTTAAGTCTCCTTATTTTTGTTGTTATGCCTGATGATAACTTGGGAGACGAGTTAGTCATCCTCGTGCATTTAAGTCTCATTATTTTCGTTGTTATGCCTGATGGTAACTTGGGAGACGGGTTAGCCATCCCCGTGCATATTAAGTCTCCCCACCAATTATCCATCCTCTGGTGGGAAGCTAGTAAGAAAAAAAATCTTCGATTTTTTTTTCCCGCGAGTAAAGGGGGAGTTGTTGCGGACCTCTAGCGTATGCGACCCACCATACGCTTTAGCGTTTTGTGGGCCGCATAGTAACAACTGCTACGTCCGTAACACATTCACTATTCTCCACGGGAGGGCGACACACTTGTGAGGCACGTGATCAGCAAAGAGAAACGGAAGCAACCATTTTTGTTGGGAGGTAATTAGTTGATAATTCTGTGAACCTCGGTTTAATCCAAGGCATCCTGGTGGATTTTAGAATTATCAAAACAAGAAAATTTCCTCAATCTGTTGTTGTTCCGTTTAGCGGAATATTTTGTGGTTGTGAGTAAATTTTATCTGCGGAAGCAGGATATTAAATTACACAAGACTTTCCTTTGGAAATACAGTGTCAACTTGAAAGGCGGACTCGACCCCATTCATCAGACTCTGGCTTTTGGTGGATTGTTCCCTCATCAGTGAGGGTTCTACGGACGGGGCTTCTACACATGTCAGTGAGAGTTCCACGGACGGGGCATCCACACACAGTGGAAGGTGCCGGGGCTGGTGAGACTACCATCAACCCCATCCTTGGGTCCATTTCTTGTGTCCCGAAGACATCTCCGTAGAGCTACAGTTGTTCCATGTCCGGACTCGGTATCGTACCACCCTGAATAAGTGTGTTGTGTTTTTTACTTACCGGGGACCACTTTCAGTGGTTCGGCTGGATATCAATTCATAATTTGCATTTTTAACTCGTACATATTTAAAGATTTTATGCATTTATATTTATTTAAGGAGGTTCTTTAAATCAAACCTTTGTGGCAGAATTTATGAGGACATTGTAAACCGATGTGTAGCTACACGAGTCATTTTATGAATGTGTTATAACTTATTAATATCGAGAAATTGGCCACAACTTTGAACATCGCCAGGTTACATGCTAGGGAACCAATATCTGTAAATTGTATAATATAGTGCATTTCATTTTTAAAGAAAGTGTCATTATTTCGTCTGCGACCACTACGTATGGAGCCTCAGTGATGTGTTAAGTTTATGTAAACTTGGGCTTAACGCCCTGAGATAGTCTGAGCTAGAGAAATTTTATCGTAGGCACGTACATCACTTTCCGGGTTAAGTTAGTGCCCTACGATATCTGCTACGCTACAGTAGCCCAAGTGATTTCGTTACGTAATATCCTATAATCATTAATATCCAACGTATTTATTTGTTTATGTACGTTTAATCCGTAGCACTCTACCTCACACGTCACTGCTGAAAGTTGTTCAATGCTATTATTTTGAACCAAAATAGTTGTGTCATCTGCAAAAAATATGTCACTAGAGTGTTCATTTGAATATGGGAAATCATTAACATATATTAAAAAGAGAAGGGGACAAGTACTGAACCTTGGAGCACCCCATGTATTATTTTTTGTTTTATTTGAATATTCATTATTTATTTTAATGGTTTGATATCTATTGGTTAAATATGATCTTAATAGTGTAACACTGTTATGGCAAAACTTATATCTATTTAACTTTTCTAGCAGTATTTCATGTGAGACGCAGTCAAATGCTTTACTTAGGTCGCAAAATATAGTGCACACATGTTCCCGACCCTCAAAAGCTTCCAAAATGTTGCATGTACATGTAAAATGTCATATTTTACAGATTTACGAATAAATTTTGTTTTAAAAAAGTATTTGTAATAAAAACAGAAAGCAGTGAATTACTGTTGTTGGACATTTTTCAGAACAAATTAGACAAGACACATTGGAAAATGTGTGATTTTTTTTTAACATCCAATTTTTAAATATCCCACCAAACATTCTACGCAACACTTTCTAGCAGCAAAGCATCTAGTTGGGGATTACTAATAATAATAATAATAATAAAAGCACTTTATTGAATCACACATAATTCGATAGGCTAATGACCGAGGTCCTTTTGCCTATTTTTACATAGTAATAGATTCTAGCAATATAGTTATAGTTATAGTATTTTACATTACAATTATTACAATATTACAATACTATTATTATACCGTCATAACATATACAACAATATATAATACAACTATAAAGATTAAGGAATTATTAATTGAGCAATCTGAGTCTCTCCTATATGGTATGAACCGGATGGCTGAATCTGCGTCTGGCATCGACATCTCTATGTAGGCAATAATTTTCGATAAGACGAATATTTTCTTCATTTTTTGCAAATCGAGCAGATAGAATATTTAATCTTTGTTCAATAGGTTGCACTTTGGTAATCTGATACAGAAGTAGGTTAGGTGGGTTATGCAATGAATTATTAGGGTGTCTGATTTTGGTGATAGTTCTTAGGGAACTAGTTTCGGCCACTTTTAGTTTAGAAATAGCAGGATTTTTACAATTAAGAAACAGTATGTGTCCATATTCTATAATAGGTCTGCATATTAGTGTGTAGATTCTACAGGCTGTTGTTTTGTTAATTCCCATATTGTTGAAAGTGAGGCTTCTGAAATGTCTGGCTCTGGCTATTGTTTTTTTCTTGACTTGCATTGTGTGCATGTTAAAATTTATTTTATGATCAATTAGAATTCCCAAATATTTTGTATGTGTTTCTGGCTTAAGAATGTGGTTGTATAATGTTAACGAAGGAGATGAGTCAGTGGGTGAATGATTAAAAATGATAAGGTGGGATTTTGTGGGATTGGGAATGAGCCTCCATTTGTTGAACCAGATGGTAGTGGTGTCAATTAAATTTTGTAACTTTGTCATTACCGTTTCTAATTTGTTCCCGTGGGAAACCAAGGTGTTGTCATCAGCAAATTGTAGCATATAGGCATTAAAATTAAAATGTTCTTCGTTTTCTTCTACATGGTGGTATATATCATGACAGTACATATTATATAGGATGGGCGAAAGTGGAGATCCTTGTGGAAGGCCTTGTTCGGTTGTAAAGTCTGAAGAGTAGCTGCTTGAGATTTTGATCCTAAGTTTTCGGCGTTCGAGTATTTGGATTATTAGGAATACTAGATATTTTGGGCAATTGAGTTTTACTAATTTGTATATTAATCCTTTATGCCAAACACTGTCAAAAGCCTTACTAATGTCCAAGAACACTGCTGCAGTTTTTTTGCCATTTAATTTGGCTGTTTCTATGTTATTTGTAAGAATGATAAGAGGGTGAAGTGTGGAGCTTTTTGGTTTAAATCCAGATTGGTAACCCGGGATACGATTTCCGATTTTATCCCAAATTCTGTTTTTAATGATTTTTTCGAAATTTTTTCCTATAACTGGTAGCAGTGTAATCGGTCTGTAGTTGTCAGTTTTGGTATGATCTGTATTTGGTTTTGGTAATGTGATGATTGTTCCCAGTTTCCATTCATCAGGTATATAGTGAAATTTCAGGCAGTATTCATAAATCTTTATAATATATGTGTACATCCATATTCAAAATTCTTAGTATGTTTTTAGTTACATAATCGTGACCAGGAGCTGTACTTATGCCTTGGTTAATTATTTCAAAATACTCCTCCTCTTCGATTTTGAAATCTTCTATGGTGGGTTGCTCAATTATATAAGACTCATACCATTCGTTGACTTGCTCATAGAATTCATTATCGAAGTTTATGTCTTGTTTTTCCTTATAGATATTTTTAAAATTACTACTAAATTAAATATCTCAAATGACAGAAACAAAAAAAAAAAGTAGTTTATACTTTTGTAAGAAATGGGAAAAATGAAAATTAATAAATTGTCCTTTACTAAAAATAGTCATTAAAAAAATTTTTATTCTGAAATTTAAAGAAACAAATCTTTTGGAAAAATGTTGATTACCGAAAATTTCATAAATTTGGTTTTTTTTTCTATAAAATATTCATTGCTTAGAACATTTTTAATTGAAATATATTAGTTACAAAATGAACGATTTTTTGTTGTATCCAATAAATAAATCTCAATGATAAAATAAGCTATTTGAAAGAATGTTCTTGCAAAAAATATATTTTTTGATTTTTCGGTATTTTTCTATACTGGCTTTGTTCCTTAAAGTTCTTATAGCATATATACCAGTTTCTTGACATATCCAATTGATTGTAGACGTTTTTTCAAAGTCTATTATAAATGTCCGACATTTAATCGAACATGTCCAAAAAAAAATAAATGTCACATCATTTTAAAACACTATAGTGAATATACAAAAACAAAATGAAAAAGTATCGGTCGGGTCCGCATTTAAGTATACCTCCATTCTCACGGAATTATCCAGCTCCCGATGTACGGACATGACTTTTATTTACCTATATAGACGGTTCCCACAATGAAAGGGTTAACTATGTGTAAAGAGTGTAGCAGCATAAGAGTGACCAACTAGCCCCCGTACAGCTGGCTAATTTTTTTTTTGGGTAGGTAAATAGGCAAAGCAAGCAGGTAAAAGTCCATAAAATTGCAATTTAGGGCATGTATGAAAAGTCAAGGTGTTAAAAAGTTATTAAAGGGAATAAAATATTACATTGGGATTTAGCGTGTATAACTTGAATACAAAATCTGGATGTGGAAGTAGTGATTCCTTGGGCGGCGGTTTTTAAAATTAAATTGATCAAATGGTTGCAATTAGAATTGGGAGGTGGTCAAAAAAATATATTGAACCACAGCACTCAGGCCCCATTGGGCCTCTTGTACTTCCTCCCTGTAGCAGTCTTTCATCTAGGCCTCCAACCAACCTAGTCCTGCAAAGTAGGTGGTGATGCTACCTAGGGGCATCTCCCTTACATCGGCCAAAGTAGGCCAACATTCTCCCAGAATGGATTCTCTGATCGATGAGACAGCAGAATAGTCACAAAGTACATGTTGAACTGTCTCATCTTGTATAGATGTTTCATTAATGAACAGTGTCTGGTCTAGATTCCTGTTATAAAATGTAGGTTCCTTCTGGACATTGCTAGGAAGTCCATTGCTGTGCTCATGGTGGGATATGTTATTAGTTCTCTAGCAAGCTGACAGCTACTTGTTTTATCCCACAGCTTCTTAAATTCGTTTTGGGTGTTCTCTTTAAATAATCGTGTTATCATCGTGATCCGACTGCCCGGGCCCGGTCCAAAGATATTTAGGTCTGCTGCCTTCTTGGTCAGTCTGTCAGCTTCTTTGTTGCTACTGCACTGTGCATGTCCTTTTACCCAGTATACCGATATGTTATTCATGCTGTTACCGTTATTCAAGTGCTTGGTGACATTCAAAGACTGTAAACATAGAGGATGGCCAGATCCCTATGCTTCAATGTTCGCCACTTCTCAACGAGCTGTGACATCACGGTGAGGCCTGGAGAGTTTTGTTTATGTTCGTTTCTCCATGTTTGGTGGTGTTATATTGGAGTTTATTTAATCTATTGTACTTATTTCGTGGTGAATTGTGTATTTATAAATCTTTTGTGTTTTATACGTTTTTTAAATTATAAAAACATTTTTAGTAGTAGTAGTTTTAGTTTCATGTGTGCAAGGACAATATTTCCTATGTTATTTTGAACTCTTTTAAGATTTCAAAGACAATTATTGTTAGTGTTTTATAGTAATTTTGTATATATTTATGTAAGGTAAAAGAGACTTGAGATTTTATTTATCAAATTTACATAGTAAACGTTACGTTTCAGTTAAGACCTAAAAGAAAATGCCAGGAATAAGGTGTGCAATTTACAGGTGTAATAACACTTATTCTAGAAAGAAAAGTACTGGGCGAAGTATAATTTTCCATGTTTTTCCGAAATCCAAAGATCTGGTGTTCCAAACTGTGAAAGGCAGGAGTAAACAGGTGTAAAAGGCAGGATAAATTTTAACTAAATTTAACCCAGATACAAATAGGATTTGCTCGGTTCATTTTGTGGAGAGTGATTATAAACGAGACCTACAAAATGAATTACTAGGTAAATATTTGCATTTCCCATATATACTTGTACCTTCACATATGTTTTAGGGTTGCATGACACTACATGTAATTTTATGGGGAATTTAACAAAAATCTACAACAACTCAAATTACATTTTATATCTTTTGGATTGACTGAGATGTTATCATTTAAGTTGTCATGCGGTTAACTTTCTAATAAATTTTATATAAAATTTCACATAGTTAGTGTCATACAGCCCTAACATAAAATTGAAATTATATTAACTTTTGTTTTAGGGTTAGGTACTTTTGAAAAGGACATTGAAAAAAACGGCAGTTCCTGCACTGGGAATAAATACTGCAACGAAAACTAACTCAGCTCAGTCTGATAGGTTTTCCACGTGAAAGAGAAAACAGAAGTAGCTGAGCTCATAACTACTCTGTGTCTGGTAACAGTAAGCGGTCAATTTTGCAGGCAAGTTTGGAAATTTAAAGTCCTACAACTTCTGCAGCTAATTTTGCAGAAAGAGAGTATTAATAGATTTCAGATATTACGTGAATATTTAGTACACCACCCCACCCAATAATTCCATATGTTAAATGTGATTCTATTAGTGCTTTATAAAGTATCATTAGATTATTTATATCTAATATATCTTTGATATATTTAAACATGTATACTAGCTTTCTAATTTTTTTCACTACATAATTGACGTGTTCATCCCATCGCAGATGACTATCGATGTAAATATCTAAATATTTTTATTTTTTTTTATACTATTTACATGTTCTATCTTATATGTATTTCCGTGCAGAATTATATCTAGAAGGTTTATGTCAGGTATTGAGTTTTTATATATTCCGAAAGGTATAAACTTTGTTTTTATTACATTGATTGTTAGCAATTTGATATTGAACCATTTGATAATTTTTGACATATCACTTTCTGCTTTACTTTTTAATTCCATCCATGTATCTGCTTCATAGTAAATAACTGTATCGTCTACAAAACTAACAATACTGCCTTCACTGTTTAAATAAAATAGATTATTTAAATATATAAGAAACCACAGTTCCTTGTGGTACTCCAAAATTTGCCGTCATAAATCTACTACATATGCCTCTAATATCTACACGCTGTGTTCTTTCTTGCAAGTAACTTTGAAATAGGTTTAGGACAGTCTCTTATTCCCACATCTTCCAAGCATTGAATGGGGTGACTGTGACTAACAGTGTCGAAGGCCTTCGCTAGGTCTGAAAATACACCTAGCGAAGGTCTACTGTTGTCTAATGACTGATATATTTTTCCAGTTAGTCCGACAATTGCATTTTGGGTTGATTTTCCCTCTATAAATCCGAACGGTTTATTAGACAATATATTATTACATGCCTTGAGAAATTTACAAAGTCTGTCTTTTAATAGCATTTCAAATATCTTGGTAAAGTTGGTTATCAGTGAGATCGGTCTATTTAGTAACTGTCATTTTATTCCTATTTTTATATAATGGTTTTACTACATTAATTTTAAAACAGGAGGGTTCAAATATTTTATTTATAATCAATGAAAACGGCACCGATGTCTCTTCCGCAATATATTTTAAAATTTTAGACTTTATACCGTCTATACCAGGTGATTTGTTAGGTTTTAGTCTTGGTATGCATTCTTTTACCTCATTGGGTATGGTGGGGATCAAAAACATTGTTTTAGCATTTATTATTTTCACTTCTTCATAATTACTATTTTTTAAAATTCTTTTTGCCATGTTTTCACCCATATTAGCGAATATATCGTTAAATGTATTACATATTTCAAACGTTCTATTATTATTTCATTGTTTTCATTATAAATTTTTTGTATATGTGTTTGTGAGTTTTTAGGATTACACATTTCATTTACTGTAGACCAGAGTTTTTTAGTACATGTCTTATTTTGATTTATTTTTGATTTGAAATAAAATATTTTAGTTTTTTTGATTAAACTGGTTATTTGTTGCGATATATTATATATCAATTTTTTAAGTTATCATTTAAGGGTGCTAACTGTGTTTGTCTAAAAAGCTCATCTCTAGTTACAATTGATTTTACTATCCCATTTGTAATCCAGTCCTTCCTTTTTCGCGCATTGCGTTTGATTTTATTTACTTTTGTACAAATGTTTATTTTATTATTATTTATTTATTATTATTATTATTATTAAGGAATTTTTTTGTTGCAGATTCCACATCCTCAAATGTAAATTGGTCGGATGTATTTGACATCTGACCAATTTACATGTGTTTTTTTAACTTATCATATTGTACATGTTTTACTTCATATGGTTTTTTGTATTGAACATGTTTCTTGCTACTTTCTGATATTAATTGAATTAGGACAAGAAAATGATGAGTAATATTTGTTTGTATTACTAATGGCAGTATTCCGTCTTCAAAATCACATTTGGACTTGACAAAAATATGATTCAAACATGATCTTGAATCTCCCTGTATTCTTGTATATTTATTAATTACAGGAATAAATCCAAATTCTGCCAGTATATTTAAGTATTCTTCTGATTGTAGCGTTTTATCTAAAATATCAATACTTATGTCTCCAAGTATATCTATAGTCATCATTTAAATTTTGATTTTGCAAATATACCTGAAGGGAGTCAATGTAATCAACTAAATATGTCGCTGGTGGTCTTTTTGGGGAAAAGGGTTTTTCTCAAATATTTTCCAAAAAAGAATCGGCAGATCTCCCAGAACACCCAGTATCTGCTTGTCTGGCACAATAAGTGGAGTTATTCTTTTGCACCGAATAAAAATAAAACTAGTCAAAACGTGAATATAAGGAGACAACACGTGTGGTACTCACGATATAGACAATAATCCCAAAATGGAGCGATTTTCTCAAAAATATCAACAACACTACCAATCCTAATTTGTAACCAACAGAAAATCATTTTTTATGACGGTGGAGGGACTACTCCCGAAATGGATGATTGTAAATCAATTTTCCTTTATTCACCGTCAAGCGCCAATATTGAAATGAACCATCCGAAAAATTCCCCTTTTTTTCTTTGACAAAAAAAATTCCACAAGAACTCCTACATAGACCAAGATGTCATTCCATTTCTACCATAGTACCAATTTCATTTTCTCGGAAAATTCTTACATCAACAAGAACCTACTTATGGAAAGTACCTCACGGTCGAAATAAAAATTTTGGATTTTATTCGCCCAATTTTACAATAATTAAGTATGAAATTTACATTCCGGTAACATAAGAAGAAGAAAACATTAAACTTAACGTCAAGCTTTAGTTACCAGACGCTAGGCTAACTAGCAAATATCTTATTTCACCTCGGAACTTAAAAGTTTTAAAGACAACGTTTAATTCATAACTATGACCAAAGTTATGAAATTCGTTACTAGTAACCCACAAGTTCGAATTAATTATTAGTTCTTGACCACAGAGATTATATTTTATTTTTAAGAAATGCTTTTGACTCAGGCACGTATGTCTCAATAACTTAAATCAGAAGATTTCGTGTATCGCGTGAACATCACGACCTCAAGTGCCTTCTGACAGCTGGCTGTCAGAAAGTAAACACAACGATTAAATTAATAACAAGGAGTATTAAGGAACATAGAAAACACCTTTTACTTAACCGAACTTCGTAGGGTAAGTAATACTTATTTTGTCCATAGTAGCAAATACCATTTGTATTTAAATCTAAATTCGTAGGAATAACGTGATGTTTACATAAAAATGTTTTGTAAGGACCACCGGCGACTTCGAGATTTAGCTACTATACACAAAAATAAATATACAACCTAATTAGGTAACTGGAAACAAGACGAGCGAGAGAAAAAAACTAACGAACATAATAAAAGCGAAAGGGGCTGCGACATCCTAAGAGACAGTGTAATCAGACCCTCTGCATCTGTTATTAAAGCTTGCTAAAACAATCACTATACGAAAATGCCCCAGATATCTTAATAAAAGTTAACGATTAGTGCTCATAAATCTACCTTTTATTTAAAGTTAAAATTATATCGTAACATGTCTATCCGATGCTGTACTATATCAATTTTCGTGTGGATGTCTGTGTTTTTGGCAAATACCACACTTTCTTTCTCCAAAAACTTTATTGCCTCTCTACGTTCATCCCTGAGGGGCAAGTAGTATGTATAGTAGTGAAGTAAGTGTAGTTAAACTGTTCCTGCTTTATTCAAAGTTTTATAGTGTATTTATAAACATTTAAAATTCCTTCTTAGGACTATGTTAAAATCTAGCATTAGTGCTTCACCGTGATGTAACTATCTCCTTGTAAATTGTTCAATTAAAAACAATAATTTATATTATCATTACAATTTCACAGTTGGATTTCTATGCAGTGCTCTTTTTTGTGGATAATAAATAGCTAGAACTAAAAAAGGAAAGGAGGTAAAAACTAAAAGCCTTATCTCATTAAACTTGTTTACAACCAGGTTTGGACCACAGCAATTAAATCTGAGCAAATAACCATACAAATAATAAATAATATGGAAATAAATTAACAAAAGGAAGAAATATATATAATTAAAAATGTCTTGTTCAAAATGTAAAACAGAATTATCCACTGAGGAGCTTGGCAAAAAAATTATATGTGATCAATGTAAAGCACGTTTCTGTCAGACATGTTCTGGTCTTAGAGAGACTGAAATTCGGGTCATGCAACTCAATAGTAGAACATTAAAGCTAAAGTGCGATATGTGTGAAGTTGCCATATCTGATTCTTTAAAACAATTGGAAGAAAATTTTATTAACAAGCTTGAGATCATCCAAAATAATTTCACAACGCTCTTAAATTCTCTTAAAGATGACCTTTACGAGAGCCTAACACAAACTAAGTCCGAGGTAGTAATCCTCAGAGAAAGCCATATCGAGCTAGTTAATCTTCTAACTAATGTTGATTGCCAGATTTTTTCTCCATATCCACATACAATAGGATGCCAATCATCATCGGTAGATAGGAGAAATGAGACAAAAACTACTAAATCTATTAGTTAAAATAATTCCCAACACCCTAAATCTTCACCGGGCTGGCCTGCCCCACTCATGCAGCACATCTACATCTAAATCACCTAATCCATCTTATGCACAGACCACTAAGAAACTCACACACACTAATATAAAAAACAAGAATGTCTCAAATCAGTTGATACAATCTATTAACCAGTTAAATAGCTACAGCAATGGATATAACTCCCAAATTGCAAATAACATGAAGAATTTCATGCCAGGCACAACAAATCAAGAACTTACCGAAGATAATACACAAGTTATTCATCACATCATCACAGATGCTCAATATCAAGTTGTCAATAGGAGAAGAAAGAAAACCAATATAGGCAGCGGCAAAGGAGATGATAAATTTCATGGGAAATCCGAAAATAACAGGAAAATTTGGCTGTTTGTGTCCAGAGTACCCGATGATGTAGGAGCTGAAGATATTATGAACTATGTTAAAACTCACACGAAGACGGCAAATTCCCCAGAACCAACGCATATGGAAAGTAATGTGGCTGTAAAATTATTAAACACGAATAGCACTAGACCTAACAATCAGTCTTTCATGGTGGGAGTTAAACCAGAGTTTCAGGAAATTGTTTACAAATCGAGTTTTTGGCCACGGAAAATTGGTTATGAAAGATTTGACTTTAGAAAAGGGCAACGATTTCTAAGAAATGTACATGATTCCCCGGACTCTAAGCAACCCTCCTCTTTTTTAGACAAAGCCAATTAGAAGTAACAGCATTCAATTTTATACACAAAACTCCAGTGGATAAAATTGACGTCAATACCCAAAATCCAATGGAAGCTTCCAATAAATATAGAAAAACATCGTCCATACAGTTGCATCTTAAAGGTATTCATTTAAATGTACAAGGCATCTCAAATAAAATCTCTAAATTAGAATTACTCACAAGAAATGAAAAGCCTCACTTCTTATTAATAACAGAACATTGGATGAACGCGGACCAGGCTGAAGTCACAGGTCTACCTGGATACTCCCTTCACTCATATTATTGCAGATCCGCATCAATACATGGCGGCTCAGCAATTTACGGACTCAATGATATAACAAGTATCCAAGAAATTAATAACATCAAACAGTTTACTAGCGACTGTTTGTGAATGCTCTGGTGTCAATGTTAAATGCAATTCCACAAAAATCGCTCTCCTAGCTATATACCGATCGCCAAATTCAGAAATAGACTTTTTTGAAACTCCTTGAATTCTATTATCTGTTCAATATTGAAATCACATGAGTACCTTATTATTGGAGGTGATTTCAATATAAACGCCTTGGAGGACTCTAACTCTAAACGTTTATTATTTGATCTCTTTGATAATTTTAATCTAACCTCTAATTTACCACTTGAACCAACTAGATTGTAAATCTGCATTGGACTATATTATTTCCAATATTCTTAATATTATGAGTATAAACCAAGATATTTGTATTTCAGATCACAAGTTACAAATGTTCACAATGAATATTCCAAATCTTTCACAGAGTGTTAAAAGTAAACCGGTGTATGTATACAAAAGGAATTTTACACAACAAAATCTTTTTAACTTATATAACTTACTTTCCATTACTGATTTAAGCCATCTATATAATGCAAGCGAACCTAATCAAGCCTGGGATATTTTTTGGCAAAATTTATTATATTGCTTAGACAAAACCTGTCCACTCATTAAAGTAAAAATTCCTTAGACAAATTTAAAGAACAACTGGGTAGATACAAACATTATAGAAGAAAGTAACGCACTAAAAAATTTATACTGGCTCTCAAAAAATAGCAACGATTCAAATATTAAGGAATCATATAAACTTAGCAAAGAAGCCTATGCCCAAAAGATTAAAATAAAAAAAAAAGGACTACTACCACAATAAACTAAATGATTCTTCCAATATCCCAAAAGAAATTTGGAATATTGTGAATACTAATACTGGTAGAATAAAGAAACCTATTGAGATTGGCTATATAAATCACAATGAAAAAATGATCTCTGATAAACTTGAAATCACCAATTCCTTTTGTAAATATTACACCAAAAGTATCGGAAAACTATTAAACGACTCATGCAACCTTGATGGGAACTGTACAGTTGGTACATTGTGCAACTCTTCTCTGTTTTTTTATGATATCACACCAGATGAAATATCAAATGTTCTAAACAATATGCAAAACAAAAGAAGCACCGGCTTTGATGATATTCCTATAAAGGCACTCAAATATATATCTCGATTCATTATATATCCGTTGTGTTTCATTTTCAATGTATCTATTAAACTAGGAATTTGTCCTGATAAACTGAAATATGCATTAATAATACCACTTCATAAGAAAGGTGATCCTGAATTAGTAGAAAATTATAGGCCAATAACTTTACTATGTTGTTTTTCAAAACTATTTGAGAAAATTGTTCATAATAGGATTATGAAATTTGTCAATAGTTTTAGACTACTATCAGAACGTCAGCATGGATTCCGAGGTGAGCACTCTACAAATACAGCTACTTATGAATTTACAAATTTTATATATAACGCAATTGACAAAAAAGAGTTAGTTCTTGTTTTGTTCTTCAACCTAACCCGGTGTTCGACTGCGTTCTAGCCAACTTTTTGTCTAAAAAAATACAAACCCTAGGTATTAAGAGGATCGTTAAATAAGTGGATCAAGTCATTTTTATCAAATAGGCAAATTTCGGTAAAATTAGGTAATACCATTTCAAATACCTGCAACCTCAATTTAGGAGTTCCGCAAGGAAGCGTACTCTCTATTTTACTTTTTATTTTATTCATCAATGACCTAGAATTTAATATTTCTAATGAACTAAATATCTTTCTAACAATGTTCGCTGACGATACTACCATTTGTATCACTGCCAAATCTATTGAAATGCTTGAAACTACTTCCAACAATCCGCTATCTAGCTTTTATACCTGGTGCTCATCAAATAAATTAATCATTAACATTTCTAAAACTAAATATATGATATTTCAAAACAAAACTGCAGTGCTACAAAATGTTACACTTCAGCTCAACAATGCTAAAATTGAGAAAGTCGCTAGCACTAAATTTCTGGGTCTCCATATAGACGAAAACCTATCTTGGAGAACACACATTGACTACGTAATCTCTAAATTAAATTCAGCTTACTATGTAATACGTAATGTTAAGTCTATAATGGATGTTGATTATCTCCTAAACATCTACTACTCACTAGTGTACTCCCACTTAAAATATTTGATCCTGTACTGGGGTCAATCAACAGACATAAATAGGGTTTTTGTTCAACAAAAAAGAATCCTAAGACTTATTTATTCATATACACCTTTGGAATCCTGCAGACCTCTATTTAAAACAAACAATATATTAACAAACATAATATTTTTAGTCGCAAACTCCTCTATAAATCCTTATTTTACTATAAGGAACCTAACCAGACTGCAACCAACAGCTACTCTCCGGGCTATGTGCCCCGCCGAGCGCTGAATTACAAGTTACAAGCCTGGCGCGTTAAGTGTAATAATTGCATATTACCATCAAAACGCTAATGCTTCGATTGCAACAAACACCAGCCGAAAGACTGATCCTACTTAAAGGAGCTTCCTTGCCAGTCGTCACACACCACTTGCAGACTGCAAGGTAGGTATGCACATTTGAACTATGAAATGAACTTGAAAGTCACTGGCAGGGCCGAGAATAACACCCTGTATATCAAAATAACGACACTTTGTTTAAAAACGAATTTATAAAACTTATTTAGTCACTTTGAACAAAGTTTCGAATTTATTAAAAAAAAAAATTTACACTATATTAATTGTAGGTAACTTTTTGACAATTAGATTTCGACTTGAAAAGTTTTGTTTAATTATTTTTTAATTAATTCAAGCGTTTTTTTTTTGTTTCTGAAAAAATTCATTGGTATTTTATTTATGCACGAGGGCAGAATATTATTATTTAAAATTAAAACGCTTTTTTACAAGGTTTCGGCCCTGGAAGTACCGTAGGTACTGATCTGACTATCACGAGTAACACCGAAGGAACTAACTTGATTTGGGCTCGCGGAGCTCGGTTATTTATACAATAGAACGGTTGAGTTTTTCGTGCCCCGAAAGTCAGGCTGTGACGTGAACCGTAAGGAAATGGCCTTTTCGGTTAAGCACTCGCCGGCTGCTCTTCTGTTCGGAGGCGGGTCGTAGGTTCTTTCGATAACTTTAACTTAACCAACAGTTTATATTGAAGAAAGAGTTGTTAATTTGTAAGCTCTGGGGCGCCAGTCAATTTCTTGACAGAGAAGGGGTTAGAGACCAGAATAAAAAAATTAAGTAATGTATACTAAATATAATAATAGTAAAAAAATGTATAAATACAAAGCCACCAACAAATAATAATATAATACACAGGATAGGGTATAACACAATTGCTAAAATTAGATTTACTAAGCTATGAGGGTGTGAGGCACAAATGGAACAAAAAAAGTTAAAAAGATTAAATTGGTTTTATGGCCTTTTTATATTTCAGATTTTAGAAATAAAAAAGGTACAGTACAAATGACCCTGACCTTGTCAGTAATCCTGAAGGGATAAAGAAATCTCAAAAAAACAAGATGGAATTTAAATTCCCAAACAGCTGTTTAGTTAACAATAAAAAAATATTTAATTATGACGCTTTTCCAAAAAATATTAATCCATTTACGATGCAATACTTTGTCCCTAAATAATGAAATGTTGGAGGCTCCTCCCTGCAGTTGTAAACTAGACCAGTTGTACTTACAGTCGTTAAGGCGAAGGCTGGAGAATTAGAATAGTTACCAACTAGCTGGACCAACAAACCATTCAGCAAAACTAAGCTGGTTGTAAACGATGACCGAACATCTCAGGTGGAACGTCTTAGTTCTTTTAGATTACATGACCCGTTCCGGCATCCACGACAGGTGTTATGTGTCCTCAAGCCACACAAGTGGGTAATACCTGCGACTGGCTTAAATCTTTGAGTGTTAGATTATCGGGTGAGGGTTGGCAAGGCCCTCCAAAAAAAACCTTAGATGTTCTTAGGTTTTCTATTACAGAAAGGTGGTGTCTGCACTTGGCTGGAGTTACAGCAAAAATGCCTCTAGTAACATGGCTATTCCTTTTTTTACTTTGACACAAAAAATGACCAAAAAAATCCGCCACAAAAACTATCATTTTTCCCTCTAATCCGGGGCTACCAATTATAGCATAAAATTCCTATAGTAGAGTAGAGCCAAGTTTGAAATGCCCCATTTGATCTGTCTTTTAATAGACCAGTATTCCTGAGATGTTGTCATTGTATTTTCACACTATTTATTTGTTGGTTATATTAATGTCATCTGACATTGCCTTCCAATTCAAAACTATAGACTGTAGAACCCTCTGTTGTTGTCTTAATTTACTACAATGTATTGAGTGTTGCATAAGGTCGTCAAGTGGAATATGCAAGAAGTCGCATTATAGCCCGGGCGCGCATGAAAAATGGATTATTCAAAAAAATTATGTTACACATCCCCTCTTCCTCGAAAAAAATATTTTAGCTACGCTGAAATATTTTGACAACTTATTTCTGAACCGACACCAATAGAATAATTTTAAACGAACTAACATAACTTACTATCTAATGTTACCTAAACAACGAAAGATTAATAAAGACATATCCGGGTATATCACTTTCCAATATTTATTATTTCAAGCTGAAATAAAAATTATAAGTAACAGATACTTTAAGACAAAATCGGTGTAAAATACATGACACGAACATGTATTGAGACAAAATCGTTTAAAAAGATAAATGACAAGTATACGTTGACAAAATCGTTTTTTAAAAGTACAAGTAATAAATACATATCAGGACAATATCAAAAAAATTAGCAATAGCAAATCTTGAGACAAAATCTACAAAAAAACTAACGGTAATTATTTATTAATCGTAATAGTAAGCTTACTAAAGTCACAATCGGTTTATTCGATGATCCTCTCATTCACTCCCGCATTCGTATCACTTTCATACAAAACCACACACTAGGATTCCTCTAAATCATTGAAGGGCTTAATGTCCTTCACGTGCCAACGACCTACGTTATTTCCGGTCACATCATCTTCAAGTTCGTAGACAAGAGGCGAAACTACTTTAACCACGCGACACAGAATATTTTTGGGCGCTAATTTTGCTGAAAAACCTTGAGCGGCATCTGACAAAACATACTGTTTTTTCCAGACTAGGTCGCCTACTGCATACTCATCTGCTTTACGTTTTCTCAAGTTGTACGCGTGGGAATTCTTTTCGTATGCCTTTTTTAGGTAGTTTGGCCAACTCGTCAGCATATTGTTCTCTATTGAACGGGTTTAAATTATAATCTCTCACGGTTCCCACAGTTCCATAAAATTTTCCATCAACAGGTACATATCGTCCAAAATTTAGATAAACTGGACTATAGCCAGTGGATTCATGGATAGCCGTCCTTAAGGCATAACCAATTTTAGGAATTTCTCGGTCCCAATTCTTATGTTGTTCATCGACAATATAAGAGCGTACCGCAGTACCTACAACTCTATTCACTCTTTCCACTTGGTTCACTTGCGCATGGTACAGGGCATTGTACCAAATACGTACTCCGTACTTTTCACATATGGCTTTAAATTCCTTGCTAGTAAATTGTGAACCATTGTCGCACATTAACATTTGAGGACTGCCAAACATAAGAAAAACGTCATTTTCCAAAAATTTCACTATAATCTTTGAATTTGCCTTACGCATCGGGTGAAGTAACACAAATTTAGAAAAATAATCACACACAACCAAAAGATAACTAAAACCTTGTTTGGATCGAGGCAATGGCCCCCATATATCTACAGAAATGGCTTGCCATGGAAAAGAAACTTGTTTCTGCTTTCCCATAAAACCAGGCCTCGCCGTATTATTTGCCTTTTGCGCAGCGCACACTCGGCAACGCTTTACGTAATTCTTTACGAAGGTCCGCATTTTAGGAAAATAATATAATTCTCTTAGTCTACACAGCGTTTTTAATACACCCAGGTGAGCTGCTGTGGGGTGATTATGTAACGATTCGATTAAAGTTTTACGATAATATTTAGGTACTACTACCTTCCACTCAGGAATATTAACGTTAACCTCATACTCTAGGGAAACATGTTTATAAAGTAACCCACCCTTAATCATCCAGTCGGGATACTCACTGGGATGGTCCGTTACTTTGTTCAACATTTTAAGATACCATTTATCTCTTTTACATTCATCTATCTCCAAGTTCAACATGGATACTTCACTAATAGGTGCTCTTGA
This sequence comes from Leptura quadrifasciata, assembly GCA_963675555.1. Taxonomy (NCBI): domain Eukaryota; kingdom Metazoa; phylum Arthropoda; class Insecta; order Coleoptera; family Cerambycidae; genus Leptura; species Leptura quadrifasciata. The sequence continues at coordinate 88,712,087 of OY776674.1, forward strand.
CAATGCATCGGGTACTACATTCAAAGAACCTTTACGGTGTTCAATAACCATGTCATACTGCTGCAATTTTACCGCCCACCTAGCAAGTCGACCACTTGGGTCCTTCAAACGGTTCAACCACAGTAGACTGTAATGATCGGTTATTACCTTAAAAGTTGTTCCTTCGATGTAACAACGAAATTTATCGACTCCGTGTAACAGTGCAGTTAATTCTTTCTCTGTGGACGTATATTTTCTTTCGGCCGCCGTTAGAGTTCTGCTAGTAAAGGCTATGACGACCTCCTGACCTTCATTCGATAGCTGCGTTAAAATACAGCCTACCCCCGCATCGCTGGCGTCGCACTGGATCGTAAATGGCTTTTTAAAATCGGGACTTACTAAGATGGGTGCCGAGACTAACGCTTCTTTTAGTTTTCGAAAAGATTCCTCTGCCTTCTCATCCCATTGGAGTTTCTGCGATTTTCTCTTTCCTTTCATTAGATTAGTCATAGGGACTGTCAAGTCAGAGAAAAATGGCACAAACCTATGGTACCAGCCACAAAGTCCTAGAAATCTTTTTAATTCGGTGACTGTTTGAGGTCGTGGATAATTTACCATGGCGCTAACTTTTTGTGGGTCGGTTCTCAACCCTGCACCGTCTAGTAAAAAGCCTAAATAACGCAACGAAGATAAACAAAACTCGCACTTGTCTAAATTAATGGTAAGGTTAGCTCCTTTTAGCCGTTCGAACACTTTCAATAATACTTCGATATGTTTTTCAAATGATGGGGTAGCGATTATGATGTCATCTAAATAGACGAAAACAAACGGTTCTAGTTCGTATCCCAACACGGTATCCATTAAACGTTGCTGTGTCTGAGCTGCGTTGTGCAATCCAAATGGCATGACTACGAACTCAAATAATCCTCTTGAAGGTACGACAAACGCTGTCTTCTCACAAGCTGTTTCTTCTAATGGTATTTGCCAGTAAGCACATTTCAGATCTATACTGGAGAGATACCTTGCATTGGTTAATTTACTTAAAATGCTGTCTACTCTAGGAAGTGGATAAGCATCCTTTTTAGTGAGGCTGTTTAGCTTTCGGCCATCAAAGCAAAATCTTAGTTCGCCACTATGCTTCTTTACCAAAAGTACTGGTGAACTCCATGGACTCGTTGAGGGACGTACCACACCCAATTCTAACATTTTGTCTAGTTCTTTTTGTAAATGGTTCAACATATAAGGAGACATGTTATGATGTCGCTGTTTTATCGCCTCAGCATTTCCCGTGTCGATTTTATGAACGATGGCATTTGTTCTACCTAGCTTGGTACCAGATTTCCATGAAATACCGTGAAACTCTGTGATCACATCTTCTAATCTTGTCTTTTGGTCTTCGTTCAATTCAGCTCTACCGTAAACAATTCTCTCTTCCTCCATACCATACACAGAGAAATTTTCATAAAAACAAGGTAATTCATCTCCGTTATTACCAATAAGGTACGAATTTGTTTCATAGTCTAGCTTCACTTGAAATGCTTTGCCAAAGTTGCTACCAAGAATAAGAGTATGTGTTAAAGATGGAACCACAAAGACTCTAATAATTTTCACACAATCACTTACACACACTGGTAAATTCACATAACCTATAATTTCTTGTGGCGCTCCGTCAGCAGTAGTTATGTTTGCCCCATTATAGTCAAAAATTTGCAACTCAAACTTTTTGATTAAACTCATACCTTCATGACCAAACGCTGAATGAGTTGCTCCTGTATCGAGTAATGCGACTACTTGATCACTAAATACATTGACAGAGATGTACGGTCTGTTATCATTCTTCCGAGTAACCAATAACATGTTTATTTCTTCATTCATAGTATCCGTTAACAAAGCAGACTTTTCTTCCTTCTTACCACAAACTTTTCTGTGCTCTTCCAATGGAACTTTATAAAACAATTTCACTTTATTAAGCCACGTTTTCCATTCTTTTGAAGATGTATGTCCTCCCATAACTTTCTTTTTGTGGAAAGTGCAAACTTGCCTGGTTACATTTCTTGACATGTGAGAATTTTTATAGGTCTTTTGAAATTTAGCAGAAAAAGGGAAGCGCCGACCTACGAAGTGTCCCTTGGTGACCCGTTTTTTGAACAACGAGGACAATTCGGTCTAATGACTCCTACTTTGCTGCAACCATAACACTTTGGTGTTCTTTTCTGAGGTGGCAAGCTCTCATGCCTCGACTTCCTTGGACAATCTCTCCTGAGATGACCTACTTCCTTACATAAAAAGCACTGTACGTTAACAGTCGATTTCGTGGAAGACGAAGGCAAATGCGCTAAATCAGGTTCGAGTAAAGATATATTTTTCTTAAAGTTAAAAGAACGTCTCTGATTCTTATTAACCACTCCAGCTTCTTCTAAAGGTCGACATATCTCAGCCAATTTATCTATCGTTGTAATATTTTGCAGGGCTAAGTGTACTTGATATTCCTGCAATAAATTTCCCTTGATGGTTTTAAGTTTTTCTGACTCGGAGGCTTTGACAGTAAGACGTGAAAACAAATTTTCCATTGCACAGATGTATATAATCACCTTTTCATCTTCTCTTTGCATTCGACTTCTAATAGCGTCCCACAGCCTGTCGTCTGAATCACTAGGTAAAAAGTCTCTTCGTAAAGCTGTAACTAACTCATCCCATGAGTTCACGGTGTTTCGTATGCGTCGATACCAGACTCTTGCAGCGCCTTCAAATAATTCCACTGAACACCTGTAGAGAGTTTCTACCGAAACGTTACGAGAATAGCTAAGTTCTTCAACTTGTTCTAAAAATGAGTTGACTGAAGCACGAGTAGTGTCACCATTAAAAGTTAAATTCCATTTGTGAATAGGAAAACTTTTGCTGGAAGTCCCTGTGTCTTCTGGATTCGAGGTGGCCAAACGTTTAGCTTCTCCTTGTCTAATTCTTTCCATTACCTCTTCGACATCATCTTCCAGAATTCCCACAGTAACTAAATTGTCACCACGATAACCACTAATATCATCGTTGATATTTTCTGGTAACCTTTGCAGTCGACCTATCACGTGTATGCAGCAATTCTTGATACGTTTATAAACTTCATTATTAACACCATCAAAGTCTTCAGCCAATTCGGTTAGAGATTTAATACTGTCGTTGATTTCATTCTTCTCGGTGTCAAAATCAAAATTGTTCAGTTTGTAGACAACACCCGGTCTTGCTTTGTCTTTTTGCAATTCTCTCTTCAAAAACTTCCTTTTCTGTGTTAATTCCGCATTGGTAGTAGTCACGCCTCTTATCTTTAATTCATAACCTACTTCATGAGTTCGCAAGTAATAAGGATCCATGTCATAATTAGCGGCCATTTTGTTTTGATTTATGAAAGGAATTGTGTTATAACTCTAAAAAACACAATCAACAGTGCACTTACGTATTACTTCCACAGTAAAATAATAACAATAACACAATAAATTGCTGTAACCCCTTGAATAAATTATCGTTTACAATACACTACTGTATAAAACGTACTAAAATAATAACTCCGTGTACATAACAATACACTAACACACTAAACGTGTTAAAAATATAAACTCCACGTATAACTTTTTAAAAAAATCACACTAAAGCAAAAACTTGTTACGCATCTAACATGTAACCGTCTAAACCACACAACTGGTTACAAAATATAAGACGATATAATCACTAGACACCACCCTAGTAATCAGCCATTTGCATTTATATCCTGACAAACCGTCAACTATTTCTTACCAAAAAAATATTTTACCGAACCCTCAAAAATAAAAGCGCCAATAAGTTTAAACCTGGTAAACCTTTCTAAAAAAATCCTGCCAACCGTTCTCTGGTCACGATTATCAAGTAATTTCAAATCAAGAAACAATTATATAGCTAATATAAACAACAGAGGTGTACTTCAGTTATTTTCAACTTATTAAAAAAATATGGTTCCAAACTCCAGTTGAATAACTATTGAATGCTAATGTTGAGCCCAAATTTTCAAAATTTACTTTTTTTTTTTTATTCTGTCTCTTTAGGAAGTAGGAAGGGTAAAGGGAAAAGCTTACACAGCACCGGCCTCGCCAGACATAAACTATTAGTATTAGTTAACTTGCAAATAACGCTGCAGATTTAAATTAGCTCGAAATTATTTAAATTATTTTCCTACCAGTTAATTTACAAAAAAATTACTAAAATATAGGCCCCTTTAGTTGGGCGCCAAGTTGTGTGACGTGAACCGTAAGGAAATGGCCTTTTCGGTTAAGCACTCGCCGGCTGCTCTTCTGTTCGGAGGCGGGTCGTAGGTTCTTTCGATAACTTTAACTTAACCAACAGTTTATATTGAAGAAAGAGTTGTTAATTTGTAAGCTCTGGGGTGCCAGTCAATTTCTTGACAGAGAAGGGGTTAGAGACCAGAATAAAAAAATTAAGTAATGTATACTAAATATAATAATAGTAAAAAAATGTATAAATACAAAGCCACCAACAAATAATAATATAATACACAGGATAGGGTATAACACAATTGCTAAAATTAGATTTACTAAGCTATGAGGGTGTGAGGCACAAATGGAACAAAAAAAGTTAAAAAGATTAAATTGGTTTTATGGCCTCTCCGGCTATGAATATTTTAACTTCTAGAATATTTCAGATTTTAGAAATAAAAAAGGTACAGTACAAATGACCCTGACCTTGTCAGTAATCCTGAAGGGATAAAGAAATCTCAAAAAAACAAGATGGAATTTAAATTCCCAAACAGCTGTTTAGTTAACAATATGTACATTTGCCATACAAAAATAATCCGTGGCAAACGAGCCTTCATAGGTGAACATATTGTTTTATTACGTTGAATTTCATATTTATTTCTACTGTCATAAAAATAAAGATTATTTCCAAATTCCCATTTGTACCCCCACCAAATTTCTTCCACTGTTTTTTAAGTACCCATATGAACATTTTCCATATAAAAATGATCCGTGACAAACGAGCTTTCATAGGTGAACAAGTCATTCATTACTCGAATTAGAACACTTTTTAACATTAAATACATCCATTAAAGTAGTTTGCATTACAGAGCATTGGTTAAAATCTGACGAGATTGGGTGTTACAATATAAGTCAGTTTAACATGGTAAGTCATTACTGTAGATTAAATACAAAAAACGGGGGCTGTTGTATATACGTTCACAATAGTCTACAAGCTAATGAAATTACGAACTTAGTTATGAAATCTGTTGAACAAATATGTGAAATATCTGCTTGTTACATAAAACAGCTTAATCTGATTGTAATTGCCATTTATAGATCCACAAAACAGATAAATGTTGATGATTTTCTGCAAATAATGTTTACTGTCCTAATAAATGCTGAAAATTATAGCATAAATACCAATATACTTCTTGCTGGTGACTTTAATGTACATTTTAATCAGGAAAAAAATACTAACACATTAAAAGTTAATCATCTGTTCATGAATTTTGGATTACATCAACAAATTTACGAGCATACACATGATAAAGGAAACTGTTTAGACAATATTTTTGTAAATTTTAATTGTCCGAATGCATCAATTATTAGTTTAGGGATTTCAGACCATAGTGGTCTTATTCTAGAGCTATTCGAAAATATTTACAATACAGAAACAAATACTTTAAAATTAAATAGAAAATATAGCAATAGTAATGTTGAACAACTTATATTTTACTTAGGCAAGGAAACATGGTTCGATGTTTACAACAATAATACAGCGGAAGGGAAGTTTAGTGCTTTTCACAACACATTCATATATTACTACAATCTATGTTTTCCATTAGTACCCGCAGGGGATAAATATAAATGTACAAAAAACTGGGTAACTCCTGAGGTCACTATTGCCAAAAATAGGTTATTGTTTTTGTACAGCTGTTACAGACAGCGTCCCACTGATCAACACAGGGAAATTTATAGGAAATATAAAACAGAATACAACAAACTATTAACACAGGCCAAACAAAACTATCACCTGAACCGCCTAAATAAATCGGATAACTATAGTAAAACCGTATGGGATATAATAAATCTTGAAACAGGTAGGAAAAACAAACAAACCACGTACCCCGATAATTTAACTGCTGATCATTTTAATAAATTTTTTATAAACAATGCAGAATCTCTTGTACAAAATTTGCCAACATCTAAAACCAATACTGAGAACTTCATGAATAGAAATATGCAAAATAGGAATTCAATGTTCTTCAATCCTGTTACATCTGAGGACATAAAAATAATAATTAATAAATTGAAAAATAAGAAAACTGAAGATATATATGGCATAAATATATATATAATAAAAAAATGTGTAAATCTGCTCAGTGAACCGTTGGCTGATTTAACAAATGCATGCATTGTTGAAGGGCACTTTCCTGCCTTATTGAAAAAGGGGAAAGTGATTCCTTTACATAAAAAGGGGGATAACACACAACCCCAAAATTACCGACAGATCTCAATTTTACCATCTATATCAAAAATTATAGAAACTGTGATGTATAACAACTTGATTATTTATCTGGACTCAAATTCAATATTAAGTGCTCAACAATTCGGTTTTAGGCGGGGACTGTCTACTTCAGACGCAATCTTATCTTTAACCAACATCATTAAAAACTCATTTGAAAACAGAGATCAATGCCTAGGAATATTTACGGACCTAACTGCAGCATTTGACTGTGTTGAATATAACATCTTATTAAATAAACTAGAATTTTATGGCATTCGGGGGAATTGCTTAAATTTATTTAGATCTTACTTAGACAATAGACAACAGCTAGTACAGTGTGGAAATAATAAAAGCCAAATGATGGAAATTAAGAGAGGAGTACCACAGGGATCAGTGTTGGGTCCGTTACTCTTCCTTGTCTACATAAATGATTTGCCTGAATCTTTACAAACAATTAATGTGAAAACTGTAATGTACGCGGATGACGCAACTTTTGTGTCCACTGTAGACAAGGGTGATGATTATCAGCATATCCTCTACAGCATCATTGAAAAAGCAAAAGCCTGGTTTGCACCCAATCAACTAGTATTAAATGAAGGTAAAACTGTAAGTTTGCTATTTGAGTCCAGATCAAGCAACAGTACAAATCAAGACATAAACAACGTCAAATTCTTAGGTGTTAATATAGATGTAAATTTAATATGGGATGAACATATCACAGTTCTTAGTGGAAAGCTAAGTAAATCTATATATGCTATTAGGAAAATAAGGAACACCTTAAATGACCAAGCAGCCTTAACAACCTATCTCTCACTTTTTCATCCGCTCCTCACTTACGGGACATTGGCTTGGGGTAATGCGGCACACAGTCACTTACAAAAATTATTTGTAATCCAAAAGTCAGCAGTAAGAAGTATAGTCAATGCTAAATGGGACGAAACATGTAAACCAATATTTGTATCACTAAAAATTATGTCATTATTTTCGATTATTGTGTATCAAAACTTACTTTATGTGAAACAAAACCTACAAAGTTACGTCACACATAACGAAATTCATGAACATGATACAAGAAATAAGCTCAACCTGCTAACACCGCAAAACAGACTTCACAGAACTAATAACATTGGAATTGGTTTATACAACTCTTTGCCACTGCACTTCCGCAATCTCTCAATGATGAAATTCAAAAATAAATTAAAAAATATACTAACTCGAAATTGCCTCTACAACATACACGAGTTTTCTCAACTCATCATAGAAAATGGAAATATTTTTTCTCAGTGAAAATTAATTTTATACCTTTGTTCTAAATTTATGTAGTTTGTTATTCTATAAGTTTGTATTTTTACTATTTTAATATTTTTACTATTTATATTGTATTTTGTATTTTTACTATTTTAATATTTTACTATATTTATACTGTAGTTTAACTCTGTGACTTGTCTATAAATGTATAAATTTCATAGGATGAATAAAGATTATTATTATTATTATTATTATTGAATTTCAAATTTATTTTACTGTCACATAAATAAAGATTGTTCCCCAAATTCCCAGCTGTACCTCAACAAATTTTTCCCAGAGTTTTCTGACGCCCTTATATACATTTGCCATACAAGAATAATCCGTGGCAAACGAACCTTTAAAAATGAATTCGAAATTCAATGTAATAAACGATTTGTTCACCTATGAAGGCTCGTTTGTCACGGATTATTTTTGTATAGCAAATGCACATAAGGGTCTTAAGAAACTGTAGGAAAAATTTGGTGGGGGTGCAAATGGGAATTTGGAAGAAATCTTTATTTTTATGAGAGTTGAAATAAATATGAAATTCAATGTAACAATCAATTTGTTCTCCTATGAAGGCTCGTTTATCACGGATTATTTTTGCATGGCAAATGTACATAAGTGTCTTAAGAAACTGTAGGAAAAATTTGGTGGGGGTACAAATGGGAATCTGGAAGAAATCTTTATTTTTATGAGAGTAGAAACAAATATGAAATTCAATGTAATAAACAATTTGTTCACCTATGAAGGCTCGTTTGTCACGGATTATTTTTGTATGGAAAATGTACATAAGGGTCTTAAGAAACTGTAGGAAAAATTTGGTGGGGGTACAAATGGGAATTTGGAAGAAATCTGTATTTTTATGAGAGTAGAAATAAGTATGAAATTCAATGTAATAATCAATTTGTTCACCTATGAAGGCTCGTTTGTCACGGATTATTTTTGTATGGAAAATGTACATAAGGGCCTTAAGGAACTGTGGAAAAAAATTTGGTGGGAGTACCAATGGGAATTTGGAAAAAAACTTTATTTGTATTACTGTAAAAATAAATTTGAAATTCAATGTAATAAACGATTTGTTCACCTATGAAGGCTCGTTTGTCACGGATTATTTTTGTATAACAAATGTACATAAGGGTCTTAAGAAATTGTACGAAAAATTTGGTGGGGGTACAGATGGGAATTTGGAAAAAAAATTTATTTGTATTACTGTAAAAATAAATTTGAAATTCAATGTAATAAACGATTTGTTCACCTATGAAGGCTCGTTTGTCACGGATTATTTTTATATGGCAAATGTACATAGGGGTCTTAAGAAACTGTAGGAAATATTTGGTGGGGGTACAAATGGGAATTTGGAAAAAATCTTCGTTTCTATAACAGTAGAAATAAATATGAAATTCAATGTACTATACAATTTGTTCACCTATGAAGGCTCGTTTGTCACGGATTATTTTTGCATGGCAAATGTACATAAGGGTCTTAAGAAACTGTAGGAAAAATTTGGTGGGGGTACAAATGGGAATTTGGAGAAAATATTTATTTGTATTACTGTAACAATAAATTTGAAATTCAATGTAATAAACGATTTGTTCACCTATGAAGGCTCGTTTGTCACGGATTATTTTTATATGGCAAATGTACATAGGGGTCTTAAGAAACTGTGGGAAAAATTTGGTGGGGGTACAAATGGGAATTTGCAAAAAATCTTTATTTGTATAACTGTAAACATAAATTTGAAATTCAATGTAATAAACGATTTGTTCACCTATGAAGGCTCGTTTGTCACGGATTATTTTTGTATGGAAAATGTACATAAGAGCTTTAAGGAACTGTGGAAAAAATTTGGTGGGGGTACAAATGGGAATTTGGAAAAATCTTCGTTTTTATAACAGTAGAAATAAATATGAAATTCAATGTACTATACAATTTGTTCACCTATGAAGGCTCGTTTGTCACGGATTATTTTTGCATGGCAAATGTACATAAGGGTCTTAAGAAACTGTAGGAAAAATTTGGTGGGGGTACAAATGGGAATTTGGAAAAAATATTTATTTGTATTACTGTAACAATAAATTTGAAATTCAATGTAATAAACGATTTGTTCACCTATGAAGGCTCGTTTGTCACGGATTATTTTTGTATGGCAAATGTACATAAGGGTCTTAAGAAACTGTTGGAAAAATTTGGTGGGGGTACAAATGGGAATTTGGAAGAAATCTTTATTTTTATGAGAGTAGAAATAAATATGAAATTCAATGTAATAATCAATTTGTTCACCTATGAAGGCTCGTTTGTCACGGATTATTTTTATATGGCAAATGTACATAGGGGTCTTAAGAAACTGTGGGAAAAATTTGGTGGGGGTACAAATGGGAAGTTGGAAAAAATCTTTATTTGTATTACTGTAAAAATAAATTTGAAATTCAATGTAATAAAAGATTTGTTCACCTATGAAGGCTCGTTTGTCACGGATTATTTTTATATGGCAAATGTACATAGGGGTCTTAAGAAACTGTGGGAAAAATTTGGTGGGGGTACAAATGGGAATTTGGAAAAAATCTTTATTTGTATAACTGTAAACATAAATTTGAAATTCAATGTAATAAACGATTTGTTCACCTATGAAGGCTCGTTTGTCACGGATTATTTTTGTATGGCAAATGTACATAAGGGTCTTAAGAAACTGTAGGAAAAATTTGGTGGGGATGCAAATGGGAATTTGGAAAAAATCTTTATTTTTATGAGAGTAGAAATAAATATGAAATTCATTGTAATAAACAATTTGCTCACCTATGAAGGCTCAATGCAATAAACGATATGTTCACCTATGAAGGCTCGTTTGCCACTGATTACTTGTGTATGGCAAATGTACATGAGTGTCTTAAGAAACTGTGGGAAAAATTTGTTGGGGTACAACTGGGTATTTGGGAAAATATCTTTATTTATATGACGGTAAAAATAAATTTGAAATTCAATGTAATAAACAATTCACTCGCGTATGAAGGCTCGTCTGTCACGGATTGTTTTTGTATGGCAAATGTATATGAGGGTCCCAGGAAACTGTAGGAAAAATTTGGTGGGATACAGTTGGGAATTTGGGAAACAATCTTTATTTATTTGACAGTAAAATAAATTTGAAATTCAATGTAATAGACGCTTTGTTCGCCTCGTTCGTCACGAAGAAATTTTTTTAATGTATATATTGACTATGTAATACTATAGGAAAACTTTTATAGGGGTAAAATTGGGAATTTATAATAAAGCTGTCTCTTATAGTAAAAATATTTTTTTAAGAGAGCTTTTATTTAAATGCTCTAAAAAGTAGAAAATAAACTTTGAAGTAAATCAAATTCATCATTTTGTTACATTATATAATTTTTTTTATGATATAAAAGCTTGTCGCCAGATTTTCCTGTGTAAGGGAGATTGTTCGCGACGAGCTTTTATATCATAAACAAACTATATAATGGATCAAAATGATGGATTTGATTTGCTTCAACGTTTATTTTCTACTTCTTAGAACGTTTAAATAAAACCTTTTTTTAAATAATTTTATTTTTTACCTTTTAGTCTTCATATGCTGTAATCCTCAGATATCGATTTTGAGACGAATCGGATCATAAACGGTAAAGTCGTCCGCCATCTGGAACTAAATTTTTTACTGGAAATTCGTAATCCGCGATCCTGAAAACCCCCAGATATCGATTTTGATCTATTTGAACGTAAATGACAAAAGTCGTCGGCCATATTGGCGCCGCCATTTTGAATTTCCTTATTTTGACTGAAAATTCATAATAAGCGACCTAGAAAACCCCCAGATATCGATTTTGAGTTGAATCGGATCTTAAACGGTAAAACCGGTCGCCATCTTGAAGCCGCCATCTTGTTTTTTTCTTATATGAAGATGTTAAAGTGTATTGTCACGAGACTTATACACATGTGCAAAATTTCAAAGCCGTAACATAATGTTATAGTGGACGTATGTCGTTGCGTTTTACACGCCCTACACTGGTGGGATAGAATTTCCTCTACGTCAGCATTTGTGGATGAAATTTTGTGGATATCTTCACCTTAATAAATAAAGATTCTTTCCAAATTCCCATTTGTACCCCCACCAAATTCTTCCCACAGTTCCTTAAGACCCTTATGTACATTTTCCATATAAAAATAACCCGTGACAAACGAGCCTTCATATGTGAACAAATTGTTTATTACATTGAATTTCATATTTATTTCTATTCACATAAAAATAAAGATTTCTTCCAAGTTCCCATTTGTACCCCCACCAAATTTTTCCTACACTTTCTTAAGACCCTTATGTACATTTGCCATGCAAAAATAGTCCGTGACAAACGAGCCTTCATAGGTGAACAAATTGTTTAGTACATTGAATTTCATATTTATTTCTACTGTTATAAAAACGAAGATTTTTCCAAATTCCCATTTGTACCCCTACCAAATTTTTCCTACAGTTTCTTAAGACCCTTATGTACATTTGCTATACAAAAATAATCCATGACAGACGAGCCTTCATAGGTGAACAAATCGTTTATTACATTGAATTTCAAATTTATGTTTACAGATATACAAATAAAGATTTCTTCCAAATTCCCATTTGTACCCCCACCAAATTCTTCCCACAGTTCCTTAAGACCCTTATGTACATTTTCCATACGAAAATAATCCGTGACAAACGAGCCTTCATATGTGAACAAATTGTTTATTACATTGAATTTCATATTTATTTCTATTCTCATAAAAATAAAGATTTCTTCCAAATTCCCATTTGTACCCCCACCAAATTTTTTCTACAGTTTCTTAAGACCCTTATGTACATTTGCCATGCAAAAATAGTCCGTGACAAACGAGCCTTCATAGGTGAACAAATTGTTTAGTACATTGAATTTCATATTTATTTCTACTGTTATAAAAACGAAGATTTTTTTCCAAATTCCCATTTGTACCCCCACCAAATTTTTCCCACAGTTCCTTAAGGCCCTTATGTACATTTTTCACACAAAAATAATCCGTGGCAAACGAGCCTTCATAGGTGAACAAATTGTTTATTACATTGAATTTCATATTTATTTCTACTCTCATAAAAATAAAGATTTCTTCCAGATTCCCATTTGTACCCCCACCAAATTTTTTCCACTGTTTCTTAAGACGCATATGAACATTTTCCATATAAAAATAATCCGTGACAAACGAGCTTTCATAGGTGAGCAAGTCATTCATTACATTGAATTTCAAATTTATTTTACTGTCACATAAATAAAGATTGTTTCCCAAATTCCCAGCTGTACCTCAACAAATTTTTCCCAGAGTTTCCTGACGCCCTTATATACATTTGCCATACAAGAATAATCCGTGGCAAACGAACCTTTAAAAATAAATTCGAAATTCAATGTAATAAACAATTTGTTCACGTATGAAGGCTCGTTTGTCACGGATTATTTTTTATTGCAAATGTATATAAGGGCCTCAGGAAACTCTGAGAAAAATTGGTTGGGGTACAACTGGGAATTTGGAATTTTTTTTATTTGTATTACTGTAAAAATAAATTTGAAATTCAATGTAATAAACAATTTGTTCACTTGTGAAGACTCGTTTGTCACGGATTATTTTTATATGGAAAATGTACATAAGGGTCCCAAGGAACGGTGGGAAAAATTTGGTGGGGGTATAAATGGGAATTTGGAAAGAATCTTTATTTGTATAACCGTAAACATGCATTTGAAATTCAATGTAATAAACGATTTGTTCACCTATTAAGGCTCGTTTGTCACGGATTATTTTTGTATAGCAAATGTACATAAGGGTCTTAAGAAACTGTAGGAAAAATTTGGTGGGGGTACAAATGGGAATTTGGAAAAAATCTTTATTTATATTACTGTAAAAATGAATTGGAAATTCAATGTAATAAACGATTTGTTAACCTATGAAGGCTCGTTTGTCACGGATTATTTTTATATGGCAAATGTACATAGGGATCTTAAGAAACTGTAGGAAAAATTTGGTGGGGGTACAAATGGGAATTTGGAAAAAATTTTCGTTTTTATAACAGTAGAAATAAATATGAAATTCAATGTAATAATCAATTTGTTCACCTATGAAGGCTCATTTGTCACGGATTATTTTTGTATGGAAAATGTACATAAGGGCCTTAAGGAACTGTGGGAAAAATTTGGTGGGGGTACAAATGGGAATCTGGAAGAAATCTTTATTTTTATGAGAGTAGAAATAAATATGAAATTCAATGTAATAAACAATTTGTTCACCTATGAATGCACGTTTGTCACGGATTATTTTTGTATGGAAAATGTACATAAGGGCCTTAAGGAACTGTGGGAAAAATTTGGTGGGGGTACAAATGGGAATTTGGAAAAAATCTTTATTTGTATAACTGTAAACATAAATTTGAAATTCAATGTAATAAACGATTTGTTCACCTATGAAGGCTCATTTGTCACGGATTATTTTTGTATGGAAAATGTACATAAGGGCCTTAAGGAACTGTGGGAAAAATTTGGTGGGGGTACAAATGGGAATCTGGAAGAAATCTTTATTTTTATGAGAGTAGAAATAAATATGAAATTCAATGTAATAAACAATTTGTTCACCTATGAATGCACGTTTGTCACGGATTATTTTTGTATGGAAAATGTACATAAGGGCCTTAAGGAACTGTAGGAAAAATTTAGTAGGGGTACAAATGGGAATTTGGAAAAAATCTTCGTTTTTATAACATTAGAAATAAATATGAAATTCAACGTACTAAACAATTTGTTCACCTATGAAGGCTCGTTTGTCACGGACTGTTTTTGCATGGCAAATATACATAAGGGTCTTAAGAAACTGTAGGAAAAATTTGGTGGGGGTACAAATGGGAATCTGGAAGAAATCTTTATTTCTATGAGAGTAGAAATAAATATGAAATTCAATGTAATAATCAATTTGTTCACCTATGAAGGCTCGTTTGTCACGGATTATTTTTGTGTGGAAAATGTACATAAGGGCCTTAAGGAACTGTGGGAAAAATTTGGTGGGGGTACAAATGGGAATTTGGAAAAAATCTTCGTTTTTATAACAGTAGAAATAAATATGAAATTCAATGTACTTAAACAATTTGTTCACCTATGAATGCTCGTTTGTCACGGACTATTTTTGCATGGCAAATATACATAAGGGTCTTAAGAAACTGTAGGAAAAATTTGGTGGGGGTACAAATGGGAAACTGGAAGAAATCTCTATTTTTATGAGAGTAGAAATAAATATGAAATTCAATGTAATAAACAATTTGTTCACCTATGAAGGCTCGTTTGTCACGGATTATTTTTGTGGAAAATGTACATAAGGGCCTTAAGGAACTGTGGGAAAAATTTGGTGGGGGTAGAAATGGGAATTTGGAAAAAACTTTATTTGTATTACTGTAAAAATAAATTTGAAATTCAATGTAATAAACGATTTGTTCACCTATGAAGGCTCGTTTGTCACGGATTATTTTTATATGGCAAATGTACATAGGGGTCTTAAGAAATTGTAGGAAAAATTTGGTGGGGGTACAAATGGGAATTGGGAAAAAATCTTCGTTTTTATAACAGTAGAAATAAATATGAAATTCAATGTACTAAACAATTTGTTCACCTATGAATGCTCGTTTGTCACGGACTATTTTTGCATGGCAAATATACATAAGGGTCTTAAGAAACTGTAGGAAAAATTTGGTGGGGGTACAAATGGGAAACTGGAAGAAATCTCTATTTTTATGAGAGTAGAAATAAATATGAAATTCAATATAATAAACAATTTGTTCACGTATGAAGGCTCGTTTGTCACGGATTATTTTTGTATGGAAAATGTACATAAGGGCCTTAAGGAACTGTGGGAAAAATTTGGTGGGGGTACAAATGGGAATTTGGAAAAAATCTTTATTTGTATAACTGTAAACATAATATTTGAAATTCAATGTAATAAACGATTTGTTCACCTATGAAGGCTCGTTTGTCACGGATTATTTTTGTATGGCAAATGTACATAAGGGTCTTAAGAAACTGTAGGAAAAATTTAGTAGGGGTACAAATGGGAATTTGGAAAAAATCTTCGTTTTTATAACATTAGAAATAAATATGAAATTCAACGTACTAAACAATTTGTTCACCTATGAAGGCTCGTTTGTCACGGACTATTTTTGCATGGCAAATATACATAAGGGTCTTAAGAAACTGTAGGAAAAATTTGGTGGGGGTACAAATGGGAATCTGGAAGAAATCTTTATTTCTATGAGAGTAGAAATAAATATGAAATTCAATGTAATAATCAATTTGTTCACCTATGAAGGCTCGTTTGTCGCGGATTATTTTTGTGTGGAAAATGTACATAAGGGCCTTAAGGAACTGTGGGAAAAATTTGGTGGGGGTACAAATGGGAATTTGGAAAAAATCTTTGTTTTTATAACGTAGAAATAAATATGAAATTCAATGTACTAAACAATTTGTTCATCTATGAAGGCTCGTTTATTACGGATTATTTTTGCATGGCAAATGTACATAAGGGTCTTAAGAAACTGTAGGAAAAATTTGGTGTGGGTACAAATGGGAATCTGGAAGAAATCTTTATTTTTATGAGAGTAGAAATAAATATGAAATTCAATGTAATAAACAATTTGTTCACCTATGAAGGCTCGTTTGTCACGGATTATTTTTGTATGGAAAATGTACATAAGGGTCTTAAGGAACTGTGGGAAGAATTTGGTGGGGGTACAAATGAGAATTTGGAAAAAATCTTTATTTGTATTACTGTAACAATAAATTTGAAATTCAATGCAATAAAACACCTATGAAGGCTCGTTTGCCACTGATTACTTTTGTATGGCAAATGTACATGAGGGTCTTAAGAAACTGTGGGAAAAATTTGTTGGGGTACAACTGGGTATTTGGGAAAATATCTTTATTTATATGACAGTAAAAATATTCAATTCAATTCAATATTCAATTCAATGTAAATTCAAATTCAATGTAATAAACAATTTACTCGCGTATGAAAGTTCGTCTGTCACGGATTGTTTTTATATGGCAAATGTATATAAGAGTCCCAGGAAACTATAGGAAAAATTTGGTGGGATATAGTTGGGAATTTGGGAAACAATCTTTATTTATTTCGCTTCGTTCGTCACGAAGAAATTTTTTTAATGTATATATTGACTATGTAATACTATAGGAAAACTTTTATAGGGGTAAAATTGGGAATTTATAATAATGCCGTCTTCGAAATATGGTAAAAAATTATATAAAAAATATTTTTTTGAGAGAGCTCTTATTTAAATTCTCTAAAAAGTAGAAAATAAACTTTGAAGTAAATCAAATTCATCATTTTGTTACATTATATAATTTTTTTTTATGATATAAAAGCTTGTCGCCAGATTTTCCTGTGTAAAGGAGATTGTTCGCGACAAGCTTTTTATATCATAAACAAATTATATAATGGATCAAAATGATGGATTTGATTTGCTTCAACGTTTATTTTCTACTTCTTAGAACGTTTAAATAAAAGCTTTTTTTAAATATTTTTTACATAATTTTATTTTTTACTTTTTAGTCTTTTCATATGCTGTAATCCTCAGATATCGATTTTGAGACGAATCGGATCATAAACGGTAAAGTCGTCCGCCATCTTGAACTAAATTTTTTACTAGAAATTCGTAATCCGCGACCCCGAAAACCCCCAGATATCGATTTTGATCTATTTGAACGTAAGTGACGAAAGTCGTCGGCCATATTGGCGCCGCCATTTTGAATCTTTATTTTGACCGAAAATTCATAATCCGCGACCTAGAAAACCGCCAGAGATCGATTTTGAGTTGAATCGGATCTTAAACGATAAAGTCGTCCGCCATCTTGAAATCGCCATCCTGAACAAAATTTTTTTACTGGAAATTCGTAATCGGCGAACCCGAAAACTCCCAGATATCAATATTGATCGATTTGGACCATAAATGACAAAATTCATCCGCCATATTGGCGCCGCCATTTTGAATTTCTGAATTTTGATCAAGAATTCATAATTGGGGATTTCGAAAACACCCAGATATCTATTTTGAGTCGAATCGGATCGTAAACGGTAAAGTCGTCTGCCATCTTGAAGCCGCCATCTTGTTTTTTTCTTATATGAAGATGTTAAAGCGTATTGTCACGAGACTTATACACATGCAAAATTTCAAAGCCGTAACATAATGTGATAGTGCACGTATGTCGTAGCGTCTTACACGCCCTACACTGGTGGGATAGAATTTCCTCTACGTCAGCATTTGTGGATGAAATTTTGTGGATATCTTCACCTTAATGATAGAAGGGAAGTACTGTAACACTTGAAACGGTCACCTATCTAAGTACTAACCACACGTAACGTTACTTTACATCACATATCGAAGTATGTACATGGTAAAGACTCATCTATGCTCGCCTCCACCTTTCAAGTTAATATAATAATAATATTTATTAGCTTGGCTAAATTACAAAGTTACATACATAATAACACCACCGTTAATAAACATAAATTTGAATAAGGACATGTAACGAAGTGTTTTTCGTTACCCAAATATGCCCAAGATTTATTTTATTTAATTTCTTAAATATTTTATAGAAATTGCTGTGTTATATTTAATTTCGATTATTCCGTATAAATTGTACCGCTAACAGCGAATTAGTTAGAAAATAATTAATATTTGTGTGATTGTCAATACCGCGTAAAAGTATTTCAATTGTAAGGTGCTGATGCACTCAGGCTAAGGGGGACAGCGCGGCGGGAGGAAATAGTATAGGCTCGCGGTCTGCAAGCAAACACAGCAGTGATCGATCGACACGCGCGCGAGGTGGTTGAGTGCGCTCCAGAAATAAATCACGCAGTGTTTCCACAAAAGTAAGGTAAATTTTTATAAGTCCACAAATCGTCGTGGCATTATTTTTCTAAGTCCCAAAATGTTTTAAAATATTTTACAAGTCCGTTTGACGTCACCCATGCGACGTCACGCTTTCTGTACCCGGGAATAATTTAATTATTCCGCATTTAGTCTTCTGGCTGCCGTCCCACGAGGTACACGTGTCGGCTGTTTGCTTTGGTGCTGTAGCGAAAATATCACAAGTCCACAATTCAGGTAACATTTATTTTTCTAAGTCCGTAAAATCAATATTTGAATTATTTTTCTAAGTCCACAAATCCATTGTGGAATTATTCTTCTAAGTCCTCAAAGACATTTCAAATATTTTTACAAGTCCAGCTGACGTCACAGTGATCCACCGCGCACCTATTTTCCGCCCCACTCCTTCCTCTCTGAAGGCAGTAATTAAATTCACACCGACCAGTTAGTCTTCCCGATTGACTCAAAGCCAGCAGACGTGTTCATGCTAAATATTTTAAGCCGCCAGGTAACTTTTATTTTTCTAAGTCCGTAAAATCTGTATTTGCAATATTTTTCTAAGTCCACAAATCCATCGTGGAATTATTCTTCTAAGTCCACAAATCCGTAGTGGAATATAAGTCTGCAAAATGTTTCAAATATTTTATTAAGTCCATTTAATGTCGCAGTGATCCATCGCGCATCTGTTTTCCACTGATTCTCCCACTCCTTCCTCTCTGAAGGCAGTAATTAAATTCAAACCGACCAGGGAGTCGCCCCGATCGACTCAAAGCAACTAGACGTGTTTCGTCCAAGTCTGGAACACCAGGCACAATACTTGTCATATATTAATTCCCAGCCGCGGAATTTTCCACAATTTTGTAACCACGCATCCAATTGGCGCATTTCTCCCGCTGCTCTAATAAGCTGCTTAATTATAGAAAAGTTCCTGTAAGCAAAGATAGAGAGTCACTCCGATCTGACAACCTTCCCCAGCAGACGTGCCTGAATCCAGTCCAAGAAGTAAGTACGACCATAGGAGCGAGATAACGGAATGGAGAAACTTGGCTAGTGCAACAACTTACTGTATGCTAATCATACCTTGATCTTTCAGCATTGTCTTGTTCTGTAAAATCATCACTGTTACTCGTAGGTGCTTCACCATGTATCTTCGGAGCTCTGGGAGCACTGAAAAGTAACAGATCTGTTCTCTAATCATACTTTACCTTTCCAGTATTCCGTCTCGAGGGAAGCCGTTCTGCAAATCGTCACTGTTACTCGTAGGTGCTCACCATGTATCTTCGGAGCTCTGGGAGCACTGAAAAGTAACAGATCTGTTCTCTAATCATACTTTACCTTTCCAGTATTCCGTCTCGAGGGAAGCCTTTCTGCAAATCGTCACTGTTACTCGTAGGTGCTTACCATGTATCTTCGGAGCTCTGGGAGCACTGAAAAGTAACAGATCTGTTCTCTAATCATACTGTTACGTGTTTACAGTTTTCCAGTAAACACTCTGTGGGTTTAAATAATTTGCAACAAGAATTTTCACTAACCACTACTTTATTTATCACTAAAATTACACTAGTATATACTTAAAACTCACAACTAATAATAACTTAATCTAATATAAATTCACTACTGTTAAAACACTATGTACTTTACTTTTCTTCCTAAACTTGTCAACTCTTGTCTAACCTAAAAACTCTGTCTGTTTACTTCACTGAACTGACTGTTCCCCCATCTGCTGGATTCACCTCTTTATATACACACTTGGAATCCTTCCAGAACTCTTTTCTAGAATCCTCCATAGTTTTCTACTATATACTAGATGATTGTTCGTCAATTGGCTCATAGACGGCGCCACCATACAGGTTTCCTTTCATCTTGAACAGGAACTTAATCACATCTTTCCTCGTTAGAGGGCAGCACATAACAATACTTTACCTTTCCAGTATTCCGTCTCGAGGGAAGCCGTTCTGCAAATCGTCACTGTTACTCGTAGGTGCTCACCATGTATCTTCGGAGCTCTGAGAGCACTGAAAAGTAACAGATCTGTTCTCTAATCATACTTTACCTTTCCAATATTCCGTCTCGAGGGAAGCCGTTCTGCAAATCGTCACTGTTACTCGTAGGTGCTCACCATGTATCTTCGGAGCTCTGGGAGCACTGAAAAGTAACAGATCTGTTCTACTAACCATACCTTACCTTTACAGGGAACTAATAATAATATCTTGTATGTTTTAGCTTATATCAAGGAACTGTCACTGCACACACTAGCCAAGTATTCTGTATTTCCTCATATACTGTTATACTGTAGATTTATTTTTATGATTGTGGTCTTGCTTCATTCTGCCTGGTATCCATATCTAGTCTGCACCCTGTTATCGCTTTATTAAATCGCCCACGTACCGCCGCTTACTTTGTGCTAACACTTTGCCATTTGCTTAGTGCTAATGTTTTAAATAGTAGTTTGTGCTTGTTATCCTTGTCGCCTGAGTCATTTGGTACTAGATTTTTGCTTGCTCCTCTCGGTAACCAGTAACTAGTAAATTTTAATAGTAACTAAGTAGTTAAAGAAAATTTAGAATTGTACATAGTAGGATTATCGTAATATATTAATTTTATTGAAAACTCTGAGTTTTACTGTCTGTGTGTGAACGTCTAATTTCCCATATATTGACCCACTGGAATAAAGTTTCTCCACTTGAGCTGCTCAGCCTCGCGTACTCGGCTTGAGGGTAGTGTGTCCTATCACTTAAACTAGGACTGGCGCCCGGGTAATTCGAAAACTTGTTTCCGAAGCTCGTGTGTCAAAGAGTGGCCGCGCCTTTTCTCCACGTCAACATGCGAGGTGGAGAAAAACGCGTCACAGACAAAAGACAAACACAATTCAAACAGGCCATGTATCTTTAACATACTGCGCACACAGGTTCTTAAATTAAATGAAATTATTACAATTTTTTATAATATTAGGTATATCATTGTATAATTTGAGTCCTTTTATAAATAACTGATTTTCACCACATCTAAAATGATCACGATTTCATGTGTGATATTCATGAACTTCATATACAAATGTGCAAAACTGCAAAAGGTGTTGAAGCAACATGTTATTTAAAAGCTTAAACGAAAAAATAAAAACATTCAATAATCAAATTTTGTTTAACAGATAATAGGTTTAAAGAGTCTAACATAAAATTTATTTGTGTATAAATATCACAATTTAATATTGTTCGTAATGCTAAATTCTGTTTTACCGGTAGCATATTTAGTTGATTATTATAAAGTGTAAACAGATAGTGGGACAATATGTAAAATGCGGAAGAATTATTGTTTTGTATATTAATAATTTTGTCCAAGTACTTAAATTATTTGAAATTTTACAAAAAAATGTACTTGTTTTGATATCTTTTTCAAGATATAATTAGCATGATTAGAAAAAGTTAGATTTTGATCTATTATTACTCCCAGGTATTTATAGTCTGAAACACATTCAAGAAGACAGCCATCAATTTTAACAGTAATGTCAGGATCAATATTATTGTTATATTTACTGGTCAACAACATGAATTTACTTTTATCCAAATTAATTGCTAAATTATTTTCATTAGACCAAAGTTTTTTAGAAAAATCAATATTCAAGTTCAATAACTTCGTCAACATCATCGTTAGTAACCTATAACAATACATCATCAGCAAACAATTGAATATGACAGTGGGATGGGACACTAACAATATCATTAATGTACAATATAAACCATAGAGGACCCTAAACTGATCCTTGAGGCGCACCATACATTACTTCTCTTCTGCTAGATAGACTATTATTGTATTTGACCCCTTGATATCGTTCACTTAAATATGAGTCAAACCACTGCAACACTAACTACTCCTTTTATACCAATTTTCTCCAGTTTTTTTAATAATAAACTATGGATCATCTCGAAAGCTCTTCTGTAGTCTAAAAATGCTACTGTTCTATAAAATGTTATCTTTAATCACTAATCACATATGGCAAAATACCAAGTTTCATTTTTTTTTCAAATGGTGTGCTATGTTTTTTTTTTGTCAATTGTTGTAGAGATTCTGTATTTAACTGTGTATAAAAAGTATACGTTTCAGTAAGACAAATTTCGAAAAAAATTAATAAAATATGAAAAGTTCATTCAAAGGACTTCTTCTGAATTAGTTATAGAAACAACTAAATTGACCTATTTCAAAAAACATTTAATGATACATTCATTCAACTGCTTCACATTTTCTTTCAGTACTCTACGTACACTAATATGTCCATTTTTTTTTTTTGATTATTGTAAGATGCCATTTTGTAAATTTATTTAGAATTATAGCATTAAATACCAAGAAACCCACACAATCAACTGCAGAAATAACAGCATTTTTAATTTGTTACTTACAATGTCAAAATTCAGATGTTTCCATTAACTTTAGGAGAAAAAGTGCTAACTAATATAATGAAAATCCAATATTAACACAAAAAAAAGTCATTTTTGGTATCCATCAAAAGTGAAAAAATGGAAAATATTAGTAAGTCTAGAATAAAAATTTATAATACAGTGGTTTTCTAACATTTAAAAATTCTTAAAAAAAACTTGTGGTTGAAAAACGAAAAACTGATTTCAGGTTCTTTGTCTTACTAAAGATTAGTGAAAAATATCTTCTGAATTATTAATAGACACAAAATTTTGTAATTGCCAAATTTAATTGTGCCTTCTATCTCATAAAATAAATAAAAAGCGTGGTGGGGAGCCAATTTAAGTCGGCCTGTTTATAAAGTTTGGTGCTTGGTAATACATGTTTATTTCAAAAAATATTTTATTATTATATATATAACAAATTATTTTAGTTAAAAAAACATGGATTTTCATAAACATTATAAATAAATTCAATATCACCTTCTTTCTGCATTCCGACAGGTACATTAGGATCACTAGAAATTAGTTAATTATTACCTTGTTTCACTTTACTACTAGAAACGCTGGCACTTACCTAATTTTCTTTAGATCATCAGGTATTTCAGGAAAAAACGTGTCACATTCAAACGTTTTCAAAATTTGTGTTAAATAAAGTCTGTAAAAGTTTTTTGCTTCCATGGAATCCTTAAAAAAAGATACATTAGTTTAATCAATGCGGATCATCTATCTGTAGTTATTTGTTCAAAAATGGAACTTCCATTAAAACAAAATTGAAATGAAGCCATTATTTTTAGTCAAATCAAAACCATAAATGAGCTAATTCTCCTGATTGATGCATTTACAAAATTAGAAATGTTTGCTTTATACTAAAAAATGTTGGTTTTAAAAAAATTCAGTTAAAATTTTATTTCATACCTATACAGTTTTTTTGAGGAGCTTTAATTTATTCCCAAAATATTTAGCTAATTTTAAAGGTAAATTGTTATGCAACTTTCTATATACAACTGTTATGAGCTTTCTAATTTCTAAAATTCATGTTATTCGTATGTTTTAAACTGTGATTGGTATAAATAGTTTAAAAATCATTAATTTTAGAAATAAAGATAAATTGTTTATAAAATGAGCTGAATTTTATGAAAAAGTAAATAATACATTTATTATATAATTTGCAATATTTCCCACACCACTTGCAGACTGCTGTTGGCTCTCGTCAGTGCAAATCTGCAAGTGAAGTAGGATGACTGGCACGAGAGCTCCTTTAAGTAGGATCAGTTGTTCGGCTTGTGTTTGTTGCAATCGAAGCATTAGCGTTCTGTTGGTGATATACAATTATTACACTTAATGCGCTAGGTTTGTAACTTGTAATTCAGCGCTCGGCGGGGCATATAGCCCGGAGAGTAGCTATTGGTAGCAGTCTGGTTATGTTCCTTATAGTAAAATAAGGATTTTATAGAGTTTGCGACTAAAAATATTATGTTTTAGATAAAATCTGCTTATTCACTATTCTGGCTATTAGGGGTTTTGTTTGATTTTCAACTTTAATAATACCCTATTGGGGTAATAAGTATAAATATTTTTATTGTTAAGAATACATACTTAATTTTTTTAACCTCTCCACAATAAAATTGTGAGAGGTTACTACAATTGGTTCAAAAACGAAAATTGAGATAACATCAAATCTTTACGTTTTGAGGTCCTAGGAACCCAAAAAAGTGTTTTTTGAAAAATGTCTGTGTGTGTGTATGTGTGTTAGCACGATAGTGCCGAACCTACTGAACGGATTTGAATGAAACTTCGCATGTGCGTTTCTTTAGTGCACCAGAAGATCTGAAAAGGTTTTGGTTGAGATCGGATTACGTTTAGTGCCATTTTGACGCAACAAGTTGTTTTTTTATAATTACTTTCAATTTGTAATGGAACCATTGAAAAGCAGTTAAAATTCTGATTTCAACGATATATCACACTTCCACCCTTTCGATTTGGTTTCCGTAAAAAAAAATTAAAAACAAAGCAAATATGAAGCATAGGTCGCATTTCGCATGACATGATCGATGCGCGTAGCCATTACATCGTGAAACTCGTCACATCACGTGTCAATTCACGTGTGAGGGTTTCTTCACTGCTCTAGAAGTAGAGCGGATTACGTTTAGTGCCGTTTTTAAATATATATACAGACAAATCGAAGAATTAAACTACAAATATTCCTCTAAAATCTAGTAAAATTACTGAAATGCTAATGCTTCATTCAACAAAGACAGCCGCGAACGATCAGATTGCAATGACCAAATTTTGACGATTGTCATTGTCATCGTTTGTCATCCGATAACATTGGTGTCATGTCATGTTAATAAGATTTTGGCATATTTGTAACTTTTAGTGGATTGTCACAAACTTTAAAGGTAGATGTAACAATATCAATATCATATGCTTTCTGTAACTTGGTTGGTGAATTTATTATAAACTATCACTTTACCAATTTTCAGTTTGTTGCTTTACAAATCTGTAGTATTTAGGATTAGACAATATTTAGACTTTCTTAGTCGTTCAAGTGATGTTAAAGTTGTTAATATCCTAATAGTATATTATTCAACGAGCGATAATGTAGGTAATAATTCGCATAGATGATTGTAAATTCATTAAGTTGAGGGTTTTTTTTAGTGCCCCAGAAGATCTGAAAAGGTTTTGGTTGAGATCGGATTAGGTTTAGTGCCGTTTTTTAAAATATATACAGAGACAAATCGAAGAATTACGCTACAAATAATATTCCTCTGAAATCCAGTAAAATTACTGAAATGCAAGCTAACTAATGTTTATTTAACAAAGAGTCATGAGCGATCGGTTTGCAATGAGTAAATTTTATCGTTTGTTCCCCACGCTATGTTTTAGTTAGTTTGTCATCCGATACGTTGGTGTCATGTCACGTATAAGATTTCGGCATATTTTCAATTTTTAGTGACTGTGTACTAGTAGATTGTCACAAACTTTAAAGGTAGGTGTAACAATAGCAATATCATATGCTTTTTTATAGATTATCGCTTTACCAATTTTCAGTTTGTTACTTTACGAATCTGTAATGTTTATGGTACCTAACTAGACTTTCTTAGTTGTTCAAGTGATGTTAAACTTATTAATACGATAATAGTATATTATTCAACGAGCGATAACATAGCAAACTGAATACTATATTGTTTTTTTATCTACGATTATAACAATTAATATTAAATTGCAAGTATACAGAAACATTATTTACAAAATAATGTCAACAGTTAAACGTCAAACTAATCAAACATATCAAATCACCTTCCTTTCCTCAATAATAATAATGGACATTTCACATTTCTTCAAATCCTTGGCTCTATAACAACATCATCAACAGTAAGAAAAAAAGGAAAGTAAGTGCTTCTACTTAAAAATGAGGGTAAAGAAACAATCCAACAACCTACGAAAAAACGTTAGCAAGAAAAGTATGAAAACACTCAGGAAAAGTCAGAATTATAACAGTCAGGAAAAAAATAAGAATGCTGCGAGAATGAAGAAAATTAGAAAAGATAAAGAATATGAAGCAAAGGAGATGCAACAAAATGGGAAGCGCATCAAAAGAAAACGAGAAGAAACAGAGTATGGCCAGAATGAAGCAAAGAAAAACTTAACGCGCATGAAAGCTACAAGAGAAGATAAAGATTATGCTGCAAAAGAAGCTAAGAAAAATTTAGCGCGCATGAAAGCTATAAGAGAAGATAAAGATTATGCTGCAAAAGAAGCTGAGAAAAACTTAGCGCGAATCACAGTTATTAGAGAAGTTAAAGATTATGCCTCAACAGAAACCGAGAAAAATTTAGTGCGTATGCGCAAGCTACGACAGGAAGAAAGTTGTGGTGAAAGAGAAAGTGTAAAAAATAAGGCAAGAATGACAAAAAGAAGAAACTTGAAAGAGGAAAGAGAAAGAGAAAGAAAAGTAGACATAGAACGAAGAAGGCTTGAGAGAAGTAATGAAATATGCCGATATCGAGGTTTAACGATGAACCGGCTACGAACTGCAAACGACGTAAGTTCAAAGGCAAAAGAAAAATTTATCTCGGCCACTAAAGAAGTTCCTGAATTTATTTTTTTATAAGATTATTAGTTTCTGTATATAATAAAATTTTTAGATTGTAACTTTTACCGTATTTTTTAGAGAAAATGTTAGCTCTCCAACATAACCAAATTAACAATTATACAATTTAAACAAGTCCCCACTAACGACGGTCCCCTGCCACTAACAACGCTCCCTATAAATAATAGCGACGGTGCTCCTGCAAATAAATAATATTGTTTTATGCAGGGAGATACCTTTTGTCATCATCTAGTAAGTATTTAGTAAGTAAGTAAGTGTTATGTAAGTATTTTGATTATGTTTGCATAACATAGGACAGGTCAAGTGTAAATAAATAAAATGTATAAAATGTAAAATTTACAAAGTTCTAAATAACGAGATACAAGAATAACGAGTGTAACAAGCAAACAAATAAACAAGAGTCATTTAAATATGCAAGCTAAGATATGATCATCTTAATACGGTCATAAAACAATATTGCATAAAACTAATAAAACATAATAAATTGTAATAAACTGTAGTGATATCACAGACTGTCAGTCATATATTCATTAAAAGAATAATAAGATTTTTCAATTAACATACATTTAATACTTGTGTTGACCTGTTTTTGATTTAAAGACTTGTATTGGTGAGGTAATTTGTTATATACTTTAATGGCCAAATATTTAGGACTATGTTCAAACAAGCTGGTACGGTGTCGAGGAATCTCCAGGGTCTGATTATTTCTTGTGTTATATTAGTGGTAGACATTTAAATTTAACTCCTCCAGATTAGATCTGGTATACAATAAGAGATGCATTATAAATATTGATGGTAGTGTTAGAATTTGCATAGCTTTAAAATAGCTCCTGCAACTAGCTCCATATCCGATGCCAACTAAATATCTAATGGCCCTTTTCTGTAGTGTAAATACCCTTTGACTCTCACCATAATGCCCCCCACGCAAGTATACCGTAAGATATGATTGAGTGAAGTTGTGCATAATAGTACATTTTTAAGGATTCAGTATCAACTATATGAGATGGTTGCTTTATGCAGTAACAAGTAGTAGCGATTTTCTTACAGACAAAGTCAATATGTGTTCTGCAGATGCAATCCTCGGATATATATAATCCTAAAAATTTAGTAGACTCAACTTGTCGCAAGGCGCCACATTTTGATTTAATTAGAATACTTTCATTGTAATTGGTATTAGAGTTATTGAATCTAATGCATACAGATTTTTTGCTATTTAGTAACAAATTATTATTCAAGAACCAAGACTGAAGGTGTTGCATTTGGATGTTACATGAGTTAATAGTATTACTTAGAGTATTATCACTATAGAGAATGGATGTGTCATCAGCAAACATAAAAATGTTAGAAAATTTTAGATCGTTTATATAAATGAAGAACAGCAAAGGTCCTAAAATTGACCCTTGTGGAACCCCTATGGTTGTGGGTGGTATATCAGATTTGTAATTATTGACCTCGACATACTGTGTCCTATCCTTTAGATAGCTTTTAAACCATTCTAGGGCTTGACCACATATCCCGTGCTTTTCCATTTTAATTAGAAGAGTCTTGTGACATACCAGGTCAAATGAGATCCAGAAAAATTCCAACAGCATTTTTCCGGTTGTCCATATTTTCATACAATAAATTCAAAGATTTGTTTATAGCACTAATAGTGGAAAGACCCTTCCGGAAACCAAACTGGTTTACATTGAATAGTCGGAAGTATCAAAAAAATTTGTAACTCTAATAGCTATACCATTTTCAAATATTTTTGAAAATGCAGTCAGGATCGCAATTGGCCTGTAGTTTCAATGTTGTTAACTTCACCCGATTTAAAAAGTGGAACAATTTTGGCAATTTTCAATTCTTCAGGAAAGATACCTTCACTAATTGACAGATTTATTTAGTACGTCAGTGGTTTCACAATGTGTGGTATACACTTTATTAATACACTTACTTGAACTAACCTTATCAGAACCAGCAGCATTTGAGTTCTTTAAATTGATAACAATGTTGATAACTTCCGATTCTGTCACAGGGTCCATGAAGATACAAGAAGGATTTATAATAATGTTATTACAGTCAGTGTTATTAGTAAGTGACATACTTTCAATAAGCTTACGAGGTACATTAATAAAATAATTGTTAAATGTATTACTGATTGTTCGAGAATCATTCACTACTTTATTATCTATATTTAGATGGACATCGTTTTTTGTGTTAATTTTAGGTTTGATGATATTCCATGCCTTTTAGATTTATTTGCTGAGTTAGACAATAGAGAATTATTACACATTTTTAAGTATTTTTTCTAATAAGTTGCCTATGCATCGCTTTGTATTTTTTATAGTATGTTATTATGTCATTATTACCTGATAAAGTCAATGAATACAAGTCTTTAAGCCTTTGCGCCGAATTTATATCAAAGTGGTATAGAAAGTTATTAAGAAGATTGTTAAATTTTGTATTAACATCGAAATTATTGTCAAATACATCAGACCAATTTTCTGTTTGTAGTCTAGAGCAGAAGTACCTTATTTTTTCCTGATTCTTTACATCCCTGAACATTAGTTTTTTATTGGCCTGTTTAGAACAATTTATTGATGTTGTTAATAATAATGCATCATGGTCAGATATGGCATTTCTTATAACTTTACCTTCGTAATCATTAATATTTAAATTGATCATCATTAATATTGATATTCATCTATACAGCCTAATTAAACAGTTTTATATATATATATATATATATTATTTCAGTCGCCAGGCTCCTCTATAAAATCCTTATTTTACTATAAGGAATGTAACCAGACTGTAACCAACAGCTACTCTCCGGGCTGTGTGCCCCGCCGAGCGCTGAATTACAAGTTACAAGCCTGGCGCGTTAAGTGTAATAATCGCATATTACCAACAAAACGCTAATACTTCGATTGCAACAAACACCAGCCGAAAGACTGATCCTACTTAAAGGAGCTCTCGTGCCAGTCGTCCCATACCATTTGCAGACTGCAGTTTCGAGCTGTTGGCTCTCGTCAGTGCAAGGTAGGCATGTGACGAATGACAAGAGGATCCCTTGACTATTTGGTACATCTCGGTATTTTTACAATAGCGACATGTAAAATAGTAAGCAGGCGCCATCTAGCAGTCCAGTGTCTGTTGCAATCGAAAAATAAATAGCCTGACTGGGCTTAGCATAGTTCAAATGTGCTTCTAGAGGGCAGAAATATTAAAACATAATATTTCAGTCACAAGGCTCCTCCATAAAATCCTTATTTTACTATAAGGAATGTAACCAGACTGTAACCAACAGCTACTCTCCGGGCTATGTGCCCCGCCGAGCGCTGAATTACAAGTTACAAGCCTGGCGCGTTAAGTGTAATAATCGCATATTACCAACAAAAGCTAATACTTCGATTGCAACAAACACCAGCCGAAAGACTGATCCTACTTAAAGGAGCTCTCGTGCCAGTCGTCCCATACCACTTGCAGACTGCAGTTTCGAGCTGTTGGCCCTCGTCAGTGCAAGGTAGGCATGTGACGAACGACACGAGGATCCCTTGACTATTTGGTACATCTCGGTATTTTTACAATAGCGACATGTAAAATAGTAAGCAGGCGCTATCTAGCGGTCCAGTGTCTGTTGCAATCGAAAAATAAATAGCCTGACTGGGCTTAGCATAGTTCAAGTGTGCTTCTAGAGGGCAGAAATATTTAAAACATAATATTTCAGTAAATATAATAAAATAAGGATTTTATAAAGGAGCCTTGCGACATAGCCCGGAGAGTAGCTGTTGGTTACATTCCTTATAGTAAAATAAGGATTTGATAGAGGAGCCTTGCGACTGAAATATTATGTTTTAATATATATATATATATATATATAAGTACAGAGACGAATATTAGACGACTGTCTAAGTTAAAAACAAAAATTTTTAATTTCCACCAGGGATACAGTCACGGGCTCAAAAAAGAAAACTCTTTTTTAAATTCAAGCTTTCGAAACTTTATTGTTTCTTCCTCAGGAATTCTACAAAAATTTTTATTATAATCAAAAATATTTAATACAAGTGAAAGGTACTTACTAAATTGAGGTTAAAAAATGAAATTGACAAGTCATAAAGACAGAACCAACACAACTATTACAAAATAAATCACACTTGTGGACTACATTTTAATTCAATTTAAGTTAAAACCAAAAATCTTTAATCCAAAATAGTTTCAGCCACCTCGAAAACTGAACAAGAAGCAGTCAACTACGTTATTTCTTATTCCTCCGAAAAACATCGGAATGTGAGATTAAAAAACTGTCAAAAACAAATCTGAAGCAGAGAGAGAGGGGTCATGTCAACCCCCCCTCTCTCTCTGCCTCAGGTCCGTTGCCAACAAAACACCAAACCCAACCGATCAAAACTCACTAATTTTCAAAAGTATTGTACAGGGTGTTATTTCTGTGACTACCATTGGCATGTAAATGCAACAAATAAGTGTATAATATACTGAGGCCATCAATGTCATTTCTGGCATTCATAGCTTCCGGTTCATTAAAAATATGACACATTTCTAGAAAAGTTCTTTTTTGAACGTTCTTTTCAAAATCCAAAATCTTAACCTCGTTATAGTTAAGGTTATGGTTGAGTGATAGAGCGTGCTTGGCTAACATTGAAGATTCTTTGTTAACCCTCACGTCGCTTCTGTGTGATGTGATCCTATCTTTAATTTTTCTACTCGTTTGACCAATATACTTTTTTTCACAATCATTACAAGAGATGCAATATACCACATTTGAATAATTCATCAAGTCGTCTTTGTCTTTCAGTTTAGCAAAAAGATTGTTGATCGTCACCTTATTTTTGAAGGCTAATTTGATGTTAGTGAAACTTGAAAACAACTTCCTAAATTTAAGCGTCACCTGCGGAATGTTCGGTATAGAGAAATAAAAAACGTTATTAGGAGCCTCCTGGTTTTCACCCACCCTCTGCACAACAACGTCAGGGCGTTCATTGACTACATTGTCACGTGTAACAGTTCTACTGGCTATGATTTTTTTTATTAACGCTGGTGGATAACCACACTTCATAAATAAATCTGACAAAATTCTTAGGTTGCCTGTTACAACCGAGGTATGTGAGGTGTTAATAACCCTGTTTTTCATTCCCACTAATACATTAATCTTTTGTCGTTCAGAGTGAAACGATTCATAATGTAAATATCGTCCAGATGAACCTGGTTTAGTGTACCATGACGTTATAACCTTATTGTCTACCCTTCTTGTTAGTTGGGTATCCAAAAAGGGGACTCTGCCATTTTCGTCTTCTTCTTCTGTTGTAAATTTTAATCGTTGGTTATAATTATTGAACACTTCTAGTAGGCGTTCTCTACCATCATTGGGGATGCTAAGGATGATATCATCCACATATTTTTTAATAAAGGGTACCTCAAACTCTAGTTGCAACAGACAATCATTAATCAAGTCGTCCATAACGTACTGTGCGAGAATGGGTGAGACAGGACTCCCCATAGGCATACCTAATGTTTGTTTATAAATGACCTCGTTAAAACCGAACACCGTAGTGTCAAATAAAAAGGCAATAAGTTCCAAGAATTTTCTTTTTGAGATATTACAATGTAATCGTATTGTGTCCCAGTGACGTTCAACAGAGCTTTTCGCCAAATCTACTTAAGTCTCGATGTAAAATCTTTGTTTAATAACATCACAGTAGATTTGGCGAAAAGCTCTGTTGAACGTCACTGGGACACAATACGATTACATTGTAATATCTCAAAAAGAAAATTCTTGGAACTTATTGCCTTTTTATTTGACACTACGGTGTTCGGTTTTAACGAGGTCATTTATAAACAAACATTAGGTATGCCTATGGGGAGTCCTGTCTCACCCATTCTCGCACAGTACGTTATGGACGACTTGATTAATGATTGTCTGTTGCAACTAGAGTTTGAGGTACCCTTTATTAAAAAATATGTGGATGATATCATCCTTAGCATCCCCAATGATGGTAGAGAACGCCTACTAGAAGTGTTCAATAATTATAACCAACGATTAAAATTTACAACAGAAGAAGAAGACGAAAATGGCAGAGTCCCCTTTTTGGATACCCAACTAACAAGAAGGGTAGACAATAAGGTTATAACGTCATGGTACACTAAACCAGGTTCATCTGGACGATATTTACATTATGAATCGTTTCACTCTGAACGACAAAAGATTAATGTATTAGTGGGAATGAAAAACAGGGTTATTAACACCTCACATACCTCGGTTGTAACAGGCAACCTAAGAATTTTGTCAGATTTATTTATGAAGTGTGGTTATCCACCAGCGTTAATAAAAAAAATCATAGCCAGTAGAACTGTTACACGTGACAATGTAGTCAATGAACGCCCTGACGTTGTTGTGCAGAGGGTGGGTGAAAACCAGGAGGCTCCTAATAACGTTTTTTATTTCTCTATACCGAACATTCCGCAGGTGACGCTTAAATTTAGGAAGTTGTTTTCAAGTTTCACTAACATCAAATTAGCCTTCAAAAATAAGGTGACGATCAACAATCTTTTTGCTAAACTGAAAGACAAAGACGACTTGATGAATTATTCAAATGTGGTATATTGCATCTCTTGTAATGATTGTGAAAAAAAGTATATTGGTCAAACGAGTAGAAAAATTAAAGATAGGATCACATCACACAGAAGCGACGTGAGGGTTAACAAAGAATCTTCAATGTTAGCCAAGCACGCTCTATCACTCAACCATAACCTTAACTATAACGAGGTTAAGATTTTGGATTTTGAAAAGAACGTTCAAAAAAGAACTTTTCTAGAAATGTGTCATATTTTTAATGAACCGGAAGCTATGAATGCCAGAAATGACATTGATGGCCTCAGTATATTATACACTTATTTGTTGCATTTACATGCCAATGGTAGTCACAGAAATAACACCCTGTACAATACTTTTGAAAATTAGTGAGTTTTGATCGGTTGGGTTTGGTGTTTTGTTGGCAACGGACCTGAGGCAGAGAGAGAGGGGGGGTTGACATGACCCCTCTCTCTCTGCTTCAGATTTGTTTTTGACAGTTTTTTAATCTCACATTCCGATGTTTTTCGGAGGAATAAGAAATAACGTAGTTGACTGCTTCTTGTTCAGTTTTCGAGGTGGCTGAAACTATTTTGGATTAAAGATTTTTGGTTTTAACTTAAATTAAATTAAAATGTAGTCCACAAGTGTGATTTATTTTGTAATAGTTGTGTTGGTTCTGTCTTTATGACTTGTCAATTTCATTTTTTAACCTCAATTTAGTAAGTACCTTTCACTTGTATTAAATATTTTTGATTATAATAAAAATTTTTGTAGAATTCCTGAGGAAGAAACAATAAAGTTTCGAAAGCTTGAATTTAAAAAAGAGTTTTCTTTTTTGAGCCCGTGACTGTATCCCTGGTGGAAATTAAAAATTTTTGTTTTTAACTTAGACAGTCGTCTAATATTCGTCTCTGTACTTATAGATGATATGGGGTTTTATCAGAACATTCGGAATAATTATGGGTATGCTACTATGAAGGAACTAAAGAGTGTGGCAAATATCAATATCAAATTGGCAGCATTAAGAAACAGGAAGACATTTCTATTGCAATGTAGAAAACACGGGATTATACCTACCCACATCACGACTGGTGTAAGGAATGTGGACAACCTCACGGGGGCAGCCGTGGGAAGGACGTTACAGAAAACAGCTGAATTTAATCAAAGGTTAAGAACAAAAATACTTAATTTAGAAATTAAAGTCACGCACGATAGTGTTAGAGACATGGAAAAAATGTTTAGAACATTGAAAAATAAATTGAGTAATAAGTTACCATATAACATAGTGGTTGATTTTTTCAGAAATCAATCAGTCAAATATAACAGAAAGTTTTTCCAGGTCAAAAACACTAACGTTCGGAAATTTAACAATTTAAAACAGTTAACTCTCTCCAAACTAAAAACACCAGCA
The DNA here is from genome assembly GCA_963675555.1 of Leptura quadrifasciata. Classification (NCBI taxonomy): domain Eukaryota; kingdom Metazoa; phylum Arthropoda; class Insecta; order Coleoptera; family Cerambycidae; genus Leptura; species Leptura quadrifasciata. Next base: position 88,747,286 of record OY776674.1, read on the forward strand.
CACTGGATCAAAAATTTAACTAATAACGAAATCCCTAATGAGGTCTCAAATTTTTTGGCACTTGGCCCCAAATTCAGTGTAGAACCGTTAGCGAAAGACATCGATATTCCAAGGTTTCTGTCTGACATTGATCATATTGTTAATAATATTAATGGTATTAACAACAGAGAGAAAAACTTGCTTCTCACTCAGTCTACCAACATTATTACTAATTTTATGCACAAAAGTAAAGTCCCGAATGCTTATTATAGAAGCTACCTCACTTGTCAGAGATTTCTAAAGGAAAATCCTGAATTAAAAGTCATTCAATCTGATAAAATGAAAGTCACAACGATCATGACAAAAGAACAATATGATAGACTGTCGACAGAGATTCTGGCTGATGACGAGTACTATGTAGTCCTCAATAGGGATCCCAGTAACGCTATACAAAGTAAAGCCAATAATATCATCTCACAATTGGAAAAAAGTAAAATGATCTCACCTCAGGAGGGAAAAAAGCATAGGTGCTACAATGGTGTAATTAACAAATTTTATGGCCTCCCAAAAATTCATAAGCCAACGTTATCACTGAGACCGATCATTTCTGGGGTTAATAGCCCGAATAGGGGTATTGCCCAATTAGTTACCAATATACTTACCATTGCGTATAACACTGATAACAATTTTTTTTTATTAAAGACTCTTTTCAATTCAGCACATTCATACAGGAGTTCCAATTACCAGACAGTTATATAATATTAAGTCTCGATGTAAAATCTTTGTTTAATAACATCACAGTAGATTTGGCGAAAAGCTCTGTTGAACGTCACTGGGACACAATACGATTACATTGTAATATCTCAAAAAGAAAATTCTTGGAACTTATTGCCTTTTTATTTGACACTACGGTGTTCGGTTTTAACGAGGTCATTTATAAACAAACATTAGGTATGCCTATGGGGAGTCCTGTCTCACCCATTCTCGCACAGTACGTTATGGACGACTTGATTAATGATTGTCTGTTGCAACTAGAGTTTGAGGTACCCTTTATTAAAAAATATGTGGATGATATCATCCTTAGCATCCCCAATGATGGTAGAGAACGCCTACTAGAAGTGTTCAATAATTATAACCAACGATTAAAATTTACAACAGAAGAAGAAGACGAAAATGGCAGAGTCCCCTTTTTGGATACCCAACTAACAAGAAGGGTAGACAATAAGGTTATAACGTCATGGTACACTAAACCAGGTTCATCTGGACGATATTTACATTATGAATCGTTTCACTCTGAACGACAAAAGATTAATGTATTAGTGGGAATGAAAAACAGGGTTATTAACACCTCACATACCTCGGTTGTAACAGGCAACCTAAGAATTTTGTCAGATTTATTTATGAAGTGTGGTTATCCACCAGCGTTAATAAAAAAAATCATAGCCAGTAGAACTGTTACACGTGACAATGTAGTCAATGAACGCCCTGACGTTGTTGTGCAGAGGGTGGGTGAAAACCAGGAGGCTCCTAATAACGTTTTTTATTTCTCTATACCGAACATTCCGCAGGTGACGCTTAAATTTAGGAAGTTGTTTTCAAGTTTCACTAACATCAAATTAGCCTTCAAAAATAAGGTGACGATCAACAATCTTTTTGCTAAACTGAAAGACAAAGACGACTTGATGAATTATTCAAATGTGGTATATTGCATCTCTTGTAATGATTGTGAAAAAAAGTATATTGGTCAAACGAGTAGAAAAATTAAAGATAGGATCACATCACACAGAAGCGACGTGAGGGTTAACAAAGAATCTTCAATGTTAGCCAAGCACGCTCTATCACTCAACCATAACCTTAACTATAACGAGGTTAAGATTTTGGATTTTGAAAAGAACGTTCAAAAAAGAACTTTTCTAGAAATGTGTCATATTTTTAATGAACCGGAAGCTATGAATGCCAGAAATGACATTGATGGCCTCAGTATATTATACACTTATTTGTTGCATTTACATGCCAATGGTAGTCACAGAAATAACACCCTGTACAATACTTTTGAAAATTAGTGAGTTTTGATCGGTTGGGTTTGGTGTTTTGTTGGCAACGGACCTGAGGCAGAGAGAGAGGGGGGGTTGACATGACCCCTCTCTCTCTGCTTCAGATTTGTTTTTGACAGTTTTTTAATCTCACATTCCGATGTTTTTCGGAGGAATAAGAAATATCGTAGTTGACTGCTTCTTGTTCAGTTTTCGAGGTGGCTGAAACTATTTTGGATTAAAGATTTTTGGTTTTAACTTAAATTAAATTAAAATGTAGTCCACAAGTGTGATTTATTTTGTAATAGTTGTGTTGGTTCTGTCTTTATGACTTGTCAATTTCATTTTTTAACCTCAATTTAGTAAGTACCTTTCACTTGTATTAAATATTTTTGATTATAATAAAAATTTTTGTAGAATTCCTGAGGAAGAAACAATAAAGTTTCGAAAGCTTGAATTTAAAAAAGAGTTTTCTTTTTTGAGCCCGTGACTGTATCCCTGGTGGAAATTAAAAATTTTTGTTTTTAACTTAGACAGTCGTCTAATATTCGTCTCTGTACTTATAGATGATATGGGGTTTTATCAGAACATTCGGAATAATTATGGGTATGCTACTATGAAGGAACTAAAGAGTGTGGCAAATATCAATATCAAATTGGCAGCATTAAGAAACAGGAAGACATTTCTATTGCAATGTAGAAAACACGGGATTATACCTACCCACATCACGACTGGTGTAAGGAATGTGGACAACCTCACGGGGGCAGCCGTGGGAAGGACGTTACAGAAAACAGCTGAATTTAATCAAAGGTTAAGAACAAAAATACTTAATTTAGAAATTAAAGTCACGCACGATAGTGTTAGAGACATGGAAAAAATGTTTAGAACATTGAAAAATAAATTGAGTAATAAGTTACCATATAACATAGTGGTTGATTTTTTCAGAAATCAATCAGTCAAATATAACAGAAAGTTTTTCCAGGTCAAAAACACTAACGTTCGGAAATTTAACAATTTAAAACAGTTAACTCTCTCCAAACTAAAAACACCAGCACACTGGATCAAAAATTTAACTAATAACGAAATCCCTAATGAGGTCTCAAATTTTTTGGCACTTGGCCCCAAATTCAGTGTAGAACCGTTAGCGAAAGACATCAATATTCCAAGGTTTCTGTCTGACATTGATCATATTGTTAATAATATTAATGGTATTAACAACAGAGAGAAAAACTTGCTTCTCACTCAGTCTACCAACATTATTACTAATTTTATGCACAAAAGTAAAGTCCCGAATGCTTATTATAGAAGCTACCTCACTTGTCAGAGATTTCTAAAGGAAAATCCTGAATTAAAAGTCATTCAATCTGATAAAATGAAAGTCACAACGATCATGACAAAAGAACAATATGATAGACTGTCGACAGAGATTCTGGCTGATGACGAGTACTATGTAGTCCTCAATAGGGATCCCAGTAACGCTATACAAAGTAAAGCCAATAATATCATCTCACAATTGGAAAAAAGTAAAATGATCTCACCTCAGGAGGGAAAAAAGCATAGGTGCTACAATGGTGTAATTAACAAATTTTATGGCCTCCCAAAAATTCATAAGCCAACGTTATCACTGAGACCGATCATTTCTGGGGTTAATAGCCCGAATAGGGGTATTGCCCAATTAGTTACCAATATACTTACCATTGCGTATAACACTGATAACAATTTTTTTTTATTAAAGACTCTTTTCAATTCAGCACATTCATACAGGAGTTCCAATTACCAGACAGTTATATAATATTAAGTCTCGATGTAAAATCTTTGTTTAATAACATCACAGTAGATTTGGCGAAAAGCTCTGTTGAACGTCACTGGGACACAATACGATTACATTGTAATATCTCAAAAAGAAAATTCTTGGAACTTATTGCCTTTTTATTTGACACTACGGTGTTCGGTTTTAACGAGGTCATTTATAAACAAACATTAGGTATGCCTATGGGGAGTCCTGTCTCACCCATTCTCGCACAGTACGTTATGGACGACTTGATTAATGATTGTCTGTTGCAACTAGAGTTTGAGGTACCCTTTATTAAAAAATATGTGGATGATATCATCCTTAGCATCCCCAATGATGGTAGAGAACGCCTACTAGAAGTGTTCAATAATTATAACCAACGATTAAAATTTACAACAGAAGAAGAAGACGAAAATGGCAGAGTCCCCTTTTTGGATACCCAACTAACAAGAAGGGTAGACAATAAGGTTATAACGTCATGGTACACTAAACCAGGTTCATCTGGACGATATTTACATTATGAATCGTTTCACTCTGAACGACAAAAGATTAATGTATTAGTGGGAATGAAAAACAGGGTTATTAACACCTCACATACCTCGGTTGTAACAGGCAACCTAAGAATTTTGTCAGATTTATTTATGAAGTGTGGTTATCCACCAGCGTTAATAAAAAAAATCATAGCCAGTAGAACTGTTACACGTGACAATGTAGTCAATGAACGCCCTGACGTTGTTGTGCAGAGGGTGGGTGAAAACCAGGAGGCTCCTAATAACGTTTTTTATTTCTCTATACCGAACATTCCGCAGGTGACGCTTAAATTTAGGAAGTTGTTTTCAAGTTTCACTAACATCAAATTAGCCTTCAAAAATAAGGTGACGATCAACAATCTTTTTGCTAAACTGAAAGACAAAGACGACTTGATGAATTATTCAAATGTGGTATATTGCATCTCTTGTAATGATTGTGAAAAAAAGTATATTGGTCAAACGAGTAGAAAAATTAAAGATAGGATCACATCACACAGAAGCGACGTGAGGGTTAACAAAGAATCTTCAATGTTAGCCAAGCACGCTCTATCACTCAACCATAACCTTAACTATAACGAGGTTAAGATTTTGGATTTTGAAAAGAACGTTCAAAAAAGAACTTTTCTAGAAATGTGTCATATTTTTAATGAACCGGAAGCTATGAATGCCAGAAATGACATTGATGGCCTCAGTATATTATACACTTATTTGTTGCATTTACATGCCAATGGTAGTCACAGAAATAACACCCTGTACAATACTTTTGAAAATTAGTGAGTTTTGATCGGTTGGGTTTGGTGTTTTGTTGGCAACGGACCTGAGGCAGAGAGAGAGGGGGGGTTGACATGACCCCTCTCTCTCTGCTTCAGATTTGTTTTTGACAGTTTTTTAATCTCACATTCCGATGTTTTTCGGAGGAATAAGAAATAACGTAGTTGACTGCTTCTTGTTCAGTTTTCGAGGTGGCTGAAACTATTTTGGATTAAAGATTTTTGGTTTTAACTTAAATTAAATTAAAATGTAGTCCACAAGTGTGATTTATTTTGTAATAGTTGTGTTGGTTCTGTCTTTATGACTTGTCAATTTCATTTTTTAACCTCAATTTAGTAAGTACCTTTCACTTGTATTAAATATTTTTGATTATAATAAAAATTTTTGTAGAATTCCTGAGGAAGAAACAATAAAGTTTCGAAAGCTTGAATTTAAAAAAGAGTTTTCTTTTTTGAGCCCGTGACTGTATCCCTGGTGGAAATTAAAAATTTTTGTTTTTAACTTAGACAGTCGTCTAATATTCGTCTCTGTACTTATAGATGATATGGGGTTTTATCAGAACATTCGGAATAATTATGGGTATGCTACTATGAAGGAACTAAAGAGTGTGGCAAATATCAATATCAAATTGGCAGCATTAAGAAACAGGAAGACATTTCTATTGCAATGTAGAAAACACGGGATTATACCTACCCACATCACGACTGGTGTAAGGAATGTGGACAACTTCACGGGGGCAGCCGTGGGAAGGACGTTACAGAAAACAGCTGAATTTAATCAAAGGTTAAGAACAAAAATACTTAATTTAGAAATTAAAGTCACGCACGATAGTGTTAGAGACATGGAAAAAATGTTTAGAACATTGAAAAATAAATTGAGTAATAAGTTACCATATAACATAGTGGTTGATTTTTTCAGAAATCAATCAGTCAAATATAACAGAAAGTTTTTCCAGGTCAAAAACACTAACGTTCGGAAATTTAACAATTTAAAACAGTTAACTCTCTCCAAACTAAAAACACCAGCACACTGGATCAAAAATTTAACTAATAACGAAATCCCTAATGAGGTCTCAAATTTTTTGGCACTTGGCCCCAAATTCAGTGTAGAACCGTTAGCGAAAGACATCGATATTCCAAGGTTTCTGTCTGACATTGATCATATTGTTAATAATATTAATGGTATTAACAACAGAGAGAAAAACTTGCTTCTCACTCAGTCTACCAACATTATTACTAATTTTATGCACAAAAGTAAAGTCCCGAATGCTTATTATAGAAGCTACCTCACTTGTCAGAGATTTCTAAAGGAAAATCCTGAATTAAAAGTCATTCAATCTGATAAAATGAAAGTCACAACGATCATGACAAAAGAACAATATGATAGACTGTCGACAGAGATTCTGGCTGATGACGAGTACTATGTAGTCCTCAATAGGGATCCCAGTAACGCTATACAAAGTAAAGCCAATAATATCATCTCACAATTGGAAAAAAGTAAAATGATCTCACCTCAGGAGGGAAAAAAGCATAGGTGCTACAATGGTGTAATTAACAAATTTTATGGCCTCCCAAAAATTCATAAGCCAACGTTATCACTGAGACCGATCATTTCTGGGGTTAATAGCCCGAATAGGGGTATTGCCCAATTAGTTACCAATATACTTACCATTGCGTATAACACTGATAACAATTTTTTTATTAAAGACTCTTTTCAATTCAGCACATTCATACAGGAGTTCCAATTACCAGACAGTTATATAATATTAAGTCTCGATGTAAAATCTTTGTTTAATAACATCACAGTAGATTTGGCGAAAAGCTCTGTTGAACGTCACTGGGACACAATACGATTACATTGTAATATCTCAAAAAGAAAATTCTTGGAACTTATTGCCTTTTTATTTGACACTACGGTGTTCGGTTTTAACGAGGTCATTTATAAACAAACATTAGGTATGCCTATGGGGAGTCCTGTCTCACCCATTCTCGCACAGTACGTTATGGACGACTTGATTAATGATTGTCTGTTGCAACTAGAGTTTGAGGTACCCTTTATTAAAAAATATGTGGATGATATCATCCTTAGCATCCCCAATGATGGTAGAGAACGCCTACTAGAAGTGTTCAATAATTATAACCAACGATTAAAATTTACAACAGAAGAAGAAGACGAAAATGGCAGAGTCCCCTTTTTGGATACCCAACTAACAAGAAGGGTAGACAATAAGGTTATAACGTCATGGTACACTAAACCAGGTTCATCTGGACGATATTTACATTATGAATCGTTTCACTCTGAACGACAAAAGATTAATGTATTAGTGGGAATGAAAAACAGGGTTATTAACACCTCACATACCTCGGTTGTAACAGGCAACCTAAGAATTTTGTCAGATTTATTTATGAAGTGTGGTTATCCACCAGCGTTAATAAAAAAAATCATAGCCAGTAGAACTGTTACACGTGACAATGTAGTCAATGAACGCCCTGACGTTGTTGTGCAGAGGGTGGGTGAAAACCAGGAGGCTCCTAATAACGTTTTTTATTTCTCTATACCGAACATTCCGCAGGTGACGCTTAAATTTAGGAAGTTGTTTTCAAGTTTCACTAACATCAAATTAGCCTTCAAAAATAAGGTGACGATCAACAATCTTTTTGCTAAACTGAAAGACAAAGACGACTTGATGAATTATTCAAATGTGGTATATTGCATCTCTTGTAATGATTGTGAAAAAAAGTATATTGGTCAAACGAGTAGAAAAATTAAAGATAGGATCACATCACACAGAAGCGACGTGAGGGTTAACAAAGAATCTTCAATGTTAGCCAAGCACGCTCTATCACTCAACCATAACCTTAACTATAACGAGGTTAAGATTTTGGATTTTGAAAAGAACGTTCAAAAAAGAACTTTTCTAGAAATGTGTCATATTTTTAATGAACCGGAAGCTATGAATGCCAGAAATGACATTGATGGCCTCAGTATATTATACACTTATTTGTTGCATTTACATGCCAATGGTAGTCACAGAAATAACACCCTGTACAATACTTTTGAAAATTAGTGAGTTTTGATCGGTTGGGTTTGGTGTTTTGTTGGCAACGGACCTGAGGCAGAGAGAGAGGGGGGGTTGACATGACCCCTCTCTCTCTGCTTCAGATTTGTTTTTGACAGTTTTTTAATCTCACATTCCGATGTTTTTCGGAGGAATAAGAAATAACGTAGTTGACTGCTTCTTGTTCAGTTTTCGAGGTGGCTGAAACTATTTTGGATTAAAGATTTTTGGTTTTAACTTAAATTAAATTAAAATGTAGTCCACAAGTGTGATTTATTTTGTAATAGTTGTGTTGGTTCTGTCTTTATGACTTGTCAATTTCATTTTTTAACCTCAATTTAGTAAGTACCTTTCACTTGTATTAAATATTTTTGATTATAATAAAAATTTTTGTAGAATTCCTGAGGAAGAAACAATAAAGTTTCGAAAGCTTGAATTTAAAAAAGAGTTTTCTTTTTTGAGCCCGTGACTGTATCCCTGGTGCAAATTAAAAATTTTTGTTTTTTATATATATATATATATTATTATTACTATTAGCCGTTACTCGACTCCGAGTATAAAAATGTTACAGTCGATAAATTGTGTACAATAAAAAACAAGTAAAAGGTGTAGTCTATTGTAATTCCCATTCATCTACGGTGCACACGGCTATGGCTATAGAGGCCAATTCGGGAGAGCACATGTCGACCGCAGTCAGGACAAACATAGACCTGGTTAGGTCTTGGATTCGGCCTTCTTGCAGCAACATTTCCTTGACAGCTGGCCACAACCCCTCGCCATTCGGTTCTGTCCGCTGCAAATTGTTCCCATTGCTCGTCTGGAATACCGCAGGATTTTAGATTTTCATGGAGAACGTCTTTGAACCTCTTTCGTTGACCGCCACGCCTTCTTCTACCGCTTAGCAATTCACCATATAGTGTACATTTAGGAAGGCGGTTATCATGCATACGATGAACGTGACCTGCCCATCTTAGGCGTGCTCTTGAAATAAGCACCTCAATTGGAAGGCTGTTTGCTCTGCTGAGTACTTCCGCGTTTGATATGTGATGGAACCAACGGATTTTCATCATACTTCTGAGGTGTCTTTGCTGAAAACGTTCTAATTCTTTCACATGACGACGGTAAGTGACCCAGCTTTCACATCCATATAGCAGTGTTGGAATGACAACTGCTCTGTAGACAGCCATTTTCGTTGACAAAGCAAGGTCGTGGTTGTCAAATACTCTCTCTCTAAGTCCCCAGAGTGCTCTAGATGCAGCGTTAATTCTATTGCGAATCTCGCTGTCCATGTTTGCTTTGTTATTAACAACGTTGCCTAAGTAATTGAACTGATCCACCACTTCAAGAGAATTTCCGTTAAGTGTAATGTCTATTTGGTTCACTTGATGAGGAGTTGACATAATCTTAGTCTTTCCAATGTTGATTTTATATATATGATTATATATATACAAACATAAAATTTATTGAGGTTGCAGTCAGTGATAAGGTATTTTGGCCAATACAAAAAGAAAACCCTTTGTTATTGTCAAGCTTTCGCTAATGTTTATTAGCTTTCTCAAGACATTAACTTGAGGTTAATTTGATAAACCTGCGTCGAAACACATGGCAGGAAAATTTCTTAAAACGTAACTAGTGGTCGATCCCACACACATAGCTACACTCCTACTGTTATAAATAAAACATTTAACTTAAGTTTAGTTACACATTAATAAAATCTGATTAAAATTTCATTTAAAATAATTAACAAACTGGACTCAGTTGGAACTATGCTGAAGCCCAGAGATAAGAGGCTTATCTCTGGGCAGCCCTGCCCTGGAGTCCTTTCTAGGATTAATCTGTCTGCTGGGGGCTTATTGCAATCAGATTTTATTTTGCATTTTCCGATTGAAGACGTAGTATGTTGCAAGTTATAGGACACTATTTTCAATTGATTTGAAAACGTACATTCTGCACCTTGATTGGTGGCAATGCGTCGACTTCCTTTCTTAGGAAACAGTGGAATATTGGACTGTCGTAGTTGGCATATATTTACTTTACTACACATTTATTATTTTTGTCAAAAAATAGAATTTACATAGCGTATAATACATAGTAGTTATAGAATATGTGTAAACAAACAACAACAGTATGCATTAATAACACTACACTACATATAATTGTAAAAAGTTGAAATTGCATATTAAACTTATGTGTAATATAAAATAAAATGTCTTTTTCCATAGAACACACATTCCTTGATATGTGGGCTATAGATTCACAAGACATCAGTTCAGTCTAGTTGTGTGGCTAAATAAATCAAATGGGCGAGCGTAGGTGCGTCTTTACTATGTAAATACTTTGATATGCGATGTAAGTTCAGAGAAAAATCTTCTGTTAAATTTACTAGCTGAATACAAAGTCATAAATCACATACAGGAACCTACAAGAATAGCAAGCAATAGTTCTACATGTATCGATAATATATTCTCCAACTTAACAGCAAACAGCATAAAAGTTTGTGGGTCTTTCATATCTGATCACACTTTTCAAATTAGTTCATTCCATCTATTTCTACATAATGATAGCAGTCTAAATTACACCTACAGAAGAAACTACAACACCACAAACATTGAAAGATTTCAACATCTAATATTCGTCGAAAACTGGAATGAAATGTATACTGCCTCCACATTTCAACAGAAATTCACTGCATTCTATAGTACCTTTTTATTTCACTACAATTGTGCTTTTCCTATTATGAAATCTTTTAATAAATTCAAGAATAAAAAGTGGTTTACACCCGCTATTAAGTCAATGCATGACCAACTGTGTGAAATGAACAGCGTTAGGAAAAGATTAAATAGTCCAGCCTATACTGAAAGGTATATGCAGTTTAAGTCAATGTACAAAAACTTAGTGGAGCAGCACAAGAAACAATGTAACGACCAACGCCTAATTAATTCCAACAATTCCATTAATTGGTTTGCCGCAAATAAGTTAAGTCTAAATAACAATAAAACTGAGTCGGTAATCTTTACATTGCAGAATACCTATAATTGGACTAATCCCAAGTCGGCACGCTTCTTGGGCGTGTACTTGGACCCTAAACTTACTTGGGAAATACATGTTGATCACCTAGCAAAAAGTATCTCGACAAACATCTTTGTTATAAGAAACTTGGTAGGAATTGTCTCTAAATCAGTAATAAAATCTGTTTATTATGCACTGATTCAATCAAAATTAAACTATGCCATATTAGCCTGGGGGCATGCACCTTCAACGGAAAGACTATTCAGACTGCAGCGTAGAGTGATACGGGTAATTGATGGTCTAGGATATAGGGAAGATTGTAAGAGGGGTTTCACTGAGTTAAATATTCCGACTTTTCCATGTTTATTCATATTGGAATGCCTAATGTATGTAAAAAATAATAGCATGGGTTATGAAACGCACAACAGTATTCATAACTACAATACTAGAAATAACAACAATATTTATCTAGAACATCATAGGGTATATAAATCACAACAAGTTTTTTAATCTCCTCCCAAGTCATATAAAAAACCTACAACCAAAAACTTTTAAATATAAAGTAAAAAACTACTTGATTAAAAAATGTTTTTATTCTCTTGAAGAATTCTGTGACAACTTTTTAGACCTCTTGTAATTATACTAGTCACTTTTATAATTTTATATTTACAAATATTTTTATATTGTCTTTTGTGTGGATTTTTATTATGGTCCTTTAATTATACTACTAATTTTTATGACTTTATATCCACAACTTTTTTTATTATTATCTTGTATATTTTTACTATATTTTACTAATAACCTTTGACATATGTAAACACTTTGATAATGTAGTAGCATGAATAAAGAATTGAATTGAATATAATGCAGGATAGTTGGAAAATTATTAACGAATCCAAGTCAATCAATGAAAAGAAGCCATCCATAGACATATGTGATAACCAGGGTATTCTAATATCAAATGCCATGGAGAAGAGTAATTTTATCAATGATTACTTTATAAATCTTGCCTCAAATCAATCAAAACCTAATTGTAATGTCAACATTGAAAAAATAAGTACCAGTTTTTTTCTCACACCGACGACACCACAAGAAATAAGTGAAATAATTGGGAAAACTACTCTTAAACCGGCCGCTGGTATCGATAACATCAACGGAAAAGTGATGAAATCAGTAAAAGACATTATTAATGAGCCATTAGCATACTTAGTAAATGAATCATTCTTAGCTGGTGTATTTCCCAACATAAAAGAATCCAAATGTATATCTGTATATAAAAACAAAGGTCCCACAACAGACATTACTAATTATAGAGCCATATGCATACCAAGTCAAATTGCTAAAATTTTTGAAAGGTCATATTACATAAGACTGACCAATTATCTAGAGAATTTTAACTTGATCTCAAATGTCCAAAATGGTTTTCAAAAAAATAAATCCACCAATACTGCTATCTTAGATTGCATAGATTTTATCTATAATGCACTGAACAACAAGTGTCACGTCTTGGGTCTTTTTTACGATTTAAGTCGTGCATTTGATACTATAGATCATAGTTTGTTACTCAGAAAATTAGAGGGCATTGGAGTAAGGGGGGCACCATACAGCTGGGCAGCCTCATATCTACAAAATCGCACGCAAACTACTATTGTAGATGGTGTTAATGTTAAAGAACACGCTATAACCCCGATATACTTTTCGACGTTGTAACAAAATCCGACTTAGGAAATAATAGAATAGAATACTTTATTGAATAGGAAATCCTAATATACAAATTCATTTAAGTAAATAACAAATAGTTTGTACATAAATCCACACACTTACATAATTTGAACTAATATGCACATGTATACACATATTATACTCACACACACATATATGTATAAATAAAAATAATACTCTTAATAATTAAGTAATCAACTTGATATATTTTACAATTTTACGCTTAAATTCTGGTAGTGAACTAGATTCCGTTACATGATCAGGTAACTTATTGTATTGATCGAGACCTTTATGTAGCAAAATTTTCATAGTTTGACTTAGATTTTGCCTTGGTATATAGAATTTGTTGTTGTTTCTTGTATTATGTTGATGTATTTGGTTGGCAAATGATATAAATTTGTTTAGATATTCAGGTATCAAGTTATTCAAAATTTTAAAAATAAAAACCATGGCCATGTAAAGCAATCTATTTTTTACAGACAACCACTGAAGAGAAGAGAGCATATGTTGGATAGAAGTATATCGGTTGCATTTCAAAATAACTCTCATTCCTCTGTTTTGCAATTTTTGAAGGGCAGTTATTTTGTTCAAATCCAAGGAGTACAATAGACTGGCACAGTAATCGAAATGAGGTTGTATAATGGTGTTGTACACGGTGATTTTTGTCGTGATTGATAATTTCTGAGATATTCTAGAGAAGAAATATAATTTTTTTGCTATTTTTTTCTGTATATATATAAAATGTGCATTGAATTGTAAATGATTATCTAATATAAATCCTAAGTATTTGACTTCAGTAGCCATATCTATTTTATCGTTATCAATTTTTAAGCTAATTAGGTTAGTGTTTATATTTTTATATTTATACGGTGTAGTAATAATCATTGCTTTGGTTTTGGAAATACTTAATTTTAATTTATTATTTTTGAGATACTGGGACATTTTTTTAAGTGAATTGGTCATTTTATTTATTGCTATGTCTAAATTGTCATTGCTTACCGACAGCAAAGTATCGTCAGCAAATAAATTTATAAAATCACAATCATGAAACTCATTGATGTCATTAATGTAAATAATAAATAATAAAGGACCCAAAACACTTCCCTGAGGTATTCCGTACTTATTAACTACCGATGATGATACACTGCTACCAATTTTCGTTATTTGTTTCCTATCAGATAAGTAGTCCTTTAACCAGTTTAAGACTTTACCTTGAATACCAAACATAATAAGCTTTCTAATTAATATTGTACGATCGATGGTTTCAAAGGCTCGTTTTAAATCTAGAAAAACAGCTACCGTGTAATTACCTTTGTCCAGGTTGTGTTTCCATTCCGTTATTGTTAATTGCAAGGCTGATTCACAGGAATGCTTAGTACGGAATCCAGACTGATTTACAAGGAGTAAATTATTATTATTAAAATAATCCATTAACTGATTATATACTACTATTTCTAACAGTTTTTCAGGACTTGGTAGCATATTAACTGGTCGAAATTCCCATGACTTATTCGTATTGTTAATTTTCTCAATGGGTACAACTGTGCTAGTTTTTAACTCATCCGGAAATTTGCCAGAATCAAGAGAGGTATTTATGAAATGCAGCCAAACATGTCCAATAACTTGTGATGATGTTTTAATTAATTTATTACTCAGTATGGTATTTGTAGACCCTTTATTATCTAATTCGTTAATCATTTTGCGTATAGTTCTTGCAAGTTCATTAGTTTGAAATTATCTAAATAAGAGTCAGTATATTTGTCAGTAGTACTGGCTTTATATTCCTGACTATCAATGCTATCGACAATGTCCCCAATACTATGTATAAAATAGCTATTAAAGTTTTCAGCAATGTCTAATTCATCTTTGCAATACGTTGTTTCGCCATTAATTTCAAATTGTATACCTGCATTAAAATTAGTATTAAAATTTTTTGGATTTATTAATTTTTTTAAAGTTTTCCACATTAGGTACGCATTATCTTTATGTTTATCTATTTCATTGAAATAAAATTGTAGCTCCTTTATTTTTAGAAGATTTCGTCTTTTTTTATAATTTTGCCAATTATCATTAGTACCATTAATTTTAAATATTTTATAAGCTCTATCTCTCTCTTTCTTTTTATTGATGATTTCATTGTCGTACCATGGTAAGTCATTTGTAGAACAATTTATAGTTTTAATAGGTGCAATCTGGTTAAGAACAAGTTTACAATTATTTAGCAAATTATTATAAATTAGATTTACATTAGTAGAATTAAGTTCATAATTACAAGCAATTAAATTCGTACTTTGTACGAAAAGCGTGCTTCACGTAAAAACGCCGTGGAAGAGGTTTTTAATACTTGTAATCATATTTTCGCTCTTCGGAGCGTTTTTTATGCACAATTTTCAATAACTCTTCAAGAAGCGTTAATTTAGCAAGTGTAGCAAATGTCGCTGCACAGGGACGTAATGTCGCCCCGACCACCTAAATTTAGAAAGTATAATAAAATTTGACTTTAACTTCCAAATTTTCAAGATTAAAAACCCTTTTACGAATCCACGTTGTCAAGCACTGCAACTCTTACGAGGTATTGAATATGAGGACAAGTTAGCTGGTTCGAATAATTTTAGTGCAAAACGGTATCCACTTTTTAAAAACATCTGGAACTTTATTAAAAAGTGTCGTAATTTAAATATAACTATTGCAACTGTCCCATATAGTAAAAACTATAAGTTACATAGGTATATAAATAAGTTTAATGAAAAGCTAATTGCCTTCGTGAGAAAAATAAATAACTATGTACCTGGTAAAATTAATCTACTAAATGTAAGTAACTCATATAATGGTAACCCGAATAAAAATACCATTTGCAATGAAATTATAAAAATAATCAGTTGTAAAAATAATATTAAAAACTTGACTTTTGTTAACATCCGTAGCTCTCTAAATGTTCAAGACAACTTAGATTATGTAAGTATGCATAATATGAATGAATCATTAAATAATGCAGGCAATACTAGTGTTAGAAATATTGGATATGAGAATGGGCTAAATACTAATGTAAATGATCAGCTTAATGAGAACTCTGACCGTTTTTTATACCCCAGACTGTCACAGCTAACACCAATGTGAGAACTGGTGTATTGAGAATTGCTCATGTTAACATACAAAGTTTAATGAATAAGTTAGCTCAAACTGAAATCTTTATCAATAACAACAATCTTGATGTAGTATGTTTATCGGAACATTGGATTTGTGGTACAAATGTTGAACATGTTAGTTTACCCAATTTTAAAATCGCCTCTTATTTTGCACGTAGTGATCATATCCATGGGTCCTTAATCTTTATTCGTGACTCCCTACAATTTTGTAAAGAGACAATCTTTAATGAATACTCAGCGGAATCTCATATAGAGATGTGTGGTATATCATTGTATATAGACAAAAACATTAAAATTGTAGTATGTTGTATATATAGACCTCCAAGTGGGGATCTTGATATTTTCTTTGGAAACTTGACGATTGTGTTAAACTATATAGTAGACAAATATGATTTTATCCTAGTTTGTGGTGACCTTAATATCAATCTATTTGACAAATCTCTGACTACTAAATTGCTATGCAATCTGTTTGATTCCTATCAGCTAAATAGAACTACGTGTGAGCCATCTCATGTATTCAAAAATATTCATGGACAGATCAGTGCTACCTCAATTGATTATGTTGTAACAAACATCCCTCCCCAAAACTATGATATTAAAATTTACAATCCTCTGGTAGCTGATCACTTTGCTCATATATTTTCGCTTAATATAATAACATATGATAAAAGTAAAAGTAGTGATAATACCAATATAATTAAAAGAATCATAAATTCTGGAAATTTAAATTAATTAAATGTGAGGGTTTCAAAAATAAATTGGAATTATCTAACTCAATTTGATATACGGACTGCATTTGCCTTGTTTCTGGATGATTTAATATGGTGTTTTAATGTTTCATGTCCACTTGTAAACATAAATATAAAAAATAAAACAAAAAACTTTAATAACAATAAATGCTGGATAACGGATGACATTATTCAACAAGGTCAAGCACTTCGAAATATGTTTAGGGAAATAAATTCAGGTACTAGCAATACTGATATAGATGAATACAAATGTAAAAAAATGAACATAAAAGAAATATAAAAAAAGCAGAGCAAAATTATTACAATAACAAAATAAATAATGCGGTAAATAAATCCAAAGAAACCTGGAATATTGTAAAGTCTAAACTGGAAAAATACAAATCTCCTAATAAATCTATTACCCTAAACATAAACAATGTAAATATATATGATGATGGAACAATGTCAAATACTTTTGCCTCACACTTTGCCCAGATTGCGACCAATAATGCAGCAAGTCACTCCGGATATAATTTGTCACTACCATGCACTCTCTCCAAATACCAAACAAATTCATTATATTTCTATGAAGTATCAAAAGAAGAACTTCTTGGTGTAATCAATGAACTAAAGAATAAGAAATCAGTAGGACTGGATGGTTTAACAGCACAAGTCATTAAAAATATCTCGAATAATATCATTGACGTTTTATTATATTTAGTTAATAAAATGGTCATAGAAGGTTATTTCCCTGAGGAACTTAAAATTGCCATAGTAATACCTATTCATAAGAAAGGCCAGGAAGATGACATTGAAAATTACAGGCAAGTATCACTGTTTAGTGTCATCTCTAAAATTATAGAAAAAATTATTTACAACAGGATCTCAGATTATTTAGAAAGAGGCAATATATTAACAGATAGCCAGCATGGTTTTAGAAGTAGAAGATCAGTAGAAACTGCATCTACTACATTATTTGATTTTATTTACAGTGAGGTGGATAAAGGAAAATATATTGTCTCTATCTTATTTGATCTATCTAAAGCTTTTGATTCTGTAAATGGTCCTGTCTTATTTAGTAAATTAGAAAATATAGGTATAAGAGGCAATATTCTCAATCTAATAAAGTCTTTTATGGATAACAGAACCCTAACGGTTAAATGTAATGAAGTTTACTCTGTCCCACAAGCTATTACTCTGGGAGTACCTCAGGGATCTATCCTAGGACCTCTACTGTTTTCCATCTATATCAATGATCTAGCATTGCACATTAGCAAGGGACTCACAATTATGTATGCAGATGATACTACTGTGTGTATCTCTGCATCTAGCACTGATGAGCTTAGTTCTGACATTGAAACAACGGTAGATGAAATGAATGCGTGGTGTGACAGAAATAAATTAATATTAAATAGGGATAAAACAGTATTCATAGATTTTAAACTTAGAAGACATATACCACTTCATGGTATCCCCTTAAGTGAAAGCACAAAACTGTTGGGCACATGTATTGACAGCACACTGTCATGGGAACAGCATATTGATTATGTCTGCAATAAATTGAACAAATCTTATTTCGCAATATATCAATTAAAAAATGTGCTCAGTGAAGATGGTTTAATTAATGTATATTATGCTTTGGCTTATTCGCATATAACTCAAAATATACATGTTTGGGGAAAATCCAGTGGAGTATCCAGAGTATTTGTGTTACAAAAACGATTAATAAGGTTGATATATAAACTTAAGTATAGAGAAAGCTGTAGAAACACTTTTGTCTCCAGGAAGATATTAACTGTACCATGTGTCTATATATACAAGTGTCTGATTCACGTAAAATGCAATCTGCATGATTTTCATGTGCTGTCTGAAAATCACAGATATAATACAAGACACGGGAATTTATTATCTATTCCTCACCACAGGACTTCGACATTTAAAGAGTCTCTTTATTATAATGGAATAATACTATATAATACCCATCCTGAAAGTATTCGAGGTCTAAACTTATTAAGGTATAAGAAAAAGATTAAGGACTTACTACTGAATAGTGGTTACTATAGTGTGAATGAATTTCTAGACAGATCTACAGATACATAGTCTCTAGTTTAAAATTTGTTGTATGTATTAACTTGTAAGTATACCAAGTATACATTTATATTTTTATTTCTGTCCATTATTTTATGATTTTAATTATGTATCAACATCTTATGATGTTCTGCAAATAGTTTTTAATTTAGATGCTGACTTGCCATGCATATATACATAATTCTATATATTGCATCATAAAATGGTTAATAAATATATTATTATAATAGACTATACAATTCTTTAGACTACGGATTCATTTTTACCTAAACAGGTTCCATTTGAATTTCATAATAAATTAAACATTGCTGGCTTTTATTTATACTTTTTATGTTTGTCTGTATTTTTTTAATTAATGTTTGTTTGTAGTTTCTATGTTATTGTTTGTATTTTATATTTATATTTGTGTGTATTTTTACATTTCATTTATTCTTATATACTTAATTATATTGTTACGTGCTTACAAATTTTCAGTAAACACTCCGTGGGTTTAAATAACTTGCAACAAGAATTTTCACTAACCACTGATTTATTTAATCACTAAAATTACACTAGCAAATACTTAAAAATCACACAACTAATAATAACTTAATCTAATATAATTTCACTACTTTTAAAACACTAAGTACTTTTCTGTTCTAAACTTGACAACTTTTGTCTAACCTAAAAACTCTCTGTTTGTTTACTTCACTGAACTGAACTCTATTGCCTACTTCACTCAACTGAAATCTTCTTCTACAACTGTCTCTGTAACCAGAACCACAGATTACCCAGAACTGTACTGGATACTAAACTGAACTGTTTATCCTTCACTAAACTGTACTGTACTGTTCCCCCATCTGCTGGCTTCACCTCTTTATATACCCACTTGGAATGTCCAGAATATCATTGTAGAACTTTCCACAAATATACTGGAATTCTCTAGAATTTTCTTAGGCCCTACTAAATGGTGGTTCGCCAGTTGGCCCACAGATGGCACCGCCCTTCTGGCCAGGGAGTAATTACAACTCTCCTCTCTGTTAGAGGGCAGCACATAACACTGCCCCCTCCTTAAGCCTGAACGTCCCGGTCAGGCAATTCAGATACCCCAGCATACTTTGCCAACCTGTCCAGGTGCACGATCTTCATCTTGGACTTCTTTCTACGTTGAATCCTATAAACAACGTCGTTGATCCGAGTGATGACAGAATACGGTCCTTCCCAAGGTGAGCGAGGCTTCGAGAATCCTTCTTCACTCCGCTGTGGGTTATACAGCCAAACCGAGTCCCCCACCTTGAATCCTGCTGAACTGGCATTGCGGTCATATCTAGCCTTCATTCGATCACCACTCCCTGTAGGCGACCTCTTGGCAGCCACATTCGCACAAACCTTGCAACTGCGACACCAAGCCTCCACATCCTGACAGCTATTTACCCAGTAAAATCGCTCCCGTACTCTAGCCAAAGTCTTATTTCTGCTAAAGTGCTCTCTGGATATTCCCTCGTGCACTTCCCGAAGTACTTTTGGTACTCGGCACCTGGGTATCAGCAACCGCATGGTAACTTCTTTCCCATCTGGGCTCTCCCATGCTCTCCGTAATAGGCCATCTATAACCCTAAGTGAATCCCATTGCGCCCATAAAGCCTTCAGTCCAACACTTTTACTGGAAACGTCCTTCCATTCCGGGCGGATTCCTTTTTCTTTCGCCTTCAACATTGGTCCAATTTCATCGTCGTTCAGTTGTTCCTCTCTTAGAACTTTCTTTGACCAGTCCTTCGGAACCTCTATCTTAACTGCCTTCACTTCTGCTATATCCTGCTGCGTTTTTACATTCTCGGCATTCACTTCCTTAGGGCTCCTCTGGCGACAGTACCTCTTGACATGCCCCAATTTGCCGCAATTATAACAGCGGATTACTTTTGTCGGACCTCCAGCACTTCGCTGCTGCTTCGGCTCCTGTTTCGGCGGTTGCGGTTCCTGTTTCAGCTCCGGTCGCGAACTTAATTCGTTTAGTAATTGTGCGACCATTTTCTGTATGTCTGTTAACATAACAATCAATCTCATCTTATCAGAGCGAACTTCCTCTTTCTTTGCAGTGTTTACTTCCCCAGGATTCCGTTCTCGACACTGCCGCATCATATGTCCTGGTTTGCTGCACTGATAACACCGAATCACCTTTCTTGGCTGTCCATCGCTCTGTTCTCTTTCCTGCTTCCTTGGAGCATCTGGTTTGTTCATCAACTGGCTTATCATTTTGCGCAGGTCAGCCATCAAAGATTCCATATTTGACTTTTCTAAATGGTTCTCTTCTTCTACTTTCATGGCTCGTACTCTCGGATGTAGAGTCTCTTCATAAGCGGTCTCAACTTCGAGGGCATGGATCAAGGCTTCGCTACCAGTCTTAGCTCGAGTTAATCTAAGGACTCGCCTGATCTCCTCATCTCTTATGCCATCGATGAAAGTATCAACTATTAATTGTTCCTGGAATTCTTTGGGTGCATCCGGGTAAGACAGGTATGTCAGTCGCTCAACAGCTGCTTCAAAATCTTGTAAACTTTCCCCAGTCTTTTGTGTGCGTGTTTTGAGCTGAGTCCGGTATACCTGGGCGAGGTGTTGGTCGCCATATCTTAGATCTAGTGCAGCCTCCAAAACTTTAAAATCCCGTTGCTGCGTTACTGGGATAGTCTGAAGCAACTCTGAGGCTTGACCTCTTAATGCTAGCACCAATGCCATAGCTTTGTCTTCGTTACTCCAATTGTTTGCGTATGCCGCTGCCTCAAATTGTCTTTTATAGGTTGACCAAGAAGTTTGACCATCAAAGGAAGGCGGTTGTAATCGAGGACCTGATGATGATAATACCAGCTGACCTCCTTGTTCTCTTAACAGTCGCTTAAGTCGCTCTACCTCTCCTTCAACTGCACGAAATTTTTCTTCCATATCAGTAACTTTCCCTTTAACTCCACTAACTTCCCCTTCGACACCAGTAACTTTTCCTTTGACTTCAGTTACTTCCTCTTCAACCTTATTTACTTTTCCTTTGACATCACCTACTTCTTCTTCGACTGCGGTCACTTTTCCTTCCACGCCAGTCACTTTTTGTTCAACTTTATCTACTTTTTCCTTGACCTCATTAGTGGCTGACAGGATAGCATCTTGTTGCACCTGTATAATTTTTCTCAATTCTTCTTGACGTCTCTCTTGTTCTTCTTTTTCTTCTTGGCGTCGTTTCTCTTGCTCTTCCTTTTCTTCTTGGCGTCGTTTCTCTTGCTCTTCCTTTTCTTCTTGACGTCGTTTCTCTTGTTCTTCTTTTTCCTCTAGCATCATTTTTCTAAATGCGGCGAACATGTCTTGCATTTGTTTTTCAGCGGCCATGCTTCTTGTTTCCATTCAAAAACTAACAAACAACACTAACAAGTCTTATTTAAAGTCTATATCTGGTATACGTCAAATATGTCCACAAAATCCTCGCACTAGCACAAATAAGTCTTGTCCAATATCGATATCACTTTCCAGTTCGACTCACTTCACTATCTCCAGTGGTTTCCAAATAGAACACTATGGAACTTTGTCGAATTCTTCAAAAATTCTGTTGCAATTCCGCTTCTGACACCAATTATTACGTGCTTACAATTTTCAGTAAACACTCCGTGGGTTTAAATAACTTGCAACAAGAATTTTCACTAACCACTGATTTATTTAATCACTAAAATTACACTAGCAAATACTTAAAAATCACACAACTAATAATAACTTAATCTAATATAATTTCACTACTTTTAAAACACTAAGTACTTTTCTGTTCTAAACTTGACAACTTTTGTCTAACCTAAAAACTCTCTGTTTGTTTACTTCACTGAACTGAACTCTATTGCCTACTTCACTCAACTGAAATCTTCTTCTACAACTGTCTCTGTAACCAGAACCACAGATTACCCAGAACTGTACTGGATACTAAACTGAACTGTTTATCCTTCACTAAACTGTACTGTACTGTTCCCCCATCTGCTGGCTTCACCTCTTTATATACCCACTTGGAATGTCCAGAATATCATTGTAGAACTTTCCACAAATATACTGGAATTCTCTAGAATTTTCTTAGGCCCTACTAAATGGTGGTTCGCCAGTTGGCCCACAGATGGCACCGCCCTTCTGGCCAGGGAGTAATTACAACTCTCCTCTCTGTTAGAGGGCAGCACATAACAATATACTATATTTTTACAAATCTCTTGTGCAAAATGACTTATCCTATATCATGTATGTGGTCTAAAGGATTAATAAAGTATCGTATCGTTAATCCAATGACTATTCAAAGTATATCGGAAGTTATAGCGAAAATAGCCCTTAGCGACATGGGACCCCCATCATTTCCTAGCAGTCGTTTTGACGGGGAAATGATGAGTTTTGACGGGGTTTGCCCTAAAACGGTTCCTCAGTGATTCGGTATCAGAAAAGTATTATTACCATGTACTCATACGTGCATGGGATCCGCCTTGCCTGAACGTAAAAAGTTGTTATTGCAGAATACAATTCGAAGTAGTAGCGCTTCAAGCATTTTTGAGCTCTGAGGAGCGACCAAAATTAATGTGAATTAAAAAATACGTTTATAAGACAGGCAAGCATAAGCCCACCAAAATTTCAGTTACATTGAACTTTTCTTGAATCTTTTTGTGCATCGTTAGCTTATAAAACCGCATATTGGATGGTAGTTGGTACATTATAAATCGTTCCGTTCCTCACCATGTGTTGTACACGGGCCAGACTAGTGTTTGTTAAACATTTTTCTTGAAATAAAAGTTGTTGTAAAAAACATAAATTTTTTTAAAGATTTAATATATATATTTTTGAACTTTATACTGTCTTTTAGTTGTGTTTTCTAACAAAATTCCCTTTCAGGTATAATTTTAAGAAAGTGTGGTACAGACAGTGTTAGGTTTATAGTGTTACGACGTTCAATTGATACCATTAGAGCAGCAGTTAAGCATAAACGACAGTAAGTATGATTTTTTATATTATTCTCCGTCTGAAACAGTCGTGTTGAACCCTAAAAATTTTGTGAACGTAAATATTCATTTTTGAAATATAGATAAACTAGAGGAAAAAGAAAAATTTGTTTTTTCTTTTTCCTATTTTTTTATTTTTTTCTAACTTTTTTAAGATAGAAATATAAGTCCTTCAGACACCCTAAAGATGGATCGTTCACATTAACTCCAAAACTGGAAATATAAATCTGGGAGTGCCTCAAGGCTCGATTCTGGGAACTCTGTTTTTTATAATTTTTATTAACGATATACCCAACACATGTATCACTTCAAATCAACTTCTTCTATATGCAGATGATACAAATATGCTAATGTCCCATAACTCCATTGAACAGATTGTCATAAATAGTAGCAATGCATCACAGGAAATGAGTCATTACTGTAGCAACAACGGACTAAATTTAAATGTAAATAAAACATGCTATATACGTTTTCTGCCAAAAAATATTGTGACTAACTATGATCTGTACCTTAAAATTTTAAATAGATCCATCCCGAGTATAACAACTACCAAGTTCCTAGGTGTCACCTTGGATCGAAAGCTTACGTGGGAAGCGCATATAAATACGGTTTGCACAAAATTGAGCACTGTCTGCTATATTATAAGAAATCTAAGAGATACCGTCTCCATAAACATCCTAAAAACTCTCTATTATGGATTGGTTCAGTCTCAACTACAGTATGGACTCATTTTTTGGGGAAATTCCCCATATTTTAATAAGGCATTTCAATATCAAAAAAGGGTTTTAAGAACCATGTGTAAGATCCACCCCTTAACCAGTTGTAAACCACTATTTAAAGATTTGCAAATACTTATCTTGCCTAGTTTATATATCTACCAGTTAATAATGTACATTAAAAAAATGAATCTGAATTCTTTAGAAATAGTGATATTCATGTGTATGACACGAGAAACAAGGACAATTTGTATCAGCCATATTCCAGACTTGCACTGGGAGAAAATTCGCCAAAACATATTGGTACCAAATGTTTTAATAAAATTAATCAGTGTATCAACAATGACAGCAACATGTCATTTAGGATAAAATATTTAAATTTTTGTATGATAAAACATTTTATGACATAGATGAGTTCCTTAATTGTTGATTTTGCTCACCTCTATACCTATTTTATTAATTTTATGTTGAATGTTTTGTGGTGACTAGTTTACTAAAGTCTGTACATTGTATGTTATATTCTGTATAAACTTTTAAAAACGAATAAATTATCTTATCTTAAAGCAACGTCAGGCGCAGTTAGTAGTTGGATGGGTGACCGTTCCAACGAAGACCGCGTCCTCGCCTCACACATCTTCCAGTGGCTTGTATATCAGTGTATGCGCGGAAGCTATACAACCTTAGGTAAGGGTTGTATAGGGGATATACCATCTTTCGAAAGGGATGTAAAGCCGTCGGTCCCTTGTCTAATAAATGTTAGGCAAGTAAAAGATCCCTACTCTTCTTAAGGGAAGAGGTTCGGCAAAATTCCTGGTTGGGGGTAGCTCGCATACAGGCATCGGTGTTAGGTCTCAGTAGCGGAAATTGGCCAACGTTAAATAAATGTACTAAAAATAGGCATCTAAAGCACCAGGGAATCTAACAGAACAAATGATGAGCTTGAGATGAGAAAGATAATTTATGTATTAGATCACGATAATGGCAAGGTCACTGCCATTCTGAGACTTACAAACCGAGTGGAGTAAATTAAGACTGATTTATTATTCCAAATGACAATCCACTGACAAACATGGAAATTTACAACATATTCCTGGTAACTGATTTTACAAATAGATATCTACTTCTTAGACATCATAGCATAAGACTGCCCTTCACTACTATATTATTCTGAGCAATGGATGTTTTTTTTTAAGCTTTTTTTTTGTCGGGCTGTTTGCCGTATGCGGTTCTGGGGGGGTACTGCAGCCATGATAGGCTTATTGTATAAACTCCCCTTAGCAACGGCTGCAATCGGCAAGCAGGTGTCCTTAGCAGTCTGGCCAACTACTGGTCAGTCTCCCATCCAAGTATCAACCGTGCCCGATGTTGCTTAACTCCAGTGATCTAGTGAGTATGGCTTTTAATATTTCCTTCACTTCTCACCTTCAATGGATGTTTACAATACATTTTTATTATAGGTTTAATTCTAATTTTAAAATGTTGATTATAAGATTACTAACTTTGTAAATATTACTTCCACCAATTACCCAAACAGTTTCGTAACATTTTTGGAATTCTTTGTCCTCCAGTTTACCGATGCACTTCTCCAAGCTTTCAAAAGTATAAACATCTTTATACTCTTTTAAATCCAAACCTGACTTTGATAAAACAAAATTTATTCTGTTTTGTAATGGTTTATATTTTTTTGGAATCGATTCCCAAGTTTTTCTACCCATAATGACAACATTTTTTTTATCTTTATCTTTAGTTGTACTTGTCATGCGAGTAAAAAAATCCATTTCGGATCTAAAACAGAAAAGTAATTTGCTAAAATTTCAGACATAACATTATTTTTTACTTTTTTTCAAATGGGGACTTTATGAAGCAAAGAAATAGAGAGAGCAGATATTTATGTTATATCACAAAAAACATTTATTATTTATTCCTTGCACAGCATCATCAATAATGAATTTACTGATTTTTCTTTTATTTTGAAAACATTAGAGCTAACAATTTTTTAAAGAACCCCGCACATTTCTTATCGGAAATGGCCCCTGGTCAAACTCGCTGGAGTTCAAATCTCCTGATCAAAAGTCCTCATGGCCACAAGGTCGGAAAATGTAGTTTTCCAGATATGGGGGGGGGGGGGCATTCGATTTTTCGGGATTTTTTCACTAATAGTATGGAGCCATGGTCCTTTCTATGCGGTTTCGCTAGTGTTCTACGAGGGTTTCTCGTGTTGCTGATTTCAAATCCGATGTTAAAAGTAGCATTTGACAATTGACAGCTGTCAATGGCACTATCAACTCGCCTTATTTTCCGGAAAAGATTTATCAATTATATACAAGGGGTTTTTTGGGTTGCTGATTTCAAATCCGATGTCGATGGTGGCATTTGACAGTCGACAGCTGTCAATAGCAGTTATATTAATTGGATTGTTTGCACTTTTAGCGTGACCCAGGAACACTGTAATAAATCCTTTCCGGATAATACAGCTAACATTGCTACTTTCCGGAAAATAAGGCAAGTTGGCAGTGCCGCTGACAACTGTCAAATGCTACTTTTGACTTTGGATTTGATATCAGCGACCCGAAAAACTCCCGTAGAACACTAGCGAACCCGCATTGAAATGACCATGGGACCCATGGGTCCATACAATTAGTGGGCTATCGGCCCCTCCATATTTCCTCCATATTTCTACATTTCCCGACCTTATGGCCATGAGGACTTTTGATCAGGAGCTCAAGAGAAATAACATATATCGATTCCAGCGTCCCATAAGAAATGTGCGGGGTCCTTTCCGACTTTTTTTTAGGGCCTTAAAGACGAATTATTTAAGATCTACTTTGTCCGAAATTGGCTAGGATTTTTGGATATAGATAGATATATTCAATTTTATAGTGTATGTACAGTGTGTCCCCCGATGGGTTACCACATTCTTGTAAACTTTGTTATTTTCGATTGCCGAGAAAAAGTCATTCTTTATAAACAGTTGTCGAACTCATTAAGATTTATTCTAAAAATCAGAAAATATGAAATCGATTTTAAGCAAACTACGCTCTTTTTTATATTTTTAATGTTTTCATTAAACAAAATGCTTTCAATTATGGAGACTTAAAAACGAAGTTAGTTGCAAAATAAGGAAATCTCTTTTAAAAAAGAATAATGCAATCGTAAATGAAGATGCGATTTTTTATCCATGTATGAAGAATTCAAAAAAAGATAAGAAAAATGTGTACTAGTAGGAGGTCTATATGATAGATCTTTTATTAGTCAACAAATACAAGTCAGGTACTTACATAATTAAATATATAAATATAATTTTAAAAATATAGAATATACCACAGCAATACAAAAATACAGTAAATATGAACATACACATAAGTAGCTATAATTTATAATGTTACATGTTTATAATCTCCAGTAAACACCCTGTATGTAGGTTCAATAAATCTCAACAAGAATCCTCAAAAACCACTGATTTATTAATCACTTAATTACGATAATTATTCCTCATACTAAAACACACCAATTATACATTTAATCCACTATAAATTCACTACTTTAATTTACAACTTGATATTGTTCCTTATTTCATCTTAACACTTGCTTATCTAATATAAAACTGTCCCAGTGCGCCGATCCAGTCCCTATATATACCCGCGTCGAATGTACCTGAATTTTCTAGAATTGCATTGTTCGCGAAATTTCTCGCCCTTCGCGTATTTTCTATACATTCCAGTGGCGTATGCGTGCATATAATACTGCCCCCTCCATAAGGTTGAACGTCCTGGTCACGCAATTCAGAGTCCCCAGCATACTTCGCCAATCTGTCCAACTGCACGATTTTCATCTTAGACTTCTTACTTCGTTGAATCCAATAAACAACGTCATTAATCCGGGGGATGACAGAATACGGCCCTTCCCAAGGTGGGTGAAGCTTCGGGGATCTTCCCTTCTTTCACTGTGGATTATATAGCCAAACCAGATCTCCCTCTTTGAAACCTGCTGACGTCCCTTCCGGTCATAGCGAGACTTCATTCTGTTACTAGCTATACTAACTTCGTTTCGAACCAACTCATGGACATTCCTCAGCCATTGACTAACTTCATCTGCATAGCCACCCACAGACGGTGGCTCCTTATCTGGTGTGCCAAACATCAAGTCACATGGCAGTCTGATCTCGTGCCCAAGTATTACACGAGGTGGTGTCTGTTTGGTAGTATCATGAATGGCCATTACAAAAAATGGTATGTGCCGGTCCCAATCTCGCTGGTTCTTGTGAATCACCTTAGAAACTTCTTCCGGTCATAGCGAGCCTTCATTCTGTCACTAGCTATGCTAACTTGGTTTCGAACCAACTCATGGACATTCCTCAGCTGTTGACTAACTTCGTCTGCATAGTCATCCATGGACAGTGGCTTCTTATCTGGTGTACCAAACAACAAATCACATGGCAGTCTGATCTTGTGCCCAAATATTACACGAGCCGGTGTCTGTTTAGTAGTCTCATGAATGGCAGCCCTGTATGCCATTAAGAAAAATGGTATATGTCGATCCCAATCTCGCTGATTCTTGTTGAACCACCTTAGAAAGATGTTCCTTCATGGTTTTATTATATCGTTCCACCATTCCATCTGACTGGGGATGAAGAGGGGTTGTTCGAGTCTTGTGAATGCCCAGCAACTCACAAATTTTCTGAAATACCCCCGACTCAAAGTTTCTCCCTTGATCGGAAAGTAGCTCCAGGGGTACACCAAATCGGCATACAAGATTATCCACGAGAACTCGAGCAACAGTAACTGCTTCCTGATTTGGAATAGCATAGGCTTCCGGCCATTTACTGAAATAGTCCATAGCGACCAGGATGTATTTATTCCCATCATCTGTCACTGGGAATGGGCCCGCTATATCTATAGCAATCCTCTCAAAAGGAGCTCCGACATTATATTGCTTCATTTGGCCCCTGCTCTTCGTCTGTGGCCCTTTGGTGGCTGCACAAGCCTTGCTTTTGCGGCACCAAGCCTCCACATCTTGACGGCTATTTATCCAATAAAATCGTTCCCGTACTTTAGCCAATGTCATATTCATACCAAAATGTCCCCCGGACACTCCATCATGTATTTCCTGAAGTACTTTTGGGATCCGACAGCTGGGTATCACCAGACGCATGGTAAGTTCCTTCCCATCTGGACTTTCCCATGCTCTCTTTAATAGCCCATCTACAACCTTAAGGGAGTCCCATTGTGCCCACAATGCCTTCAGTTCTACACTTTTGTCCGAAACATCCTTCCATTCCGGTCGCGTTCCTTTTTCTTTTGCCCTTAATATAGGACCAATTACGCTGTCATCCATTTGTTCTCGTCTTAGAACTTCCTTTGTCCAATCGTCTGGAACATCTACCTGAACTGTGCTTACTGTTACCGTACCCTGTGCTTTTTCAACCCGATAGCAGTGCTTGCAGTCATCTTTGCACAGTCTTCTTGACAGAGCGTCTGCATTTTTATGGGATTTTCCAGGTCGGTGTTCGATTGTGAGGTCATATTGCTGCAGTCTTTCTATCCAGCGAGCCAGTTGACCTTCTGGTGTTTTCAACTGCAATAGCCATTTTAGTGCAGCATGGTCGGTCCTGATTTTGAAATGTTGGCCATAGAGGTACTTGTGAAAATGGTCCACGGACTTAACAATGGCCAATAATTCCTTCCTTGTTACACAATAATTTCTCTCCGGTTTGGATAGTATGCCCTCCGAAGATACGACATGACCAAGGAATTTCACTTCTTTTTGGAATAGTAAACACTTCTTTGGATTCAACTTTAGGTGTGCATTTCTGATTATCCCAAATACTTCTTGAAGATTTTCCAAATGTTCCCTGAAGTTTCGTCCCATAACCATTACATCATCAAGATAAACTAAGCATGTCTTCCAAGTTAGTCCTCGGAGTACAAATTCCATCAATCTTTCGAAAGTAGCTGGCGCATTGCAAAGTCCAAAAGGCATCACGGTGAATTGATATGGACCACTACCTGTTGAGAAGGCAGTCTTTTCCTTGTCGTCAGGGTAAAGTCCCACCTGCCAATACCCACTTCGAAGATCTAGAGTTGAAAACCATTGTAACCCTGCCAGCGTACTTAATGTATCGTCAATTCGTGGTAGTGGATAGCTGTCTTTGTTTATTTATTTATTTATTTTATTTATTTATTAGATACAACCACCCAACAGGTAACCAGTTACAGGGTGGGAACAATTACAATAATAATGTATATAAGGTACAAATATTACAGATCAGTAGAATATAATAAATACAACAAACAGAATGTAGAGATATAGAAAACAGAATAGGTGAAAAAGACAGAGAAAAGATACAATTATCATACAAATAGTATTAAGCTTATTATACACTAATATTCATGTTACACAGATAATAGATTTTTTATCGAGGCAAGGCTACAATTAAATATATCAAGCTCATTTTGCAGCGAATTATAATTTTTACATATAAAATATATGGGTGAAGTTTTTAATAGATTAGTCCGAGGGGTAACGAGATAAAAAGTTTCACGATTTCTACTTTCTATACGAGGTACCCGAAAACATAGTTGTTCCAAAATAGATGAGCAATCAAAGATATTGTGAATAATTTTATATAAGAATACCACGGAGTGGGCCTTTCTTCTGTTTTGTAGACTCGATATGTGAAACCTTTCTAACATAATGCTTTGTGGGTAACCGATTGTAGGATAGTTGCCATCTTCAACAAAACATAAATACTTAACCAGACGACGCTGGATGTTCTCTATATTGTTTATGTATGTAGCATATCCCGGAGACCATACCAGTGAACAATATTCCAGTTTCGACCGCACAAAGGAAAAATATAACAGTTTCGTAATGTCCCTATTATTAAAACCCTTACAATTCCTAATTACGAACCCTAAGTTTTTTAACGCTGACGATACAGTTAAGTTCATATGCTCATTGAAACTTAGATTTCTGTCAAAAGTAACACCAAGATCTTTAATGATATCGGGTCTTTGTAACTCTTGGTTATTTAAATGGTAATTGTAGGTGACATGAGTGCGGGCTCTACAAAATGTAAACGCGTTGCATTTAGATACATTAAGAGGCAATTGATTTAATATACACCAATGATTTATCTTATCCAAGTTATTCTGCAGCTTATCACAATCTGCCTCAGTTTCAATTACATGATAGATTTTCAAGTCATCTGCGTATAATAGACTTGAAACATCCAGGTCTATAACAATATCGTTAATAAAAATATTAAACAGTAGTGGTCCCAGTACCGATCCCTGAGGAACACCTGAGCTAGCTATAATATCAAAAGACCTGAAACCACGGTATTCTACATACTGTCGCCTGTTTGTTAAATGTGAAGTGATTAAATCTAATAATGCTAACGATAATCCGAAATTATTTAGTTTCTGTATCAGAATACCGTGGTCGTCACATCATTCAGCTTCCGATAGTCAACACAAAATCTCAAAGTCCCGTCCTTCTTGGCAACTAAAACTACCGGTGATGACTCCTCAATTACTCCATCTTGTAGCATCTTTTGAACCATCGTAGCAGCTTCTTCCTGTTTAGTTAGTGGCAACCTCCTAGGTTGTTGGCGGATTGCGGCTGAATCACCAGTATCTATCCGATGCTGTACTATATCAGTTTTCGTGAGGATGTCTGTGTTTTTGGCAAATACCGCACTTTCTTTCTCCAAAAACTTGATTGCCTCTCTACGTTCATCCTCAGATAGTTGTTCAAACTGGGAACTCAACAAAGTCACAACTTCCCTGTTTACACTGGTTGGCGAACATTTCTCGCCTCGTTCCTCGCACCTTGCTATCCACTGGACTGGTTCGTAGGATCCTATTGCCTCGCCTTCCTTGAAAGTCACCGAGTTGGAATTTAAATTAGCCACTCTAATTGGAATTTTGTCTTTTATCTGGGTTAGAGTTCTTGCTAAGATTACGTTTTCTGTCTTAATTAAATCATCTTTTTCAACAAGGCCAACACGGTATCCATCAGAGTTTCCTTCCAGAATGGCCTCGACTATTTGTTCTGAACGGGCAGGAATTTTGATTGTCTGAGCCATCAGTAGCGTCACTTTTTGAAATCGGTCATTTGCTGTTGACAAAATGAATTCTTCATTTCCAATCTTTAGAACTCGTTCTACCACGTCAAGTATAAATTGATCTTGTACTCCCATAGCATCTTGACGTTTCCTGTCTTTTTCTTCTTCGCGTCTCTCTTGTTCTTCTTTTTCCTCTAGCATCATTTTTCTAAATGCGGCGAACATGTCTTGCATTTGTTTTTCAGCGGCCATGCTTCTTGTTTCCATTCGAAAACTAACAAACAACACTAACAAGTCTTATTTAAAGTCTATATCTGGTATACGTCAAATATGTCCACAAAATCCTCACACTAGCACAAATAAGTCTTGTCCAATATCGATATCACTTTCCAGTTCGACTCACTTCACTATCTCCAGTGGCTTCTGGAACTTCGTCGAATTTTTCAGAAATTCTGTTGCAATTCCGCTTCCAACACCAATTGTTACGTGTTTCCAGTCTTCAGTAAACACTTTGTGGATTCAAATAACTTGCAACAAGAATTTTCACTAACCACTATATTATTAATCACTAAAATTACACTAGTAAATACTTAAAAATCACACAACTAATAATAACTTAATCTAATATAAATTCACTACTTTTAAAACACTATGTACTTTTCTTCCTAAACTTGTCAACTCTTGTCTAACCTAAAAACTCTCTGTCTGTTTACTTCACTGAATTGAACTGTACTGCATACTTCACTCAACTGAACTGAACTGTTCTTTATAATAATAATAATAATAATAATATCTTTATTTACCATAGACAATACACAAGGGTAAATAGGTACCATTTCACCTAGCTGGTGTTCTTCCAATGGCCCGAAAACATAAAGGAAACAATTTAATTTAATTATCTACATTTAAAATATACAGAAAAATATAAAAAAAAATCTAAAAAGAAAATATATGCTACGATGCGTTGCCAGTGGTGCAGGT
Organism: Leptura quadrifasciata; assembly: GCA_963675555.1. NCBI lineage: Eukaryota > Metazoa > Arthropoda > Insecta > Coleoptera > Cerambycidae > Leptura > Leptura quadrifasciata. Next base: position 88,780,886 of record OY776674.1, read on the forward strand.
GTGGGAAATCAATCAAGATCATTCGAATTTACGTATATTGCATAAATGTTAAAAGGTACGTGCAGGGGGGGTACTAAAGATTTTGATTGGTATGCAACATACTTTTAATTTTATAGTTAAATGATTTTGCTGATAACTTTTTAATGCCAGGGTCTAACTTGTTCCACATATGGATAGCATTATATGTGAATGACTTTTGAAAAGCAGAGGTCTTGTGTTTAGGTATCATAAAGTCTTGCACGTGCCTTGTATTTAGGGAATGATTATAAACTGAGAACTTATTTCGCAGATAACTAGGCTCACCTGTGGTCATCACTTTATAAATAAGACTATACGTGTGGGATATTCGCCTATGTTTCATATTTAAGATATGATTTCCATTTAGGTAAGGAGTAATGTGATTCCGAAAGGGAATATTGTAAGCAAAACGCACGCAGGCGTTCTGAACTGTTTGAATTAGACGACATCAAGCGGCACTAATGAAAATATTATATACTACATCGCCATAACCAAGAATTGAGAGAACGAGGCTATTACACAGATGATATTTGACACTAGATGACATGCAAGTTTTATATGGGTACAAACTTTTTAGGCGACTAAAAGCTAGTCTTATTTTATTAGAAATATGCGATTGAAAAGTAAGTGCGTCATCCATAATTATGCCTAGATTTTTTACTTCTTTTAATTTAGGTATTTCATCATTATCAATTTTGACAATAAAATCAGATAATTTATCCCTGGAATATTTAGAGCCTGTTATCAATATAACTGACTTAGATGCATTAATTTTTAAATTATGCTTTGAAGAAATTTTTTTTATTTTTTGTAAATCTGAGGAAATATTATCTTGTGCAGTTACTATATTATGTGGGCAAATATCAAATATTAATTGAGAATCATCTGCATATTGTACCATTTTAGAATATTGAACTTCGTCATTCATGTCTGCGACATATATTAAAAATAACAGAGGTCCCAAAATTGACCCTTGAGGTACACCTTGATTTAATAGAGCAAATTTAGATGTATTAGTCTTATTATTTATAGTTAAAGCTACACACTGTTCTCTTCTGGTTAAATAAGATTTAAAAAAATTAATGCAATCATTAGAAAAGCCATAATAATGCAATTTAGAGAGCAAAACTAATGGGTTCAATGTATCGAAAGCTTTACTAAAATCAAGTAGAACGAGGGAAGTGGCTTTATTGTTGTCTATGTTTTACTTCACTAAACTGTACTGTTCCCCCATCTGCTGGATTCACCTCTTTATATCCCCCAATAGAATGTCCAGAACCCTATTCCATAATATTCTGGAATCCTACAGAGTTTTCTACTATGTGATAGATGACTGTTCGTCAATTGGCTCATAGATGGCGCCACCCCACCTACTGGCCATGAACAGAATACAGGTTTCCCTTCACTTTGCCCAGGGACTTAGTCACATCTCTCCCCGTTAGAGGGCAGCACATAACACTGCCCCCTCCTTAAGCCTGAACGTCCCGGTCAGGCAATTCAGATTCCCCAACATACTTCATACTTTGCCAACCTATCCAAGTGCACGATGTTCATCTTGGACTTCTTACTACGTTGAATTCGGTAAACAACATCATTGATCCGAGTGATGACAGAATACGGTCCTTCCCAGGGTGGGTGAAGCTTCGGAGATCTTCCCTTCTTTCGCTGTGGGTTATATAGCCAAACCAGATCTCCCTCCTTGAATCCTGCTGACGTCCCCTTCTGGTCATAGCGAGCCTTCATTCTGTCACTAGCTATGCTAACTTGGTTTCGAACCAACTCATGGACATTCCTCAGCTGTTGACTAACTTCGTCTGCATAGTCATCCATGGACAGTGGCTTCTTATCTGGTGTACCAAACAACAAATCACATGGCAGTCTGATCTTGTGCCCAAATATTACACGAGCCGGTGTCTGTTTAATAGTCTCATGAATGGCAGCCCTGTATGCCATTAAGAAAAATGGTATATGTCGATCCCAATCTCGCTGATTCTTGTTGAACCACCTTAGAAAGATGTTCCTTCATGGTTTTATTATGTCGTTCCACCATTCCATCTGACTGGGGATGAAGAGGGGTTGTTCGAGTCTTGTGAATGCCCAGCAACTCACAAATTTTCTGAAATACCCCCGACTCAAAGTTTCTCCCTTGATCGGAATGTAGCTCCAGGGGTACACCAAATCGGCATACAAGATTATCCACGAGAACTCGAGCAACAGTAACTGCTTCCTGATTTGGAATAGCATAGGCTTCCGGCCATTTACTGAAATAGTCCATAGCGACCAGGATGTATTTATTCCCATCATCTGTCACTGGGAATGGGCCCGCTATATCTATAGCAATCCTCTCAAAAGGAGCTCCGACATTATATTGCTTCATTTGGCCCCTGCTCTTCGTCTGTGGCCCTTTAGTGGCTGCACAAGCCTTGCTTTTGCGGCACCAAGCCTCCACATCTTGACGGCTATTTATCCAATAAAATCGTTCCTGCACTTTAGCCAATGTCATATTCATACCAAAATGTCCCCCGGACACTCCATCATGTATTTCCTGAAGTACTTTTGGGATCCGACAGCTGGGTATCACCAGACGCATGGTAACTTCCTTCCCATCTGGACTTTCCCATGCTCTCTTTAATAGCCCATCTACAACCTTAAGGGAGTCCCATTGTGCCCACAATGCCTTCAGCTCTACACTTTTGTCCGAAACATCCTTCCATTCCGGTCGCGTTCCTTTTTCTTTTGCCCTTAATATAGGACCAATTACGCTGTCATCCATTTGTTCTCGTCTTAGAACTTCCTTTGTCCAATCGTCTGGAACATCTACCTGAACTGTTCTTACTGTTACCGTACCCTGTGCTTTTTCAACCCGATAGCAGTGCTTGCAGTCATCTTTGCACAGTCTTCTTGACAGAGCATCTGCATTTTTATGGGATTTTCCAGGTCGGCGTTCGATTGTGAGGTCATATTGCTGCAGTCTTTCTATCCAGCGAGCCAGTTGACCTTCTGGTGTTTTCAACTGCAATAGCCATTTTAATGCAGCATGGTCGGTCCTGATTTTGAAATGTTGGCCATAGAGGTACTTGTGAAAATGGTCCACGGACTTAACAATGGCCAATAATTCCTTCCTTGTTACACAATAATTTCTCTCCGGTTTGGATAGTACCTTACTGAAATATTCTATTACTTTTTCCTCTCCATTTTGGACTTGAGATAGTACACATCCAACTGCGGAGTTGCTAGCATCCGTGTCAAGAATATAGAGGCCCTTTTGTTGAGGATATGCTAACACAGGACTACTGCATAACGCTGCTTTCAGCTTCTTCCATGATGTTTCACACTCCGGTGTCCACTGATATTTAACCTTTTCCTCCGTTAGCTGGTGTAGTGGCTTTGCTATATCCGAAAATCCTTCCACAAAACGTCTATAGTAAGTACAGAGGCCAAGAAAGCTTCGTAATTCGTGAACATTTGAAGGTCTTGGCCAATCACGTATGGCAGAGATCTTGTCCAGGTTTGTCTGTATGCCCTCCGAAGATACGACATGACCAAGGAATTTCACTTCTTTTTGGAATAGTAGACACTTCTTTGGATTCAACTTTAGGTGTGCGTTTCTGATTCTCCCAAATACTTCTTGAAGATTTTCCAAATGTTCCCTGAAGTTTCGTCCCATAACCATTACATCATCAAGATAAACTAAGCATGTCTTCCAAGTTAGTCCTCGGAGTACAAATTCCATCAATCTTTCGAAAGTAGCTGGCGCATTGCAAAGTCCAAAAGGCATCACGGTGAATTGATATGGACCACTACCTGTTGAGAAGGCAGTCTTTTCCTTGTCGTCAGGGTAAAGTCCCACCTGCCAATACCCACTTCGAAGATCTAGAGTTGAAAACCATTGTAACCCTGCCAGCGTACTTAATGTATCGTCAATTCGTGGTAGTGGATAGCTGTCTTTGTTTATTTATTTATTTATTTTATTTATTTATTAGATACAACCACCCAACAGGTAACCAGTTACAGGGTGGGAACAATTACAATAATAATGTATATAAGGTACAAATATTACAGATCAGTAGAATATAATAAATACAACAAACAGAATGTAGAGATATAGAAAACAGAATAGGTGAAAAAGACAGAGAAAAGATACAATTATCATACAAATAGTATTAAGCTTATTATACACTAATATTCATGTTACACAGATAATAGATTTTTTATCGAGGCAAGGCTACAATTAAATATATCAAGCTCATTTTGCAGCGAATTATAATTTTTACATATAAAATATATGGGTGAAGTTTTTAATAGATTAGTCCGAGGGGTAACGAGATAAAAAGTTTCACGATTTCTACTTTCTATACGAGGTACCCGAAAACATAGTTGTTCCAAAATAGATGAGCAATCAAAGATATTGTGAATAATTTTATATAAGAATACCACGGAGTGTGCCATTCTTCTGTTTTGTAGACTCGATATGTGAAACCTTTCTAACATAATGCTTTGTGGGTAACCGATTGTAGGATAGTTGCCATCTTCAACAAAACATAAATACTTAACCAGACGACGCTGGATGTTCTCTATATTGTTTATGTATGTAGCATATCCCGGAGACCATACCAGTGAACAATATTCCAGTTTCGACCGCACAAAGGAAAATATAACAGTTTCGTAATGTCCGTATTATTAAAACCCTTACAATTCCTAATTACGAACCCTAAGTTTTTTAACGCTGACGATACAGTTAAGTTCATATGCTCATTGAAACTTAGATTTCTGTCAAAAGTAACACCAAGATCTTTAATGATATCGGGTCTTTGTAACTCTTGGTTATTTAAATGGTAATTGTAGGTGACATGAGTGCGGGCTCTACAAAATGTAAACGCGTTGCATTTAGATACATTAAGAGGCAATTGATTTAATATACACCAATGATTTATCTTATCCAAGTTATTCTGCAGCTTATCACAATCTGCCTCAGTTTCAATTACATGATAGATTTTCAAGTCATCTGCGTATAATAGACTTGAAACATCCAGGTCTATAACAATATCGTTAATAAAAATATTAAACAGTAGTGGTCCCAGTACCGATCCCTGAGGAACACCTGAGCTAGCTATAATATCAAAAGACCTGAAACCACGGTATTCTACATACTGTCGCCTGTTTGTTAAATATGAAGTGATTAAATCTAATAATGCTAACGATAATCCGAAATTATTTAGTTTCTGTATCAGAATACCGTGGTCGTCACATCATTCAGCTTCCGATAGTCAACACAAAATCTCAAAGTCCCGTCCTTCTTGGCAACTAAAACTACCGGTGATGACTCCTCAATTACTCCATCTTGTAGCATCTTTTGAACCATCGTAGCAGCTTCTTCCTGTTTAGTTAGTGGCAACCTCCTAGGTTGTTGGCGGATTGCGGCTGAATCACCAGTATCTATCCGATGCTGTACTATATCAGTTTTCGTGAGGATGTCTGTGTTTTTGGCAAATACCGCACTTTCTTTCTCCAAAAACTTGATTGCCTCTCTACGTTCATCCTCAGATAGTTGTTCAAACTGGGAACTCAACAAAGTCACAACTTCCCTGTTTACACTGGTTGGCGAACATTTCTCGCCTCGTTCCTCGCACCTTGCTATCCACTGGACTGGTTCGTAGGATCCTATTGCCTCGCCTTCCTTGAAAGTCACCGAGTTGGAATTTAAATTAGCCACTCTAATTGGAATTTTGTCTTTTGTCTGGGTTAGAGTTCTTGCTAAGATTACGTTTTCTGTCTTAATTAAATCATCTTTTTCAACAAGGCCAACACGGTATCCACCAGAGTTTCCTTCCAGAATGGCCTCGACTATTTGTTCTGAACGGGCAGGAATTTTGATTGTCTGAGCCATCAGTAGCGTCACTTTTTGAAATCGGTCATTTGCTGTTGACAAAATGAATTCTTCATTTCCAATCTTTAGAACTCGTTCTACCACGTCAAGTATAAATTGATCTTGTTCTCCCATAGCATCTTGACGTTTCCTTTCTTTTTCTTCTTCGCGTCTCTCTTGTTCTTCCTTTTCTTCTTGACATCGTTTCTCTTGTTCTTCTTTTTCCTCTAGCATCATTTTTCTAAATGCGGCGAACATGTCTTGCATTTGTTTTTCAGCGGCCATGCTTCTTGTTTCCATTCGAAAACTAACAAACAACACTAACAAGTCTTATTTAAAGTCTATATCTGGTATACGTCAAATATGTCCACAAAATCCTCACACTAGCACAAATAAGTCTTGTCCAATATCGATATCACTTTCCAGTTCGACTCACTTCACTATCTCCAGTGGCTTCTGGAACTTCGTCGAATTCTTCAGAAATTCTGTTGCAATTCCGCTTCCAACACCAATTGTTACGTGTTTACAGTCTTCAGTAAACACTTTGTGGATTCAAATAACTTGCAACAAGAATTTTCACTAACCACTATTTTATTAATCACTAAAATTACACTAGTAAATACTTAAAAATCACACAACTAATAATAACTTAATCTAATATAAATTCACTACTTTTAAAACACTATGTACTTTTCTTCCTAAACTTGTCAACTCTTGTCTAACCTAAAAACTCTCTGTCTGTTTACTTCACTGAATTGAACTGTACTGCATACTTCACTCAACTGAACTGTTCTTTATACTTCACTAAACTGTACTGTTCCCCCATCTGCTGGATTCACCTCTTTATATCCACCAATAGAATGTCCAGAACCCTATTCCATAATATTCTGGAATCCTACAGAGTTTTCTACTATGTGATAGATGACTGTTCGTCAATTGGCTCATAGATGGCGCCACCCCACCTACTGGCCATGAATAGAATACAGGTTTCCCTTCACTTTGCCCAGGGACTTAATCACATCTTTCCCCGTTAGAGGGCAGCACATAACAATATTTTGGTATATAACTGATTGTGAAAAATGAAAATGTCTCCATGGGCCATTCTCTGGATAATGTAATTGTTATTTTTGTACAATAATAATCGTTCTTAAAACGATAATAGTCAGTATGCCAAGCATACCACATGATATTTCATTAAGCCGGGGCAAGCATGGGTGCGTCTTTACTATGTACATACTTCGATATGCGACGTAAAGCAATGTAAGGCGCGGTTAGTAGTTGGATGGGTGACCGTTCCAACGAAAACCGCGTTCTCGTCTCACACATCTTCTAGCAGCTTGTATATCAGTGTATGCGTGGAAGCTATACAACCTTAGGCGAGGGTTGTATAGGGGATATACCATCCTTCGGAGGGGATGTAAAGCCGTCGGTCCCTTGTCTATTTAATGTTAGGCAAGTAAAAGATCCATATTCTTCTTAAGGGAAGAGATTTCCTGGTTGGGGGTAGCTCGTCTACAGGCGTCGGTGTTAGGCCTCAGTAGCGGAAATAGGCCGACGTTAAATAAATGTATATAAAAAAAATATATTTCATTAAAAAATAATTCAAGAAAATGATCGGCATACAAGTAGGGTGAGACCTAAGGGCACGTATTGGCCTTTACATATGTAAATAATATATATAACATTTTGAATGATAATTAGTACACGGAAATTAGTCAAATTTATGTGGAATAGAAGAAAAAAATTATAATAAGTTGAAATGTCTATAATAGTTAGCTTATGTGTGTAAGAATACATATCAAAAAAGTTCCAACCCCTAAGGGGTAAGCTTCATTCCTATGTCACCTCCTTTAGGGACACCACACTGGTTTTTTTACAATATCTTTTAAACGCTTTATCTTCGGGAAAAAAACATAAGTATAGAAAAAGGTTTGTCACAAAATTCTCTACGAAAAAGGTTCTGTGTTATGAATTGATATTTCTATTACTTTTTATGTTATTAAATCTGAAGATTTACAGTTGTCAAATGTCCTTAAGAACTCAAGAAAATCAGTTCTTTTGCTCATGCATTTGTGGTAGTGACAGAACATTTGCTTTTTTTTGGAAAAGGCAAACTCCAAACTACAAATTTATGAAACTTGAAAACAAATTTACAAGAAGTTGTTAAAACCTTTAACAAACCAAATGCTACAAAAGAGGATATTACTGAGGCTGGGGAAATATTTGCTCTTGCACAATATAAAGCACAAAAAAATGAAACGTCAATAAATCATCAGAGGTATGTTCTGCTTAACACCTTGGTTGGCAATTCTAGACAAAAGGTTACTTTGGCAAGGCTACCCGTTCTGATGCGACGTTTGCAGTTTTGCAACAACATTCGTTGCGGGTGTACCACCAAATTCAGGCTTGGCATGGAAATGGAATGGGGATGGAAGAAATCAGGTGACCTTTTAATACCTGTTTTGATTACTGAAGCAGCAGCTCCCTTTATCAATAAATAATAATAATAATAAATTTTAGAGCCTTTTCGTTTGCCTGCAAAAAGGGCTGTGGAAAGCGATGCGGATGTTTAAAGGTTGGTTTAAAATGTTCGGCTATGTGTATGAACTGTCATGGACAAGCATGCTTTAATGCGGAACGGACAGACGAAATTGAATTTGAGCAAGAATAAAGCCTTTAGTGGGTTAGGCCTCAAGAGGAAACCACATTAAAAAAAACGTACCGACAAACTACCTCCTGGGTGGTGTGGAAACGAATTTGGTTTAGAAATTGCTAGTGGCTATTTTTGGTTCTTTTTTTAATTGTTCAAGATGTCGGGCGGTGTAAACGCAAGTGTACGAAGTTCCATTTTAAATAGCTATAAGTGCTGTAAAAGCAAACATTTTATACATTTCATCTGTGTGAAGTGTTTAAGTGTTTTTCATAAAAGCTGTCTGCCTAGATTTAGAAATCAGATAAGTTTTGTTAAAGACAATAAAATTATATGCTGTGAATCTGACGACCAGTCAGTTATCTGTGACTCGGATAATGAAAAAAGTATTCTTGAAAAAACTATAAATGAACTTACTGAGGACAGTGATGTTAAAGATAAACATATTTCTAAATTGAAGCAAGATAAAGAACTGTTTATGCAAGAGGCATTAAAAGCAGAAGAAGACATGTATAGCTTAATACAACAGCAAGAAAAACAAATATCTGAGTTAAAAGAACACCTTCATAAATTACAAGTAAAAAATTCAGAAAAAGTAAATTCAACAAAAAGTATAACTACTCAAACCACTGATCTAAAAATTTGTAAAAACGTGTCAACATCCACAAATTCATTCGACACTTCAAAGAAGCACAGTTCCAGTCAAACACAAACTGCAAATATGGAAGGCAAAGTTATACAAGCCGAAGCAAAAACTATTGTAAATACACAAATAGAAAAACATGCCCGTAACATTAGCAAAAACTCAGTTGATATAGACACCAATAAAAATAAAATTTTACTTCTTACTGATGACTTGGGTCAAGGTTTAAATCGGAAATTACGCAGTAGCCTACCTAATTACCAAATAACATCATTCATTAAACCTAATGCACCTTTATCAGCAGTTTTGGAAAATATGAGTAATTTGTCGGAAAAAATGACAAAAACAGATACTGTTATTATAATGGCGGGTAAGAATGATTTATATAAAAATAAATTTACATCTTTTAAATATATATGCCAAAATCTAAAAAGATGCAGTCACACTAATATTATAGTGTCGTCTGTGCCATTAAGCAGAGATAAGATTCGAAATATTCGAATTTGTAAATATAATGATAAGCTTCGTGACTTCATTATAAGATTAAATAATGTAACAGAGAGTAATATGAAATTTTATGAAATAAATGACCAATGTTATAATATAAGGAGACATACTATCAGCAACAACTTAAAAAATTTAATTGTAAATAATAGCTACATATCTAAAACTCTGGTATTTGTTCCTACAAGTGGATATGGTACGAGTTCAAATATGCCACAACCAGATGTAGTGCATGACAGGCAAGTTTCCCTAAGCTGTAATGACTATTTGACTAGTGTTAACATACGTCAACATAATACTGACTGTATATTAGTAAAGGACCCTGAGGGCAGTGTTATTTTGGAGGCTCAAGTGACACAAGCAAAAAATTCTGTCTCAAATAGTACACAGGATTTTTTATACCCAAAGCTATCCCAGTTATCATTCATGACATACATTTTGTAAATAATAATTTTCCTGACACCACCACAGAAATCAAGAAACCGTGGTCAATTGTAATTCAGCCGATTTAGACAACAATTTTTTTAAACAAACTCAGCTTAAAAATGTTAATGTTAGCACGTTTTGTCATGTAAACGTGCAAGGGTTTTTTAATAACATTAATCAAATTGAAATGTTTTTGTGTTCAGAAAAAATTGATGTTCTATGTGTATCTGAACATTGGATATGCAAAAATGACATTGTGAATTTTTATTATCCCGGATACAAACTAGGTTCAAATTTTTCTAGAGTGAATCATATTCGGGGAGGATCACTTATTTTAGTAAAATGTAATCTTGAAACAACTGATATTTTAGCTATAAGTGAGTTGTCCGTAGAATGTCATATTAGGTATTAGCATAAAAAGTAATAAAATTATTAACATAACAGTATATCGACCACCAAATGGGGATACAAACATATTTTTGTCAGTTCAAATGTGCTTTTAGAGGGCGGAATATTAAACATAATATTTTTAGTCGCAAACTCCTCTATAAATCCTTATTTTACTATAAGGAACCTAACCAGACTGCAACCAACAGCTACTCTCCGGGCTATGTGCCCCGCCGAGCGCTAAATTACAAGTTACAAGCCTGGCGCGTTAAGTGTAATAATTGCATATTACCATCAAAACGCTAATGCTTCGATTGCAACAAACACCAGCCGAAAGACTGATCCTACTTAAAGGAGCTCCCTTGCCAGTCGTCACACACCACTTGCAGACTGCAGTTTCGAGCTGTTGGCTCTCGTCAGTGCAAGGTAGGTATGCGACGACCGACATGAGAATCCTTTGACTATAGTACATCCCGGTATTTTTACAATAGCGACATGTAAAACAGCCAGCAGGCGCCATCCAGCGGTCCAGTGTCTGTTGCAATCGAAAAATAAATAGCCTGACTTGGCTTAGCATAGTTCAAATGTGCTTTTAGAGGGCGGAATATTAAACATAATATTTTTAGTCGCAAACTCCTCTATAAATCCTTATTTTACTATAAGGAACCTAACCAGACTGCAACCAACAGCTACTCTCCGGGCTATGTGCCCCGCCGAGCGCTGAATTACAAGTTACAAGCCTGGCGCGTTAAGTGTAATAATTGCATATTACCATCAAAACGCTAATGCTTCGATTGCAACAAACACCAGCCGAAAGACTGATCCTACTTAAAGGAGCTCCCTTGCCAGTCATCACACACCACTTGCAGACTGCAGTTTCGAGCTGTTGGCTCTCGTCAGTGCAAGGTAGGTATGCACATTTGAACTATGCTAAGCCAAGTCAGGCTATTTATTTTTCGATTGCAACAGACACTGGACCGCTGGATGGCGCCTGCTGGCTGTTTTACATGTTGCTATTGTAAAAATACCGGGATGTACTATAGTCAAAGGATTCTCATGTCGGTCGTCGCATACCTACCTTGCACTGACGAGAGCCAACAGCTCGAAACTGCAGTCTGCAAGTGGTGTGTGACGACTGGCAAGGGAGCTCCTTTAAGTAGGATCAGTCTTTCGGCTGGTGTTTGTTGCAATCGAAGCATTAGCGTTTTGATGGTAATATGCAATTATTACACTTAACGCGCCAGGCTTGTAACTTGTAATTCAGCGCTCGGCGGGGCACATAGCCCGGAGAGTAGCTGTTGGTTGCAGTCTGGTTAGGTTCCTTATAGTAAAATAAGGATTTATAGAGGAGTTTGCGACTAAAAATATTATGTTTAATATTTTTGTCAATTCTGTCCAGAGCACTAAACATTGCCTCAAAAAAATATAATTTTATTGTATTGTCTGGAGATTTTAATATAGATTTTAATAGAAAGTGCATTTTGACAAGGCCACTTGAGGATTTGTTAAATTGTTATGAACTCATGATAACATTGACGGAGAATACCAGGATATTTACTTATAGAGATGGGCATACCAGTTCAACTTGTATCGATTATATGATTACTAACATGCCAACAAATATGTTTGATTGTCGGCTAATAAATCCAAATATTGCAGACCACTTAGCGCATTTGTTATGTATACACGCTACCACCGTTAGCAATGCAGAGGTATGCACACAAAAGGTAAAAGTTAAAAAACGTGCCATTTCAACTAGTAGCATACAACAACTATATACGTTATTGGGTAAGGTTGACTGGTGTTACATATTTTATTTAAATGTAAGTAATGGATTTCGGTTCCTAGTTGATACGATTGTGTGGTATTTTAATGTTTGTTGTCCAGTCAAGTATACAGAGCAAAATTGCATAAAAAGTAAAATAAGCGATATGAAGTGGATAACCGAAGAATTAGTTAAAGAAAGTAAGGTACTAAAAAATATGTTTTGAGTACAAAAAAAAATTGAAAGTAGCCAATCAAAAGTATTTTAATGATAAAATAGAATATTCTTCAAATAAAACCAGGGAAACTTGGAATATTATAAATAGCAAGCTCGGTAGGAATAAAGAAAGAAATAAAAATATAATTCTTAATTACAACGGTGAATATGTATCCGAACCGTATGAAGTGTGCGAATTGTTCGCTTCTTATTTTTCCACTGTAGCAGAATATAAAGTTGCGGAGCATTTCGGCCAAAATTTGTCATTACCACCTATTCTGATTACAGAGTACAATAATTTAGAATTTCTCATTAAACCTGCTACTGAAGAAGAAATAGTGAATATAATTAGCAGTTTGAAAAATGAAAATTCTTGTGGCGTTGATGATATATCCCTCTTTATACTGAAGCATATTAGTGACCATGTTGTTCGTTCACTAGTATACCTAATAAATCAATCATTTTGCCTGGACTGCTTTCCCGACGTTTTTAAAATTGCATGTGTTATTCCACTTTTTAAAAAGGCTGTCCAGAAAACATTGACAACTATAGACAGATATCTGTACTTAGCACTTTATCGAAAGTAGTAGAAAAAGCTTTTCATGTCCATCTTGTTAATTTTGTAGAAAAAAATATTTTGACGCCATCACAACACGGATTTAGATCGGGTAGATCAATTGAAACAGCTTCTTGTCATTTGCTGAATTATATATATGCTTGTTTAGATGCCGGCAAATACGTTGTATCAATGTTTTTTGATTTATCAAAAGCTTTCGATACTACTGTCTGCGAAATACTGTTATCTAAACTGTATAATCTAGGAATAAGAAATACTGCCCTGAGCTGGATCAAATCATATATGGAAGTAAGATCATTAATAGTTAATCACAATCATATTAACTCAGGGACACATAAAGTTAAACTTGGAGTTCTGCAGGGCTCAGTCCTAGGGCCCTTATTATTTATGCTATTTGCAAATGACCTTCCAGCTTATATAGGAAATGAGGGGCATGTTACTATGTTTGCAGACGACACTACCATTTCAACAACGGCTACTAGTGTGGATGAAATTTGAATACAAGCTGAAAATATCATTAATATTTTAAGAGGTTGGTGTGATAGTAATAAATTAATGTTGAATACTACAAAAACTGTAGTGATTAATTTTCATATAAGACGATCTTTACCCGCAAATTTTAAAATTTTAGACATTGAACTGGAAGATGAAACAAAATATCTTGGTACTGTGCTAGATTCTAAGTTATCATGGGATAACCATATGATACTACATGTAAGAAGTTAAATAAGGCTTATTTTGGTATCCTACAAATGAAATACATTTTGGATGAAAAAGGCCCACTAAATATTTATTATGCTTTAGCCTACTCACACATTTCATTAAACATTATGTGTTGGGGATGTGGCAGAGAAATGAGTAGAGTATTTATATTACAGAAAAGATTAATTCGATTGATATTTAATTTAAGACCTAGGGAAAGCTGTAGAACGGTCTTTAAAGAAAATTTTTTTTTAACTCTACCGTGTGTACACATTTAAATGTTTAATGTACACTAAACAAAATCTTAATATGTTCATTAAAATATCCGATACACATTCACATCATACTAGACATGGAGAACTCATTATCATCCCAACTCATAAGACTACTACTTATAAAAATTCTCCGTGGTACAATTGTATCAGATTGTACAATGCTCTACCGGCAACAATAAGAGAAGTGAGTAGCGCTAATTCATTTAAAAATAAATTGAAATCATTCCTTGTGGAAGGTGGTTTCTATAGCGTTCACGAGTTTGTGTCTGGGGTATCTTAAATGTTATTTTTCAAATTTTGTTATTTATTTATTCATTTTATAATTGTAATTTTAGATATTTTATACATATATTTGTTATCTATATTGTAATGTTATTTATTGTTTGTTATGTTTTCGTTGTTTTTTTTTTTAACTTGACGTACCATATGTACCATGAGTACCTCTATGTGGTTAATAAAAAAAAATATTTATGTTAATATTATTTTGTGATACTGATTGTGTTTTGTTTGTCTTTATTATGTAATATTGTGTTTTATACAAATTATTTTTATTGCTGACTTGCCATATGTACTATATCGTATCGACATGGTTAATAAATTATTATTATTATTAAATTCTATATAATTTATAAAAAGTCGTTGAAAACCCAATGCTACAAAACAGAATATTACAAAGCTGGATAAATATTGTGTTTCCATCCAAAAGCGTTTTTGTTACCTCCCCTAAGTTTGCCGTCGATTAATGTAAACACCCTTAATAATCTGCAAACGACCTATAGGACATGTTTTATAGAAAATTTAATTCTGAATATTTTTCAATATCTCTATTTTTAGAACATCACATTTGCAAAGTATTATTGAAAAACCAACACGGTGTCATTATAAGGGTGAAAAAGTGATGAAGCTCACCAGTTAGGAATGGGAACTTTTTGATCCTGTATTCCTACCCCTATCAACTGTCGATTCAGAAAATAACAGCTTATTATAATTTTTTTTTCTATTTTTGCTAATTTTCGTGTACTAAATAGTCAGTATGCGCTTTTGAAATTGAAAGGATTTTGTCATAACTTGCACAATGAAAAATCATACTGACTATTATCATTTTAAAAACGATTATTATTGTACAAATAAAAATAATTACATTTTCCAGCGAATCATCCAATGGAGACATTTTAATTTTCATTTTTCACAATCAGTTATATGCCAAAATATCATAAGCCTGAAGGTCATACTGCTTATAATCATTGCCGATTTGGGTACAGTGAGCTAACGGTCTATATAGGAGTATTTAAGAAATTTTGATGGTAATTCGTGGTAAAAGGATTGTTTTTAAAGAATTTTTTAATTTTTAATTGTTGAAGAAGATTTAGACGTTTACCTTTTCCTTCTGTATGAAACAAATTTATATTAACTGTGTCTATGAAATGGTTATTTTCAATGCAGTGTGTTGACATTCCTGTATTTTTATTGTTATTTAAAATTGATTTTTTATGTTTTTTTACCCTGTTCTCAATGTTCAATTGTATTTAAATTTACTAAATTTAAAAACACTGTTTTCTATTGGACTCGTTATGTAGACGATATTTTTTGCATATGGACTGGCACAGAAAGAAAAATAAGTAATTACCTTAATTTATTGAATTCCTTTAATAGTAAAATTCAGTTCACAATGTAGTTTGAACATAGAGTAGAGTAGAGTAGAGTAGAGTTTATTGGTGTTATTGATTATACAATCATTACACAAGTCAGTAAAATACAATGCAAATAATGAAATACAGGTACACAAAATAAAATTAAAAGTACACAAATAAAATTACAAATATACTGATATATGACAACATATCACACTGAAGACAAACATTATAAATAAGGAGTGGAAGTTTACAGATCATAATTATGAAATTCATTCAAGCTATAGAATGCCTTGGAAATAAGAAATTTTTTTATCTTATTTTGGAATTGGTTTAGAGGCAGTATTCTAATTTGGAGAGGTAATTTATTGAAGAAAAAAGGCCCATAGTAATCAGTAGCATGTCTTGATTTTTTTAGTCTGAGATATTCAATAAATAAATTATTATTATTACGTGTGTTGTAAGTATGAATATTAAAAATGTTTACATACTTATGGATGTTTTTTTTGACATAGAGCAAACAGTGAAATATGTATAGACTCGGGACCGTCATGAAGCCAAGCCGTCATAAAAGTCAATTAAACTTTTTAGATATTAGAAAACATAATAATCAGTTAAAATTCAGTATTTATCATAAACCTACTACCACAGATACATTCATCCATTATAATTCACAACAGTCATGGCAAATTAAGCTCCTACTTTTTCATAGTCTAATACATAGACTTAAAAATTTTCCTTTAGACGATAACGATTTTGTTAAGGAATTGAATACAATTAAACAAATTGCAAGAAATAACGGATACAACAAATCGTTAATGGATAATATGATTAAAAACAAACAACGCAAAATGTTTCAAAAGAAATTTTTCAACGCACCTAACAAATCAACAAAATATAGTTTTATTAATTATATCCCAAAATGTAATGACAAAATTTCTAAGAAATTAAATAATTTAGGTAGCTCTACAATAAATGTGATTAAAACTAATTTAGGAAAAATATTGGTCAATAATAAAGAAAAATTAACTAAACTTAATAAATCAGGTGTATATGAAATCAAATGTAAAGATTATGATGCCGTCTATATAGGTCAGAGTGGTAGAAGCATTGAGAACAGGGTAAAAGAACATAAAAGATCAATGAAACATTTGTAGAGAATTTGATACATCTAAAAGCAGTGTTTACTTAAAAACAATTATTGTTAAGTTTCACAAGGAACCAACCACAAATTCAGTTCAGTATATTAAATAATAATAATTACAATAGTATATGACTGCTGATGCTGATGCTAAATATCTAGAACATTGTTCACCGTTATTCAAAAAGCTGGGAATAATGACAGTTTACTCCTTGTATCTATACAATCTTGCACTCTTTGTAAAAATGAATAACCAATATTTTTTAACAAATGGAATGTTTAACGACATCACAGCAACGAGGTACGTAAATCGTTTGAGTGTGCCTCGACATCGAACTGCCTTATTCGAAAAAGGCCCTCATTATATGGCATTAATAACATTCAACCACCTTCCCTCACATCTGCATGGAATTCAAAACCAAATAAAATTTAAAAAAGAATTAAAGCTGTATTTTACCAATCATGCCTACTATTCTACAGACGAATATTTTAATAATAGAATCTAAGGCTTGTTATTTATTATATTAGTATATGTCTGTTTGTCCATTATCTTAAATGTGCCATGTGTTATACTTATTATTTGTAATGTTATTTATTTACTGTATTGACAATACCTATATAGTCGGGACAAGAATTCAGGCGATGCATATCACAGATCGATAAAATTACTATAATTATATGAAGATTACTGGTCAATCAAAGCGACTGCACCTGAAATAGCTGCAACCCCCAATTCAGGTCACATGCAAATTGTATTGCCACAACTGAAAATGTAAGCATAAAGCTTTATGCTGTGCCTGTGATAACTGCAACATCTGCAGCCCACAATACATATAACAAAAATCTATCAAAATTCGATTAATTGGAATAAAAATAGATTATAAATAATTTCTCAAATGAACTTTATTTAATAATTGGACAATGAGTTTTATAATATATATTATAGTACAATCATAATTATAATTAAATTCTGCTAATTAAATAAAATTACTGCGATATTAAACAATTATACATTTTTTAGTTATTTATTATTCTTGATAAGAGAAAAAACATTTATATATTTAAGCAAATTGAAACCATTCACATATTTTCTTCTTCGTCTGAACTGTCGTCTGTATCGGATCCATTTAAATTAATAATAATGGGATGGATAATATCTTCTCTGTCAAAAGCCACTTCCCTGTTCCAATATTTTTGTATTTCCTTATTTGTGTTTTTAATAGTGTTTGACCAAATTTCTGGGGTAATAGTATCTAATGCTTCCGTCCACATATTTATCACTTTTTCCACACCATTACCATCTCTCCCAATATATTTATTATAATATGTTTTTGCTATGCCCCAAACTTTTTCAATTGGCTGGAACTTACAATGATATGGTGGAAGTCTGAGGACCTCATGACCATATTGTTGTGCCAGCTTATCAGCTTCATATTCCTTGGGCGGTTTGTTTCTATAAAAATAAGGTTTGTTAATACATAAATATAAATTCATATGGGTATTAGAAGAGTATAGGAAGACAATATTATTACTACAAATTACAATTTCTGTCCCTGGACTCTTGATATTAATAAATGAAAATAACCAGAAGTATCTGATAAAATTAGTTATGATATCGAGTCGAGTGTACATACGTACCCACAAGAGTTAAAAGGCAGTGCACTTTTTATGTACTCGCACTAAATCTCTAAATATATAATAAATAACTTACTGTGCCACCAAGTCAAGTAATTGTACTTTAAGCATTCCTTCTTCATTATCAATATTTCTGTTTCGTAGCCAGGATATAATATCGACTTTTGTCCAACTCGAATTTGGAATTTTATCCACCAAACTACTGTGATAACTAGCATTATCCATGATTATTAAAGACGGTTCTTCTAAATGTTTTAATTACTGGTGTTCAAACCATTTTCAAAAAATTTGTTTTGTTCATCTCACCATGATAATCAGGATTTTTTGCTGATGGCGAAAATAATAATGATGCCCCAGGAATAAAACCATTTTCATTTCCAGCATGAAGTATAATAAACCTAAAAATATATTTCTACATTAATAATAAATAAATTTATATTTAATAAATTTATTATATACAAGGGTCCTATCATTTCAGAAACGAATTTTAGCTACATTGTATATTTTTTCTGTGATTGTACGTGTAAAGTACAAAAAAATGCATTTTTTTTAATCTCCTGTATGTAAAACTCGTTTATGAAAAAAAAACCAGACATTTACACACCTTTTCCCTTCAGTTTTGGTTTTTTTCACACTATCTTTATTTCCATCTTGCCATGATCTTTGTACAGAACCATACTCAAAGATCCACGTCTCATCTAAATACACAAATTGTCGAGGATATTTTTTACATATTTCTGCAAAAAAGTGACGCGGCTGAAAACAATATTTGGCAGTTCCATTAATCCTCTACGTGGATTATCTTTTAGAAATTTGAAACCTATTTTTTTCAATATTTTTCCCAAGCTACTCAAACTTCCTTTGTAAATGTCCCGTTCAATCAACAGCTCTAAAAGCGATTGTCTGGTAATATGTTGATCTAAAACAATAATAAATACTTTAATAAATATTTCCATACGTTATTTTAATAAATACTCACTGTTTCTGTACATTTCATAAATAACATTTCGAATTGCTGCTTGGTCAAAGTTATCAATGTCGCATACAGGCTTTGTTGTTGGTCCAGTTCTTTTAGGGCTACCTAAAGCTTCCCCAGTCTGCATTTTTTTGGAAACGTTGCTAACAGCACTCAAACTTATGTTTAAAGCATTAGCAACTCTCTGAAATTTACTGGTTATGTTATGATATATATTTAACTTCTGGAATTATACTTGCCTCTCTTACAGCAGTTAATGGTAACAGTGGTCCACCGGCATCACGTTCTCTCTCAAAATAATTTATTAAAGAACAAATTAATTCCTGGATATCTTTACTAAATGCCTTCGGCATTTTGACAGGTAACCTAAAAATATGATGCATTAATTTGTTTTCACGCAAATAAATCTTGCTCCACTTACTAGAATAACACTAATAATACAATTATATTAGTTCTGAAAAGAACTGATGGTAAATAAAACAAGGAAACAACAATTAATTAAAAGCACGAGAATGAAATCAACAATAAAACAATTCGAATCAATAAAATCGATAGTAAATCGACTTAAAATATCGGTGCTTTTGTAAATTTATACTACCAACCTTTCGCGACGAAATACGATTTAATTAACTTCTATTTCTAAAAATAAGACAATAATGCTAAGGATTATGAAGCCACATTGAACTGTCCTTATTTCTTAAAAAAGCTTAATAATTTGGTGTCAAGAATTACTCTTTTTAATGTAATTAAAACTTTAAAATTATGTTGGCATTGAAATGTTTTCAATTACGTCACTCGTGACGTGCATCGCCTGAATTCTTACCCAGACTTTACTCTGTATGAGTCAAAAAGGAAATAAAGATTATTGTATTGTATATATCAATTTTTTATTTTGTCTGTTGAGTCTGCTACTTCTTGCCAAAAGTGGATACACACTCCTGCACATAAACTATACTGTCATTATAGTTTCATTAATGTGGATATTAAATATCAGTCTGGTCCAGTTTAACCCCCAAGTATCTCACACACCCCTTACATCTGTAACCAGTGATAACAGACTGCTCTAGTTTCTCAAGTTAATTACAGCATTTAATAATGATAAATATTTATTAACCTATGCAATAAATAAAATGAGAAAAAAATTAATAAACATGCTCTTTTCGATTGTGTTTTAATTACAGTATTTTCCAGCATACATGACTATCATCCTGGGAAATGCCTGACCAACCATGAACTGCCCTTTATCATCTATTCCTGAAAGAGGTGAATGAGGTCGGAATAAAACAAACCTTTAAAGGACAGATAGTTGTCGCTTTGCTAATGGTTCCAAAACTCTTGAAGGAATGAGAGTCTAGATAGGCGAAATTTATAACCCGAAAATATCTTCAAAATTAAAAATGAAATCTTACATACATCATAAACATCAATAGCCAAGATGCATGAATTTTTACAAAAACGTAAAAATTTATGAAAATAAAAATGTAAATTAAATACTGCCATAGATCAAAAATACCACTAATTACTACGTGTACAAATTTTCAGGAATACTACAGGAATACTCCGTAATGCTCAGGAATACCCCGGCAATACTCCGGAATACTTTGAAATAATCGAGAATCGAGTCAAGAAGGCAATAAGATATGCGTCAGCTCATAGTCTTGGTTGTCTGTGTTTGTCTTGGCGCTTAGTATTATTATTGTATTAAAATTTCAATATAGTAAGTGAACATTTTCAGCCTAAAATTCTTTTAAAATAGTAGCACAATTATTATACTCACATTAAAGTGTTAAAGCCGTTACCGAGAAAATCGATTTATTTTTTTTCAATATTTTTTAATGACATTGTTAATGTTATTGATAATTCTTTAGTACTGCTTTATGCAGATGACCTAAAAATAATGAGAACTGTTAGAGACCATACTGATAGTGAACTAATTCAAGCAGACATAAACAATATATGCGAATGGGTAGAAAGTAATGCTTTGCAATTGAATATTTCTAAGTGTTTTGTAATGTCATTCACAACAAATATTAATACTGTTAATTTCAATTATACAATCAGTAACTCTATTTTGGAGCATAAGAATGACATAAAAGTCCTTGGGGTAATCTTCGACTCCAAAATGACATTTAATGAGCATATAACATTTGTAAAGAATAGTGCAATGAAATTAATGGGCTTTGTAATACGTAACACTAAATGTTTCCATACAACTAAACCCTTAGACATACTTTATAAAACACACATAGTCTAAATTAAATTATGCTGCAGTTATCTGGTCACCCTACTATGGAAAATATGTGTATAGCCTAGAAAGTGTACAGAACAGGTATCTAAAATGCAAATATTTCAGGGAAAAGGAGTGTATTTATTACATGAGAGAACATTTCTGGTTAATTATTATGGCTTGCTAACTTTACAAAAACGTAGAATAATAATAGATCTCTTGTATCTTCATGGAATAATCAACAACTTGATCGATAATCCTGAATTTCTGAGCTATATACATATTAGAGTCCCTAGATCTAACAACACCAGAGCAAGTAATACTTCTTCAGTGCCAATTCCGCGAACAAATGCTGTGTTAAATTCTCCTGTATATAGAATACTTAATGATTTTAATAAATATTGCAGTACAGTGGATATATTTAGTACTTCTAAACCTAATTTCAAAAGAGAAATAATAGGTAGTATATGGGGGTTCACCACCACACACACCACACAGAATTTCAAACATAGCCAACGAAGCGCAAAAATTCCTCGCCAGCATAGATAATATGTAAATTGGGAAAGAGAAAGCGTAATTTGAATGTGACACACCGAAAATGTAATAGTTAATATGAAATATTTAATAGATCCTATCAAATATGTCATATCTAATATTTCCTATCAAATATGAAATATTTAATTTCCCCCATCAATTAACGAGGGGAGGAAAATCATTACATGAGCCAATTAAAGTTCTTTTTGATGTTTATAATAATAAACATTAACTTATTTATTATCAAATAAAATGAACGTTAGTGAAAGACGAATCGCTTCAAAAGTTTGGGAATCTATCACTTCTCATAAAATGTTAAGATCCCTATCTAAAATGAGTTTTGAAGATATTAAGTATTTACCGAAAAATTATATAAAAACAATAAGTGTTTTTGATTTAGAAATGAACTGGAATTTATTACCTGAATATATTCGAAACGACCCATTAATGAGAAAGTATAAAACTTGCAATAAACATTATCTATGTGACACCCATAGTGACTGTATCGCTGATCCACCAGGAAGAATAATTAGCTGTAAATCTTGTAGTGAAGAAGACAAATAAAATTTGGAAAATGTTTAATAGTACAGTATTTCTATCTCATCTCATTAATATATTCCACGATAAAATAGCATTTCTTCAGCCAAAAAATGTAGAAGAGGCTTTTATGGTGACAGATTTTAACCCCCCACCCCAACTCACACCGAAATGGCCCCAAAATTGGAGGAAAATGTATCTACAAAACATTAATGATTACAATATTTTCGTAGATGAATCGGACATATACTTAAAAAATTTTAATAAACCTGTACTTTATTATAAATTACGATTAGTTACTACCAATAGAACTGTATTTGATTTTGATTGGTACCATATGATATGGAATCTAGATACGTATAAAAATAATTATTATTTAAGCTTCTTAGTTATGCTAACAATGTTCTGCATAACATTATTTTTTCTAGCACTTTTATTTTCTTTTAATTTTCAGTATTGTAAATATAATTTAACCAGGAATTAACAAATATATGTAATTATCTATATATTTTGTTAATAGATGTTTAAGAAATATTAAACTATCTTTAAAAATAATTAATTACTCGTTCATTCTTCCACAATAACAGCTACTGACTTTACCTTTACCTTTTCTCTATCACTAAATCAAATAAGATTAATATTTCTTTTTACTAACAGACCGGAAAAATCGTTTTCTTTATTCTCATTTAATAATACTAATAGAAATACAGAGCTGCAATATATGTTTAAAGCTAATTATAAGTCAAAATATTATCATGGACTTTATAATAAGTAAAAATTTAATTAAATGTTTATGCTCTCACGATAAGAGTTAATAATTTTTGTATGCACTATCTGTTACTTTATATATACAAGATGATAACACAAATCAGTTTATTTTATTGCGGTGTAACCTCAAAATTTTATTAATATGTCTAAAGTTAAAAATTTATGCGATCTATCTAGTGTGCGTTAGAGATTTACATTATTCGGAAAATATACCAATTAGTTTTGAGTAGAACCGCTAAAAAATACGATGTAATAACTAAAAGAATGTTTATTAGGTATTATGTATACGCCGTAAACTTCCTTGATTAGCATCTAATAAGATTATTTATTATGTAGAGCGAGAAAATTCTTATTTCCAATTAAATAAGGTTAATAGAAATATAGAAGCTACAATGTATTTTTAAGATTAATTCAAAACAGTTCCACTTCATGATTAGTAAAAAATTAATTAACTGTATATCCCCTTATGGCTTTCATATTTTGCATTATGATATATAGGAATTATTTAGAAAATATGGAAATTAGATTTAATACCGCTTAACTAGCTCTATAAATATTCGCGTAATTTATCTACATTATTTATATCAGTATGGATTTTGCCGCGATCAAACAAGCCGCGAATTTTGACTTTAAAAATGTTAAGAAACTGAGTGATTTGACAATCGGTGAAAAATACGTAATTTATGATATTGATAAGAAAAAGACTTCGATTGGGGAGGCTATATTAGCAGATTTAGGTAGCTTTTGTGTTTGGTTACCTAAACGTTTTTCAAGTGTTTTTCATGAAGAAGCCATAAGAGATTTTAAAGAAAATTACAAAAATAAAATGTTTTTAGAAGTGATCGAAATTAAATTAATAATGGGGAATCAAAGTGCTTTAATAAATATAAACAAATTAGATTAATATGTGGATTCATAAATTAAGTTAATAATAGATTTAAATATAAGTTTAGTAATATGCTTTCTTGTGAAAATTGTTCGAAAACTTTTACACGAAAGGACTCCCTGAGAAGACATCTTAGTTTATACTGTGAAAAGATCGAATTATTGTGCGAATTTTGTGGATCTCAATTTTCGACTATGGGTTCTCTACACCGTCATCAAAAGAAACGGAAGTCTAGTGATGTTTTGTCAACTACAGTCTCTAAACAACCTCGATTAAATCAACCATCTGGTATGTACTTTCTGCCTGCTAATGATAATTGCTGTAAATAACATAACTATTATCAAAGAACTTTAAAACATAAATGTAATTTTAAAAAATAAGAAACTATGATCGATAAAAATGTACAAAAAATCAATTGTTATGAATTCATTTAATTTAACTATAATTTTTTATAAATAACTATTAAGAAAAAACATTATAAAATCCAAGAATCCATGATTAACAAAAAATGCACAAAAAATCAGTAAAAAAATTTATATAAAGAAATAACTTTGTATTTACTTTTTATTACAATTTCATAAAATATTTGACAGTATTTTTATTTTTTGGTTCCTTCAACTAGTGGTGAAGCAAAAAGATATTGTGAAGATTGCAAAATTGATGTCTCGTCACGATTCTTTCAAAATCATCTTAAAAGCAATCAGCATAAAAGCAATGTAATCATCGAATGCGGGGATGGTGTTGAAAAAATAAACTGTGCTTTCAAAAACCGTCTAGCCAGCTATAGAATTAACAATAACACTAAAATATTAATAGATATAAAGAAGTTTACGGAAAGCATCAAAGTTAAAGTGTTAGATCTTCTTAAACGTCACAAATATGGGACGAAAATTAATATAGAATATTGTGGACTTTATATTCTGGAAGCTAAAAAAGCAGAGGAAGTTAAATCTTTTAACACCCGATACAAGGTAGTGAATGAAGGTGATGATTTAGAACAAGTCTACAAACATTTTATAGAAGAACTACACACAAAAGCTACAGAATCCCAGGAAAGCGATTCTGGTAATATATTTTTTTTTTTTAATTTTGCTACTTTCATTTTTCACAAGTTTATTTCATGTTCACTAGATCTTATAATACTGTTTTTCATTATTAAAGGTTGGGCGTTAAAGAAGATTTTATATCTAGAGCTGAACGTGAATAAGTATAATCCAATCAGGGGTTCCACCTATATCGATTTACCAAAGGAGATTAAAGATAAAAAAGCTGTATTGAATATTCAAAATATGGACAATGAATGTTTCAAATGGGCAGTTCTGGCAAGTCTTCATCCCATCTCCTGGAAGGAACATCCACATCGAGTTCAACATTACCATCAATTCAGTAATGAGTTAGATTTCTCTGGTATAGTTTTTCCTATAAATTTAAAATCAATATGTAAATTTGAGACTCAAAATAATATATCAATTAACGTATATGCATTAGATTTAGTTTACGATGAGGGCAAGCCAAAGTATGAGGTTGTAGGTCCTCTACATTTCACTCGTAACCGTAAACGGAATCATATTAATTTACTTTTAATTAGCGACGATTATAAAAATAATCATTACTGCTTAATTCGTAGCATGTCTAGGTTACTTTCAAAACAATTAAGTAAACATAATGAGAGAAAATATTTATGTGATGGTTGCTTAATGTATTTTAGCACGCAGGAAAAACTAGTAATGCATGAAAAAGAAGATTGTAATCATATATTTACAAAATTACCAGAAGCTAAATTAAGACAAGACAAATTTGGACAAAATGCGTTCGGAAATATATTAAAATTCGAGAATTTTGAAAAAAAATTAAAAATACCTTTTGTAGTGTATGCAGATTTTGAATCAATTTTAAAGCCATTAGATACTTGTGAACCGAGCGATAAAAACTCGTATACTTTGAAAACCCACAAGCATGAAGCATACTCTTTCGCTTATTATATCAAGTGTAATTTTAATGATTCACTCTCTAAATTTGTTACTGTTCGGGGTGAAAACGTATCAAAAATGTTTATTGAAAAATTGGAGGTGGACTGTAAACAAATATATCAAAATTATTTGAAACCTATTTTTCCAATGAAGCCTCTAACATCCGAACAAGAACAAAGTTTTAAAAATAGTTGTCATATATGTGAAAAACCTTTTTTAGAAAATGATGAAATTGTTATTGATCACGATCATTTAACAGATGACTCTAGAGGAAGAACACACAAAATTTGTAATTTAAATTTTAAAATTCCAAAGTTTATCCCAATATTCACTCACAATTTGTCGGGTTATGATACACATATGTTTTTTTGTGAGTTATCTGATAAAGGGGGTAAGATAGACGTCATTCCACAGAATAAGGAAAGATATATTTCTTTTACAAAACACATCCTAGTCGATAAAATTGAAAAGGAGGATGGCTCAAAACAAAACATATTTTTGAAATTAAAATTTTTAGATTCTTTTAGATTTATGGCTTCAAGTTTAGATAGCCTAAGTAAAAATTTAAATTCGAGTCAGTGTAAAGAAGTAAGAAAATATTTCTCTGATGAAAATAAATACCATCACATAAAGATTTTTATGATAAGTTACATAATAAAGACATTACCGAAAAAGATTATAAACGTGCATTAGAAGTTTGGAATCTGTTTGAATGTAAAAATTTAGGGGAATACTCTGATTTGTATTTAAA
The DNA here is from genome assembly GCA_963675555.1 of Leptura quadrifasciata. Taxonomy (NCBI): domain Eukaryota; kingdom Metazoa; phylum Arthropoda; class Insecta; order Coleoptera; family Cerambycidae; genus Leptura; species Leptura quadrifasciata. The sequence continues at coordinate 88,807,971 of OY776674.1, forward strand.
ATCTGATGTATTAATTTTAGCTGACATTTTTGAAAATTTCACATATATGGTTTAGATCCGGCTCAGTATTTTACAGCCCCAGGTTTAAGTTGGGATGCAATGCTCAAAATTACCAATATTGAATTGGAGTTATTAACCGATATTGAAATGCACCATTTTTTTAAGAAAGCAATTAGAGGGGGGATTAGTCAATGTAGCGTTAGAAGGGCTGTCGCTAACAATAAATTTTTACCAAATTACGTTTCTATTAAATCTAGCTCGTTTATCATGTACTTAGATTCGACAAATTTATATGGGGACCCAATGGCAGAACCCTTAGGCACCGGAGGATTTAAGTGGTTGACAAATGATGAAATAGATAAATTAGATTTAGAAAGTATTTCTGACAATTTTGATAAAGGGTATGTTTTTGAAGTAGATCTCACATATCCTGAAATTTTGCATGATCTGCATAATGATTTTCCATTTTGTCCTGAATCTATGGTTTCTCCACAAGCTAATGTTAAAATTCGAAAATTAATTCCTAATTTAAATAAAAAAGATAAATATATTATACACTACCGCAATTTAAAGCAAGCTCTAGCTAATGGCTTAGAAATAACTAAAATACATCGAGTGTTAGAGTTTAATCAATCCTGTTGGTTAAAAAAATATATAGATTTATATACGGAATTGAGAAATAAGGCTAAAAATAAATTTGAAAAGGATTTTTTTAAACTTATGAATAACAGCGTTTATGGGAAAACTATGGAAAATGTAGATAAAAGAGTAGATGTTAAAATAGTAACTCATTGGAAAAATATTGGAAAGAAATTAGGAGCTGAAACTTTGATAGCCAGATCAAATTTTAAAAACTGTTCAATTTTCTCTGAAAATTTAGTTGCTATTCAAATGGAAAAGCTAAAAGTTACTTACAATAAGCCCATATATGTGGGATTTTGTGTTTTAGATTTATCAAAAACTAATATATATGATTTTTATTATAATTTCATCAAACCGAAATATAATACTAATGTATTCCTACTGTATACAGACACTGACAGTTTAATTATGAAAACGGAAAACTTTTATGATGATATGAAGAAAAATTTGGATTACTTTGATACCTCTAATTATAAACCGAATAACCGCCATGATATGCCAATAAATACATCTATTTTAGGTAGAATGAAAGACGAGTATTCTGAACATATAATTTGGGAGTTTATCGGTACTGGTGCTAAAAGCTATTGCGTTAAAACAGGGGACAGATATGATTTTTATTCTAATTATCTAAAACCGCATTTTCAACATGACGTTGCACTTATACAAGAAAATGAAGAGTTCTTAATTGTAAAATTAAAAAAAGATATTTTTGAAAGCGATAATTTTCGGGAATTTTTAGATAACTATCTCGGAGAAATAAATTTAGAATTGTTGGAACAACAAGAGGAAAATGGTTTCTCTTGGATAAAAGTAGAGGATAAATTAACGAGGAAAGCAAAAGGCGTGCCAAATTATGTATCACAAAAACTCACTTTAAATGATTACAAAACCACCACCGAAAATGAAGATCATTACATCTATAGAAAAATGAACACCTTTAGATCTAAGTTACATAACATGTATACAGAGTTGAAAAATAAGGTTGCTTTATCGTATGCAGATGATAAGCGATTTATAATAGCAGGTAAACCTCAAACTTTGGCTTGGGGTCATAAAAAAATTCTTTAGAAAAAATAATTATGAAGCCCCATTACTACTTTCACTGTTAAAATATGTAAAAAATTGTAATACTAAGTAAATGACTTATTAACGGATTTCTCTATGTAATATAATTCAAATGTATGTTAATTGATAATTATGTTGTACATGCCTTGTATATATATAAAACTGTAATTCGATTTTATCGTTTAAAAGTATATAGCTCTTCATAAAGAGTTTTAGCAATTAAAAGAAATATGGGAGAGAATATTTCATATTGGGTAATACCGAGGGAGTTGTATTATAAATATAGAAATTTGGAAAAATTGTGTATTAAAAGTGTATGTGAAAATTTAAAAACGGCATTTCATGTTCGTTATCTAAATCTACCCATTATCTTAAAAGAAAGAATAAAAGAAGGATTCCATGAATTTAAATGGTATAAGTTTATTCAATTAGACACATCTTCAATAACAGATGAGGACTTTAGTTTTCAAGAGCAATTCCCCGAGTTTACAGCAAAACAAATGGGGTACTTATTAAAACGTTCTCCTGAATATCATCACCGGCATCCGTTTATGCCAGATAATGATGATTCTTTATAAAAATTGAATATTATTATTTAAACAATAACCTTAACTACTGTTTTTACTGTAAAAATCTAATAGAAACAGTGGATAATGTAAAGGATTTTAGATCTTTATTAAGGTATCGCTCAATACCTAACAACCATAATAATTGGTTAATAATTAATGATATAATAAATTGGTCGTTATGGTGTAGTAATTGTGTGGTTAGACCATTATTTTCATTTACCAAGATTATTTAGATATCAGTGTTTGAATTTTGTAATAATTTTAAAAAAATATTATTTCTGTACGCAGTTACACCAATGTAAAATAAACTGATTTGTCAAAAATATGTGTTTTTTTGTTTTCAAAATGTCAATTTTGAACTAAAATAAGGATACAAAACATAATTATATAAAAATTTATTTCACAAAGAAGTTTTTGTAAAATCTGTACATAGATACACCGATGTAAAATAAACTGATTTGTCAAAAATGTGTTTTTTTTTTGTTTTCAAAATGTCAATTGTGAATTAAAATAAGGATACAAACATAACTATATAAAAAAATTTATTTCACAAAGAAGTTTTTGTAAAAGTATGCTACATTAGATAAAGCACATATACATAAAGATATTTTATGATTGAAACAAAGCGGAGTTGATAATTTAATAATAGGTCTTTCTTCAAGCTCAATGATGGGTATGGATGAATATTTTCTCAAGTAATCAGCCTTTTCTCTTCCTTTAACACAAACATTGTCTGCTTTTTCTAAAAGTTCGGTAAGAATATTCTCAAAGTGATAAAGTGGTGTGTATCCCTGATTCCAATCGATGCAATGATGATTTTCTATTAACCATCGAGCCTGTGTTTGCAGATGCCGTGGTAAATTATTCATAGGAAATGGTGGTTTAAAAATATGGTGACACATCCTATATCCATCATAGGCAGCAAATTCCTTAACTATAAATTCATTGTTTTCAATTTTAAAACATTGTATATCTATTATTACATTCATAGTGTGGTGGCCTCTTTCAAAATAATATTGATACTGAAGTATGAGTCCCTTAAGTTATGAGTTTTAAAGTTGCTTAACAATTTTCGTTAGGGGATTGTAGCTTATCAATTTATCATGTAAAATTAAACAATAAGCCGAAGTGTTCTTAGGAATATTTTCGCTAGATTCAAATTCTACTCTCATTACAATGGGTCCGGTTTGGATCGATTCTTTTTGGTGGGAGCAATTCATATAAGTTATTGGCGCTATATCTTTAAATTCTGTAGGTGTGAATATTGGTTCGTTTTGAAGTTCATAATAGTGTTGTCTAAATTTTGCAAACATCTCGTATAAGGAAGCATATTCATTTTCTTTAAAATCTAGATAGAGGTCATTATACGGATATCTCTCAGAGTTAAGAAACACCTTAATATTTCTTACACTGCAATTATCAAATTTGCTCATATCTTTGGTTACATCATTCCTTCGAGAAGTTTGAAAGGCTACAATAACATGTCTAGGTGTTTCTAGTTTAGTTGTAGTCTTCACCGGCCAGTTATGTCTACCGGTTTCTGTTAATTCAGGAAACTTAACAAGTTCCTAACTTCTGAATCCCACTACTATATCTGCATTCTTATCAATAAGTTTTGTTAATGCTAGCTCTTGCGGAATTCCTACAGAAATGTGGGGTATATTCCAAGATAATTTATTGATTTCTACTTTTGGTACATTGGTGACATCAGTGCTAATTACAGCGTTTAAATCATCACTACTACGCAGTAAAACTAATTCTTGTTTAACATTAATTAATATTTTGTTATAGTCTTCAAAAAACCCCATTAGCATTTTAAGGGGGATGCAAATATTAAAACCTCCATTGTTGTCAACTAAAATATTATCCGTTCCCTTCGATTTTGGAAACCATCCTGAATTTTGAAGCCTAACACTCTCACTAGAATTGTATGATAGATATGCCTTTAATGTTGACGTTATACCTACATCTCGCACTGAATCAACCGTGATTCCATTCAACAGATATCGAATTTCCTTAAAAAGAAAGGATATTCCATTGTTTATGAATGTCAGTTTATCACTTGTAGTACCATCACTTTTTGTTAATTTTCCTTCAATATATAGAAAACTTTCGCAGGGTAACGTAAATTTATCAACTTCTTGTATAGGTATTACTATTTCATCATTATAACTTAATTTTGTTGGTAAATAAGGCTCATATGTGTGTATTTCAGAACTTACTATTGTATTATCTACATAAAGTTATTCTGTTACATTTAGTATATCCATTTTGTTATAAATTCAGCTGATATCCAAGAGATTGTAGTAAAAGACGATTTTCAGGTGTTAACTGCTTGGCTATAATTTTACTACTAACGCTTACTTTTTCTTTCTTCTTATTATAAAACTTTTTTCTTAGCGGTTTTTTAGAAACAACATTAATTATCTTATTGTATCTTATAACCATGATTAAGTATTATCCTTTTTTTATATGTAATCTTACTGTAATGGTTTCACCTCTGAAATTGACGATATCTCCTTCTTGATCTAATATTTTAATAGTTATATTTGTGATAGTTCGAACACAGACTGGGAAATATATAATATTTTGTGGAGATTCCACTATCTTATAGCCAGGTGCCACTGTAGGAAAAAACTCATGAATTATGTGTACAGGCTTTCCATTGAAATAAGATCCAGATGCAATATTATAATCTATACACAACGCGTTTACTTTGATGATTTCCACAGGAGAGTCTGAAGATACTGACGTATTTGCTGGTATTTCTTGATTTTTAAATCCTAGTAATTTACCTATCGAATTTTCTCTAAAAATTATTTTTTCTGAACACTTAACTACCGATCTTAACGTATTATTATTGGCTTTAATACTAACAGACACACCTTGTGTACGAAGATGAGAATTTAAATAATTAGCTATATCATTAATTTCATAGGAGCCCGTAGGAATTTCCACATATCGATTATTACTGCCATAATAAAATTTATTATTTTTTTCGTCTATATTAGGAATGACGTTAAATGTTTCAAAATTTGTGAGAGCAATACCGTACTCTACGTCATCTTCTAAATAAATAGACGGATTGAAATTTGCACTTAAAATTGATTGATTCCCCGTTAGAGCTAGAGTAAAGGACATGTCTTCTTCTTTAAACAAACACATTTAAAATAAAAAAAATGTTTTATTTACAATTATTATATAGAAATTTTAAACAGAGATGACCACAGTTTGTGGAATTAAATGATTGTAATTGTTCATAATTATATCTAACATTATTATTGCTACCATCACTGAAAAAGTAGGAAATTAATTCTAGAGGTGGTCTTAGATTTCCATAACTATCAAAATACATTATATCATTTATAGATTTACTGTATGCAGTCCAATGAGATCCATCATGATTCTCATCATCAAGATTCACAATACCGCATTCATGTTTATTAATCTTTTTTGGTAATTTGTTTCGCATAAAAACACCTCTGAAATGTTTCAATTTCAAAACTTTCGCATATTTTATTAAATCGATATTGGATAATGCTCGGCGAGGTAGCTTTATTGGAAGTTTTTTTTATAAGGAGCGAGATATAGACCATAACCTCGTTTATATGGTTTTAAGTATAACCCATTTCCTATCGCTTTTCCCTCCTTAGCTAGATTATGTCTCTTTTGTTCTTCCAATTGTTGTTTCGCCGCCTTGGCATCATTTACAGCTTTTACTATTCCAGCAGCCCCTCCTCCTATGCTCCGTAATGCTCCTAATGCTGCGAAAAGGGGGATTAATGGTAAAAACCCACCACTTTTTGGAATTGGTAATATTCTCTTCCTTGGTTCAATCACCTTCTTCCCAGCTTTTCTTACTGAAGAAAGAGCAATTTTAGATATATTATGTAAATTTGAAGAATTCGTTCCTATGATGCCTTTACGAGCTCTTCTTAAAGCTTCATTAAAATTCATTCCTTTACCTTTTCGATTGCGGCGTTGACGACTCAAACCCATACCTAATTTGCTTTTTGTACTCATAACTCCGCTAACACCTAATGCTGCTAATTTTTCTCCAATACCCGCATCGGAAGATTTAAACCTAGCTGGTGCTTTATTTGCTAATATTCGATCTGCTATGTTTCTTCTCTCAGTATCCTTAAACTTTGAATATGCTATGTCGTGTTCTTTGCAAGCCTCATCTAAAGGATTTATACCTTTATCACCTCTAGCTAACCGTTCATTTAACTTTGAGCGAGGTCCACAAAAATTGTATGTCGGAATATGAAGTTCTACAGGGAGATTATCGATAAGCTTGTTTAAAAGCCCAGAACCTTTCTTCTTAACAACTTGACGTCGATTAGTTTTACGGGTACCGTGTCGTAGCATTATATATTATTTCAAACAAAGTTGGCTAGTAACTGATAAATATCTATATAAAAGATAATACTTAAATAGATTTGCAAACAGTTGTAGAGAAGAAAGTGTAGAGTTGAAATGAAAATAGAAGAGCAGAAATTCTCTCTACCAATAAAAAATTTTGATGAATCAACAGTGCCCGCTTTCCAGAAACATGGAAATATTTTTTGTGGTGGTTCTAAACGTGCCTTGATAGTGGGTGGTTCGGGGAGCGGCAAGACGAACGTACTAATTAGTTTACTAGAACATCCTAATGGTTTACGATTTGAAAACGTATACATATACTCCAAGTTTTTATATCAACCGAAATACGAATATTTGAGAATTTTGTTTAAACCGCTAAAAGAAATTGGATATTACGAGTATGAGGGTGGGAGTGAAATAATTTGCCCTCAAAAAATAAAACCGAATTCAGTTGTTGTCTTCGATAATATCGTATGCTGTAATCAGAGTATTATGAGAGATTATTTCTGTTTTGGACGACATAAAAATACAGATTGCTTTTATTTTTCTCAAACGTATTCGGCAGTGCCCAAACAATTAATTCGCGATAACACGAATCTATTAATTATATTTAAACAGGACAATACAAATCTTCGACATATATATCATGATCATATTAATACCGATATGACTTTTCAAGAATTTCAAGAAATGTGTACCCTTTGTTGGAACGATAAATACGGATTTTTAGTTGTAGATAAAGATTGTGATATAAAATCTGGAAGGTATAGAAAAGAAAAATCCAGTATATCAGTAAATACACCATGAAAGTGAACTAGTTTCTTATATGAATTTACAGCAAAAACATGGATAAAAAATTAGCTAAAGAGTTAGTAAAAACTAGGCAGGCTGTATGAAAAAAGTATCGAGCATTAAAAACTGAATTAGCTCAATCTCAGTTGCAGTTAGAGAAGGGATATAAACCGATAACGGAACCTTTACAAAAATTTCTGGAAAATTTTAAAAGTGAGGTACCATCAACAAAAAGGGAGCCTGTATCATACATAATATCACCAAATAAATCTTTTAAAAGTGCTTCCTCTACTCCTAAAATGACAACAATAAATCCTTTTCATCAATACCTACCGCCGCCGCCGACTCAAGGTGTTACGTTTTTAGAAGATAACTTTTTGAATGACGATGACGAGGACAACGATAACAACGAACACGAAAATAGCAGTGATCTGATAAATGAAGCTGTTGAAAATAGCCGTCAAATCTTACTAAATGAGTGAAAATTACCAGGTTATTCTTAATATTTAGAAGAATTTGATCCGCTTCCAAGATACTATATAGATGAATTTATTAAAGACACAGAAAATGAATTTGATCATAAACATGGGTTAATACACGAACCTTCAACCGAAAGGTTTGCAATAGGTGATTCTGAAGTAGAAATTATTGGTAAGGATGTACGAGTTCAGAATTTAACTTACCCAGGAACCGTTGGACTTTACGAATTACTTTTCAAGAAGAATCCTAAAAGTTACAATAGAACAGACTTAGATCATTATATGGATATATTAAAAAGAACAAACGCCTACCGGAAAAATCATAAGTCAGATGGGCAAATTCAAGGAACCACTTCTGTAAAGTATTTAACGATAATCAAACCATATTTGCAAGAAAAAGGGATAATAAAAACCACTAATAAGAATATTCCTATATCATTTAATAAGCCCCACCTTCTCCGAATACAAGATATAGAACGCAATCATTTAAGCAGCCAACTAAAGGTGGGGTGTTAAATTTATCAAATAACCCCGTGGATTATGTATACTATGATGACCCCAATGAGTTAGTTGAGAGACTTAAGCTTCTGGTAGTATCTCGACTAGCGGGCCATACTGGACATAATAATGAGATCTTATTTTTCGAGGAGGAATTGAGGGAGGCCAAAATAATTAAATAAGTACATGTTGCTAAAAAAATATTTTAGTAACACTGCAAACATGCCCGTAGATAAATTCGGCAGACACATTAGTAAATATTATTTTGATCGCCTTCAAGAAACACTAGATTTATCGTATGAAACTATTTTAATATTCAGAGGATATGGAGCCACCAGTTCTTTTTCCACAGATCCATCAGCAGTTGGGTATGCCTTTAATTTAGATCATGGAGCAATAACATATACGTTTCCATTAAAAACAGCAATTATAGGTAGAGTGTCTCAGTTTTATCCTTATGATGTAATAGTTCATGTGAATGGTGTAGCTGTGAACCCCATAAATTTGGAGGGTCATGAATTAAAACAAAATGATTCTCTAATGTTTGTGACATCGAAGAAATCAAAAACTGTAAAGATGTTTATGGAGGTGATTTTAAAGTGTCCAGTTCATAATGAGTAAAGTGAGCAGTATTAAAGAAGAAATTGTGGGTGAGCTGCATAAACCTGCTAGACGAAATTTTAGAAGAAGGCACGTCATAATAAAGGGTTTAAATGATTTGTGGCAAGCTGATTTAGTGGAAATGATTCCTTACGCTAAATTAAATAGAGGTTATAAATATATTTTGGTGGTTATAAATGCTTTTTCAAAATTTGTATGGGCTGAACCGGTTAAGAGTAAAAAGGCAATTGATATTACGAACGCGATGGAAAAAATCCTTTTATTAAAAGTTAAGAAACCCCCAAAAAATCTTCAAACAGATATGGGAAAGGAATTTTATAACAAGAAATTTCATAAACTAACATCTCGATTCAATATTAACCATTACAGTTCGTATTCGAGTTTAAAGGCTAGCATAGTGGAAAGGGTGAATAGAACTTTAAAGGGTATTATGTGGAAAAAATTTAGCTTACAAGGTAATTATAAATGGGTAACTCTACTACCCATCATTGTCTCGAAATATAACGAAACAAAACATCGGACAACTGGATTTAAACCTAAAGATGTGATGAAAAAGCAAGAGAAACAGATACTTGCTACCGCGTATAGTCATCTAAAAATAGTCGATCCGATTCAGAAGTTTAAACTTAACGATTTCGTTAGGGTAAGCAAACATCGTTCGATATTTACAAAGGGTTACACACCTAACTGGTTCAATGAAATTTTTAAAATTAAGAAAATTAAATTAAGCAATCCGACTACATATATTTTAGAGGATCAAAATAATGAAGAAATTAGTGGTGGCTTCTACGAAAATGAGTTACTGAAAGTTAAGTATTCAGATATTTATTTAATCGAGAAAGTGATAAGAAGGAAGGGGGCTAGAGTATTGGTTAAATGGCTTGGCTTAGATAAATCACATAATTCATGGATCGATAAGAAAGAAATAGTATAATGTGTGTATTAATAAATTAATTTGGAAATAATATATCAGTATTTATCTGAGTAGCTGCGAAGTCAGTCATAATGTCGGACTCTGGTATTGAAAATGATTTATTTTCCTCGACGTCATCATGCTCATCACCTTATTATTGGAAATATGTAGATGGTATTCTTTTAAAGTATACAGAACAAATTAAACAGGAGAAACAGATGATTAACGAAGTGAAATATTCATTATCAAATTCTACATTACAAGTCTCGACAGGAATAAGCGCTGCTAGAGGATTTGAACCGTCACTAAGATTTATCAGCTCAATTGATGTTATTTCGCTTATGGACTTAGATTGGTATGATTTTATTACAAACATTGATATCATGCCAGATAATGACAAAGAAAAGAAGTTTATCGAAACTGCGTTGGAGTTTGAAAATTTCACAATGTCTAGTCAACTATTTATGGATAAACATCTTTTAATATTGAAAAGTGGTGATAGTGTTATTTATCTTGATGATGAGTGTATCAAAGAACTTATTGATATTAAACATTTAATTAATTATAGATTAGAATTTTTAAGACATTTAGATTTTAAGAACTTTTATAATAATACTATACTTTATATGAGCAACTTTGATAATTGTAACAAGGAAACGTATATAGATAAATTAAAAAACTTATGTAATTTAAATAAATGTGAACAAAGTTATTGTCTATTAGAGTATTTAGAGTTTAATTAAAAATACAATCCTTATTGATATTGATAAATTACAGATGCATAATATCAATTAAAATAAACTTTATATAATCATACGCTGAGTGTTTTTTTTTTCCTAATTGATATAACATATTATATATTCACTATATGAATTTATTTCAAATGATATTTGATAGGAAATATTAGATATGACATATTTGATAGGATCTATTAAATATTTCATATTAACTATTACATTTTCGGTGTGTCACATTCAAATTACGCTTTCTCTTTCCCAATTTACATATTATCTATGCCGGCGAGGGATTTTTGCGCTTCATTGGCTATGTTTGAAATTCTGTGTGGTGTGTGTGGCGGTGAACCCCCATATACTATCTACTAGAAATTGAAAATCTGTTTGGTTCTGCAACTTCATAATTTCGATGTATGTACGTGTAATTATACAATCTTTGTTGCTCATTGTGTGGGACATGCAGGCTGCCACCCACAACAAGCTGTTGTTGACAGGGTGGTGCTTTGCATGTCGCATTCAATGAGTTATTGTTCAGTAATAGGAATTAATTCTGTTGAACAATAAAGTCTATTTATTTATTTATTTAATGTGAACTACCCTTATTATTAAGGGTAGGTCTCGGGGTAGATGAAAAGTACAAAAAGTCTGGAGATATTTGTAAGAGAACTCTAAATAATCATATTTGACCGAGACCGCTCAATTGGTTTCGGCCCTAGGTTAAAAAAAAATAAAAACCATTTAAGCCGAAAACTTTATATGTACTCTGGAACAGGGAGATGCAGAAAAAATATTGGAATTCTGTTTGTGGGCCCCGGAAGAATAACTGAACAACAGGAACTTTTTAAAGGAAATTTTGTTCAATGACGAAGCTACATTTTCAACAAATGGAGTGGTGTCGTCTCAAAATTCTTGGTACTGGTATGCCGAAAATCCTAATTGGATCATGAACGCAAAGACAGTACTCAGAAAAAATAAACGTGTGATGCAGAGACGTGATTGTAGAATTATTGTTCCTTTTTCTTCTGAGAGTAATTTGAACAAGGTGTATTTTTTACTTTTTGGAAAATGAGATTTGGGATGACTTATCAATTCAAGTACGTCAGAATTTAAAATTACAACAGATCGCTCTCTTGTGCATAACGTAGTAGTGGTAAGGGGTTGACTAAATACAAATTTTGAAAATCGATGGATAGGTCAAAACAGTCCTCTTATTGAGTGGCTGCCAAAGATTCCCGGGTTTTTGACGCTGCTCGCCTTTTTCTTGTGGGTTATACTAAAATAAGTAGTTTACAAGCAAAGACCGCAGTCAGTTGACGAACTACACGCTAGAATAATAATTGAAGCATGTGCAACTATTACCCAAAAACTTAGAAAAGTAACTGCGATGAACGAAAAAGGTTTGATAAGTGTTGCGAAAAAACGGTGGATTGGTGGAAGAAAGAAAAATATAAATTTTTATTCCATGGATTACTTGATAAGAATGAATAAAGTAATAAGGACAATGTGATTTTTACTTTGAGCACAGAATTATTACTATGAAATATTGCTTTATGAAATTTTGTACGGGCCCATTTCAGGGGGTGTTTAATCCAATGGTGTGCTCAGATTTTTTTATAAAAAAAAAACACTTGCGATTTCGTGAATTTTCACCCCCAATAAATTACACTGTAGGCCTTGGTTTTTGTTTAAAAAAAATTTGATGGTAAATAAAAATTTTGTGCGGGTGTCCCACTTTCAAATGATTCACACTGTGCATATTTTTTAAAATCGAGTTAATCGATTGATAAGCTTGTACCATGCCTGAGAAGTATATTTATAGCAAGCTATACACTGGGGTATATTCCCCAAGCTTGGAGGGAATTTATGGTGGCGCTTATTCCGACAATAGGCAGACGTTCACCAGACGAGCCTAAGTCGTATCGCTCCATTAGCTTAACCTCATTTCTCCTAAAAACAACGGAGAAACTTTTAGATCAATATATTATAAGCGAAATCCTTACAGGAATACCGCTTCACGCAAAACAATTTGCCTATCAACCTGGCAAATCAACAATAAATGCTCTAAATTGACTGGTTCAAGGCACTGAAAAGACATTTACAGCAAAAGAAGGGGTTATGTGTGCTTCCATAGATATAGAAGGTGCTTTTGACAACACCTCCTATGAATCCATATAAGAAGCCGCGGAAAAAAGGGGAATATAGTCACCTACAATTAAATGGATACAATCCATGCTCAGAAGCAGAATTATTACCACAAATATGGGGGATAAGTCGGCTACGGTGACTGCAGTTGTCCAACAAGGTGTAGTCCTATCACCCTTGCTGTGGTCAATGGTGATCGATGATCTACATAAAATCAGTAATTCAGGATTCAACATCCAGGGATATGCAGATAATCTGGTAGTCACTGTGAGAGGCAAAAATGAGGTCATGATTTCCAACCTCATGCAAATTGCCTTAAATATAATATCCAAATGGAGTTCGTCAGAGGGGCTCAATGTCAATCCGATCAAACCAACTATTGTCTAGTTCACTAAAAGGAGAAAGCTCAATCTTAGAACTCCTGTGCTGAATGGAACGATACTAAATTTTTCCAGTGAAGTAAAATATCTAGGAATAATCCTGCATCAAAAACTTACCTGGAACTCATATCTGAAAAGGACTCTTATTAAAGCAACAGCAACAATATGGACATGCTGTAGGTTGTTTGGTAAGACTTGAGGTCTAAGACCGAAAATGGCACATTGGTTTTATCTTTGGTTATCAGACCTATGGTAACCTACACATCATGCGTATGGTGGCCAAAAACAGAGGAAGAAACAGTGCAGGGAAAGTTGCAGAAACTGCAACACCTTGCCTGTTTAGGGACTACAGGAACAATGAACTTGTGTCCCACAGCAGCTATGGAGACTATGCTTGACCTACTTCCCTTGCACTTGCATGTAAGGAAGGAGGCGGCACTCAGTGCCTTACAACTGCAACAGGCACATAAATTTAAACCAGGCAATCTGGTTGGTCACTTAAGGATTCTGGAGTTAACCCATTTGAAGTCCATGGCCAAACCCACTGACTCAATGCCAATCAAACAAGACTTTGACTGCCCGTTTGACGTGCTAATTGAAAGTTGTCAGACGAGCAAGATAAAGGCACTGCAATTGGAACAAAGGTCACTCATTTGGTATACAGATGGATCTAAGATGGCTGAAGGGGTAGGAGTGGGAGTAGCAGGGCCTAATTGTAGGCTATCCAAAGCCCTCGGTAATACCCCAACCATCTTTCAAGCAGAAATTTATGCTATAGACCTGTGTGCCCAGGTATGCCTAAATAAAGGCACCCGAAGGGCAAAGATCTATATACTATCAGATAGCCAGGCAGCACTAAAGGCTCTAAGGTCTTATACCTTTGAAACTAAAATTGCCTGGGAATGTAGACAATCCCTGAAGCAACTGGCTAATAACAACAAGGTTACCTTGAAGTAGATGCCAGGGAATGAGGGAGTATAAGGGACATATAGCGGAGGAGAGAATGGGAAAAGGACCAGAAAGAGTCCTACTGGAGGAATACTCCAGGCCAAAGACAAGCGAAAAAGTTTATAAATTATTCGGCAAAGAATGCCACAAGGCTTCTCGAACTTGAAAAGTCCAAATTATTGCGATATTGCAATTGAAACTGCGGAACACATACTTTGCGAATGCAAGGTATTAGTCCCCACAAGGCTAAAGTTCCTAGAACAGGCAGAATTAAATTAACACCCGAAGACATAGGGAAATTAGCCCCCAGCAAAATCACAAGCTTTGTAAAAAGTCTGGGAATCCTGAGTAGCCACTAAATGTAGGATAAATCACAAAAGATCTTTTAGGTTGAAGTAAAGTAAGGCTGTTCGAAGCCAAACGACCCCGTAACTACCTTAAGGTGCCCTGTTGTTTTGCCCGGCATTAAGTTATGTGATTCTGCAAAGTTCTTGGGCTTATTTGTTGATAGCACGTTGTCATGGGATAAGCATGTTGATCACGTATGTAGTAAGTTAAATCAAACTTATTTTGCCCCGTTACAACTCAAACAAAGCTAAAGTGTAGAGGGACTTATGAATGTCTACTATGCACTGGCCTATTCACATGTCGCTAAACATTTTTAATTGGGATCGATCCTCCTATACTAACAGGGTATTTGTTTTGCAAAAGAGGCTACTGAGATTAATATATTTAATTTGGATTTTAGACAAAGCTGTAAAACCACATTCGCAAATAATAAAATCCTTACAGTGCCTAGTATTTATATCTATAAATGTCTGATATATCTCAAAAATAACTTAGATTTATTTGAAGGCCTCTTGGATCATCACCTATACAATACTCGTAACAAAAATACCTTATCAATTCCCTTACACAAGACCTCAACATATAAAGAGTCACTTTATTATAATTGCATATTATTTTATAATAAGTTACCAAGTAATATACAGAATATGATTATATTGAAATTCAAAAATGCTATAGAATAGAATGGTCTTTATTAGTTCGTGTAAATAAATTACAGTACCCATGGGGTGTAGAACATGTCATAGTGCTTAAAATAATTTTAAAATTAATACCTAAGTCTACTTGAAGTAAACCACACAGCTAAAATAAAATAATTAGAATAAGTTTTAAGAAAAACAATAATCAAACGATAATACAACAAAGATGACAAATACGCTGAACATATTAAAATTATAAACTAAATAGTGTCTGCAATAATTTTTTTTTTTTTTAACAGAATAAAATGGAATCTAATTTATAATCCATAAATTTTAAATATACAGCTCTTTATCCTTGTAGTACTCATCTAGACTGTAGTAGTCCTTATGCAGTAGTAATTGCTTGAGTTTTGGTTTTAATTTGTTTATAGGCAAATTTCTCAATTCTGAAGGAAGTTTATTAAATACTTTAATTATTGATTATTGATCTGGTCGATAGCCGAGTGGGTTAAGGCGCGAGGTGGCAATCGCGATTAATCACACGGACATCGCACTACCAGGTTCGAATCCTGGCTCTGGCACTGTCGGAGGAAATGGTTGTATGTCCGCGTTTTCTCAATGTGTAACCCCCTTCCGCACAAGCCCTGGCTTCTGGAATTGGGGGTTGTCTAATTTCTGTGGTGTGGTGTTTATTTATATTGAGCATTTTACATTTTTTATAATATAAGTAAATTTTGCTTTTGCATGTGTGAAATCTGTTTTATTTCTTGTATCATAAATGTGATTTCTATCACACTCGGAGAAAAGATTCTTGTTTTCTTTTATAAATATCACAGACTCATATATATATATATATGTTGTTTTTTAGGTTTCCGCGGGTGTTAAATGAAGTGTTGTTGTACTTCCGGGTGCTCTCCCGCGTCGATGATCGACTCCTCCAGGAGTCACGGTTGTCTAAACGACGTTTCGGCAGAATCTCATCTGCCATCTTCAGGTTCTCACTGAAAGCTGCCTACTGCTGCTTTTCGTTGCTCGAACGTTGTCCTTTAGACAACCGTGACTCCTGGAGGAGTCGATCATCGACACGGGAGAGCACCCGGAAGTACAACAACACTTCATATATATATATATATATATATATATTAGAACACTTGTTTCATGATAAAAACGATAAAATCTCGAAAACGATAGATCGTACGCATATAGTGTATTTAATGAAAGTTAAAGAGAATCAAATTTTGAATATGTTGGTGTATGTATAAAATCGTTTTGATAACAAGTGAAATGAGATAAAAGGGAAAACATCAAAAATTCTCAGGGGTGTTTTGAACAGAATTAAATTATCTATAAAATGAGCTCCAAGTGACCTTCATACGATGAATGGTTCACGAGTTACAGCTGTTTAAAGCTATGAGCAAAAATTTCTTTTTTATTATAAATTAAGATTATCCTGCAAGAATTGTGGAAAACAATTTTTTAAAAATTGGTTTTGACCTATTTTTATTAGTATGTATATATATATATATATACTTTTATCCAATCAGCGTTGTGACATCATAACGTAAAATTTCTTATAACTCTGTGACATCCATCAACGTTGTGACTTCAAAAATCGGATGTCACAAAGTTTTGTGCATTAAATCGTCGTCTTAGGGGTGTGGAAGGTTGCAGAAAAAATTCGAAGTGGATGCCAAAATGCAGCAATTTCAGAATGAAATTGTATAATTAATGCCAGCGTATAATGTATAGACGGCGCGCGTGAAAGCTGGAGCTGTATATTCCGTATAACAATAGTCATAACATCAACGGTTCATGTGACATCCAAGTTTTTAGAGTGGATATTCTATTTCATATGCCGCACTTTGTGACATCTTAAAATTGGCAACAGTGTTACTTTAATAAGATTGATGTTTCTTGTAGGTAAGTAAGAAATGGTTATTTGTAAAACTAGTATCTAGAGTAAAACCTTACTGCAGGGAAAAGTTGATATGGTTTGTATTTCGTTTTGGTGGTTGATTAATATAATATGTGGCTGCAATAGTAATAATTATTTATTTCAAAATAGAAGATCCACTATATAACAATAAATAAAAATATATAAGCAAAAGCTTGTTTCTACAAATCAACAGAGTCTTTTACTGATAGAAATTTGCGCAAAACGATTTTACAGCGGCCAAAATCATTATACGCAAACTACTGAAATTCCGAAGTCCTTTACCCGGCTGCTTATGAAAAAAGAAAAAATATTTGGTACGAAGATGAACAGTACAATAATTCGTATATCTATGGATTTTTTTTTTATTTATTACGTAAAGTTATTGTGGGCTCGAGGGGTTAAGATCTGTTTTTAACACACACCTCCCATCTTTAGCGTTGAATAAAATAATAAGAATGTTGTTCAGTGTTATATTAGTCCCTTAAGTTGTGGGTACAAACAAGATTGTTACATTAAAATACAGAAATGAATAATTGCACATAAAAACAACTGTCTTTGATGCTGTCTAGTGTCTACTCAATGTCTAACTGTCTCACTGTCCTACGCGCGTTAGCTACCCTTTTTATCCGCACTACTTTTCACTAACATTTCTCCACATGCCAGGATGACAACATGATGTACAAAATATGGAACAGGGGCGTAGTACCCGACATGCCGCCGCCCTTGAAAGGTTCTCCTTTCAAAGAAGGAAATTAATCTTGAGTAGCCACTGGTAGAATACAAAACTTGGTGATCGACCTCTTGAAAACTCCGTCTGCGGTTCGGATAAGGGCAACTCTAATAAGTCCATCTTCTCCAGGGAAAAGTTTAATCACTCGTCCCATCCTCCAGCACATTGATGCAGTATTTTCCTCTTTTAATACGACGAGGACCCCAACCTTCAGATTGTTATTAGATTCAGTTCTCCATCGTGATCTTTCTTGTAAAGAATGAAGATAATCATGTGACCATTTGGCCCAAAACTGATACATTAAAAATTTCAAATGTTTGTATCGCGACACATAAGTATGGCTAGCATTTGAGGACGGTGATTCTGGGAAAGCTAGTAACGATCGTCCTATTAAAAAGTGTCCGGGTGTCAAGACTTCTAAATCTTCTGGACTGCCCGTGAGGGGAGTTAAGGGTCTGGAATTCAGTATAGACTCTACTTGAACCAATAGGGTGTAGAAGTCTTCATACGTTAGATAAACATTAGTTAAAATTCGCTTTAGATGATGTTTCATCAATCGAACGGCCGATTCCCATAACCCGCCGTGATGTGGCGAACGTGCAGGTATGAAATGCCATTTTATCTTATTTTCGAGGAGATAATTTTGAAATTTTGGATCCTGAACCAGATTTATCACCTCTGAGAGCGTATTATGTGCGGCGCCGACAAAGTTCTTTGCGTTATCCGAATGTACCTCCGAACAAAGACCTCTTCTTGCAATAAAACGCTTAAACATATTTAGAAAACCATTTGTAGAAAGCTCGCTAACAAGTTCCAAGTGTACGGCCTTCGTAGAGAAACATACAAAGACGCATACGTAAGCCTTGATATATTTTCTATTACGCAACTTGCTATCTTTGATCATATATGGCCCAGCGTAATCTACGCCACAGATAGAAAACGGTGGGGACGGTGTAACCCTCTGTTTAGGCAGATGTGCCATTTTTTGTGTCATATCTGGGGGTCAATAACGTGTGCGAATGTTCGATAGAACAGTCTGTGGACCGGCGTGTAAATTTTTTAGATGCTCGTGTCTTACAACCAGAGTTGTGAAATGATGTTTAGCGGGAATAATTATGGGATGTTTGTGATCATGATCTAACTGGGAATTCTTCAGGCGTCCCCCTACGCGAATAATACCCAATTCGTCTAAATAAGGATCAAGAGCAAGCAAGCAATTTGCTACTCTTTGCCACACTCCTCGATTTTTTCAGACTAGCAAGTTCGTGAGGAAAGGCTTGAGTCTGAATCATTATAATAATCATTAGCTGACTATAATTTAACTCTTCTAAATTTAGTGGACCTGAAATACGAGATTCAGGTTTGTTCATCATATTTCTTATGAACCTTAGTATGTAAGCAACCACTCGAAATAACCGAGTTAAAGTTGAGAAACGACAAATCATATCGTCTTCCATGATAGTACAAGTTAGCGTTGCTATTTCTGATTGATTCGATTTTAGTTCGGGAATATCAATATTGTTTACTTCGATAGCGCGACTTGGCCAAAATTGGTGCTCTTGGGAGAGCCAGGAAGGACCATTGAACCATAATGTTGAATTTTGAATTTCATCAGGATTTAGGCCACGAGATACTAAATCCGCGGGATTAGTTTTAGTAGGAACATGTCTCCAATTTGTAGGTTTAGAATATTTTTGAATTTGAGAAACTCTATTAGACACGAATGTTTTTAACCTGCTAGGTTCTGTAGCAATCCACGCTAAGACAATAGTGGAATCACACCAGAAATAAATATCGTCAATTTTTATCTTAAGCGCTTCGAGTACAGTTTGACATAATGTTGTAGATAGCAAGGCGCCGCATAACTCAAGACGCGGCAGGGTTTCGCTTTTTAATGGGGCTACGCGGGATTTCGCGCATATAAGTCTTACTAGAACATGACCTTGCTTATCGATGGATCTCAAATAGAGACTTGTGCCAAACGCTGATTGGCTGGCATCGCTGAAACAATGAATTTCGATTCTAACAGCATTTTCGCATAAAATTTGACGTGGAATTTTTACATCATTGAGCAAATCAATTTTGTGGAAAAATTTTAACCAGTTGTTGTATAAATCTTCCGGTATGGGATCATCCCAATCTAACTTTAGAAGCCATAACCTTTGCAGAAATATCTTGGCAGTTATGATAATAGGGCCAATAAGCCCAAGCGGGTCGAATATTTGACTAATAATAGAAAGAATAATTCGTTTTGTCACGATTTCATGTGTATTTGGATTTGTTCGGTACTGAAATGTATCTTCCGATGGATGCCAAAAAATTCCCAAGGTCTTAGAATTATTACTGTCCTTAACAGTGTACTGAGTGTCTTGTTCGATATTTTGTGATTGTTCGCTACCTAAAAGCTTTTCCAAAATTTGTTTGCTATTTGAGGACCACTGTCTTAGATTAAACCCGGCTGAACTCAAAATAGAACTAACTTCCTTTGCCAACGCCAGGGCCGACTGGACGTCCTTTGCACCATCTAACCAATCGTCCATGTAGAAATTATTAGCTATAGACTTCGACGCGTTTGGAAACGTGGTAGCATTATCAAGCGCTAATTGTTTGAGACACCTAGTAGCTAAGAATGACGCTGGGGAAGTACCATTAGTGACAGTGTTTAGCTTGTAATGAATAAGCGGTTCGGTAGGATTAGAACGCCAAACAATTCGCTGATATTCGCGATCTTCATCGTAGACCTGAATGCACCTATACATTTTTGCTACGTCTGCAGTAAGAACTATAGAGTGACATCGAAAACGTAGCAAAATATTAAAAATTGGATCCTGTATACAAGGTCCTACTTTTAAAACATCGTTTAAGGATAAATTGGATGTTGACCTTGCACTGGCATCGAAAACGACACGTAATTTAGTTGTTAGAGAAGAATCCTTTAGCACGCAATGGTGTGGAAGGTAGCAATTGGTAGTGTTTGTTTGCTCGGTCTCATTAACAGGAGACATGTGACCTAGTTTGATATATTCGTCCATGAATTGACAATATTTTTCTTGAATTTCAAAATTTTTAGCTAGTTTGCATTCTAAAGTCTGAAAACGCCTAATTGCCATTAGTTGTGTTCCCCCTAGTTGTTCATAATTATCTCGAAATGGTAATTTCACCAAAAACTCGCCCGAATCTTGACGCTTGAAAGTATTTTGAAAGTGTAATTCACATTCTTGCTCTTCCTTAGAAAATATCGTTTGTTTAGTGGGGCACTCTTCGATGCGCCAAAATAACTCTAACTGTTTCTCTATGCCAATATTTTGTGCTATATTGCACCAAGATTTTTCTTTATTTTTCTGCCAATTGTTAATTTGCAATGGACCGGAAATGACCCATCCTAATTTCGTATGTTGTATAATAGGTTTATTTAAACCAAATTTCCACTGATCTTTCAGTAGTAAGTGATAGAAAATGTTAGCACCTAATAGCATTTGAATTTCTGAAGCTTGATTAAAGTTTGGGTCTGCCAAAGTTATGTCTTGGGGAATTTGCAACATAGCGGTATCAAACGTTATTTGAGGTATATTTTCTGTGATCCTATCTATTACCAAGAATTGTAAATGAAATTCATTATCATAAACACTAGATTTTATTTTTGTCTTTACTACTTCTGAAATATTGGTAACTGCTAGGTTAATACCAACGACAGGCATATTTATTTTGTTTGTATTTAATTGTAATTTGTTTAGCAAATCTTTGTTTAGGAAATTACTTTGTGAGCCCGAATCGAGCAATGCTCTGCACAATATGGGTTGATTATTTCTATCATAAACGTACACCATGGCAGTTGACAGAATGGTAAAAGTGCCATTAGAACAATGTGTAACTGTAGAAGATTCCGGACCTTCTAAATTTCTCATTTGATTCGAGCCATTTCGATTCGTTTGATTTAATGAATTCGCAGAGTGAAATTTCGTAACAACTTGTAGGTTAACATCATTAACTTGCAAATTACAGTTAGAATTAAGATTAGGGTTGACCTTTAGATTAGAATTAGAATTTTCTTGGCAATTATCATCTTTTGTTAGATTGTGTGAATTAGAATCGTTTCTATTTTCTTGCGTAGTAAAATGTAGAAGCGAATTGTGTTTTTTCTTACAATGACGACATGAGCCGTATTGACATTCGTTAGAAGAATGGCTTCCACGTAAACAGTTAGTACAAAGTTTTAATTTTCGAATTTCTGACAGTCTAGAAGGTATTGATAATTTTAAAAAATCCTTGCAATAATACACTGAGTGCTGACCTTTGCAAAAACTACATGCCGACTTATTTGTTGCGACATGAGCGTGTGTTTTTATGTTAGATTTGTCATTTGGCCTTGAACTAGATGCGCTTCCTCTACTGTCAATTGCTGACAGCAAGTTGCAACGATCTTTAAGAAATTGAATAAATTCTTGGATACTAGGAGACACTTTGTCTTTACTTTTAATCTCCCATTCCCTTTTGCTGGAAATATCTAATTTAGAAAACAACAAATATATTAAAATTGTGCTCCATTCATCCACGGGTTCTTCCAAATTTTGTAACGCCATGAAATGTTTGTTGAAATCGTCTAAAAATATTCTTAGTGAATTATAGGAATCCTTGATAACGTTAGGAAGTTCAAAGATATGTTTGATATGACTTTTAATAATTAGCTTTTTGTTTTCGAAACGTTCATTCAGTATATTGTACGCAATTATATAATTCGCATCGTTTATAACCAAGGAATCTATCGCTTGTGCCGCAGGGCCTTCTAAATGTGTTTTTAGATAGTAAAATTTCTCTACATTAGAAAGATTTTCGTTTTCGTGTATGACTGACTCAAAAACATCGTGAAAACTAGTATATTTATCAAAAGAACCGTCAAATTTAGGAATGCTTATCGGTGGCAATTTTAAGGAATTTTTTATGACCGGTACACTTGGACTTGGACTTGGAGCCACGAGCGGAGCTACCGAAACTTGTGAAGTAGCATTTGTATTGTTTTGTTGTTCATGTTGATACATGATTTGATTTGCTTTAGCTAAAATATCAAAATACTTGTCTTCGAATTCAATCCGTTCATTTATTTGAGCGTCAGTGCTCTCAATTATTTCTATTTCATCTTGTACGGAGTTAAATTCGTCCAACAACAACTTTGCTTTGTCTAAACGGGAAGATATTTCCCAAATTTTACTTTGATTTTCGGGTTTATTAATATAGGTAATGAATCTGGTTAACTGTGATTTAGTGAAACCTCTTCGGGTTATTAGTGTTTTTAAATTGTCTTCTGGATTCATTTTTGATATTAGTACTTAGATACACAAATGACAATTAATGCCTATTAGTAAATTTAGATATAATTTTGTAAATTATATTTTCGTTAGAATTTACATGTTAGCCGAACGCCACTGTCATCAGCGATGTGAAACGGCCGTTAGATTTACGTGGTTTGGCGGGTTTGTAGCCCGCGATGATGCAATCGAGATGATGCAACTTTGTACCCTTTTACTTCGTAATTTCGTATTGTACTGACAACTTAAATTTCGAATTAAATTTGTAAATAATCAAGTAGAGCCTATTTATAGTTAGAGTGATTTGAAAATGAATATTTAGGAACGGACTCACGGGTTTTCCTCGTGTCTTCTACTACTTGTTGGAACTTGAAAGTTACTTGACACCACACTGCATGCACAACACTTTTGTCTTTAGTTAGTATAGTCCTCGTATTTGCACTTAGTTTTTAATTTGTAAACTTTGCCTCCATCCGGTGAGAAGAACCAACATGTGGGCTCGAGGGGTTAAGATCTGTTTTTAACACACACCTCCCATCTTTAGCGTTGAATAAAATAATAAGAATGTTGTTCAGTGTTATATTAGTCCCTTAAGTTGTGGGTACAAACAAGATTGTTACATTAAAATACAGAAATGAATAATTGCACATAAAAACAACTGTCTTTGATGCTGTCTAGTGTCTACTCAATGTCTAACTGTCTCACTGTCCTACCACAGCATAAAGAAGTATGCTGTGGTCCTACGCGCGTTAGCTACCCTTTTTATCCGCACTACTTTTCACTAACATTTCTCCACATGCCAGGATGACAACATGATGTACAAAATATAGAACAGGGGCGTAGTACCCGACAGTTATAAACAATGAAAAACAAACAAACAAATATTTCTGCATAAAACTAATTGTTCGAAAAATCAAATTTTCAGAGCAGATTCCTGAACTGCTGCAGGTTTGGGAAATTTGAAAAATCTGAGAACACTGAAAATTATGAATTCGTTCTCATTCGGCTGTTTAAGACAAGCTATTTGGTACCAAGATAAATGTGTTTATGATTTATATAATTTATTAATCAATATATTAATTTATACTCAAAGTTGTAAAATATAAAAAAAGAAAAAAATAAAAAATAATTTCACAACAACCTAGATTATTCTTTTGTTTATGTTGGTACCAAATATCTTTTCTTAATTTTCATAAGCAGGCGAGTGAGAACGGATTTAGAATTTTCGGATTTCGTAAACCTGCAGCAATTCAGGAAATTCGTTCTGAAGATTCCATTTTTCGGGATATTAGTTTTTTGCAGAAATATAATAGATATCTAATTCGTTTTACTTTTTGATTTTAATGTTCATAGGTAATAGGTAATGAATTTTAAAGGAAAATAAATATACATATCTGTATATTTCTCCTTTCTATTTAAAATTTATTACCTAAATTTAGTTGAGTACAATTTTACTGTGCAAATAAAAAACGCAACAGAAACTTTACGAGCTCATTAGTATTGCCGGCCAACCAGTCGGTACGGTGTCATCAAACAAGTCGACGTATTAAAAACCTATAAAGGTAAGTAATTCAATTTGCGGTCAAGATAGCACAGAGAGTAATGGTATTTTAATAGACTATCGATTATGTTACAGAAAACATGAAAATAAGGAACTAAGACGTTCAAGGGTTTTTATTGCATAAATTGTTCAGTTGGTCGTTTAAGATGAGAAAGCCGTGGAGTGCTATTAAATTAGAGGGTGTAAATTGGAGATAGGGGTGAAAATGAAACCCTTTCAGTTTTTTAAATATAACTCGAAAGCGAAGCAAAATTCAGGTATATTTAATAGGAAACTTTTTGTATAGAATCAAATTTCTTATCGAAGTGGCTTATTTAAAAAAATAAAAAACAAAGCAATAAATCCAATTTTCTCCTTTAATAAGCACCGTAGCTCGGCTTAAGTAGGCGGTGCCGTGAGCACAATTCGACAATTTCTCATACATCCCTGAACCGATTCAAAAAAATGTTCTAATAGGATTTTAGAGAAAACTCTAAACTCTTGTGTGAATTTTTTTTTTCAGTTTTTCAATAGTCCAATACAATTGTATGGTATGACTGATGGTCGAGAGGTGAGCGCACTTGCCTCTCACCCAAAAGTTCCGGGTTCGATCACCGGTCGTGGCAGCGGAAAATGATGTGAGAGGGATTTTTCCACTATACACGGATATTGGGTGTGTGTCCCTTGTCTCTAAATGTGGCTCTTTTAGAGCCTTCCAGGATAAGGGGGGTCGTAATTACCTGTGGTGTTGTTTATTTTAAAAAAATTCTATCGCATGTTCTCTAAACGCTTATCAATTTTTTTTTAATCAATCGGGGATGTAGGAGACATTGTCGAATTATGAATTACCTTTTTAAATACGGCACCGTCACGTTTCGCTCCATTATAAAAAGCTAAACCTACTGAGTATTTCATATCTCCATAGAATGTCCAGGATGTCCCAGTTAAAGCATTAAGCTCAGTAGTGTTGAGATAAATTTTTTATTTAAAAGCCAGACTGACGTAGTTTTTCCGAGGAATCTGCTGCGGCTAAAAGATGAACAATTAGGCATCAAGAAAAAGGTTATAGCCGTTGTATTTTCTTAATTGACTATTAAAGGGAAGTAAAAAAAAACTCGTTTTAATCGGAAATGACATTCTTTTCTAAAAAATAAAATTTTATGATATTCCACATTGAATCATATTTAATCATAAATTACCATAGTTTAGACTACTTTACATCTCAGTTATCCTTGATTCAGTATCTCTCTTATTTTACAAATGTCAATTATGACTGTATGAGGTAAAATTGTGGTAGGGCGGTATCAAAATAATACGCAATTAGTATTTGCAGTTATATTCATGTTCAAGTCGTGTAGTGTAATATTGTGCGTTCATAAATGACCTCTCTTCTTCAAATCCTCAACCATTGTAATGTTTATCTTTGTCAACAGGTAAAAAAAGGTCGTGTTCTGATACAATGGAACAAGTGAACAAAAAAGAATCGCCCAACTATTTTTCAGAAAGCATTTGGCGTTTAAGAAACCCCAGGCTCCATCCTACAATATTATTTAATAATAAAACATGGACGCAAATAAAAATATTCATAGTTAATCCATACATCAAGTGCTTAAGATGCATACTTAACTGAATATTTTTATTTGCGAAGCAAAAATGTTTTTATGAAATACTATACTGTTTTTATTTCTAAATTTATTTTAAAAGCATTTCTAACTGTTTTGTTACTATTTTGATTATAAAATAAGATATTTTTTTTATATGGAGTTAATTTCTGTAGACTTTTTCCTGAAAAGTTATGTGACCTATAAATCCTTTCCTAACCCACAGAAGTTAGCTAGTTTATAGAAATTAGATCCTTGAGACAAGTGACGAGGATGTTATAAAAAGTTATATTTCATAATAACTTTTTATAAAAAAGATATCGATTTCGAATTTCGGGTAATTGTATTATTAATTGAATGTATAATTAATTGAATGAGATGCATATTTATAAATGATATAAACCTTATTTTTATGGACCACCCTATACTATTCAAAATTTAGATTGCTCAGAAAATTGTAAGTATAAAATGTGTAGCATATATTTTCCCTATTTTTAGCAGTTTTCAAGAAAATGGCGTTTAAAAATGTTATATTGATCATAACACTGTTCCATTTTCACATAAAACGGATGTAGGAAAGACTCTATTACGTTTATTTAAACCTTTTAACGAGTAAAATTTAATAAAATCATAGAAATTTCATTTGCGGTTGAACCGCAACAAAAAATGAATTTCAGACTCAAATTTCTTCAATATTTTTAATGGAACATCTTGTATAATCTATATTGAACCTTAAATTTACATTTTACTAACATTTCTGGATATTTTTGTTCCTAGTCTCCTGTGTCTAAACTTAATAGTTTTGAACCTTTTACAGTGCAAATTATCATTCAGTTGTCGATATCTCCAAAAATATTGAGTTTAGGCACAGGACACCAGGAACAAAAGATATCTGAAAATGTTAGTAGTAGGATATAAATTTAAGGTTGAATACAGAGTGTTTCATTAAAAAAGTCGACGTAATATGAGTCTGAAAGTCACTTTTTGTAGTACTTCCGCTTCTATCGGAAATGAACTTTTTATGGCTTTATCAAACTTCTCTTGCCAAAACGCTAGAATAAACGTAATAGGGTTTTCTAGATCCATTTGTTTTATTTGAAAATGGAATAGTATATCATCGATATAACATTTTCAATCACCATTCGTTGAACGTGATAAGGATGGAGTACTCATAAGATCAGAGAGCATCACTGTTAAAAGGGGTGTTCCTCAAGGTTCTGTACTGGGCCCCCTCCTTTACCTTATCTACACCAACAATCTCTCTTGCGCTATTAATGAGGATGTGATTCAATTTGCCGATGACACTTCTTTAATTTTTAATGACCAATCAACAATAAATCTCGATCAAAACATTTTTTCTACACTTGAAACACTAGAAAGTTGGTTTGCTGCAAATAATCTTTTACTTAACACAAATAAAACCCAATTAATAAAATTTGATTACGGTCTGAAAAATAATGAGTTGATAGTTTCTAATGGGAATAAACAGATCACTACTGTAAACAGTGTGAAATTCTTGGGGATTCACATTAATTCTCGCTTAGATTGGCGATGCCATATTGAAACGCTTGCCAGCTGCTTAGCACGATACTGTTATGCACTGAAAGTGATTTCAAACATGATTAATGCCAAATCAGCCCTAATTGCTTACTACTCTTATATACAATCCAGAATAAGATATGGAATCATCTTCTGGGCTAATTCTCCAGATATGTTACGTATTTTTACATTACAAAAGAGGTGTATAAGAAATAACTATAAATTACAAAATCGCGAATCCTGTAAAATATACTTTAGAAATAACAAAATACTTACCCTACCATGCATTTACATTTATGAATCTGTGATATTTATCTGTAATAACAGGGACCTTCTTGAGAACTGTGATAGGCAGCACAGCCACAACACCAGAAATAAGTCTGACTTGATTAGTGACAGAATGAAATATACTTACTTGCAAAAAAATGTGAAATTTTCCATAATAAAGATCTATAATAAATTACCAATTCCTATCAGAAATCATCCAGTAGAAAAGTTAAAAACAATACTGTATAACGTCTTAATAAAGAAGGCCTACTACAGCATTGGAGAATTTTATAGTGATCCTCATTTCTGCGCCAATTAGGCATATTGCATTTTATTATTATAACTGTAACTTTAATGTAGTTGTTGTATATGTAATATTTATTATGTTTTATACATTTATTATGTTTTATACATTTATTACGTTTTATACACTATTATGCTTTATATTTGTAAATGTTAGACATGTTCTACACCGTAAGGGTATTTTTTTCGAAAACTAATAAATATCTATCTATCTATCTATCATTCTCTTGAAAATTATTAAAAATAAAGATAGAGTACCTGTGTTACACGTCTTACACTTAAAATTTCCTGAAGAATATAAATTTTGAATAATATATAGAGTCGTCTATTACAAATAACAAAGATTATACCATTTTCGGCTTAACCGGAAATAAGATGTTGGAGCAATCAAAATACACATCCCATTCAATTATATAATTGCTCAAAATTTGAAATCCATATATTGCCTAATAAAATGGGACGAAATTTGTCGATTTGGATGAAATAATTCAGAACGGGCTGAAATTTTGAGAACGGGCTTATGTTGTGGTACTTTTCAACATATTAAAAATCCCCACCCGTAGACTCCGCCGGAAGTGACGGGGGGAAGAGAATAGGCAAAAAACATCTGTTTTTCGCGAAAATTATAGGCAATTAAAATTCGTACAATTTCGTTTTTTTTAACTTCGTACGACCTATTGGAGCCGAGATAAATTTTTTGAAATTTTGACAGTTTTGCGACGCAACGGAAACGCACGCGTTCTTCGCTAAAATCTCGAAAATGGTGATTTGGATCGCAAAATGTTTCAAATGAAAGTTGTAGAGAATTCGATTACGAACAATTTTCTTTTATTTTTCATTTTTATTCGATCAAATATTGATCTATATGAATATATGAATTTTTAAACATCTTTATAGCGCTGTCAGAACACTTGTTTCATGATAAAATCGATAAAAACTCGAAAACAACAGATCGTACGCATATAGTGTATCTAATGAAAGTTAAAGAGAATCAAATTTTGAATATGTCCGTGTATGTACAAAATCGTTTTGATAACGAGTGAATGGAGATAAAAGGTAAAAACATGAAAAATTGTCATTTTCAAGTGCATTTTAACAAATAGCAATTTTTTGATTGGCTTTAGGCAATAATGACACTAAAGGTTTTTTGAATAGAATTAAATTATCTGTAAAATGAACTCCAAGTGACCTTCATACGATGAATGGTTCACGAGTTACAGGTGTTTAAAGCTATGAGCAAAAATTTCTTTTTTATTATAAATTGAGATTTTGCTGCAAAACTGTGCATAACATTTTTTTAAAAATATGGGCCTAGTATGAAACGACTCAGAAATGCTGACAGAATAACTTCTGATACTTCAAAAAGTGAAAAATGTACTTTTTTGTACTTTAAACGTGACGAAAATTGCCTGTCTGCTAAAAATTAATAATCAACCGCATATTCAATTGTCAGTTCCTTGTCGCTACTTATTGAAAATCATACATGAAAAAGTGCTTTTTGTAGGAAATTTTGTAAGCTTTTATTAAGGTCTTATGAAATTTTGTCGTAAAGTCAAAAGAAGCGATGATATATACAAAAAAAAGTATATATATATATAAAAAAAATATTGGTTCAATTCAACAAAAACAGTTTTCAAGAACCTTTTTTTTTAAAGAAAATATACTAATAAAAATAGGTCAAAACCAATTTTTAAAAAATTGTTCTCCACAGTTCTTGCAGGATAATCTTAATTTATAATAAAAAAGAAATTTTTGCTCATAGCTTTAAACAGCTGTAACTCGTGAACCATTCATCGTATGAAGGTCACTTGGAGCTCATTTTATAGATAATTTCATTCTGTTCAAGACACCCCTGAGAATTTTTTATGTTTTCCCTTCTATCTCCTTTCACTTGTTATCAAAACGATTTTATACATACACCAACATATTCAAAATTTGATTCTCTTTAACTTTCATTAAATACACTACATGCGTACGATCTATCGTTTTCGAGATTTTATCGATTTTATCATGAAACAAGTGTTCTAATAGTGCGCTATAAAGATGTTTAAAAATTCATATCTCTGCCAATATTGATCGAATGGAAGTAGACAATAAAAGAAAACTGTTCGTAATCGAATTTTCTACAACTTTCATTTGAAACATTTTGCGATCCGAATGACCATTGTCGAGATTTTAGCGAGAGACGCGCGGGTTTGCATCGCAATACTGCCAAAATTAAAAAAAAATCTATCGGCTCCAATAGATCGTACGGTTAAAAAAAAAAAAATGAAATTGTGCGGATTTTTATTACCTATAAATTTTATGTGTACATATTTTACAGTAAAATTGATACTTTCCGAGAATTTTTTTTCCTATTTTCTCCCCCCTCCCCTCAACCGGCATCTACGGGTGGGGACTTTTAATATGTGAAAAAGTACCACAAAATAAGCTCGTTCCCAAAATTTCAGCCCGCTCTGAATTATTTCATCCAAGTTTTCCCATTTTATTGGGCTATATTTTTTTACAAGAAATCTGTCTAGCACCCAGTATAAGGTTATTATGTATCAAGTGATTTATTTATTTAACATAAATAGAATTATAAATACACAATTTATAATACATGAATCATAATTCAAAATTAAATTAATGCTTAATCCTAACTAAAACTACTTTGTATTTAGTTAACAAAGTTTCCGTTTCAGCTGAATTTTCAATTAATTGAGGGCACATGAGAGGAGCTTGGTACTAAAAGGCTAGTGCACAGTTTATTTTTATCATTATTTGCCTCGCAAAATAGGCAACATTGTAATGATGTAACTAGATACGTTGATTTTTTACGGATGTTACAAGAAGCGTTAAGTAAAAATGTATATTGAATATACACTGGATGTCAAAGAGATAGGATTAATGTTTTTTTTATTTTGTGTATGGTTCATTTTTTTTTTATGTAACAACATCGTCTTCTCAAATTCAGAAAGTCATATTTTTGTCTTGCCCCTATCTGCTTTGTTTAGGGTGGATGTCAAAACGTAACATTTTTTACTATATATATATATATATATATATATATATATATATATATATATATATATCTTTGAAATATGTCTACTTTTTTTTAACTGATTGGTTATAAGATACACTACTTTATATTATCATTACAACGCGCCTCACTCTGAAATACTACCAAATCTAATGAAGCGGTAGACGAACTTACCTGCCACTGCCTCGAAATGGTCTTTTGCGCATCAAATTCGGTTTGGCAACACTGTTAGGGGCGTTTCTACCACTTGATATATGGAGGCGTGCTACATTTACGATTACGGCAAAAAATTGTATGTATTTAAAAATTATAATTTCTTACCCCTCTCTTGTCGCTCTTATAGTTTATTGCTGTTATTTGCCATTTGTGCAAAATACACACAGAAAACTTTAATATTTATGATGGAGGGCTGGGTGCCTGTGTAATGCATGGAGGCGACTAAGATAGCAGTGCGTGTGTATATATATATATATATATATATATATATATATATATATATATAGCTTACAAAATTTCCTACAAAAAACACTTTTTCATGTATGATTTTCAATAAGTACTGATTGAATATGCGGTTGATTTTTAATTTTTAGCAGACAGGCAATTTTCGTCACGTTTAAAGTACAAAAAAGTACATTTCATAAAACTTTTCACTTTTTGAAGTATCAGAAGTTATTCTGTCAGAATTTCTGAGTCGTTTCATACTAGGCCCATATTTTTAAAAAAATGTTATGCACAGTTTTGCAGGAACATCTTAATTTATAATAAAAAAGAAATTTTTGCTCATAGCTTTAAACACCTGTAACTCGTGAACCATTTATCGTATGAAGGTCACTTGGAGTTCATTTTACAGATAATTTAATTCTATTCAAAAAACCTTTAGTGTCATTATTGCCTAAAGCCAATCAAAAAATTGCTATTTGTTAAAATGCACTTGAAAATGACAATTTTTCATGTTTTTACCTTTTATCTCCATTCACTCGTTATCAAAACGATTTTGTACATACACGGACATATTCAAAATTTGATTCTCTTTAACTTTCATTAGATACACTATATGCGTACGATCTGTTGTTTTCGAGTTTTTATCGATTTTATCATGAAACAAGTGTTCTGATAGCGCGCTATAAAGATGTTTAAAAATTCATATATTCATATAGATCAATATTTGATCGAATAAAAATGAAAAATAAAAAAAAATTGTTCGTAATCGAATTCTCTACAAGTTTCATTTGAAAAATTTTGCGATCCAAATCACCATTTTCGAGATTTTAGCGAAGAACGCGAGCGTTTCCGTTGCGTCGCAAAACTGTCAAAATTTCAAAAAATTTATCTCGGCTCCAATAGGTCGTACGAAGTTAAAAAAAACGAAATTGTACGAATTTTAATTGCCTATAATTTTCGCGAAAAACAGATGTTTTTTGCCTATTCTCTTCCCCCCGTCACTTCCGGCGGAGTCTACTGGAGGGGACTTTTAATATGTTGAAAAGTACCACAACATAAGCCCGTTCTCAAAATTTCATCCAAATCGACAAATTTCGTCCCATTTTATTAGGCAATATATGGATTTCAAATTTTGAGCAATTATATAATTGAATGAGATGCGTATTTTGATTGCTCCAACATCTTATTTCCGGTTAAGCCGAAAATGGTATAAACTTTGTTATTTGTAATAGACGACCCTATATATTATTCAAAATTTATATTCTTCAGGAAATTTTAAGTGTAAGATGTGTAACACAGGTACTCTATCTTTATTTTTAATAATTTTCAAGAGAATGGTGATTGAAAATGTTATATCGATGATAAACTATTCCATTTTTAAATAAAACAAATGGATGTAGAAAACCCTATTACGTTTATTTCAGCAATTTGCCAAGGGAAATTTGATAAAGCCATAAAAAGTTCATTTCCGATAGAAGCGGAAGTACTACAAAAAGTGACTTTCAGATTCATATTACGTCAACTTTTTTAATGAAACACTCTGTATTCAATCTTAAATTTATATCCTACTACTAACATTTTCAGATATCTCTTGTTCCTGGTGTCCTGTGTCTAAACTCAATATTTTTGGAGATATCGACAACTGAATGATCATTAGCACTGTAAAAGGTTCAAAACATCTTAAGTTTAGACGCAGGAGACTAGGACCAAAAAATATCCAGAAATGTTAGTAAAATGTAAATTTAAGGTTCAATATAGGTTATACAAGATGTTCCATTAAAAAATATCGAAGTAATTTGAGTCTGAAATTCATTTTTTGTTGCGATTCAACCGCAAATGAAATTTCTATGATTTTATTAAATTTTACTCGTTAAAAGGTTTAAATAAACGTAATAGAGTCTTTCCTACATCCGTTTTATGTGAAAATGGAACAGTTTTATGATAAATATAACATTTTTAAATGCCATTTTCTTGAAAACTGCTAAAAATAGGAAGAAGATATGCTACACGTTTTATACTTACAATTTGCTGAACAATCTAAATTTTAAATAGTATAGGGTGGTCCATAAGAATAAGGTTTATATCATTTATAAATATGCATCTCATTCGATTAATTATACATTCAATTAATTATACAATTGCCCGAAATTCGAAATCGATATCTTTTTTACAAAAAGATATTATGAAATATAACTTTTCACTTGTCTCAAGGATCTAATTTCTATAAATTAGCTAACTTCTGTGGGTTAGGAAAGGATTTATAGGTCACATAACTTTTCAGGAAAAAAGTCGACTGAAATTAACTCCATATAAAATAATATCTTATTTTATAATCAAAATAGTAACAAAACAGTCAGAAATGCTTTTAAAATAAATTTAGAAATAAAAACAGTATTTCATAAAAACATTTTTGCTTCGCAAATAAAAATATTCAGTTAAGTATGCATCTTAAGCACTTGATGTATGGATTAACTATGAATATTTTTATTTGCGTCCATGTTTTATTATTAAATAATATTGTAGGATGGAGCCTGGAGTTTCTTAAACACCAAATGCTTTCTGAAAAATAGTTGGGCGAATCTTTTTTGTTCACTTGTTCCATTGTATCAGAACACGACCTTTTTTTGCCTGTTGACAAAGATAAACATTACAATGGTTGAGGATTTGAAGAAGAGAGGTAATTTATGAACGCACATTTTTGACAATATTACACTACACGACTTGAACATAACTGCAAATACTAATTGCGTATTATTTTGATACTGCCCTACCACAATTTTACCTCATACAGTCATAACTGACATTTGTGAAATAAGAGAGATACTGAATCAAGGATAACTGAGATGTAAATTAGTATAAACGATGGTAATTTATGATTAAAAATGATTCAATGTGGAACTATGGAGATATGAGATACTCAGTAGGTTTAGCTTTTTATAATGGAGCGAAACGTGATGGTGCCGTACTTAAAAAGGTAATTCATAATTCGACAATGTCTCCTACATCCTCGAACTGATAAAAAAAAATTTATAGGCGTTTAGAGAACACGCGACAGAATTTTTTAAAAATAAATAACACCACAGGTAACTACGACCCCCTTTATCCTGGAAGGCTCTAAAAGAGCCTTGTGTGGGAGGGGCTACACATTTAGGGACAAGGGACACACACCTAATATCCGTGTATAGTGGAAAAATCCCTCTCACAGCATTTTCCACTGCCACGACCGGGGATCGAACCCGGAACTTTTGGGTGAGAGGCAAGTGCGCTCACCTCTCGACCATCAGTCACACCATACAATTGTATTGGACTATTGAAAAGCTTTAAAAAAAATCACACAAGAGTTTAGAGTTTTCTCTAAAATCCTATTAAAACATTTTTTCGAATCGGTTCAGGGATGTATGAGAAATTGTCGAATTGTGCCCATGGCACCGCCTACTTAAGCCGAGCTACGGCTTATTAAAGGAGAAAATTTTTATGCTTTATGAAGTTATAATGTAATGCAACCTTAACAAAGGTATTAAAGGACTTATCCCTCAATAAAATCGGCACAACCCTTTTTGTTGATCGAGACAAAATATAAAAACAAAAATGTGAAAAAAGTTGTAAAATAGTTAGAACATCTATTTTTTCGTTTAACTCGCTATATCTCAGGAAAGAAACAATGAATTGACCCCAAATTTTTATTTTGTTTTTATCACATATCTATTACCAATATTTATTAATATGAAGGTTTAATTTTAATAAATGTAAAAAATATGGATTTTTTATTAAAGCTAAGTCCGTAAAATATGAAAATTTACATATTTGAATATAGGAAGCGGGAACTTATCTATCTTTCAAAATACAGGGTTACTGGTAATTCGATACATTCCTTTGGAGATGTGATGAGGCATGAGCTAAGGAGTAAATCTAGCCCTAACATACATTATGCAAAACTCAATAGTTTTTGAGATATTTCAATTTTTTTGTTTTTCTCAAAAAAGTAGATCTTAATGTCTTAAAAGTTAATTTCCGAAAAATCTACTTGACATTTAAAATTTTTTTTTACTGGATTACTTGTCCATTATTATTATTATTATTATTATTATATAGATATCCGTTTGGAATGAAAAATATCCGGAAACATTTCGATCATGTGAACATTTAAAATAAAAACTTGGAAACATTTTTTTTTAAAATCAGTTATGAACTTTACCTATTAGGTTTTTTCAAAAAAATATTAATGTAGCAC
The DNA here is from genome assembly GCA_963675555.1 of Leptura quadrifasciata. NCBI lineage: Eukaryota > Metazoa > Arthropoda > Insecta > Coleoptera > Cerambycidae > Leptura > Leptura quadrifasciata. The sequence continues at coordinate 88,844,021 of OY776674.1, forward strand.
GCGTACAAATTATTATAAAAACTTCCTTATTTCAATAGCTATCTAACTAGGTAGAAATGTTTAATGTACCCTTGATAGTTCTAATAAAAAATTAGTAAAGATAATGCTGGTGGCGGAATTTATTAAACGACTAATCGTTCATTTTCATTTAAGTCAGTCAGTCCTTGACTTTGACGTTTGTGTATATATGTCATTAACTGACATTCTTATCTTCTTATCTCCGTGTCCCCTAAGTTTGTTGGTCTTGTTACATTAGTTATCGAAGATTTTGATTTTGCTCGTAGTTGTTCTTATTAGTTGTTGTTATTGTATTTTCTGTGCCATGGCCGCGTATGCCAACGCAGAATACGCTGATATCTTGTTTGTCTATGGATACTGTGGCGGCAACGCAGCTGAAGCTCGCCGAGAATATAGTCTTTGGTACCCTAACCGCCGCTTACCAAATGCACGTGTATTCAGTACGGCATATCGAAATATCGCTGAAACTGGCTCCGTGAAATGTAGAAGAAGTGACGCTGGTGCTCCTCCCGTTTATGAACCAGATGATGAGGAAGAAATATTGAGGTATTTTGAGGAAGACCCAACTATTTCAACTAATAAAGTCGCAAGACTAACCGGAGCGTCACAATGGAAAGTTTGGTCTACGATACGTAGAGTTGGATGTCATCCTTACCACTATACCCCTGTCCAAGGCTTGGAGGAAGGTGATCCTGGAAGGAGAGTGGAATTCTGCCACTTTATGTTAAATTCAGATGCAGAAAGTGCAAATTTTTTAACAAGTATTTTATGGACGGACGAGTCGAAATTTAATCGCGAGGGTATAACAAACTTCCACAACTTACATTATTGAGCAGAGGAAAATCCCAAGTTAGCACGTGAAACTAGTTTCCAAATGAAGTTTTCTATTAATGTGTGGATGGGAGTCATTGGCCACTATTTAATAGGGCCACACTTTCTTCCTCAAAATTTAAACGGGGAAATCTATGAAAATTTTTTAAGAAATGATCTGGCGGTGATTTTAGAAGATGTTCCTCTCGCCGTCAGACAGCGAATGATGTTTCAGAGCGACGGCTGTCCAGCACATTATCGGCTGACAGTACGACACTTACTTGATCAACGTTTCCCGAACCGTTGGATTGGAAGAGCAGGCCCAATACCTTGGCCAGCGTGAAGCCCTGACTTAACACCCCTTGATTATTACGTATGGGGTCATATGCAGGAGATGGTTTATGCCACACCAGTCAATACTATAGAAAACCTTAGACAAAGGATAGTCGATGCTGCCCAACACATACGGCATAATCTGACAACCAGAGTAACAAGGATGGAAATAAGAAGACGCTGCCGTGTCTGTATACGGAATAGGGGCTCCCATTTTCAGCAAGACATATAAAAAATAAAGTACAACTTTGAAATTAATGAAGAATTAAACTCTACTTTTAAAATGTTTTTTACTGTTTATCTAAAAATAAAATTCGTACTACTTGTGTTATTTTTACTAGTATTTTCTTAGAACTATTAAGGGTACATTGAACATTTGTACCTTGTTAGATAGCTATTGAAATAAGGCAGTTTTTATAATAATTTATACGCGTTACGTTAATATTTTTTTGAAAAAACCTAATAGGTTTTTAAGTTTTTATTTCAGATGTTCACATAATCGAAATGTTTCCAGATATTTTTCATTCCAAACGGATATCTATAATATTGGACAAGTAATCCAGTAAAAAAAAAAATTAAAAATGTCAAATAGATTTTTCGAAAATTAACTTTTAGGACATTAAGATCTACTTTTTGAGAAAAACAAAAAAAATTAAATATCTCAAAAACTATTGAGTTTTGCATGACATATGTTAGGGCTAAATTTACTTCTTAGATCATGCCCCATCACATCTCCAAAGGAATGTATCGAATTACCAGTAACCCTGTATATATATTAAATATATCGGGAAAAAATAAAGATAAAGGATACATGTAGCTCTTTTATTTGAAACTTTTTTCTAGGATTAGGAGTCTTCGATAAAACCACAAGTGAACATGTGGAATGCCCCCAAGGATAATGTATCGTGGCAGCTTCGTGTAAATATTAATATTAAAATACCTATCTATATTCCTGTACCGTCCTGTACAGTATATACCTAACATGCATGACTTACCAACGAATTACAACATTACAACTAAACTAAACATATCGTTTTTTTTTTGTTAAAGGTGTCGATAAAATTTTATTCAGAAGTAAATAGACTATACGAGAAAATTTTTATTCATTCAAATCCCTGCCTTGATATTAATGAATGTGCGATAAAGTTAACTTGTTCTTAATGAATAATTCTGATAAATTCAGTGAATATCAAATGTACCTCATATACAAATTACTCTTAGTTGTGAAAATAAGCGGCGATTATTTTTAAACAATTGACGATTCCAAACGTAACAATGTATTTATATTTCGATGAAACTTTAGGAAAATATATTTCCAATAGGGTTAAACTACCGTGTCAAGTTTCAAGTTTAAAGAATTATAACAACGCCTAAAAAAATAAAGTAGAAAATTATTTATTTACACATCTGAAATTTAAAATGTTCTTGAATGTATCAATACATCAGACAAGTACTAAACAAAAAAACTCTCTCTGTCACCCTGCAAATAATCACAGACTATAAACCATTTGATTCCGTAATTAGGGACAATAAATATAAAATATAAGTTTCAACCGCTGATGTCGGGTTTGACAAGCTATAAAGCAAGCATTCTGTACCTTTATTTCTTCTCAATATACATACTTTATATTTATTTCGAAAGATAAAAAAGTTTCCAGCTGGTTATATTGAAACATGTAAATTTTCATATTTCATCGACATAGTTTTAATAAAAAATCCATATTTTCTACACTTATTAAAATTAAACTTTAATATTAATACATATTGATATAAAAGCATAGTTATGAATTTGGGACCAATTCATTGTTCCTTCTTTGAGATAGAGCGAATTAAACAAAACAGAATTTTCACATTTTTGCCTGTTTCTTTTGTCTCAATCCACTAAAAGAGTCGTAACTTTCAGTTCTATCGAGGGACAAGTCAACATTTCTGTAGCTCCAAAAAAATTTATGCGTCCTACAGCGGCTTAAGAGCCCAGACATCGTCGAAATCACCTCCCTTACTGGCTGTTTATGAAAATTAAAAATATATATTTGTTATGAAGATAAACAAAACAATAATGTATGTATAGACGAGTACAATTTTACTGTGCAAATAAAAAACGCAACAAAAACTTTACGACCTCATTATAGATTATTGATTATGTCATAGAAAAGAATAAAGACGTTCAAGGGTTTTTATTGCATAAATCGTTCAATTGGTCATTTAAGATGAGAAAACCGCAGAGTGCTATTAAATTAGAGGGTGCAAATTGAAGATAGGGGTGAAAATGCAACCATTTCAGTTTTTTTAATATAACTGGAAAACGAAGCAAAACTCAAGTACAGTTAAATAGGAATCTTTTCTTTTTTTGTTTTTTTTTACTTTCATGCCTATAACTCTTTTTGAGCAGATAAAAAAAATTAAAATGAAAAAAAAACAAAAGAATTAAAATAAGAAAAAATTGTTTTTGGGCACATCCACCAATTCCTTAGAACATCCGCTATTTTATGGTATTACCATTAAGTTTTGGTAAAAAAATTGTTCAGGCCAAATTTGATGACCCACAAAATATACATTCTAAAATTTTTATGTCCGATTTGATTCTTTTCACATCACACCGGTCCATTACAAGCATTTTTTCTGGTCATGGCACTCTAGATGTACCAACAAATTTCGAATCAAACTTTTCTCATAGAGTCTTATGGGGCATCACCGTACTCAGAATTTTTCAAAAAATATAATAATATACAGGATGTTCCATTTAAAAATCAAAAGTTGGGGTTATTTCCGGTAAAATCGGAAGTGGGAAAAAATTACAGTTATGCCACAAAGTGTCTTCTTGATCATATAATACATCTACCAAGTTTCACTCGGATATTCTTAAATAAGGAAAAAGATGGTCTACCATGATCCGTTGACACCCGCTAAATTTTTACAAATCTTCATATTTAAGACAGATAAAAAAGCCATATTTAACCATCGCAGTTTTCTTCATATGTGAAAATAATTATTCATTATCAACAAATTAACTTGAAATACATTATTTTATTGAGTAAAAATCAATTTTGTTATAAAAAATAATATTTAAAATAATATCAAGGTAAACACGATAAAAATCGAAAAAAATGGCTAAGTTTGAGTGAATATATCTCCGTCAATTTTCATCGAAAAAATTTTTTGAGGCCACCATTTTAAAGAAAATTTTATAATCTTTTTTCTACACATGCCTATACCTATCTCTGCTCAAAAAAAAGTTATAGGCAAAAAAGTAAAAAAAAAAACAAAAAATTGGATTTATTGCTTTGTTTTTAATTTTTTTAAATAAGCCACTTCGATAAGAAATTTGATTATATACAAAAAGTTTCCTATTAAATATACCTGAATTTTGCTTCACTTTCGAGTTATATTTAAAAAACTGAAAGGGTTTCATTTTCACCCCTATCTCCAATTTACACCCTCTAATTTAATAGCACTCCACGGCTTTCTCATCTTAAATGACCAACTGAACAATTTATTCAATAAAAACCCATGAACGTCTTAGTTCCTTATTTTCATGTTTTTTATGACATAATCGTTAGTCTATTAAAATACCATTACTCTCTGTGCTATCTTGACCGCAAATTGAATTACTTACCTTTATAGGTTTTTAATACGTCGACTTGTTTGATGACACCATACCGACTGGTTGGCCGGCAATACTAATGAGCTCGTAAAGTTTCTGTTGCGTTTTTTATTTGCACAGTAAAATTGTACTCGACTAAATTTAGGTAATAAATTTTAAATAGAAAGGAAAAATATACAGATATGTATATTTATTTTCCTTTAAAATGTATTACCTATTTTATGAACATTAAAATCAAAAAGAATTAGATATCTATTAGTAAGTTTTATAAACACATATTTCTGCAAAAAATTAATATCCCCAAAAATGGAATCTTCAAACAAATTTCCTGAATTGCTGCAAGTTTACGAAATCAGAAAATTCTAAATCCGTTCTCATTCGCCTGCTTATGAAAATTAAGAAAAGATATTTGGTACCAACATAAACAAAACAATAATCTAGGTTTTATGAATTTTTTTTTTTTTATAGTTTACAAATTTGTGTATAAATTAATATATTGATTAATAAATTATATACATTATAAACACATTTATCTTCGTACCAAATAGCTTGTCTTAAACAGCCGAATGAGAATGGATTCATAATTTTCAGAGTTCTCAGATTTTTCAAATTTCCCAAACCTGCAGCAGTTCAGGAATCTGCTCTGAAAATTTGATTTTTCGAACAATTAATTTTATGCAGAAATATTTGTTAATAAAACTCAATAATAGACCTCTAGTTTGTTTTTCAGTGTTTATAATAACTTTACGTAATAAAAAAAAAATAAATCCATAGATATACGAATTTATGTACTGTTCATCTTCGTACCAAATATTTTTTCTTTTTTCATAAGCAGCCTGGTAAAGGATTTCGGAATTTCAGTAGTTTGCGTATAATGATTTTGGCTGCTGTAAAATCATTTTGCGCAAATTTCTATCAGTAAAAAACTCTGTTGATTTGTAGAAACAAGCTTTTGTTTATATATTTTTATTTATTGTTATATAGCGGATCTTCTATTTTGAAATAAATAATTATTACTATTGCAGCCACATATTATATTAATCAACCAACAAAACGAAATACAAACCATATCATACATCAACTTTTCCCTGCAGTAAGGTTTTACTCTAGATACTAGTTTCACAAATAACTATTTCTTACTTACCTACAAGAAACATCAATCTTATTAAAGTAACACTGTTGCCAATTTTAAGACGTCACAAAGTGCGGCATATGAAATAGAATATCCACTAAAAAAACTTGGATGTCACATGAACCGTTGATATTATGACTATCGTTATACGGAATATACAGCTCCAGCTTTCACGCGCGCCGTCTATACATTATACGCTGGCATTAATTATACAATTTCATTCTGAAATTGCTGTATTTTGGCATCCACTTCAAATTTTTTCTGCAACCTTCCACACCCCTTAGACGACGATTTAATGCACAAAACTTTGTGACATCCGATTTTTGAAGTCACAACGTTGATGGATGTCACAGAGTTATAAGAAATTTTACGTTATGATGTCACAACGCTGATTGGATAAAACTATATATATATATATATATATATATATATATAGTTTATAGGTACTTGCAGAATCGCAAGTCGCTATACGCCCATAGAGACATCTATGGTGTATAGTAGCAATTGACCATTTGAGAGGTTTCACTTACCTCTCACCACTACTCAATTTACTATAGTTTGTATAAAACTAGCAGGTTGGCCACTATCATTTGTCTGCTCCATGACCTATGGCATACTGATGAGAACTAATAAGTTCGAAACCGGTCTATGTCTGGTCAGGGAGTTGACAAATGATATTGGTTACCATTCTTTAATGATTTGTAAGGTGTAATTCAATGCAGGTCGGGGTATTTGCCCGCTGAGTAGTTGTTTCCTGCAAATCATATATTATAATATATATATATATATATATATATATATATATATATATATATATATATACATCACACTACCTATTCTGCGTCTGTACATTGCATTTTTACATATCTTTCTGCGACCACCACTTTTCTGCAACCGTATATGGACGCAGAAAAGTAATCCCACGTTATTCTCAATCTCTATACTTTTACTGACCTCTATTGAAATGCCATTGATAGTGTTAGTTTCATTAATTTGAATGCCGCAAAATAGAACACTGTAAATTAAATAATTTAAATAATATAACCCTTTGAAATTTTCTCTGCCGGTCGCAGAAACATAACTAAAATGTAAAAACTTGTATAAATTTAGTTCATGTATTTGAACGGCAGTTAGCGCTGCCACTATACGTGTATACTTTCTTGCTGTATAGTTTTATTCAATTTGAAGATGTTTCTGCGTCCTACGAGCTGACAACAGTGTATTCCTTTGATACATGCATCACTTTGCTTGGCGGGAAATTAGTGTAACTTAGTTGCAGTGTGGTGTTTTAAGTAAGTAAATATGTTTCGTTAAATTTATTGAGAAGATATGTGAAAATAAGTGTCTTTTATTTTAGTCATAATATACTTATTATATCTACGAATGATAAACATTGGATTTTCAATAATAAATATTTTGCAGTTTTTGTCGTAGATTTCCAGTTTTATAAGTGCCATTCATAGAAGTAAAATGTAATCGATCTTACTTACATAATATGTACAAGGAATGATCAGAAAATCTTTTATGTAAAATTTTCATTTCCGTTATTTTCTAACAACATGGCACATGTTAATTGCAAGACAACGTCGAAGCCAAAGTAATTATCATAATTATTTCACAAACTAATAACATAAATGTAGCAGGAAAATAAAAGAAATTTTGAGATTGTTGAAATACCATAGGCATAGAATAAACACTTAAACGTACCATGTTCTAATCTAATAGCTAAAGCTTTAAAATATCAGCTTGCATTCAAATGGTTGGGAGTTCGAATCTCAATTTGCATCAATATTTTTTATACAATTTTAGAAAATAAAATGTAGTAACTTCACACTACTTGTCCACTAACTAAACCGTTGGTTAATTGAAATCCCAAGGCAAATTCTTGAACAAAAAGTAAAATAATTTGAAAATGAGACCGGATATCAATATAGAATTTAAGAGATAATTTATTTCTCAAGGCGTAAAACCTAAGAACCGCATATTTCTCAAAATATTTGACTTTAAATAAAAAATAAATAAAGTTAATGTGTTTTGTAGTTTTGAATTGATGCTACATGTTTTTACTTCCATGCCCAGTGGAAGTATAGTAATGCATATGCTTAAAATCTCATGAAATATCGAGATTTTAAATTTGAGAGAAAAAAATGTTCTGTCTGTCGGTCTGTCTGTAATTTTTTTTGCGCACGTTTACTCTGGAACCGTTTATGATATTGACTTGGAATTTGGTACACATATATTATAACGAGATCTGGAACTAGATTATATTTTGATCTAATGAAAGGTTCGGGTGGTAAATGGTTATCCCATTTGTAAGGATAAATAGGCAAAGCAAGCACGTAAGAGTCCATAAAATTGCAATTTAGGGCATGTACGAAAAGTCAAGGCTCAAAATTTTTTTTGGCATCAACCACCCCCCACTATAACCCCCAATACCACCCCCACACTATAATGAAAGGGAGTAAAAACAATTAAAATGTGATTTAGTGTGTATACAAGAATGAAACGTCTCAAAAATTGTTTTTGGCATTAGCCACCCCCTCTACCACCCCCATTGTCACCCCCACCCTATTATTGAAGGGAGTAAAAAATTAAATTAGGATATAGTGCGTGTACGAGAACCAAGGGCCTCTAAAATTTATTTTGGCATTAGCTATCCCCTCTACCACCCCCGTTGCCACCTTCACCCTATTGTTTAAGGGAATAAAAAATTAACTTAGGATTTCTACAACCCACATTCAAAGCAAGAAACCACCAAAGAGAGAGCAGAATGTGAAACCCTGCTAGAAAAATATCCAGATTTGTTAAATAATAAATCTTGCCTCAAAATTAAGGTATTTATACAAAACTGTTACACAAAGAAGGTTAAATTTAATGCTGATGTTTAAAGCTCGTCAAAGCATATTTACCTGAGTTTTATTTTTGTTTATTTTATAGAACTTAGTTAATTTATGTGCAATATGCAAATAAAGATTCGTTTAATACTTATCTATTGTATTATTTCCCCATAAGCAATTGATATTTGGTATCAAAGTGTTATGAAACGGATTTTTGTAAAATAGTAATTTGTAATGATATAATCGTAAATGTTTTTCCGGTTATATACCGTGTATCGCATTTAAGAGTGTAAAATCCTTATTGTTTTTAAAATTGTTGTCTTTCTTTCGAATTGAACCAATTTTACTCAAGGATAGAACACATTAGGATCTACTTATGTCTAAAAATACAACATTGGTACCCTACAAATGCATATCCATTATACACATTCCATAAATAGAAAATAATAAAAAAGTCGTATTAGGCGTTTCTTTGATCGGAAAATTTTATTAATGAAAGTTGTTCAGAATTATCCATAAACCGCAAGTACAAAATTTCATCAAAATGAAATAGTATTGAAATATTGTTTTAAAAAATGTCTATGTCCCAAAAAAAAATTATTTCACTGGGGGTTTTAATTTGACAACGCAGGCTGCCTGCGTATAATTTCAAACACAATTGTGACCGTAGACATTTCTAAACATATACCATGATTAAGCAATATTTTGGGCATTTTAACCTCTCCACAATAAAATTGTGAGAGGTTACTAAAATTGGTTCAAAAACGAAAATTGAGATAACATCAAATCTTTACGTTTTGAGGTCCTAGGAACCCAAAAAAGTGGTTTTTGTAAAATGTCTGTGTGTGTGTGTGTGTATGTGTGTTAGCACGATAGCGCCAAAATTACTGAACGAATTTGAATGAAACTTTGCGTGTGCGTTTCTTTAGTGCCCCAGAAGATCTGAAAAGGTTTTGGTTGAGATCGGATTTGACGCAACAAGTTGTTTATTTTATAATTATTTTCAATTTGCAATGGAACCATTGAAAAGCAATTAAAATTCTGATTTCAGCGATATATCACACTTCCACCCTTTTGATTTGGTTTCCGTGAAAAAAATTAAAAACAAAGCAAATATGGCATAGAACGCATTTCGCATGACATGATCGATGCGCGTAGCCGTTACGTCGTGAAACTCATCACATCACGTGTCAATTCACGTGTGAGGGTTTCTTCACTGCTCTAGAAGTAGAGCGAATTACGTTTAGTGCCGTTTTTAAATATATATACAGACAAATCGAAGAATTAAACTACAAATATTCGTCTAAAATCTAGTAAAATTACTGAAATGCTAATGTTTCATTTAACAAAGACAGCCGTGAGCAATCGGATTGCAATGAACAAATTTTGACGATTGTCATCGTTTGTCATCAGATAACGTTGGTGTCATGTCATGTTAATAAGATTGCGGCATATTTGTAACTTTTAGTGGATTGTCACAAACTTTAAAGGTAGATGTAACAATATCAATATCATATGCTTTCTGTACCTTCGTTGATGAATTTATTATAGATTATCACACTTTACCAATTTTCAGTTTGTTGCTTTACAAATCTGTAGTATTTAGGATAACTAGACTTTCTTAGTCGTTCAAGTGATGTTAAAGTTGTTAATATCCTAATAGTATATTATTCAACGAGCGATAATGTAGGTAATAACTCGCATAGATGATTGTAAATTCATTAAGTTGAGGGTTTTTTAGTGCCCCAGAAGATCTGAAAAGGTTTTGGATGAGATCGGATTACGTTTAGTGCCGTTTTGTCACACAATTTAATGCTCTTTTCGGCTTCAAAGATCCACCGAGTGGGGAGGTTCCAGCCGCTTCCAGTAGCTGCCGATTTTTTAAAATTAAATCATTATTTTTAAATTATAACGAAATTTTGGACTTGCGGTTTTACCTGCTAAGATAAACAGGGATTTTTGGGTATAAATAATTTACTTCTTAAAAAGATAAGTAATTTCATCTTTCTTTCGATATTTCCGATCAATGGACTGCACAAGCAATACTTGCTGCTTCTTCGATATCCATAATTTTTGTTAAAAACACTAAATAAGGCTTATACATCAAAACTTGATTTTCAACGAAACATAATATCTTCAATTTAACTATTCATCGAATTGAGTGTTCTCTTGTTAAATTCTAGGCTATACTGATTTTATTAAAATGTAAAATTACAGTTTGAGAGATTGTTGTCAATAATTATTCAACGTTAACTCAATATTTATTACTTTTTGTTAATTAGCACGGTGCTGCAAAAAACATTTTACTAACCGCGAACAGAAAGCGATTTTTCAGATCTCGAACCACATCCTCGATCTGAAAAGTAGTACAGTTTATGGTATATAATATATTATTACATACAATTTAATACCAGTCAGCTGGAAATGCTGCCCAAGAGAAGTGGCAACAATGTCAGGTGCATAAAAGTCTGAATTATGTAAAGATATACATTTACGGACGCAGAAAACATAAAGTTTCGTAAATTATATACTGGCCCTCGAAATAATAGGAAATTGTAAAGACGCAGAAACGTTGCAATCTGTACACGAAAATAAAATCATGATTTTTGAAGAAAGTATATATGTATATTATAATTATTCTCTATAAACATGCGTAGGAAAATAGGTTCTAAATGCAGACTTCAAAATATGTAGATATACTTTAGTGGACGCAGAAACCTTGCAAAATGTAAAGACGCAGAAAAGATAGCGTGATGTATATATATATTGCGATGTATTTGCATATTGGACGATTACGAAGATTGCATGTTTGTGTTATTTGCTGAATCAAGGTTTGAATTTGTTTATTTCCTTTAGATGGTTTTCAAAATTTATTTAAATTAGCTAAAGATCCGAAAGATATGTGTTTTAGAATGTTAATACTTATTTAGAGTTGTTTTAATAGTTTTAAAGTTTTCATTTGATGTCAATAGTAAGTTTGATACTGACATCTATGTTAGTAGTTATTAAGTTATTGTTGAAATAATTTCTGACATTTAAGTCATTATGACATTTCTTTTAAGTAGTAAATTTTATTTTTATAGTTGGTAAATGTTTTCCTGAGTTATTAAGTTGTTGTTGAAATAATTTCTGACATTTAAGTCATTATGACATTTCTTTTAAGTAGGAAATTTTATTTTATAGTTGGTAAATCATTTCCTGGAGAAAGACAAGGAGGTTTAAGTTAAGTTATGTTTGGAATGAAATTAATCAAAATTCATATGGTGTTTCGTTTTGTTTATTTTGGATACTTTGATATTTAGTGAGATAGAACAATAAACAACAGATAAAAGAGAGGTTGTAAAATTGGAAAAACAAATTTAAGAAAAAAAGAACAAGTGAAAATTAGGGAGTGAAGAGGAAAAATAATAAACAAGGATTAAGAATTTTGAAATTGAATTGAAAGTCAGAAATTGCGGAGATCAGCGAAGAAGAGAAAAATAGACTGTAAATAAGAAGGTAGAGGTGTTATTGTGGTTTGGAGTTGCAGAGGAGATAAGGACGAGATAAGGTGAAGAATTAATGAAAGGAGAATTGTTGGATTTGGAATGAGAAGTGTGTAGCTACGAAGAAGGAAGGTTTTTGTGTGTTTAATTTTGGACAAGGTCGTATATTAAAATTTAAATAGTGTACTTATTAGACTTTCGAACCTGTTATAAAGCTAAATTATCTAAATATCAAAGAAAATAAATTATTTATATCAGATTAAAAATTTTACTTTAATAAAAATTTCATTTTAAATAGGAACTGAATTTGAACCTGCTCCTGAAGGGAAAGATAAGCTAGCCGGCCCATTAAATATTTTGACATACTTTCGGATCAAAAGGTAAGAGATTTTAATTTGATCTTTTGATTTTAAAGTTTTTTTTTTTTATCTATTGGAAATAAGCAAGTTAAGGTTTGATTAGTACTGCAAATTATTAAGTACAATAAAAAGTAGAACAGCACATTTGGCGCCCAACGCGTGGCGATTGTAAAATTGTCGATTTGATAAAGTGTGCAGTCTTGGTGAAAGTTTGTGAACTGTTGATTGTGGTACATAGTTTTAAAATTCAATAACAATTTCATTTATTAAGGGTATATAAAGTATTAATTCTTAATTGTGTGGTATTTGTATGAAATTAAGATCAGGAAAACAAACAAAAATGGAGAATAAAAATCAAACACCAGAAACTTCTCAACAAGGTGATACATCCCAACTAACACAAAATGATGATAAATTTATACAATTAATAAACATGATAGCGAACAGATTTGACGAAAACAAACAAGACATGTATAATAAATTTGATGAAAATAATAAAAAAATGGACGAAAACAAACAAGACATGAATAATAAATTTGAAGAAAGCAAACAAGACATGAATAATAAATTTGATGAAATCAACAACAAAATGGACAATACATTTGAAGAAAGCAAACAAGATATGAATAAAAAAATGGATGAGAACAATAGGAAATTGGAAACGAGTATAGTAGAGTTACACAATAAAGTGGACGAGAAAATTAAGAAAGTAGAAGAAAAGGTAGAAAAGGTTTATGAAGAGATAAGTGAATTTAAAAAAGAAGTAAGAGTAGAAGTAGAACATGTTATAGTAGATGGTATGAATGAAATAGATATACTCATGAAAAAACAAGAAGATATAATCAAAACACAATTAAAAGAACAGGATGGTAAGATCGAACAGAATACGAAGATATTGAAGGACACATACACACCTATATTTAACACATGTGCTACACAACATCAAACACTGGTAAATCAATTCTATGGTGATTCCAGAATCCACCCAAAAGTATTTTTAGAACGTTTAAGGCAATATCTAAAATCTATAAATTTAAATTTTAATTTAAAACATGAAATTCAAAATTCATTAAAAGGTGAAGCCGAAATTTGGTATCAAATTGTAGAATCTGAATTTGAAACTTTAGAAGAATTTGAAAAGTTATTATTAAAAAAGTATTGGTCTGAACATTGTCAGGAAAAAATTCGTTTCAATTTATTTAATGGAAAATATTCAGAAAATAGTGGTATGTCTAGGGAAAATTATGTCATGCGTAAAATGTATAATATTAAATTCTTAGAACCAAATTTGACAGAAAATGAAATGATTAAATATCTAGCAAGACATTTTTCTGATGACATCCACCAAGTAATCATTACACAACGCATTACGACATTAGATGGTTTGAATGAGTACTTGAGAGTGATCGATGATCTACATATGGGATGGAATAAAAATCATAAAGCATTTAATAGAAAAACATACAACCAAACAGATGGTAATGACCAAAATTTCAACAGACAAAATTATTATGCAAATAGACAACAAAATGGGTATAATAATAATTATCAAAAAAATTATGACAGTAAAAATTTTAATAATCAAAATAAAGGTAGAGATTTTGACGAAAATAGGAGGTACAACGGTAATGATAATTATAATAAAGAACAGAATAGGCATGATAATAAACGTGATTCAGTAAGATATGCACAGGTAAATAATACAAATGTCAGATCTGATCAACAGAATGACATGAATAAAATTAAGACGATATCAGAGGTAAATTCACATTTTCCAAGGGAAAATTTTTAGATAGGGAAGTTTTAATTGGGATGACGACATATGGACATATGCGAGAATTTATAGGTATTGAGAATGAATCAAATTTAGATAATAATAGAATTAGTAATTTACCAATCATCAACATTAAAGGTAATGAAATAAATTTAAAAGCATTGCTTGATACGGGATCAGAAATCAGTTTAATAAATGGAAAGATAATAGACAGTAAAAAAGAGTTATATCAAAAAAATTGTACTAAGATTTCAAAAATTAAATTATTAAATGCAAATGGTAAGAAATTCACAGAATGCAATAAAATCATAAATTTAGATTTTGAAGTAAAAGAGATACGTTTTAGAGGCGAGTTTGTAATTGTTGACAATTTGAGTTTTGATGTCATAATTGGTGAAGATATTTTATCACGACTTAAGGCAAAAATAGATTTTGGGGAAAAGTCCCTAGTTTTAAAAGGTACTGCGGTGAAAATATTTAATAAAAATGAGTTAAACATAGTGGGTTATATAGGTAATTGTAATGATAATAATTTAAATGATGAAAAATATAAGCCTACATGTGAAATGAATAATTATAAAATGCCTAAAAGATTGGAGATAAATTGTCCTACTAAATATGAAAATCTAGTAAGAACATTGTTACAAAATTATATGTCGTTAATAAATTACAAACCGAGAATAGCTAAAAGTTATGCACACAAGTTGACAGTAGATGAAAGTAAACTCAAAATATTTGGAAAAAGAAAACACAAAAACTTCAAGACGAGGAAGAAATTTTGCACTGGAAATAATTGGAACAGGAGCACTAAGAAAAATACGGAAAAGGACATGAATAGGGAATTTTGTATGGAATTATACACTACATACAAACACGGATCTATTAACAAAGATAATTTGGATTTGTGGGATATAATGAAAAATATACTAGTGATAAATAAGCGTGGATATAAATTTGAAATAATATGTAATGACGTAGTAAAGGGTAATATAAATAAAGATCGTTGTAATTTGATATTTGAGAGCAATGACAATGGAGACGAGTTGGTCATTATGCCTGCCCTCAGCATTTGATGTTATATTGTGCAGAGATATTTTGTTTGGACCAAAGGAAATGTAGTTTTAAGTGCGGAATAAATAAATAAGGAATTATGTAAAACGGTCAAGAGTTACCGGAACATATATGAAAATGAGTATGATTATAAATGATAAATGAAAATATAATACGTGCGGAGACGCGTCAGTTCTCCAAAGGTATATGAATGGTGAAGTTACCACATGTCAATTTTAATTTTAAAATATCCAAGGTCCAAACAAAATGTTTATTCTCATTATGATACACGTGTGCGGGAGTTGACATGGGTTCATATTCGAACGGAGTTTAATGATATAAAATTTAACAATATTATAATTAAAGTTATTAATTGCATTCCAGTTAAGTCAAATTATTATTATAAAACGCATTACAAAAAACTCACAAAGGTATATCCCACAAAAAGACGTAATACAAATAATACGGTTTGTAGAATACTTTCTAAATATTTTAAAACTGTAGACACTCCTAGAAGAATTTTAACTGACAATGTGACATATTTTGACAACGACAGATTAAAGAAATATTTGACAAATTAAAACACACAAAGAAAACCCAACAAAACTGATGATAAATACAGTATTTTGCAAATACGGCAAAATTGAATAAAATTAAACAGTTTTACATAAGTAAAAGCTTATAATTTGGGGAGGGAATGCGATGTATTTGCATATTGGACGATTACGAAGATTGCATGTTTGTGTTATTTGCTGAATCAAGGTTTGAATTTGTTTATTTCCTTTAGATGGTTTTCAAAATTTATTTAAATTAGCTAAAGATCCGAAAGATATGTGTTTTAGAATGTTAATACTTATTTAGAGTTGTTTTAATAGTTTTAAAGTTTTCATTTCATGTCAACAGTAAGTTTGATATTGACATCTATGTTAGTAGTTATTAAGTTATTGTTGAAATAATTTCTGACATTTAAGTCATTATGACATTTCTTTTAAGTAGTAAATTTTATTTTTATAGTTGGTAAATGTTTTCCTGAGTTATTAAGTTGTTGTTGAAATAATTTCTGACATTTAAGTCATTATGACATTTCTTTTAAGTAGGAAATTTTATTTTATAGTTGGTAAATCTTTTCCTGGAGAAAGACAAGGAGGTTTAAGTTAGGTTATGTTTGGAATGAAATTAATCAAAATTCATATGGTGTTTTGTTTTGTTTATTTTGGATACTTTGATATTTAGTGAGATAGAACAATAAACAACAGATAAAAGAGAGGTTGTAAAATTGGAAAAACAAATTTAAGAAAAAAAGAACAAGTGAAAATTAGGGAGTGAAGAGGAAAAATAATAAACAAGGATTAAGAATTTTGAAATTGAATTGAAAGTCAGAAATTGCGGAGATCAGCGAAGAAGAGAAAAATAGACTGTAAATAAGAAGGTAGAGGTGTTATTGTGGTTTGGAGTTGCAGAGGAGATAAGGACGAGATAAGGTGAAGAATTAATGAAAGGAGAATTGTTGGATTTGGAAAGAGAAGTGTGTAGCTACGAAGAAGGAAGGTTTTGTGTGTTTAATTTTGGACAAGGTCGTATATTAAAATTTAAATAGTGTACTTATTAGACTTTCGAACCTGTTATAAAGCTAAATTAAGGTAAGAGATTTTAATTTGATCTTTTGGTTTTAAAGTTTTTTTTTATCTATTGGAAATAAACAAGTTAAAGTTTGATCAGTACTGCAAATTATTAAGTTCAATAAAAGTAGAACAGCACATTTGGCGCCCAACGCGTGGCGATTGTAAAATTGTTGATTTGATAAAGTGTGCAGTCTTGGTGAAAGTTTGTGAACTGTTGATTGTGGTATATAGTTTTAAAATTCAATAACAATTGCATTTATTAAGGGTATATAAAGTATTAATTCTTAATTGTGTGGTAATTGTATGAAATTAAGATCAGGAAAACAAACAAAAATGGAGAATAAAAATCAAACACCAGAAACTTCTCGACAAGGTGATACATCCCAACAAACACAAAATGATGATAAATTTATACAATTAATGAACATGATAGCGAACAAATTTGACGAAAGCAAACAAGACATGAATAATAAATTTGATGAAAATAACAAAAAAATGGACGAAAACAAACAAGACATGAATAATAAATTTGATGAAATCAACAACAAAATGGACAATAAATTTGAAGAAAGCAAACAAGATATGAACAAAAAAATCAAACACCAGAAACTTCTCGACAAGGTGATACATCCCAACAAACACAAAATGATGATAAATTTATACAATTAATGGACATGATAGCGAACAAATTTGACGAAAGCAAACAAGACATGAATAATAAATTTGAAGAAAGCAAACAAGACATGAATAATAAATTTGATGAAAATAACAAAAAAATGGACGAAAACAAACAAGACATGAATAATAAATTTGATGAAATCAACAACAAAATGGATGAGAACAATAGTAAATTGGAAACGAGTATAGTAGAGTTACACAATAAAGTGGACCAGAAAATTAAGAAAGTAGAAGAAAAGGTAAAAAAGGTTTATGAAGAGATGTGAATTTAAAAAAGAAGTAAGAGTAGAAGTAGAACATGTTATAGTAGATGGTATGAATGAAATAGATATACTCATGAAAAAACAAGAAGATATAATCAAAACACAATTAAAAGAACAGGATGGTAAGATCGAACAGAATACGAAGATATTGAAGGACACATACACACCTATATTTAGCACATATGCTACACCACATCAAACACTGGTAAATCAATTCTATGGTGATTCCAGAATCCACCCAAAAGTATTTTTAGAACGTTTAAGGCAATATCTAAAATCTATAAATTTAAATTTTAATTTAAAACATGAAATTCAAAATTCATTAAAAGGTGAAGCCGAAATTTGGTATCAAATTGTAGAATCTGAATTTGAAACTTTAGAAGAATTTAAAAAGTTATTATTAAAAAAGTATTGGTCTGAACATTGTCAGGAAAAAATTCGTTTCAATTTATTTAATGGAAAATATTCAGAAAATAGTGGTATGTCTAGGGAAAATTATGTCATGCGTAAAATGTATAATATTAAATTCTTAGAGCCAAATTTTACAGAAAATGAAATGATTAAATATCTAGCAAGACATTTTTCTGATGACATCCACCAAGTAATCATTACACAACGCATTACGACATTAGATGGTTTGAATGAGTACTTGAGAGTGATCGATGATCTACATATGGGATGGAATAAAAATCATAAAGCATTTAATAGAAAAACATACAACCAAACAGATGGTAATGACCAAAATTTCAACAGACAAAATTATTATGCAAATAGACAACAAAATGGGTATAATAATAATTATCAAAAAAATTATGACGGTAGAAATTTTAATAATCAAAATAAAGGTAGAGATTATGACGAAAATAGGAGGTACAACGGTAATGATAATTATAATAAAGAACAGAATAGGTATGATAATAAACGTGCTTCAGTAAGATATGCACAGGTAAACAATACAAATGTCAGATCTGATCAACAGAATGACATGAATAAAATTAAGACGATAGCAGAGGTAAATTCACATTTTCCAAGGGAACATTTTTAGATAGGGAAGTTTTAATTGGGATGACGACATACGGACATATGCGAGAATTTATAGGTATTGAGAATTAATCAAATTTAGATAATAATAGAATTAGTAATTTACCAATCATCAACATTAAAGTTAATGAAATAAATTTAAAAGCATTAATTGATATGGGATCAGAAATCAGTTTAATAAATGGAAAGATAATAGATAGTAAAAAAGAGTTATATCAAAAAAATTGTACAAAGATTTCAAAAATTAAATTAGTAAATGCAAATGGTAAGAAATTCACAAAATGCAATAAAATCATAAATTTAGATTTTGAAGTAAAAGAGATACGTTTTAGAGGCGAGTTTGTAATTGTTGACAATTTGAGTTTTGGATGTCATAATTGGTGAAGATATTTTATCACGACTTAAGGCAAAAATAGATTTTGGGGAAAAGTCCCGAGTTTTAAAAGGTACTGCGGTGAAAATATTTAATAAAAATGAGTTAAACATAGTGGGTTATATAGGTAATTGTAATAATAATAATTTAAAGGATTTAAATGATGAAAAATATAAGCCTGCATGTGAAATGAATAATTATAAAATGCCTAAGAGATTGGAGATAAATTGTCCTACTAAATATGAAAATCTAGTAATAAAATTGTTACAAAATTATATGTCGTTAATAAATTACAAACCGAGAATAGCTAAAAGTTATGTACACAAGTTGATAGTAGATGAAAGTAAACCGTTTAAATATAAAACTTATCCTATACCCTTCAAACGTCGAAATAAAGTACAAAAAGAAAACAAGAAAGTCAAAATATTTGGAAGAAGAAAACACAAAAACTTCAAGACGAGGAAGAAATTTTGCACTGGAAATAATTGGAACAGGAGCAATAAGAAAAATACGGAAAGGGACATGAATAGGGAATTTTATACGGAATTATACACTATATACAAACACGGATCTATTAACAAAGATAATTTGGATTTGTGGGATATGGGATATAATGAAAAATATACTAGTGATATATAAGCATGGATATAAATTTGAAATAATATGTAATGACGTAGTAAAGGGTAATATAAATAAAGATTGTTGTAATTTGATATTTGAGAGCAATGGCAATGGAGACGAGTTGGTCATTATGCCTGCCCTCAGCATTTGATGTTATATTGTGCAGAGGTATTTTGTTTGGTCCAAGGGAAATGTAGTTTTAAGTGCGGAATAAATAAATATGAATTATATAAAACGGTTAAGAGTTACCGGAACATATATGAAAATAATGTTACGTGCTTACAATTTTCAGTAAACACTGTGGATTCAAATAACTTGCAACAAGAATCTTCACAAACCACTGATTTATTTAATCACTAAAATTACACTAGTAAATACTTAAAAATCACTCAACTAATAATAACTTAATCTAATATAAATTCACTACTTTTAAAACACTATGTACTTTTCTGTTCTAAACTTGACAACTTTTGTCTAACCTAAAAACTCTCTGTCTGTTTACTTCACTGAACTGAACTGTATTGCCTACTTCACTCAACTGAACTCTTCTTCTACAAACTGTCTCTGTAACCAGAACTGTACTGGATACTAAATTGAGCTGTTCCTTATACTTTACTAAACTGTACTGTTCCCCCATCTGCTGGATTCACCTCTTTATATACACCCATAGAAATGTACCAGGACAGTATTTCACAATTTTCTGGAACCCTACAGAGTTTTCTACTATGTAATAGATGACTGTTCGTCAATTGGCTCATAGATGGCGCCACCCTACTACTGGCCATGAACACAATACAGGTTTCCCTTAATCACATCTTTCCTCGTTAGAGGGCAGCACATAACAATAAGTATGATTATAAATGATAAATGAAAATGTAATACGTGCGGAGACGCGTCAGTTCTCCAAAGGTATATGAATGGTGAAGTTACCACATATGGTCAATTTTAATTTTAAAATATCCAAGGTCCAAACAAAGTGTTTATTCTCATTATAATACTCGTGTGCGGGAGTTGACATGGGTTCATATTCGAACGGATTTTCCTAGTTTAATGATATAAAATTTAACAATATTATAATTAATATATATATATATATATATTAATTATAATATTGTTAAATTTTATATCATTAAACTAGGAAAATCCGTTCGAATATGAACCCATGTCAACTCCCGCACACGAGTATTATAATGAGAATAAACACTTTGTTTGGACCTTGGATATTTTAAAATTAAAATTGACCATATGTGGTAACTTCACCATTCATATACCTTTGGAGAACTGACGCGTCTCCGCACGTATTACATTTTCATTTATCATTTATAATCATACTTATTGTTATGTGCTGCCCTCTAACGAGGAAAGATGTGATTAAGGGAAACCTGTATTGTGTTCATGGCCAGTAGTAGGGTGGCGCCATCTATGAGCCAATTGACGAACAGTCATCTATTACATAGTAGAAAACTCTGTAGGGTTCCAGAAAATTGTGAAATACTGTCCTGGTACATTTCTATGGGTGTATATAAAGAGGTGAATCCAGCAGATGGGGGAACAGTACAGTTTAGTAAAGTATAAGGAACAGCTCAATTTAGTATCCAGTACAGTTCTGGTTACAGAGACAGTTTGTAGAAGAAGAGTTCAGTTGAGTGAAGTAGGCAATACAGTTCAGTTCAGTGAAGTAAACAGACAGAGAGTTTTTAGGTTAGACAAAAGTTGTCAAGTTTAGAACAGAAAAGTACATAGTGTTTTAAAAGTAGTGAATTTATATTAGATTAAGTTATTATTAGTTGAGTGATTTTTAAGTATTTACTAGTGTAATTTTAGTGATTAAATAAATCAGTGGTTTGTGAAGATTCTTGTTGCAAGTTATTTGAATCCACAGTGTTTACTGAAAATTGTAAGCACGTAACATTATTTTCATATATGTTCCGGTAACTCTTAACCGTTTTATATAATTCATATTTATTTATTCCGCACTTAAAACTACATTTCCCTTGGACCAAACAAAATACCTCTGCACAATATAACATCAAATGCTGAGGGCAGGCATAATGACCAACTCGTCTCCATTGCCATTGCTCTCAAATATCAAATTACAACAATCTTTATTTATATTACCCTTTACTACGTCATTACATATTATTTCAAATTTATATCCATGCTTATATATCACTAGTATATTTTTCATTATATCCCATATCCCACAAATCCAAATTATCTTTGTTAATAGATCCGTGTTTGTATATAGTGTATAATTCCGTATAAAATTCCCTATTCATGTCCCTTTCCGTATTTTTCTTATTGCTCCTGTTCCAATTATTTCCAGTGCAAAATTTCTTCCTCGTCTTGAAGTTTTTGTGTTTTCTTCTTCCAAATATTTTGACTTTCTTGTTTTCTTTTTGTACTTTATTTCGACGTTTGAAGGGTATAGGATAAGTTTTATATTTAAACGGTTTACTTTCATCTACTATCAACTTGTGTACATAACTTTTAGCTATTCTCGGTTTGTAATTTATTAACGACATATAATTTTGTAACAATTTTATTACTAGATTTTCATATTTAGTAGGACAATTTATCTCCAATCTCTTAGGCATTTTATAATTATTCATTTCACATGCAGGCTTATATTTTTCATCATTTAAATCCTTTAAATTATTATTATTACAATTACCTATATAACCCACTATGTTTAACTCATTTTTATTAAATATTTTCACCGCAGTACCTTTTAAAACTCGGGACTTTTCCCCAAAATCTATTTTTGCCTTAAGTCGTGATAAAATATCTTCACCAATTATGACATCCAAAACTCAAATTGTCAACAATTACAAACTCGCCTCTAAAACGTATCTCTTTTACTTCAAAATCTAAATTTATGATTTTATTGCATTTTGTGAATTTCTTACCATTTGCATTTACTAATTTAATTTTTGAAATCTTTGTACAATTTTTTTGATATAACTCTTTTTTACTATCTATTATCTTTCCATTTATTAAACTGATTTCTGATCCCATATCAATTAATGCTTTTAAATTTATTTCATTAACTTTAATGTTGATGATTGGTAAATTACTAATTCTATTATTATCTAAATTTGATTAATTCTCAATACCTATAAATTCTCGCATATGTCCGTATGTCGTCATCCCAATTAAAACTTCCCTATCTAAAAATGTTCCCTTGGAAAATGTGAATTTACCTCTGCTATCGTCTTAATTTTATTCATGTCATTCTGTTGATCAGATCTGACATTTGTATTGTTTACCTGTGCATATCTTACTGAAGCACGTTTATTATCATACCTATTCTGTTCTTTATTATAATTATCATTACCGTTGTACCTCCTATTTTCGTCATAATCTCTACCTTTATTTTGATTATTAAAATTTCTACCGTCATAATTTTTTTGATAATTATTATTATACCCATTTTGTTGTCTATTTGCATAATAATTTTGTCTGTTGAAATTTTGGTCATTACCATCTGTTTGGTTGTATGTTTTTCTATTAAATGCTTTATGATTTTTATTCCATCCCATATGTAGATCATCGATCACTCTCAAGTACTCATTCAAACCATCTAATGTCGTAATGCGTTGTGTAATGATTACTTGGTGGATGTCATCAGAAAAATGTCTTGCTAGATATTTAATCATTTCATTTTCTGTAAAATTTGGCTCTAAGAATTTAATATTATACATTTTACGCATGACATAATTTTCCCTAGACATACCACTATTTTCTGAATATTTTCCATTAAATAAATTGAAACGAATTTTTTCCTGACAATGTTCAGACCAATACTTTTTTAATAATAACTTTTTAAATTCTTCTAAAGTTTCAAATTCAGATTCTACAATTTGATACCAAATTTCGGCTTCACCTTTTAATGAATTTTGAATTTCATGTTTTAAATTAAAATTTAAATTTATAGATTTTAGATATTGCCTTAAACGTTCTAAAAATACTTTTGGGTGGATTCTGGAATCACCATAGAATTGATTTACCAGTGTTTGATGTGGTGTAGCATATGTGCTAAATATAGGTGTGTATGTGTCCTTCAATATCTTCGTATTCTGTTCGATCTTACCATCCTGTTCTTTTAATTGTGTTTTGATTATATCTTCTTGTTTTTTCATGAGTATATCTATTTCATTCATACCATCTACTATAACATGTTCTACTTCTACTCTTACTTCTTTTTTAAATTCACATCTCTTCATAAACCTTTTTTACCTTTTCTTCTACTTTCTTAATTTTCTGGTCCACTTTATTGTGTAACTCTACTATACTCGTTTCCAATTTACTATTGTTCTCATCCATTTTGTTGTTGATTTCATCAAATTTATTATTCATGTATTGTTTGTTTTCGTCCATTTTTTTGTTATTTTCATCAAATTTATTATTCATGTCTTGTTTGCTTTCTTCAAATTTATTATTCATGTCTTGTTTGCTTTCGTCAAATTTGTTCGCTATCATGTCCATTAATTGTATAAATTTATCATCATTTTGTGTTTGTTGGGATGTATCACCTTGTCGAGAAGTTTCTGGTGTTTGATTTTTTTGTTCATATCTTGTTTGCTTTCTTCAAATTTATTGTCCATTTTGTTGTTGATTTCATCAAATTTATTATTCATGTCTTGTTTGTTTTCGTCCATTTTTTTGTTATTTTCATCAAATTTATTATTCATGTCTTGTTTGCTTTCGTCAAATTTGTTCGCTATCATGTTCATTAATTGTATAAATTTATCATCATTTTGTGTTTGTTGGGATGTATCACCTTGTCGAGAAGTTTCTGGTGTTTGATTTTTATTCTCCATTTTTGTTTGTTTTCCTGATCTTAATTTCATACAAATACCACACAATTAAGAATTAATACTTTATATACCCTTAATAAATGCAATTGTTATTGAATTTTAAAACTATATACCACAATCAACAGTTCACAAACTTTCACCAAGACTGCACACTTTATCAAATCAACAATTTTACAATCGCCACGCGTTGGGCGCCAAATGTGCTGTTCTACTTTTATTGAACTTAATAATTTGCAGTACTGATCAAACTTTAACTTGTTTATTTCCAATAGATAAAAAAAAACTTTAAAACCAAAAGATCAAATTAAAATCTCTTACCTTTTGATCCGAAAGTATGTCAAAATATTTAATGGGCCGGCTAGCTTATCTTTTCCTTCAGGAGCAGGTTCAAATTCAGTTCCTGTTTTAAAATGAAATTTTATTAAAGTAAAATTTTTAATCTGATATAAATAATTTATTTTCCTTGATATTTAGATAATTTAGGTTTATAACAGGTTCGAAAGTCTAATACACTATTTCAATTTTAATATACAACCTTGTCCACAAATTAAACACACAAAAACCTTCCTTCTTCGTAGCTACACTCTTCTCTTTCCAAATCCAACAATTCTCCTTTCATTAATTTGTGGGTGAGTTGCGGTGATGTTGAAAGACTAACAACTATTTGTGTTTTTACTTCTTTATTGATAGAGCGTCAGCTCGATGTTAACACAGTGAGTTTTGGAGTTGAACTGTACTTTATCTTGGTAACATGTATACTGACTAATGTTTTGGCAAATAGGTGCCTAGTACAATAAATTGGAAAATCCGGGTCAGGTATACTACCTAATTAGAGATAATCCCAAAAGGATGATTGTTAAGTAGGTATTAGTCTGGATGCATATCTACAAAGGACAGGGGAAAGTTCCGACTAAGAAATAAGGTTTTATGGTAGGTAATGCAATAAAGAATAGAAATTGTTATGGGAATTTACGACAGGTAAGGAAGGTACTTAAATACCGAGACGATTATATACAATATTTACAGATATTTACCTAGTAATAAATAATTTAAATCATGAAATAAAAATATACGAATGTATGAGTCAACGTAAACCAAATAATATGTCTAACATAAGAGTAGTGGAAGACATTAGTCCCCACAGTACCCCCCTGCTAGTGATTTACGTAATTAACATCCTCCTTGAAGACGATCAGGAAAATGGACGTGTCTGCCGGATCGTGTTATCCTTGTCGAGTTTGGATCCGGGTCTGCGGTGCGTGGTGAGTCCAAGTTGGGAGTCGAACGTTGCTTTGCGTCGCTCAGAGAGTTTCTGTTTTCGCTGTTATCTCGTACGATAGATGCATGATCAGCCATGACGTAAGCTGGTTTGAGTCTGTCAACCGAAACTGTTACATCACGACCATTGATGTTAATGACGAATGTTTTATCTGATCGACGAACCACCGTGTAGGGTCCGTCATAGGGTTGTTGTAGAGGCCGCTTGGGACTGTCGCGACGTACAAAAACTTGATCCGTGGTGGCAAGATCTTTAAAAACGAAGGTTTTCTTCGTGCCGTGGCGGGTGCCATCGCTAGGCCTGAGGCTTCGTAGGTGTTGGCGAAGCTCCTTGACAAATACTGCCGTGTTGTCAGGGTCGTCATTGGTGTGAAGGATGCCTAGGAATTCTCCAGGAAGACGAAGAGTCTGGCCGTATACCAGATCAGCTGCTGTCGCTTGAAGATCTTCTTTCCAGGCTGCTCGTATCCCTAGCAGTACAGTTGATAGCGCTTCAGTCCACCGGATGTTCTGGTGGCACATGATGGCTGCTTTTAATTGACGGTGTAGTCGTTCGACCATTCCATTGGCTGAGGGGTGATAGGCCGTTGTCCTTAAATGAGTCGTACCTAACAAACGATTCAGGTGTTTGAAAAGGTGTGACTCAAACTGTCTACCTTGGTCGGTAGTAACTCGTAGAGGAGTGCCAAATCGTGAGACCCAGTTGTCGTAAAACACTCGTGCTACTGTTGATGCTTCTTGGTCTTGCATTGGTACGGCTTCTGGCCAACGAGTAAATCGATCCACCATGGTTAGACAATACCTAAAACCTTCGGATGGTGGCATGATGACGATGTCCACATTTACGTGCTCGAACCGTGAGGATGGTAATGTAAATTTTCCTGTAGGTGCGGAGACGTGTCGTGAACTTTTGGAGCGTTGGCATTGGATACAGCTGCGGGCCCAATCTCTACAATCTTTCCTCACCGAAGGCTATACATAACGCTGAGTTACGCTCTTGACCGTGGCTTTCACTCCAGGGTGTGAGAGACCGTGGATGGTGTTGAACGCCGCCTTCCTGAAGTCCTTAGTAATGAAGGGGCGAGCTGTTCTCGTGGATACATCGCAGAAAATCGACACTTTAATTCCAGGGATTTGCACTAGTTTAAGTTGTAGCGACGAATCCTTTTTTAAATAATCCTCTAGCTCTTTGTCATCTTGTTGAGCAGCAGCGAGCGCCTCAAAGTCAATCGTATTTTCGAGCACCTCAATACGTGACAGGGCATCGGCAACGATATTATCCTCTCCGGAGATGTGGCGGATATCAGTGGTAAACTGGCTTATAAAGTCCAAATGACGGAATTGTCGTGGTGAACTTTGATGATCTTTTTTGTGAAAAGCGAAGGTGATGGGCTTATGATCAGTGTAGATTGTAAAGGACCGTCCCTCCACCATGTGTCTGAAATGCTTAACTGCGAGGTATATTGCGAGAAGTTCGCGGTCGTAGGCTCCATACTTGGCTTCGGCGGGACTCAATTTTTTAGAAAAGAAATCCAGCAGTTGCCATCCGTTGTCTACCCGTTGTTGAAGTGATGCTCCTGCGGTGAAGTCAGAGGCATCAGAGAAAATGGCTAGTTGTGCATTAATCTGTGGGTGTGCTAAGAGCGTTGCTTGTGCTAGGCTCTCCTTGGTATCTTCGAAAGCCTTGATAGCTTCTGTAGTCCAATTCACCGGCGTCTTGCCCTTAACGTTGCCTTGGAGGAGACTATTCAGCGGCGCCTGTACCTCTGCGGCCTTAGGTAGAAACCTCCTGAAGAAATTACACATACCTAAGAACTGCCGTAGTTTCTTGACGGTGTCGGGTCGTGGAAAAGCGCGAATGGTATCGACTTTTTCCGGGAGCGGTCGAGTACCTGCGGCTGAAACCATATAACCGAGAAATTTCACCTCAGACTGGCCGAAAATACACTTTGCTAGGCTAATGACCACTCCATACTTCTGAAGGCGCTGAAATATTGTCTCGAGGTGTTGAAGGTGTTCTTCGATTGACGTTGATGCAATGAGAATGTCGTCGATGTAGGCGTAACAAAAATCGAGGCCGTGGAGAACTTCATCGATGAAACGTTTGGGCTGCATTTCGAAGACCGAAAGTCATATACGTAAATTCGAAAAGGCCGAACGGTGTTGTGATGGCCGTCTTTGGAATGTCTTCTTCAGCGACTGGGATTTGATTAAAGGCACGGGCGAGGTCGATTGTTGAGAAAACAGTTTTTCCATGTAATGTTTGAGCAAAGTCTTGAATATGTCTCACCGGATATCTGTCAGGGCAGGTTCTCGCATTGAGGGCACGATAATCCCCACAAGGTCTCCACTCGTCGCCTTTCTTTGGCACCATATGCAGAGGTGATGACCAGGGACTCTGTGAAGGACGGGCAATACCAAGCTGCACCATGGCATCGAATTCCTTCTTGGCAGATTTAAATTTATCCGGCGCAAGTCTCCGCGGGTGTTGCGCGACGGGAGGTCCTGGCGTTGTGACGATGTGGTGTTTTGTGGAATGGCAGACGGTTGTTGGTGCACCATTTGGCCTTGTAACTTCTGGATATTTCTGGAGTAGTTCGTGAAACGACGACGAACCAGAGATTGTCTTGATGCCGAGAAATTCACACTCAGTTACCTCTCCATTGGAGGTAAGGTGAGTACGCAAATCCAGAAGACGCTGATTTTTAATGTCCACTAGTAGTTCATAATGTGCCAGGAAATCCGCGCCAATTATAGGTTTGCCAACGTCGGCAACGACGAACCTCCAGGCAAAGTCACACCTTAAACCGAGGTTGAGGGTCATTGCGAGTGTTCCGTATGTTGAGATGGTGGTACCATTCGCCGCTGAAAGTTCATAGGCGGACTTAGCACGCGGTCCTGGTAAATTCGAACGTGGAAAGACACACAAATCGGCTCCAGTGTCAATTAGGAACTTGATATTTGTTGATCTGTCGGTGACAAATAATCGGCACGATGTTGTTGGGCAGATGTCGTTGGCCGACATTAACGACTGCCCGCTGCGTTTCCCGGGGCTTCAGCGACGTATTTGCAGGGCTTATTACACTTATTAGCACTGCTGCCATATCGCCAATGATACCAGCAAATTCCACTGTCTCCTCTCTTGCGGTTTCGGGATTGGGAACCTGCGCGAGATTGGTGGCGTGAGTTTGACCTCGATCGATTATACGGCTGTGAAACTTGGTTGATTTCCATTGATGCGAATTTTTGTACTAACTCTGCTACGGTGCGCTCCAGGGCGTTAATCCTAGCTTCGCACGCCGCCCCCGGTGTAAGGTTCGCTACTGTTGTTTCAGAGATTCTGCCAACTGGGCCATAGGCTTCGATCACCGAATCAGCGATCTCTGATGTCTTGTCAAGGGTTAGGTCCTTGTGTGCTGCTAATAATGCTTGAATGTACGTCGGCAAGCGTCTTAACCAAAGAGTTTATAAAACTTCCTCCGGAAAACCACTCCCGGCTAGCACACGGAGGTGGCGGAGGAACTGGCTAGGTTTTCTGTCTCCTAAAGGTTCATTCTCGAGGAGTCGGCGTGTGTTCTCTTCCCTCGACGTGCCCATACGCTTAATTAACACTTCTTTTAAAAGTTTGTAAGTTTTCTCACCTTTAGGTTTGACAAGCACATCACGAATTTCCAAAGCATATTTCGCATCCAACGCACTCAGGGCATGGTGAAATTTTGTGCTGTCCTGGGTTATCCCTGCTGCCTCAAAGCTACTCTCCAGCAGTAAGAACCATAGCTCCGGATCCTGGGGCATGAACGGCGGCACTTTGACGGAGACTCGGTCTACCGAGTGAGAATCACTATTGGTACTGCTTTCTCCCATCATCTTTGCGATTCGCGAACTGATGGCACTGAGTTCTGGCTTAAAAGGTTAATGTCACACACAATACTGCAGTCACTTGAATGTCGCTATCACTGTGTTATTAAAGTTTTTCTTTGTAAAACGTTGTTGCTGAAGTCTCTACTAATACTGCACAAAACACTCACGATTCACAGGGTATTACGTTGATCACGTCGGGGTCACCAATTTGTGGGTGAGTTACGGTGATGTTGAAAGACTAACAACTATTTGTGTTTTTACTTCTTTATTGATAGAGCGTCAGCTCGATGTTAACACAGTGAGTTTTGGAGTTGAACTGTACTTTATCTTGGTAACATGTATACTGACTAATGTTTTGGCAAATAGGTGCCTAGTACAATAAATTGGAAAAACCGGGTCAGGTATACTACCTAATTAGAGATAATCCCAAAAGGATGATTGTTAAGTAGGTATTAGTCTGGATGCATATCTACAAAGGACAGGGGAAAGTTCCGACTAAGAAATAAGGTTTTATGGTAGGTAATGCAATAAAGAATAGAACTTGTTATGGGAATTTACGACAGGTAAGGAAGGTACTTAAATACCAAGACGATTATATACAATATTTACAGATATTTACCTAGTAATAAATAATTTAAATCATGAAATAAAAATATACGAATGTATGAGTCAACGTAAACCAAATAATATGTCTAACATAAGAGTAGTGGAAGACATTAGTCCCCACAAATTCTTCACCTTATCTCGTCCTTATCTCCTCTGCAACTCCTATCCACAATAACACCTCTACCTTCTTATTTACAGTCTATTTTTACTCTTCTTCGCTGATCTCCACAATTTCTGACTTTCAATTCAATTTCAAATTATTAATCTTTTGTTTATTATTTTTCTTCTTCACTCCCTAATTTTCACTTGTTCTTTTTTTCTTAAATTTGTTTTTCCAATTTTACAACCTCTCTTTTATCTGTTGTTTGTTGTTCTATATCACTAAATATCAAAGTACTCAAAATAAACAAAACACCATATGAATTTTGATTAATTTCATTCCAAACATAACCTAACTTAAACCTCCTTGTCTTTCTCCAGGAAAACGTTTACCAACTATAAAAAAAATTTCCTACTTAAAAGAAATTATTCCAACAACAACTTAATAACTACTAACATAGATGTCAGTATCAAACTTACTGTTGACATCAAATAAAAACTTTAAAACTATTAAAACAACTCTAAACAAGTATTAACATTCTAAAACACATATCTTTCGGATCTTTAGCTAATTTAAATACATTTTGAAACCCATCTAAAGGAAACAAACAAATTCAAACCCTGATTCAGCAAATAACACAAACATGCAATCTTCGTAATCGTCCAATATGCGAATACATAGCTATATATATATATATATATATATATATATATATACTGTTATGGTTCGCATGCATAAAATTGTAATAAAGAAAAATAAACAAAATTTTGAATAATTATAGAAAAGTTAGGGTTAAAGTTGGGCGCCAAGACACAATGTCTAATGGTATGATTTCCTAGCTACTTGTTTAAAATGCCATAACACTACAGCATGATGCTATGCACCAGATACACAGCTGACTCTGTCTCAGTCTGAGTTCTTAGCTCACCAGAAATAAAATTCACTTTTCGAAACAAAAGTATTTAATATGTGTGGTATTCAACAAAACAATAATTAAATACGAAATAAATTGAATTGATAACAATCTTCATTATCCTTGATGTTCACTAGTAAACAAACTTAAACCTACTTATAAGCTATGTAAAAGAAATTTTGAAAAATTTTTTTGTTTCGAAACTATTAGTTAACTTTTCAAAGTTACCTTGTCCCCAAACGGTAACTCGAAAACACTAGATATCGAACTTCGTCCTCTTCTGTCGTTGAAATCCCAGCTAGTGGTGTTGTGTGAAAATGCCTTCCAGTCCTGGATGTAGGATTATAATATATTTTTAACAAATCAACAAATATTATAATTTTTCAACAAATAAATGTCAAATTGATCCTTTTTTGTCAATACCAAATTTATATATTTTTTTTCTTCCGTACCTCCTTAACTTGAAATATGTGTTCTTTTGTTTATATTTTAAAAGGTTTCTTTATCCAAAGAAAACGATTTGCTTTGTCGCACTATAATCATTACTAATTATAGCAAAATCTCTTGTATTTTTCTATTTTCTCGATCTATCAAAACTGACTTTTCTCAGATACCAGATACTGACTAGATTTTTTTTTTATTCTAAATTGATTCATAAATTTGATGACATTAATTCTTCACCTTACTGATATTTTAAAATCCCACAGCGGTGTTTTATGATTAAAATAAGCCCTTCATCATTAACGGATCATTTCTTACCAAATATACTTAAAATCACTGAGTATGAATACCACTTCATTTCTTACTAACATAACACACCTATATTTACCACTAACTGTCTAAACAAATTTATTACTAACAAAATGAAGTAAATACTGTGAATAAACTTCAGTATGGTTTGTTTACTCATGGAAAATTCTTACTGAAGTTATCTCAGTGGCATTGTCCATATCTCATAATTCTGTTAATAAATAAACTATGAGACAAAACGAAAGTTAAATTTAAAGGTCACCAAAGTACTTTTCCTATATAAATCGTCACTTCTCTTATATTTCAAAGTTTATGGTCACGATTAATGTAAAGCTCTTTAAATAGGTTGCTCATGTGCCTTGAGCAAAAGTTAAATATACCTTATTAGTTAAAATTTCACAATAAATTTTATTAAAGCTAACTTAATATATAAAATTTTATTCATTCTATCATTCCGAAAGTGAATTCATTCAGTGAGACCGATAAAAATGATCTGTGCACCTTTCAGCTCACATGCTGAAAATATGCCATGGTCCGAGTATACAAAAGAAAAAGTTTTACCTATGTTTTTGGTAACATGTACCGATTCATATACTTATGTAGTGTATTGCTGTGATTACTGCATAAATTACTACACATGTAGATGGCATGTAGCAATACATATATATATATATATATACATATATATATATATATATACATATATATATACATCACGCTATCTTTTCTGCGTCTTTACATTTTGCAAGGTTTCTGCGTCCACTAAAGTATATCTACATATTTTGAAGTCTGCATTTAGAACCTATTTTCTTACGCATGTTTATAGAAAATAATTATAATATACATATATACTTACTTCAAAAATCATGATTTTATTTTCGTGTACAGATTGCAACGTTTCTGCGTCTTTACAATTTCCTATTATTTCGAGGGCCAGTATATAATTTACGAAACTTTATGTTTTCTGCGTCCGTAAATGTATATCTTTACATAATTCAGACTTTTATGCACCTGACATTGTTGCCACTTCTCTTGGACAGCATTTCCAGCTGACTGGTATTAAATTGTATGTAATAATATATTATATACCATAAACTGCACTACTTTTCAGATCGAGGATGTGGTTCGAGATCTGAAAAATCGCTTTCTGTTCGCGGTTAGTAAAATGTTTTTTGCAGCACCGTGCTAATTAACAAAAAGTAATAAATATTGAGTTAACATTGAATAATTATTGACAACAATCTCTCAAACTGTAATTTTACATTTTAATAAAATCAGTATAGCCTAGAATTTAACAAGAGTACACTCAATTCTAGTTAAATTGAAGATATTATGTTTCGTTGAAAATCAAGTTTTGATGTATAAGCCTTATTTAGTGTTTTTAACAAAAATTATGGATATCGAAGAAGCAGCAAGTATTGCTTGTGCAGTCCATTGATCGGAAATATCGAAAGAAAGATGAAATTATTTATCTTTTTAAGAAGTAAATTATTTATACCCAAAAATCCCTGTTTATCTTAGCAGGTAAAACCGCAAGTCCAAAATTTCGTTATAATTAAAAAATAATGATTTAATTTTAAAAAATCGGCAGTTACTGAAAGCGGCTGGAACCTCCCCACTCGGTGGATCTTTGAAGCCGAAAAGAGCATTAAATTGTATGACAAAACGGCACTAAACGTAATCCGATCTCATCCAAAACCTTTTCAGATCTTCTGGGGCACTAAAAAACCCTCAACTTAATGAATTTACAATCATCTATGCGAGTTATTACCTACATTATCACTCGTTGAATAATATACTATTAGGATATTAACAACTGTAACCATCACTTGAACGACTAAGAAAGTCTAGTTATCCTAAATACTACAGATTTGTAAAGCAACAAACTGAAAATTGGTAAAGTTTGTGACAATCCACTAAAAGTTACAAATATGCCGAGATCTTATTAACATGACGTGACACCAACGTTATCTGATGACAAACGATGACAATGACAATCGTCAAAATTTGTTCATTGCAATCCGATTGCTCGCGCTGTCTTTGTTAAATGAAACATTAGCATTTCAGTAATTTTACTAGATTTTAGAGGAATATTTGTAGTTTAATTCTTCGATTTGTCTGTATATATATTTAAAAACGGCACTAAACGTAATCCGTTCTACTTCTAGAGCAGTGAAGAAACCCTCACACGTGAATTGACACGTGATGTGATGAGTTTCACGACGTAACGGGTACGCGCATCGATCATGTCATGCGAAATGCGTTCTATGCCATATTTGCTTTGTTTTTAATTTTTTTCACGGAAACCAAATCGAAAGGGTGGAAGTGTGATATATCGCTGAAATCAGAATTTTAATTGCTTTTCAATGGTTCCGTTGCAAATTGAAAATAATTATAAAATAAACAACTTGTTGCGTCAAATCCGATCTCAACCAAAACCTTTTCAGATCTTCTGGGGCACTAAAGAAACGCACACGCAAAGTTTCATTCAAATTCGTTCAGTAGTTTCGGCGCTATCGTGCTAACACACATACACACACACACACAGACATTTTACAAAAACCACTTTTTTGGGTTCCTAGGACCTCAAAACGTAAAGATTTGATGTTATCTCAATTTTCGTTTTTGAACCAATTTTAGTAACCTCTCACAATTTTATTGTGGAGAGGTTAAAATGCCCAAAATATTGCTTAATCATGGTATATGTTTAGAAAAGTCTACGGTCACAATTGTCTTTGAAATTATACGCAGGCAGCCTGCGTTGTCAAATTAAAACCCCCAGTGAAATAATTTTTTTTTGGGACAGACATTTTTTAAAACAATATTTCAATACTATTTCATTTTGATGAAATTTTGTACTTGCGGTTTATGGATACTTCTGAACAACTTTCATTAATAAAATTTTCCGATCAAAGAAACGCCTAATACGACTTTTTTATTATTTTCTATTTATGGAATGTGTATAATGGATGTGCATTTGTAGGGTACCAATGTTGTATTTTTAGACATAAGTAGATCCTAATGTGTTCTATCCTTGAGTAAAATTGGTTCAATTCGAAAGAAAGACAACAATAAGGATTTTACACTCTTAAATGCGATACACGGTATATAACCGGAAAAACATTTACGATTATATCATTACAAATTACTATTTTACAAAAATCCATTTCATAACACTTTGATACCAAATATCAATTGCTTATGGGGAAATAATGCACTAGATAAGTATTAAACGAATCTTTATTTGCATATTGCACATAAATGAACTAAGTTCTATAAATTAAACAAAAATAAAACTCAGGTAAATATGCTTTGACGGGCCTTAAACATCAGCATTAAATTTAACCTTCTTTGTGTAACAGTTTTGTATAAATACCTTAATTTTAAGCCAAGATTTATTATTTAACAAATCTGGATATTTTTCTAGCAAGGTTTCACATTCTGCTCTCTTTGGTGGTTTCTTGCTTTGAATGTGGGTTGTAGAAATCCTAAGTTAATTTTTTATTCCCTTAAACAATAGGGTGAAGGTGGCAACGGGGGTGGTAGAGGGGATAGCTAATGCCAAAATAAATTTTAGAGGCCCTTGGTTCTCGTACACGCACTAAATCCTAATTTAATTTTTTACTCCCTTCAATAATAGGGTGGGGGTGACAATGGGGGTGGTAGAGGGGGTGGCTAATGCCAAAAACAATTTTTGAGACGTTTTATTCTTGTATACACACTAAATCACATTTTAATTGTTTTTACTCCCTTTCATAATAGTGTGGGGGTGGTATTGGGGGTTATAGTGGGGGGTGGTTGATGCCAAAAAAAATTTTGAGCCTTGACTTTTCGTACATGCCCTAAATTGCAATTTTATGGACTCTTACGTGCTTGCTTTGCCTATTTATCCTTACAAATGGGATAACCATTTACCACCCGAACCTTTCATTAGATCAAAATATAATCTAGTTCCAGATCTCGTTATAATATATGTGTACCAAATTCCAAGTCAATATCATAAACGGTTCCAGAGTAAACGTGCGCAAAAAAAATTACAGACAGACGAACAGACAGAACATTTTTATCTCTCAAATTTAAAATCTCGATATTTCATGAGATTTTAAGCATATGCATTACTATACTTCCACTGGGCATGGAAGTAAAAACATGTAGCATCAATTCAAGACTACAAAACACATTAATTTTATTTATTTTTTATTTAAAGTCAAATATTTTGAGAAATATGCGGTTCTTAGGTTTTACGCCTTGAGAAATAAATTATCTCTTAAATTCCATATTGATATCCGGTCTCATTTTCAAATTATTTTACTTTTTATTCAAGAATTTGCCTTGGGATTTCAATTAACCAACGGTTTAGTTAGTGGACAAGTAGTGTGAAGTTACCACATCTTATTTTCTAAAATTGTATAAAAAATATTGATGCAAATTGAGATTCGAACTCCCAACCATTTGAATGCAAGCTGATATTTTAAAGCTTTAGCTATTAGATTAGAACATGGTACGTTTAAGTGTTTATTCTATGCCTATGGTATTTCAACAATCTCTAAATTTCTTTAATTTTCCTGCTACATTTATGTTATTAGTTTGTGAAATAATTATGATAATTACTTTGGCTTCGATGTTGTCTTGCAATTAGCATGTGCCATGTTGTTAGAAAATAACGGAAATGAAAATTTTACATAAAAGATTTTCTGATCATTCCTTGTATATATTATGTAAGTAAGATCGATTACATTTTACTTCTATGAATGGCACTTATAAAACTAGAAATCTACGACAAAAACTGCAAAATATTTATTATTGAAAATCCAATGTTTATCACTCGTAGATATAATAAGTATATTATGACTAAAATAAAAGACACTTATTTTCACATATCTTCTCAATAAATTTAACGAAACATATTTACTTACTTAAAACACCACACTGCAACTAAGTTACACTAATTTCCCGCCAAGCAAAGTGATGCATGTATCAAAGGAATACACTGTTGTCAGCTCGTAGGACGCAGAAACATCTTCAAATTGAATAAAACTATACAGCAAGAAAGTATACACGTATAGTGGCAGCGCTAACTGCCGTTCAAATACATGAACTAAATTTATACAAGTTTTTACATTTTAGTTATGTTTCTGCGACCGGCAGAGAAAATTTCAATGGGTTATATTATTTAAATTATTTAATTTACAGTGTTCTATTTTGCGGCATTCAAATTAATGAAACTAACACTATCAATGGCATTTCAATAGAGGTCAGTAAAAGTATAGAGATTGAGAATAACGTGGGATTACTTTTCTGCGTCCATATACGGTTGCAGAAAAGTGGTGGTCGCAGAAAGATATGTAAAAATGCAATGTACAGACGCAGAATAGGTAGTGTGATGTATATATATATATATATATACATATATATATATACATATATATATATACATATATATATACATATATATATATACATATATATGTATATATATATATATATATATTAGTTAGGGTATGTTTCTCTCTAGGAATGGTTTGCAACTATCTGTTTGTTTCGTCCTCATGATATTACGCATCTTTTCTGTATAACAAATATTTTGTGGATATCTGTGGAATTTCCCCAAAATATTATGACATATCTGATTCTGCTTTGGATATATCCGTGGTATGCAGTCAAGGCTGCCTTTATATTAACAGTTTGTGAAATTATTTTCAGTGCATACATATACTTCGATAAGTTTTGTGTTAGCATATCAATGTGACATTTACAGTCAAGCCTGGAGTCAATTTTCACACCCAAAAACGATACATTGCTTACTGTTTCAAGTGTTGAAACTTCATTAGTTAATGAAATTTCATCATTGTGCTGGTAAGAGAATTTGATGACTTGGGTTTTTGTAATATTTAGCTGTAAGTTATTTGAGGTAAAAAACGTCTCCAGATCGCTAAGCGTACTATACATTTTTGTATTTATATCTATGGCAGCAGGTTCACTAAATATTATCGAAGTATCGTCTGCATACTGTAACATAGTTTGACTTATGATGGTAGGCAATTCATTTGTGTAAAGTAGGTATAGCAGGGGTCCTAAAATGGATCCTTGGGGTACACCTACTGTTATGGGTTTTATTTCTGACTTTAAGATGTTTCCTGATTTGTCTATTTCAACAGTACATTGCAGTCTATTCAGATATGATTTCATCAGTTTTAGGGGTACTCCTCGGATTCCATAAATTTCCATTTTTTTAATTAATATACCGAAAATATACTCTTGGAAAAAGGGTACTACTGTACACTGACAAAATTCGACCTATTAAAGTATCTTGCTAAAAAGTTCTTAATAATGCTGATTAAAAATGTTGTAACCATTATTATAACTTTAATACTTACAACATTTTAAAGTACTAAGAGCTATTGAAGTCATTTTCCTAAAACAGTATTATTATAGTTATCAGTTATTTAGCTATGGTAATTAACATACTTTATTGGAGTAAGTCGGTTTTTTTTATAAAAAAAAGTTGCCGCTAATATTCTGTTATCTTAATAATCTTTATTACGCATCTAACAAGCTTTATTAAAGATCAAATTGATGCTATTAAAGAGGGCTAACAAAATATTTCCTAATTAATATTATTAGTTCACTACCTATAATAATTGGGAATACTGTGTGTACTAGATAAGCATTGAATTAATTTTTTATTCTCGGTAATATTCGGTACTGATCGTATAAATAATCGTGCGTAGCGATATTGCGCACAGACAGGCCTCGGCTCTCGCGAGTTGTGGCCATCACATCACATCATCGTTATCGTATTTGTGTGTTCTTGTATCTCCAGTGCCCACAGGATATGGGAGTTAAAGTTATTAGTGATGCCTTACAAATTTTTTTTATTGCAGTGGGACCTCGATGCATATGTATAAACGTATATGTAGTTATTCTATAAGCTCACCATCCCAGTGTAATTGTTATTAAATTAACAAAATATAAGCCAACGAGAGGGGGATTAGTTATTACAGAAATAAATATGTCGTAAATTACACACTACGAAAGATAAAAAACATTTCACTATTTCCTATAAAAGGAAATAAATTCATTGCCACCCATCAATGTGCTATTAAATTGTTTAATACCTGTAGTTCTATTAATTTAGCCAAACCAATGAAGCTATCTAGTACTGACTAAAAGGTTATTTTGTAGTGCTTATAAGAAACGCTAATAAATTCAGCATAATAATAATACTGACCAGTTGTTCAATTTACAGCAGTAGGTAAAGCACTTAATAACCATAATAAAATAAAGAAACTGATGGTAACACAAATGTTATTATACTATAAATTTCCATGGACTTTAATAACCGTTAGTAGATGTTTTTAGGAAAATGACTTTAATAACAATAGCAAATGACACACAAATGTTATTATACTATAAATTTCCATGGACTTTAATAACCGTTAGTAGATGTTTTTAGGAAAATGGCTTTAATAACAATAGCAAATGACTCTGCCTGTCCCCTATTTAATTGAAGTTTTATGCAAAGGTTATTAAATTTTTAATAACGGCTAATAGATTTTTCTCTCAGTGTATAAATGAATACCTCAATCAAGAATTTATAGGTTAAATTACTTTATATTTATATTACTATGTGTTTTTTTTTTAACTAAATACTTGTTTTGTGTTTTATTTATTATCTACACCTACCTGTATAAGTTTATTGTACTTTACATTCCTAATGACTTACCATAAATACTGAATTGTATCATTTTAATGGTGAATAAATTTTATTATTATTAAAATAATCTAAAACAATATTTACAATGTGTATAAGGGCTTAATTAAGTGATTAATAAAGTAGTGGTTTATGAAAGTTAGTTCTTGTTGCGATATATTGAACTTACATACAGAGTGTTTATTGGAGATTGTAAACACGTAACAGTATTTTATTGTATATACATTTTTTAAAGAGCTCTGCCAATGAAGTATAGTGGTTATACTATAAATAAAAAGATAAAATAGACAATAATTCTTTATATTCTTTCTTTGCATAAATATAGGTTCTTATATGGTTTCCTCAAGGATAATGTTATACTGTTACGTGTTTACAGTCTTCAGTAAACACTCTGTGGGTTCGAATAACTTGCAACAAGAATCTTCACTTAACCACTATTTTATTAATCACTAAAATTACACTAGTAAATACTTAAAAATCACACAACTAATAATAACTTAATCTATTATAAATTCACTACTTTTAAAACACTATTTACTTTTCTTCTTAAACTTGTCAACTCTTGTCTAACCTAAAAACTCTCTCTGTATAGCAGAACTGTACTGTATACTCCACTAAACTGAACTGTTCTGAACTCAACTGAACTGTACCATCTGCTGGATTCACCTCTTTATATACACACTTGGAATCTTCCGGAATTCTATTCTAGAATCCTCCATAGTTTTCTACTATGTACTAGATGATTGTTCGTCAATTGGCTCATAGACGGCGCCACCCTACTAGTCAGGGAGTAACAGAATAACAGGTTTCCCTTCACTTTGATCAGGAACTTAATCACATCTTTCTCCGTTAGAGGGCAGCACATAACACTGCCCCCTCCTTAAGCCTGAACGTCCCGGTCAGGCAATTCAGATACCCCAGCATACTTTGCCAACCTGTCCAGGTGCACGATCTTCATCTTGGACTTCTTTCTATGTTGAATCCTATAAACAACGTCGTTGATCCTAGTGATGACAGAATACGGTCCTTCCCAAGGTGAGGGAGGCTTCGAGAATCCTTCTTCACTCCGCTGTGGGTTATACAGTCAAACTGAGTCCCCCACCTTGAATCCCGCCGAACTGGCATTGCGGTCATATCTAGCCTTCATTCGGTCAACACTCCCTGTAGGTGACCTCTTGGCAGCCACATTCGCACAAACCTTGCAACTGCGACACCAAGCCTCTACATCCTGACAGCTATTTATCCAGTAAAATCGTTCCCGTACTCTAGCCAAGGTCTTATTTCTGCTAAAGTGCTCTCTGGATATTCCCTCGTGCACTTCCCGAAGTACTTTTTTTGGTACTCGGCACCTGGGTATCAGCAACCGCAGGGTAACTTCTTTCCCATCCGGGCTCTCCCATGCTCTCCGTAATAGTCCATCTATAACCCTAAGGGAATCCCATTGCGCCCATAAAGCCTTCAGTCCAACACTTTTACTGGAAACGTCCTTCCATTCCGGGCGGATTCCTTTTTCTTTCGCCTTCAACATTGGTCCAATTTCATCATCGTTCAGTTGTTCCTCTCTTAGAGCTTCTTTTGGCCAGTCCTTCGGAGCCTCTATCTTAACTGTCTTCAGTTCTGCTACATCCTGCTGCTTCTTTACATTCTCGACATTCACTTCCTTAGGGCTCCTCTGGCGACAGTACCTCTTGACATGCCCCAATTTGCCGCAATTTTAACAGCGGAATCTTTTTGTCGGACCTCCAGCACTGCTGCTGCTTCGGCGGTTGCGGTTCCTGTTTCAGCTCCGGTCGCGAACTTAATTCGTTTAGTACTTGTGCGACCATTTTCTGTATGTCTGTTAACATAACAATCAATCTCATCTTATCAGAGTGGACTTCCTCTTTCTTTGCAATGTTTACTTCCCCAGAATTCCGTTCTCGACACTGCCGCATCATATGTCCTGGTTTGCTGCACTGATAACACCGGATCACCTTCCTTGGCTGTCCATCGCTCTGTTCTCTTTCCTGCTTCCTTGGAGCATCTGGTTTGGTCATCAACTGGCTTATCATTTTGTGCAGGTCAGCCATCAAAGATTCCATATTTGATTTTTCTAAATTGTTCTCTTCTTCTACTTTCATGGCTCGTACTCTCGGATGTAGAGTCTCTTCATAAGTGGCTTCAACTTCGAGGGCATGGATCAAGACTTCACTACCAGTCTTAGCTCGAGATAATCTAAGGACTCGCCTGATCTCCTCATCTCTTATGCCATCGATGAAAGTACCAACTATTAATTGTTCCTGAAATTCTTTGGGTGCATCCGGGTAAGCCAGGTATGTCAGTCGCTCAACAGCTGCTTCAAAATCTTGTAAACTTTCCCCAGCCTTTTGTGTGCGTGATTTGAGCTGAGTCCGGTATACTTGGGCGAGGTGTTGGTCGCCATATCTTAGATCTAGTGCAGCCTCCAGAACTTTAAAATTCCGTTGCTCCGTCACTGGGATAGTCTGAAGCAACTCTGAGGCTTGACCTCTTAATGCTAGCACCAATGCCATAGCTTTGTCTTCATTACTCCAATTGTTTGCGCATGCCGCTGCCTCAAATTGTCTTTTGTAGGTTGACCAAGAAGTTTGACCATCAAAGGAAGGCGGTTGTAATCGAGGACCTGACGATAATACTAGCTGGCCTCCTTGCGCTTTTAACTGTCGTTTAAGTTGTTCTACCTCTCCCTCAACTACCCGAAATGTTCCTTCTATATCAGCAACTTTCCCTTCGACGCCAGTAACTTTTTCTTCGACACCAGTAACTTTTCCTTCGACGCCAGTAACTTTTTCTTTGACATCACTTACTTCTTCTTCGACTGCAGTCACTTTTTGTTCAATTTTATCTACTTTTTCCTTGACCTCATTAGTGGCTGACAGGATAGCATCTTGTTGCACCTGTATAATTTTTCTCAATTCTTCTTGACGTCTCTCTTGTTCTTCTTTTTCTTCTTGGCGTCGTTTCTCTTGCTCTTCCTTTTCTTCTTGGCGTCGTTTCTCTTGCTCTTCCTTTTCTTCCGTTTCTCTTGTTCTTCTTTTTCTTCTTGACGTCGTTTCTCTTGTTCTTCTAGCATCATTTTGTTAAATGCAGCTAACATGTCTTGCATTTGTTTTTCAGCAGCCATGCTTCTTGTTTCCATTCAAAAACTAACAAACAACACTGACAAACAACACTAACAAGTCTTATTTAAAGTCTATGCCAGGTACAAGTAAAATATTTTCACAACATTCAGAATAGAATGTTCTAATAATAGATAGAACTTTATTGAATTAGGAAACCTAATATATATGTAAAATTAAATTACAATTAATATCACATTACTAATTGTAAACAATAATTGTATAGAATAGAATAGAATAGTTTATTAACCTCAAATTAACATAACATAAATTACAAAAGGCAAGTCATAACTAACAGTACATAAAATTACAGAAAAAAATATAGACAGCAATACATAGTAAAATTCTATTAAAATAATCACTAATAAAAATACATAGTTATATTATAAAGTGAGAAATGACTGACAGATTATGTAAACCCAAATTACAGGCCTTATCTCCCCACTGGAAACAAAAATTCCTTAAGAGAGTAGAAAGCGTTTAATTCTAAAAATGACTTTACACTTTTTTTGAAAGTAGTATAGCTCCCTAGTAATTTGATACCGTCAGGTAATGCATTATAGAGGATGATACAGTTGTAGCGTGGAGATTTACGAAACATAGTTGTTCTGTATATAGGTAATCGGAGGTTTGTAGTTCTTGTATTGTAGTTGTGGATATCGGATTGATGTACAAAGTCCATTAGATGTCTTTTGGTAAACATAACACATTTCAGAATGTATATAGATGGCACGGTTAAAATTGCATACTTTTTAAAGACTTGACGACAACTTGCCC
The DNA here is from genome assembly GCA_963675555.1 of Leptura quadrifasciata. NCBI lineage: Eukaryota > Metazoa > Arthropoda > Insecta > Coleoptera > Cerambycidae > Leptura > Leptura quadrifasciata. The sequence goes on from OY776674.1 coordinate 88,887,977, forward strand.
GATAGTCCAAATTAAACATTAATCTTAATATTCTCTTTTGTGAAATCAAGACTCTACTGAGATCAGTAGCAGAGCCCCAAGACAAGATGTTATAGGAAAGATGGCAGTAAGCAAAAGCATAATAAAGGTTTATTGTACACTCTACAGTTAAGAATGATTTCATCTGTAGAATCGCGTAAAAGGCCTTGTTTAACCTTCCACATACGTGTGTGATTTGATTGCGGAAACTCATATCAGAATCGAGCCAGATGCCTAGTAGTTTAGTATGTGTTACAAAGGTATAATGAAAGTCCTTTATAAAGGTAACAGGAATAGTTTTCTGAAGATGAAAATCTATGCATATTGTTTTTTGCTTGTTCAGAATCAAAGAATTTTTGTGGCACCAGGAATCCATTTCGCTAAATGTTTCTGCGATTTTTATTTGAATTCTCTCAAGGGATTCGTCAGCTACCGTTATTGTGGTATCGTCTGCAAACATAATGACTCTACCCTTACTAATAAAGTGAGGTAAGTCGTTAACAAAAAGTAGAAAAATCAACGGACCCAAAACCGAACCTTGCGGAACCCCTAGTGAAACTGGAAATCTGTCTGATAATTCATTATTTATTCTTACTGTTAATTCTCGGTTTTCTAAGTAAGATTCGATCCAGTATAATAAATTTCCTCTAATGCCTAAGGTGTATAATTTTTTCAAGATAAAATGCCTATTTAGACTATCAAAGGCCTTAGATAAGTCAAACATGATTGATACAACGTAACTGCCTTTGTCAAGTTCCCCATAAACATAATTTAATAGCTGATTTGTTGCAGTTTCTGTGGATTTCTCTTTACAGAATCCATGCTGGCTAGTTGTTAAGATTTTATATTTGTCATTGAAATCAGTTATTATATTATACACGCACCTTTCTAGTATTTTTGAAATTTCGGATAGCAAAGATATTTGCCTGTAATTATCCATATTTGTGACATTGCCCTTTTTGTACAGCGGGAACACAATAGCTAATTTAAATAAGTCAGGAAATTTACCCTTTTCTAATGAGAGGTTTATTAAGTGTACTAAAGGAGGTATAATCAATTTTGAGACAGATTTTATTAGTTTGGGAGAAAGTTCATCAAAACATAAATTTTAAAATATTCTTAAGTGTGCTAGTTTTAATACTCTAATGAATTAAATAAACTACATAATAAATAGATAATTATATTTTATCACATCCTATTTGCTCTTAATAAATTTCTTTAATTTGTTTTTGAAATTATTTAAAGTTATACATTCTTTAACAGAATCTGGTAGTTCATTAAACTTATGGAAACCTTTAAAGATCAACGAATTCATAGTGCTGCGATAATGAGTTTTTGAAATATAAATATTATTTATACCCTGAGTATTATGCATGTGCACATCTTTATTGAAAGTAATATATTGCTGAAAATAATCTGGAACCATACAATTTACAATCTTAAACACAAAAATCATGGTGAAATAGTACAATCTGTTTTCCACAGAAAACCAATTAAGAGAGTTTAACATTGATTTGATTGGGGTAAGACGACTTGTTTTTAGAATTACTCTCATTCCACGATTTTGCAGTTTTTGCAAAATATTTAATTTATTAAGATTAAATAAGAATAAAATAGATGCACAGTAATCAAAATGAGGCTGAATAATACAATTATAAACCATGATTTTAGTTTCTATTGATAAATTTTGGGATATTCGGCTGAAGAAATAAAGTTTTTTTCCTATTTTTTTATAAATGTAGTCAAAGTGACTATCAAAACTCAATAAATTATCAAGTTGAAATCCCAAATATTTTACTGTAGATACGATCTCAATTTGTTCATCATTAATTTTCAGTTTTATATTGTCAATATCTAGAAAACCGTATTTATATTTCGTGGTAAATATCATCGCTTTTGTCTTTGTAACATTTAATTTTAGCTTATTAATACATAAATATCTGTTTATGTTAACTAAAATTGCATTCATTTTTTGGATGGCTGCCTCCAAGTTAACATCACTACATGTTATTAAAGTGTCGTCAGCAAAAAGGTTAAGGAATTCACATTCTACAAACATAGTTCAAATGTGCTTTTAGAGGGCGGAATATTAAACATAATATTTTTAGTCGCAAACTCCTCTATAAATCCTTATTTTACTATAAGGAACCTAACCAGACTGCAACCAACAGCTACTCTCCGGGCTATGTGCCCCGCCGAGCGCTGAATTACAAGTTACAAGCCTGGCGCGTTAAGTGTAATAATTGCATATTACCATCAAAACGCTAATGCTTCGATTGCAACAAACACCAGCCGAAAGACTGATCCTACTTAAAGGAGCTCCCTTGCCAGTCGTCACACACCACTTGCAGACTGCAGTTTCGAGCTGTTGGCTCTCGTCAGTGCAAGGTAGGTATGCGACGACCGACATGAGAATCCTTTGACTATAGTACATCCTGGTATTTTTACAATAGCGACATGTAAAACAGCCAGCAGGCGCCATCCAGCGGTCCAGTGTCTGCTGCAATCGAAAAATAAATAGCCTGACTTGGCTTAGCATAGTTCAAATGTGCTTTTAGAGGGCGGAATATTAAACATAATATTTTTAGTCGCAAACTCCTCTATAAATCCTTATTTTACTATAAGGAACCTAACCAGACTGCAACCAACAGCTACTCTCCGGGCTATGTGCCCCGCCGAGCGCTGAATTACAAGTTACAAGCCTGGCGCGTTAAGTGTAATAATTGCATATTACCATCAAAATGCTAATGCTTCGATTGCAACAAACACCAGCCGAAAGACTGATCCTACTTAAAGAAGCTCCCTTGCCAATCGTCACACACCACTTGCAGACTGCAGTTTCGAGCTGTTGGCTCTCGTCAGTGCAAGGTAGGCATGCGACGACCGACATGAGAATCCTTTGACTATAGTACATCCCAGTATTTTTACAATAGCGACATGTAAAACAGCCAGCAGGCGCCATCCAGCGGTCCAGTGTCTGTTGCAATCGAAAAATAAATAGCCTGACTTGGCTTAGCATAGTTCAAATGTGCTTTTAGAGGGCGGAATATTAAACATAATATTTTTAGTCGCAAACTCCTCTATAAATCCTTATTTTACTATAAGGAACCTAACCAGACTGCAACCAACAGCTACTCTCCGGGCTATGTGCCCCGCCGAGCGCTGAATTACAAGTTACAAGCCTGGCGCGTTAAGTGTAATAATTGCATATTACCATCAAAACGCTAATGCTTCGATTGCAACAAACACCAGCCGAAAGACTGATCCTACTTAAAGGAGCTCCCTTGCCAGTCGTCACACACCACTTGCAGACTGCAGTTTCGAGCTGTTGGCTCTCGTCAGTGCAAGGTAGGCATGCGACGACCGACATGAGAATCCTTTGACTATAGTACATCCCGGTATTTTTACAATAGCGACATGTAAAACAGCCAGCAGGCGCCATCCAGCGGTCCAGTGTCTGTTGCAATCGAAAAATAAATAGCCTGACTTGGCTTAGCATAGTTCAAATGTGCTTTTAGAGGGCGGAATATTAAACATAATATTTTTAGTCGCAAACTCCTCTATAAATCCTTATTTTACTATAAGGAACCTAACCAGACTGCAACCAACAGCTACTCTCCGGGCTATGTGCCCCGCCGAGCGCTGAATTACAAGTTACAAGCCTGGCGCGTTAAGTGTAATAATAAAGGAGCTCCCTTGTTTAATTCTACAAACAGTTCAATATCATTAATATATAATAGATATAGGAGAGGGCCTAACACACTACCCTGCGGAATTTCAAAATCGTTATCTATTTCATCTGATATTTTATCATTATAACGGACTCTTTGTTTGCGACATTGTAAATAATCACTAATCCAATCAAGAACTTTACCACCAATACCATATTGTTCTAACTTTGATAACAAAATCTTTCTGTCTATTGTCTCAAAGGCTCTCTTTAAATCCAAAAATACAGTAATAACATATTTGTTGTTATCTAAGCTAGCTTTAATGTTGCATAATGTGATTTGTAATGCTGTTTCACATGAGTATTTTTTACGGAAACCCGATTGGTTATTTATTAATATTGAATTTAAGGTAACATGGTGCAATAATTGTTCATGTACAGCTATTTCTATAAGTTTTTCTATTGGTGGCAAAGTGTTAATTGGGCGAAACTTTTCAGCTTTTGTGGTGTTAGCAACTTTCTGAATCGGGATAACAGTGCTACTTTTTAATATGCTCGGAATTTTACCGATACTAAGAGATGTATTTATCAAATTTAGTATAACATGACCAATTGTTTAAAAAATTTCTTTCAATTTCTTTCTATACATTTTCTCACACTATATGGTACAAATTAGTCTTGTCTAATGTCTATATTACTTTCCAGTTCGACTCACTGCACTATCTCCAGTGGTTTCCAAATAGAACACTATGGAACTTCATCGAATTCTTCAGAAATTCTGTTGCAATTCCGCTTCCGACACCAATTGTTACGTGTAGTCTTCAGTAAACACTCTGTGGGTTTGAATAACTTGCAACAAGAATCTTCACTAACCACTATTTTATTAATCACTAAAATTACACTAGTAGATATTTAAAAATCACACAACTAATAATAACTTAATCTATTATAAATTCACTACTTTTAAAACACTATTTACTTTTCTTCTTAAACTTGTCAACTCTTGTCTAACCTAAAAACTCTCTCTGTATACCAGAACTGTACTGTATACTCCACTGAACTGAACTGTTCTGAACTCAACTGAACTGTACTATCTGCTGGATTCACCTCTTTATATACACACTTGGAATCTGGCAGAATTCTATTCTAGAATCCTCCATAGTTTTCTACTATGTACTAGATGATTGTTCGTCAAGTGGCTAATAGACGGCGCCACCCTACTAGTCAGGGAGTAACAGAATAACAGGTTTCCCTTCACTTTGATCAGGAACTTAATCACATCTCTCTCCGTTAGAGGGCAGCACATAACAATACATTACTTACTGCGACAAATAATGGTTTTATTATTCATTACAGTGAATAATAAAATTATTATTACTTACCGCATTACTCACTGAATAATCTACAGCTCATCTGTTAAGTTAGTTTTCTAACTTTTATGAGGTTCAAAGCATAGCTAATTGTTACGTGCGAATCAATAACCTTTCATTGTTCGTATTTGGGCCTATAGTATTCTATGCTCGGTAAAAACTAGCCAAAATTACCAGGACTTAATTTCCTGTACAATTAGTACGGGGTTCTTTCGAACCTCCATGTAAACAAAATTATATTTAGTACGGCTTTCCGAGATTCTGACCATTCCTCTTAAGGGTAACAATACTCTAGTAATTAAACTGCATACTACCAGTCCAATCTCAAATAATGTTCTGCATGAGAATTGAAAATTGGGCAAGCATGTAGGTACATGTATTCGTGGGGGTCATTAAAAATAAGGTAATTCTAAAGAACATCCCCATTTGCAATTTTTTTTTCAGACGTATTCTACGTTATGGAAGCATTCGTGACTTACTTACTTTTTTATCCTTGTGGGGAAGGGAATTTTTGACCGAATTTTGTTTTATCCTTGCCCTTGTTATGTTTGTTGAAGGGCAATTGCCAAATTGCAGATGGAGATGTTCTATAAAATGACCAAGAATAATTTACTATACATCTAATAATGTGATTATTAAATAATGCAGATGGGTATCTCCTTTATTTGAGTAATTCAAGGTCTCGAATATCATCAGCATCTCGGCAAAACATTTTTTATAGAAACGGTTTTTAAATCGTTAGAGATTTCTAAAACTAATTTGGAAACTTGTATGAAATACTTTAAAAAAAAAAATTATAAACCAATAAATATAACGTGAGAAACAAGTTTTAGAAGTAAGGTTATACAATTACCTTAACCGCCAAGGAAGATTATTATTTTTACCCATTCCCATATTATCGCAAACTGCTGCTATCAGATTCAGTTTAACCATCATTATTATAACAAAAGTGTACAATTGATATACAGTACTTTAATCACAAAACTATTAAGGTAGACTTTTTATCTAGCGTCTACGGGCTGAGTTAGTATCACCACTTTCTGTTTCTATTTTTTTTTTGCTCCTGCTACTTGCGCAGATTGTTTTGTCACAATGCTGCGTTGTGTGTTGCCTGTTAGCCCCTTATCAAACTCGGATAAACAAAGACATAAAGGATATCCCCGAATAAATGTAATATTTACTAATCTGAAAAATGTTTACTGAGTCGTTCGCTCTCATTGGTTCTTGTTATTTTGGAGGGGTTGAAACGTGGAATTCTGAAATGCTGACGGCCCCCATTTTTCTCGTTTGGTTTTAGCGTTCTAATCTGAAGCTGTGGTTTTTGGTCATTTTAGTGTTGTGTATCTTGATTTTTCATGTCTTCAATCAACTGCTTTATTTGTAAGAGAAAGTCTTTGAACACCTGGCTTGTTTACATAAAATGTTGTTGGCGTCAATAGCGGTGGGGAAAGGAGGGTAGAATGCAATGCAAGTTTGCTACATCACTTCATTAATCATATTATTAAGGAAATATACCAAAGATACCAATACTTGCTGGGATAATGTGTTTTTAAAACCGTCCTAATGTAATTATTGCTAATTATGTAATAGCTTTTTTCAAAATGTAATGATTAAGATAAGCTTATCTATTAAATAAATATATTTTTACATGTTTTTATTATTTAGGTATCTGCAAATATTATTAAGTGTTGGCAACTTTGCAGTAATGAGGACGTACTGCGAACGCCGCCATATTGATTTTACTTGATTTGTACCCTTATCTTGTGTATTAGAGGTATTTACAATTAATTCCAGAACCAGAATAAAGTGAAACTATTAGTGTTCATTATAATAATAATAATAATAATAAGCAGGAGGGGCTAACTTCCATCTATTAAGCCTTTGGTGAGTAGCGCCACCACTTACTCCAGCTAGGGGTGCAAAATCGAACCGGCAGCCCTAGTGCACCCGGGAGGGGAAAGCATCTCCCCCTCTGGTGTCGGTCGTGGGCCTGCTGGGCTAACCACCCACAGGCTCTAACCTTTGGTTCCGGCAGGCCGAAGACTGGGCCCCCACGATCGACCCCGTTCGGATAGGGGTCAAGGGCAAGGTGGTGGGGCCCAACCGGATAGACCGCCCGTTGACGACGTACGCAATGAACAAGGACGCTTTGAGTGGACGGATGAACTGAGGGATGAGCTTCTGCATTGTTATGAAAGCAGTGAGCCCGCGCGGAGGGGGTACATGGCGCGGATGCATGCTCTGTGGTGTGAGAGGCTACCAGAGCATAGCGCCTTCACGCCACAAAATCTGCGTGACTATGTATCCCACCTTCGTAGTAGGGACTACGTGAGGGCTGCTCCTGGGCCGGTGAATGAGGTGGCCGAAGAGCCGCCACATTCACCGGTTGAGGACGTGGCTCTCCTCGTTCCGCCAATACCAGACGGCCTCAGTACCAGAAGGGGGTTACACCGTCTGAAAACCCCCGGGCCACAAGACCTGGCCAGAGTGGACGCTGAACTTCGTACAGCGCTACCAGAAAAGGCTGACATCTGGCACATAAATTGTGCCGTTTATGCCGCTGCTCAACGCTTGTCTCAGGTGGAGAGGCGAAATACCTCTTCCCCACAGGAGAGAGCGCAGCGGCGCATACAAAAGATGGAAGCCAAGATCCAGTCGGCGAGGCAACACGCATCCCGTATCCAATGTGTGATGGACTATATGGCGGCCAACAGGCCGTTCACGCCTAAAGTGCGTCGATTAGCCGCCAACTTAAGACGCGTCCATCACACACTCAATGAGGCAGTGCTGCGAACCACCAAACAGCACTGTCTCGACAGGATACGGATGCTAGTGACTTGCAAAAAGTCATTAGTGAGGCGGGCGAGGGGGCTTGCGGAAAATAAACTGTTCCGTGAGAAGCCCTCGCGCCTTTTCCAACCGCCTCCGCGTGTTGTAGACAATCCGCCGACTGCAGATCAGGTGGAGAACTTCTGGAAAACGCTGTACGAGGAGAGGCTTCCACTCAACCGAGATTCTCCTGCCCTTGCACACTTTGAAGCCTTTTGTCAAAGGCTTCAGCAACCACAGGAAGTGTGCGAACCAATAACCCCAGAAGAGGTTCGTAGGGCTCTTGTGGCTCTAAGAACTTTGCTGCTCCAGGTCCCGATGGGATAAATAACTTTTGGTGGAAAAAGTTATCGAGCACCCACCACCATTTGGCCAGAATATTTAATTCCTGGTGAAATGGGGAGCAGCAAATCCCTTCTTGGGTTGTTGAGGGGCGGACAGTGCTGATCCCCAAGAACGGAGATTTGTCCAACCCAAAGAATTACAGACCGATAACCTGTCTAAACGCATGTTACAAGGTGTTTACACGCATTTTGTACATGCGGGTGCTCCACGCAGTTGAACCGATTTACGAACGGATATATGAGCAACGAGGGTCGAAGAGAGGTGTCGCTGGTTGCAAGGAGAACCTGTTGATTGACAGATGTGTCACGCAGGACTCCATGCAGTATAAGCGGAACCTCTCTATGGCCTGGATCGACTACCGCAAGGCATTCGATATGACATCGCATGAGCTCATTGTTCACTTGCTCCGATGTCTTGTGGTACCCGGTCCCGTAGTGAGATGTATTGAAGAACTGATGCCGCTCTGGAGGACTCGCTTTACCATAACATCGGGTAACGATAGAGTCCAAACAGAGTCGGTAACATTCAGAAGAGGAGTATTTCAGGGAGATTCCCTCAGCCCCCTTCTGTTTTGCATCTCACTACTGCCATTATCCGTCTCGCTCCGGAAAACCCGTGGCTACAACTGCGGTACCCCCGGCGACAGGAGGCATAAGGTCACCCATCTGTTTTATATGGATGACCTTAAACTTTATGCCTCTGGAGAGAGGGATCTCCAACAGTCCCTTAGGGTGGTACAGGAGTATACGCAGGCTGTCGGTATGCAGTTCGGGTTGGACAAATGCGCACTGATCCATCTCAAGAGAGGACGATGCGGTGACTATGGAGAGGACGCACAGCTCGTGGACGGAAGCATCTTACACCATCTAGATGCCGGAGAGTCGTACGCTTACTTGGGTGTCGAGCAGCGCTCCACCCAAGAAGTGAGTGTAGTGAAAAATGCTCTCCGCGGCAAGTATCAGCACCTACTCCGACAGATCTGGTCTTCAGAACTGTCGGGGAAAAACAAGGTGTCTGCTACAAATATGCTTGCCGTTCCGATCCTTCTCTACTTTTTCGGAGTAGTGAAGTGGACTAGAGAAGAGCTGCGTCAACTCGATGTAGTAACCCGCAAGAAGATGCATCTCAATAGGAGCTTGCATCCTAAATCGTCCGTTCCACGGTTATATCTCCCACGACATCGGGGAGGCCGTGGACTCTTGAGCTTGGAGAGTCTCCATAGCAGGATGGTTCTGGAGGGAGCATGTAAGGTCATCAGGAGTTCGGATCCCCTCCTCTGCATGGTCCGAGACCATGAAAATGCAGAGGTAGGAGCTTTTCTCTTTAAGGCAGCACGGAGAGCAGCCGATGAACTTGGTCTCATCTTCGACGTCGAGCGGGTAAACCCCGACTCTGTCACCGAGTTGGAACCCGTTCCACTAAAAGCCCACATTAGAGCTGCAGAACACAACATCCTTCTGCAGCTCCATAAGGATAAGCCATTGCACGGGATCTTCTATAAAAATATAGAAGACCTCGGCTTATCCGAAAAGCTGACCTTCGCCTTCTTAAGGTCAGCTGGGCTGAAGTCTGAGACCGAGGGATTCATAATGGCTTGCCAGGATGGTGTATTTAACACTCTCGTCTATCGACGTCGTGTCATGGGTATGGAGGTCCCTGATGTCAGCTGCAGGGCCTGCCGCAGGGCGCCGGAGACTGTAATGCACTTACTGTCGGCTTGCCCGACATACGCAGTCTCGGCCTATATTCATAGACACAACGCAGCATTACGAGTGCTTTACTATCATCTAAGGCACTCGTATGGGATAGACGAAACACCAGTGCTGCCTTACGTTCCGGGGGATATTGAGTCTGTTGTGGGGAATGAGAAGTGCCTAATTTATTGGAACTACTCGTTTCCCACCGTCAGGCAAATACAAGCCAACAAGCCTGACATAGTACTCCTCGACCACCAACTCAAGACAATGTATGTCGTGGAATTCTCAGCTCCCGCTGAGAGCAACATTGTCTTGAAAGAGGAGGAAAAACGGACAAAATATCGAGATTTGCTCTTCGAACTCCGCAGGCTTTATCCAGGCCATTCTGTTAAAATAGTGGTACTGATTATAGGAGCCCTCGGTGGAATGAGACAGACGCTGCTTTCAGAACTAAAGATCATACCGGCATGCCGAGATTCGGCAGAGATCTTAGCCGGCAGAATGCTGTCATCCTCGGTTCATTACGTCTACTCAGGGCACACGATTCGCGGACCCGGTAGTCACTCACCCCACGGGCGTGGGGAGTGGCTATTGGTATTACCAGCTCCCCTCTGTGAGGGTCGGAGCCACAGAGTAGGGTGACTGGTTTTTTGTAAAAAAAAAAAAAAAAATAATAATAATAATAATAATAATAGACTTTATTAGCAATTGCTAATTACAATACAAAAAAGTAGTACAATGTATGAGACAAACATTTAAAAAATGTATATAAATATAAAACATCAAGCATAAAAATATAATAAAACAGTTTACATATCTATATTATCATATATAATAATAATCATAGTAATAGGGATTTTATTTTAGCAAAGAAGCTGTACTAACTATTACTAAGCTAAAAAAAGCAAAAGATGTACATATTAGGATAGGTATGCAAAGTGTAATTTTTAGGTACTCTATGTAGGTTTAGATTTTATATATACAATGCATAAATTTGTAAATTGTCTGAAGGTGTTACACATTTTTATTATATCTGGAAGACTATTATATTCTTTGAAACCTTTACAGAACAGTGATTTTGTAGTTATTGATAAATGGTGTCGTTCAATATACAAGTCACCTCTCCTACGAGTATTGTGATCATGAATATCACCGACGCGCGCCAATATCTGGCTGGATGTCGGTCTCGATAACTAGGGCCGAGTAGGACTATTACTCTTTGCACCTAGATTATCTCTGTAGACCTGGACCGGCCTTCGTGATAGGTGGGCCCGCGTACTTCTACCAGACCCAGCTCACAAATGTGAGATGTGTCGTGGTATTTTCTGCGGACCTCCCCTGGTCCTGGCTGTTGAAGGACATCAATTGATATCCTACCCCGGATCGTCGGAAAGGTAAGGATGAGCTGTGTAGCTCGGGAGTGTGGAGACCTAAGTGCTTCTTTTAGCACAACATACCGTTCGACGCCCGCAAGGAGGTTGGGTTAGGGTTGAAAACGTCATGTCTCTGGTAGTGGTGGTCCGTCCTGGCGTATCTGAAACAGATCTGTTAGCGGGAAATAAAGGTTATACTTACCCGTTGTCCAGTAGCTGAACCCTCGGTCGCTTGTGCCTCGTGGCGTCGGCGGGGTCATAATCAGTGGCCTGTCTGATCAGCGGGTTCCCATGCTCCTCGGCTTGGGCGTACAGCTTCTTCGCTCGTTCCCGGATGACTTCAGTGACCGTGGTGTACTCCAGGTCTCTGACGATGTCTGCGGTTCTCACGTACCATGGGGCGTCAACTACCGTTCTGAGGGCGATGTTCTCCACTGCCTGGATTCTCTTCACGTAGGACTTCGCCTGGTAGCCCCACGCTACCGAGGCGTACGTCAGCTGCGGCCTGATGAGGGTCTTCATAAGCGTGAGCTTGTTCCTCAAGTTAAGTCGGCTCCCATTTCCCGTCATTGGGTAAATGAGGGCTCTCGTACGTCGGGCCTTGGCTGTGATGGCGTCCGTGTTTTGTCTCCATGTTAGGCTTCTGTCCATGGCCACGCCAAGGTATTTGACAGTGTCGTGCCATTGGATGTCCTCGCCGTTCATGGAGACGTGTCCTGTGGGAATTTCTTTCCGCACTCGTCTGAAGAGGATGGCTTGGCTCTTGTCGGCGTTGACTGCGACTTTCCACTTCGTGCACCATTCTTCCAGGAGTGTGGCCGCTTCCTGGAGTTTTCTGGTTGCGTCTCTGGCCTTCCAGGATCTGGCAATCAGGGCGGTGTCGTCTGCATACAGGGCTAGGGCTGTATGGTCGGTCCGGGGAAGGTCCGAGGTATAGATGGCGAACAGGTGCGGTGACAGCACCGATCCCTGTGGAACTCCCGCCTCCACGGTCCTGTAGGTGGAGAGTTGGTCCGAGATTTTCACCCTTAGCTGTCTGCAGTGTAGGTAGGATCTCACTAGTTTGACGAGTTCGATAGGGTAACCCATACTCATCATTTTAGCTAAGAGACCGTCGTGCCAGACCGTTTCGAATGCTTTGGCGACGTCTAGGAACAGCGCCGCGGTGACTTGACGCTGGCTGAACCCCTTTGGTGATCTCCTCGGTGAGGCGAAGCACTTGGAGTTCCGTGGAATGTCCTGTTCGGTATGCGAACTGTTCATCCGGGATGATGTTCAGCTCTTCTGTCTTCTCTGTTAGCCTCTTTAAGATGACCCGTTCTGTAACCTTGATCATGGCTGGGAGGAGGCTGATGGGCCTGTAAGAAGACGGGAAAATTAGTTCTTTCCCTGGTTTAGGGATCATAATGACGTCGGCCTTTTTCCACCTGGCTGGAAAGTGCCGTAACCTTAACATCGCGTTTACGATGTTGACTAGCGCCGCTACTCCTTTCCTGGGCAGCTTTTTGAGAGCGATGTTTCCTATCTTGTCACATCCCGGAGCTTTTCTCGGCTTTAGGCTCCTCAGGATTTCCTTGACTTCCTCGGGGGTAGTCGGACGGATGTGGTCGTCATCTGGCAGGCGGCGGATCCTTCGTACTCTGCGTTCGACGTCGTCCACCCAGTCCTCGTCCTCGTCATCGAGCTCGTTCTCTCTGCACTGCAGTTCTAAGCTGTCGGCGAACGCCTCGGCTTTTTCCTGGTTAGTGTAGACGATCCCTCGCTCTCCGTGAATCGGGCGCATAGGCTTCCTTCGGTTTCGCAGGGCACGTTGTGTGTTCGACATGCTTCTGTCCTGTGGATCCAGTGACTCAAGGTGGCGTTGCCACCCCTCCTGACGGTGTTCCTGGAGGGCGGCTTTCACTCTTCGGCTGAGGACATTGTACTCCCTTCTGTCGGCGGGGAGCCTGGTCCTCTGAGCCCGTCTCTTGGCGCTCCTTCTGTCCCTTATCAGCTGCCTGGTGACCTCTGGGAGGTTTGCCATCGGTGCTGGGTGCCTTCTTACTTCTATTTCCGTCGTGCTGGCCCTTATCGCTTCCAGGATCTGCTCCTCTAGGGTAATGATGGCCCTCTCAACGTCCTCCACGGTTTCTAGCCTGAGAATTTGTGCGATGTACTGCTGCAGGTGCTGCCGGTACGATTCCCAGACCGTTCGTCTCTTCGTGAAAGTGGCGTTGCCCTCACTCGCCTGTCCTCCTAGGGTTAGGAAGATCGGGTTGTGCTCGGTAGATCCCTCCGTTCTGGTGGTGATCTCTGCCTCGAAGGTCATCTCCTTTAGGATCGCGATGTCCAGTACGTCTGGCCTGTGTCTGCCGTTGTCGAAGGTGGACTGGTCCGGTCCTACCACCATCAGTTCGCCGGCGTGCTGTCCCAGGAACCTCAGCAGCTCTCGTCCTCGAGTGTTGGTTATGCCGCTGTTCCATTCCTGGGATTTGGCGTTGAAATCGCCAATTGCGACGACCTGTGTCCTGGCGGGCAAGATTGCGTCCAGATCCCTTCGGTAAGCGTGCTGGCGGGGTGGCTGGTAGCATGAGACCACTTGTATGTCGCCATTTCGCGCTGTGGGCACTACTACGGCTGTGGCGTTCATGTTTTCTAGCTCAGACAGTACTGTCGGATGGTTTTCTTCACCAATAGGGCCACTCCTCTCGCGGGTCGCCGAGGGTTGTTTACCCAGTCCATCCTGTAGGTGTGGTATCCTGGGAAGTTGATCTCTCTGGCCGGGGTCATCTTGGTTTCCTGCAATGCCATGACGTCTATGTCGTACCTGGTCAGGAGCTCTTCGACTTCAAGTCTCCTTTCTCGCAGGCCGTTGACATTCCAGGCCGCCATCTGCAGGACTTCCGGTTTAACCTGTAAAGGCATTACAGATTAGTTAAATTTGGCATTTGTGCAAAAAATGCGCTCATCGCTGAGCACATTTGTTGCATCTGTGCGAGCACCGCTGTGAGGTTTTTGACCTCTGGCGATGCTTGTTGTTTTGCGGCAGGGACGGTGTTCTGTCCTGCCTTGCCCTGGGCTACTCTGGCGTAGCTTGTGGCTTGTGCCTGGCGCTACGCCGCCCTTCTGTGTTGAGGTCATCGTTGGCCTCTGTACCGGCCTTTGGGTGGCGCTGGCTGATTGTTTGGGGTACTTTGGACACCCCCTGTAGCTGGCCGGGTGGGCCCCCTGGCAGTTCGCGCACTTAGCCGGTTCGTCTGCCTTCTTTTTGCACTCCGTCGTCCGGTGTGCTTCGCCGCACTTCACGCATTTCGGCTGCGCGGTGCACCTGGATTGGCCGTGGCCGAAACGCTGGCAGCGGTGGCATTGGGATGCCGCTACCTTGGTTCGCTGTCTCTCAGTCCTTACAACTAGAGAACAGCACCTCGTTACTTGGAGTATCTTGTCCTGGTCCTGTGGGACTAGGACAAGCATGAGGGGCACCTCCTGTTTTGTCCGTCTTGACATCATTCGCTGGACCGCGGTAGGTGCGAATCCTTGGTCCTGGAGGTCTTCTGCCACCTCTTTGCAGGTAACGCCGCTCGGGATCCCTCGAATGACCACACGTAGCTGCCGTTCCTCTGGCAGGGCATACGTGTGGTACTCCCTCTTTTCATTTGCGAACATCCTTGTCATCCTCCGATAGTCCTCGGACGTCGCGGGCTCGATGGAGATTCCCTCCCCGGTAACTTTGGCCTTGTTGAAGTTTATACCGGTTTCGGTTAAACGACGGCCCACCGTTGTCCACGTCTCTTTGTTTCGCAGCACTACCGGGGGTACACGCTGGCTTCTTGTCCTTGTTTGAGGGGCCTCGGTCTCCTCTTTCCGGGTTTCTTGTTGGGGGACGCTAGCCTCCTGCTGGGGGGCTCTTGGTCCCGATCTGCTCTGTCTAGGTGACTCGTACTCGGGGGGGGGGCACTTGAGGGGCTCTTCAGCCACCTTCCTTGCCGCCTTAGGGGCCTCTTCGTCCGAGTCCGTGTTGGCAGCGGGCGGATTTTTTCTTTTCCGTGTTTGCGATTCTCCCCGAATCGCACGCAGAAGCTCTTCATGCTGGGACTTCTGTTCCCTCTGCATCTGCTCCAACCTTTCGATGAGCGCGTCTATTTTCTTCTTGAGAGCATTGTTCTCCTCTGTGAGACGTTTTATATCACCGACATAAGTTATTTTATTATATAGGTAGCTTGGTAACATCTTGTTTCTTATTTTAAAAATAAATTGTAACGTTTTTAATATTATTCTTTGTTTCACAGTCATCAAATGTAATACCTGTAACATGCTGATTATTGGAGTATACCTATTGCATTGTAAAATAACCCTCATTGCCTTATTTTGCATTTTTTGTAAAATTTGCATTTCATTATTGTTCAAATAAATTAAAAGAGTTGCACAGTATTCGAAATGGGGTGCGATTATTGTCTTATAAATGGTTAACCTAGTAAACATTGACAAATCTTTTGATATTCTCCTTAAGAAATTGATTTTTTTTGAAATCTTTTTTACAATATAATTAACATTTTGTTTAAAACTTAATTGTTCGTCTAAAATTACACCTAAATATTTTATTTCAACTACCTTCTCTAGCATCTGATTATCTATTTTAATAGTTTCGTTATGTACAATTTTATTCAGCAAATGTTTTTTCCTAGAACCATCCACTTACATTTGTTAATGTTTACTTTAAGACTATTACCACAGAGCCACAGAGCCAACAATTTGTTTATGTCCTTATTTACAATTTTTATAATTTCATTAGCACTTTCGCCTGACAGATATAACATGGTGTCATCTGCAAAAAGATGTATTTTACAATTGCATATTGATTTGACAATGTCATTGATAAAAATAATAAACAATAGTGGGCCGAGAACGGATCCTTGCGGTACTCCATATTGCGTTTCTTTTTCACTTGACACACTTACACCAAATTTAGTCCTTTGTTTTCTTTTACATAAGTACGATTTAAACCAGTCTAACACCGTTCCGCAAACACCAATAGCTTCTAACTTAATGAGAAGTAGGTTTCGATCTACTGTCTCAAAAGCCCGCTTAAAGTCCAGAAAAACTACTACAATAACATTGCCATTTTCCATTTCTTTTACCCAGTCTTCCAATATAAACTGAAGAGCACTTTCACAAGAATGTGCTTCTCTAAATCCTGACTGTGCCGATATTAATATATTATTTTCTTCACAATGGTTTGTCAGTTGCTCCTTAACTGTCAATTCTAGTATTTTTTCACAAATAGGTAATGAGTTGATGGGTCGATGTTCTTCACTAAGTATAGTATTATTTACTTTTGGAATTGGTGTAACAAGCGAGTTCTTCCACGTGTCTGGAAAAACACCTGTCTGCAATGAGGAATTTATTACGTCTAGGAATTTATTTCCAATAACTTGGAATGATGTTTTAATAATACGTGCATGTAATCCATCACTGCCCGATTTATTCGGCAGAGCAGTAATAATTTTTCGTAGGTAAGTCATTTCTACTCGTTTAAATTCATTGAATCTGCAACTTCCAACACCTCTATCCACGTGTGTTAGATTGACGTTATGTTTTGGTATATCTTGAATAATACTTGAAATGCTGTCTATAAAGTAAACATTAAACTTTTCTGCTATCTTTAACTCGTTATGAATTTCGTCTGTATTGAATTTAATAGATTGACATATGTGTTGATTTTTAGTATTACTGATTTGTTTTAATGTGTTCCACATCATTTTAGAGTCATTCTTACAATTGTCTATTTTCTGTTCATAATATTTTTGTTTTTGCTTCCTGATCATCGCTGTTACTTTGTTCCTATTTTCTTTATATGTTTTCCAATCTTCTACATTATTCGTAATGCTAGCTGCCATATATGTGTTGTCTCGATGTTTCATTGCTTCTAAAATTTCTTCTGTAATCCATTTTTTATCTGCATATTTTATAGGTATTATAATTTCTTTCATAGGACAAATTTCATCTAAGCAAGTTACTATATTGTTTATGAGATTTTCTGCTTGAATGTTGGGATTTGTTATACTATTATTCCATTCAGTATGCATTAACAAATTTTGTAATATACCGTCATCGTAGTTTGTAAAGCTTCTTGATAATCTCTTTATGTTGCCTAATGAAAAGTTTGGAATTTGAAGGCTTGCTGTTATATATGCATGATCTGTTATTTTTGGCTTATGATTTACTTTATGCGATATCATATCCGAATTTGTTATTAATAAATCGATCACTGTTGCAGAATTATTTGCAATTCTGGTTGCTTCATTTATTAGTTGTTAAGTCCATTTTCTGAGAGAATTCTTAATAATTGTTTTGAGTAAAAAGTTTCTTGTGACATATCTATATTAAAGTCACCTAATATAATAATGTCTACACTGTTAGAGCAGAATTCTTCTACTAAACTTTCAAAACTGTTTAAAAATTCGGCAGTACTTGCACTCGGAGAATGGTACAGTCCAATTAAGAAATATTTATTTATTTTAACTTGTACTTCCAACACAACACACCACATATTTTTTTCGATTGTAAAATTTTTCAAAGATTTAAATACAATCTCATTTTTGATGTAAAAAATGACTCCTCCAGTGTGTCTACTATTTGAGTAACAGATTTCAGTGGTATACCCATCTATTTTGATTTCAGGTGTGCTTATATCATTTGTAATATGTGTTTCGGTTAAACAGACTATTAGAGGTTTTAAATTATGCATTAATAAATTTATTTCATCTTTATTATGAAGAAGGCCTTGTGTATTCAAACTTAGTATATGACAATTATCTTGCCTTGATATTTTTGTATGGTAAATTCTGTTTGATTGCTATTGATTATCTAAGTAATCAACCCTCCTTTTCACACTATTTAAGACTCTCTTATAGCAAGGACAATTTGAATCCAGAGCATCGTGGTTGTCTTTAATCTTTACCTTATATTTTTCAATTGCATAACTACAATTTGTACATTTATTATATTTTGCTTTGCATTCTTCTCCATGTTCTAATGCACATTTGTGACATACTTTATTTTTTTGACAATCTTTGGAAAAGTGATTAAACCCTAAACATTTATAGCACCTTACTATATGCACATGATCATAAGCTTTACCTCTTGACCACCCTATAAATATCTTGTTTCGGTTTAATAAATCTATATGTGTTTTTGGATCTGCTTCTAGGATAAGTGTGAACTGCCCATTATTTTTCCCTTTAATCCTCTTAAGTATTTTTATATGAAAACATTCTTCCTCTTTTTCATTGCTTGCCAAATTTTGGTCAACTATGGCATCAATAAGACTGTTATCAGTATCATCATCATCTTCATTTATCCCAATAATTTTAATCTTCGGATATTTTAAGGTTGGTGTTTTAATTTCATAGTTAGCAGACATTTCTTCCTGCATTTTACTTTGAATTTTTTTGCGATCTTCTTTGTTTTCACATCTAATTACCATTTGTCCATGAGATATTTCCTTCATTCCTGTAACCCCGGCTCCTAGTCTAATTGGGTCTATTTTTGCTTTAATTTCCTTTTTTGTTTTTTCACTCTCTTGATTTTCCTTTGGTTTGACTATTAAAACAGGATGACTAATTTGATTACCTATTGTTTTTTTCCCATCTACCTTATTTCCTGTAATTACACTTGCATATGAAGGTTTGCTATTTATAACATTATTTTTTATTTCTGTTACTACTGTTTCAATACAATCGTTCTGTTTTGTATTTTTTTTCTTGTAAATTCTCAAATTTTTTTGTTAATGCTAATTCCTGACTAAGTACATCCAGTTTCTCAGTTTGTAAAGTCACAATTGTTTTAAGTACCCTCACTTTTTCTAGTATTTCCTTATTTGAGCCCATACCTAAACATGCTTTGCAATAAAATTGTAAAATTCTCCCTTTCCTCAGTTCCATACATTTAATTTCCGACGCTGTAAGTTTTGAGCAATTAGCACATATTTTTGCTTGGCACTGGTCACAACTCAAAAGTTGATTATGATCATAATTTTTTTTACATGCAACACATAAAATAGTCATTTTTTCCTAACATTTATTTGGATCACCCTATATATATATATATATATATATATATATATATATATATATATATATATAGTATTTGCTTTAAACTAATAGAAAGTCAATATGGTATTAAAAAGACACTGTTTTTATTGTTCATTTTTGTACTAGGCACTACAAAAAGGATTTATGATAGATAATCTAGATAAGATATATATATATAT
The DNA here is from genome assembly GCA_963675555.1 of Leptura quadrifasciata. Classification (NCBI taxonomy): domain Eukaryota; kingdom Metazoa; phylum Arthropoda; class Insecta; order Coleoptera; family Cerambycidae; genus Leptura; species Leptura quadrifasciata. Next base: position 88,907,530 of record OY776674.1, read on the forward strand.
ATTTAATAATGCTTTCACTGATTTTTTCTCAAACTATCACTAGTTACAAATACATTTAATATTTTCTGAAAGGATATTTTCTTCTGCATCTATCAGTATAACTTTCACTAATAAATACTTAGTTGAGCTATTGATTTTATATCAAAGTTTCAAGAGCAAACACAATGAACAAACACCTTAATAAACTTCAAACTTAGACTTTATGGTGAATAAATGCATTGTATGCAAAAAATATTGGGATAAAGGATGTGGTCGGTCATTTCACAGGTATGTAAACAGAAGTCATAGGCGTGGAAAAGGGACAGTAAACAATTTGAAGCCATTCTTTAAATGTAATTTTTCTTATCGGTTTCCTAAAGATTCTCATGCGAGAAAAATATGGTTAGATGCATTGAATTTGAAAGAGGAAGACTTGCTATATAGTATTGAAAATGGCAACTGTTTGTTCTGATCACAGACCATCGTTCTGATCATTTTTCATCAGAAGATTAAAATTTGGTGCTGTACCTGCAATGTAAGTATCTTGTAGGGCCTCTGCTTGAATATACGCAAAAAATATGCATTTTTTAGCATTCCGCAGTCATCTGATAATATTTCTATTCTTTATGAAACCGAGGATGAAACCAACAAAGAGAATAGACCTGGCTCAAGCATTGGCATTGTTAATGGAGCATCTTTATCGTAAGTATATTATACCTGCTAATTTGTATTTATAATATGTGTCTATACTTGGTGTAGATCATTATTTAATTGAAGCATTTCCAACACCTGATGCGTAAGAATTAAAAATAAATTTATATAAAACTTTTCATGCAAAATATTTTCTAATTAATTTGTATCAATACAAAAAATTTAAAAAGGGGAGTATTAACACATTCGCTGCCGCTTAAAAAATACATGTGCGGCCCCAGATGTCATCGTAATAGTTTTATTTAATTTGAGAAAATTTATCACAACCAGTTCTTTGCAAGTGTGCCCGTTTTGGCTGTGACGGCCTTGCTTCATCTTGTGAACTCATTATTTGTATGTAATAATTATACTATTACTATAAAACTGTATAAAACAAACGCTCTCCCTAAATGTGACCAGTTTTTTTTTTTAAGAACTGCGTTAACTGGCCACGTAAGTGGTTGGTGGCACAGGCGGATAGAGCTGAGCATCCCCGTAAGTGGTAGGCACCAGCAAATGTGTTAAAATTCCCCTGTTATACCTAAAGTCTGATTATTCATTGATTAAGCCATGTTATGTTTTATATTTCATGAGATATTCACTTGAAGATGAACTTGATAAAACTTATTCTTCATCAACGACTCTTACGGCTTCAAGTAAACCATCTCATACTGAATCTGAGTCGGACACAAATAGACAAACATAGACTCGGTTAAAGATGTTCTCCCAGCTCCGCTCAAGAAGTAAGCGTTTATCAAATAAGTAAATTAAAATATTTTGAGCTGAATACATGCGAATGGTGATGTAACTAATTAAAAAATGATACTTCTTGTGTTAACTCTCTTTGAAATGGTTTAAAGAAATTAAACTGTTTATAACTTGCATGGATATTGAAAGTATTTTTAAGAGAAAAGTTGGAAGACTTGTTTCTCCTCGTTATATTGGAGATCGTCGTACATCTGACGTGTCTAGTCCAACAAAGGCAAAAAGAAACTGAAGAATTGCCAAAGATACAAATTCTTCAGCAAAGAAAATCACTTCTAGCGTATTTAAAGAAAAACCATTACATTTCCGAAACAGCCAAATCAGTCATCGAAGTAAGTGTAAAGTGATTATTACATTATTAACTCTTAACAACATAAATTGTCGATATTACAAAAGTTTATATGTAACTGTACCATAAACTTGTGATTTATGGTTTTATATCACAGCCATATTGCAATTTTATTTTAAAATAAGTCTTTTGAAAATGATTAAGTTTAGAAATGGGCAAAATGCGGTATCTACATAAGAGTATTATTAGTAATTTTATAGTTTTATGTTTTCTAATTATTGCAAATTACAGTGTGTCGCACTTCTTAAGACTAACACTCTCTTTTTCATTTTTATTTCAATTTGAACATTTGAACCAAATTATTCTTAAAGATAGAACACATTGGGAAATTCTTCCGGCCAAAAAACATTCTCCCTCATACAAATACAAAGTTGTCTGTGATACCAAAATGAAGTGTAAAACCAAAAAAACATTAGAAATTTTTTTATCTGAAAATTGTATTAATGAAAGTTGTTCAGAATTACTGGAAAAAGCTTATATCCAATATCGAATATAAAAAATATTGAAAATTTGTTTAAGAAACCTCCCAAAGCTAAAAATATTTTAATAGGTTTCTACAAATTGCAGTATTTCAGCTTATTTTGATATTGCACGTGGCTTTGTATTTCTGTAAAAGCGAATGTTTTGTGGCCATAAGTAGATCCTAATGCGTTTTGCTTTTGAGGAAAATTTTCTTCAAATTAGAAAAAACTAAAAAACTTATAACAGAAGTTTACTTTTACTTTTTCATACATTCACTTGCAACAAGGTTAGAAATGTGATTCTATCTAGGAAACTATGTAATCAAATAGATATATCAATTTAATCTTTTTTCAGGCTTCTTTACCAGGTGACGCAGCCCAAATATTGAAACGGGCCCTTAAAGGACCAATGCACGAGAAGTATAATGGGCAATTCCATGTGTGACCCACACTACGTGTGAAAATAGTTTCCACCAATAAAAAATTATAATATGGAAATTAATATATTTTTAAGATTATTTTTTATATCAAACTTCAAAGAAAAATATGTTTATTTCATGTATAAAAGAATAATTATGAAACCCAATGTTTTCAGTGAGAAAATGCAAGATATGCCCTGTGACTCATACTACACGAAAGGAAGGCAACTTTGGGGCTCATTTTGAAGCTCGAAAATCTTCCCCATTTTTATGCATACACTAAAATGTATATACATGGTGCTTGTGAAAGTGTTAACATTTTTAGAAATGGTCAGTAAAGGTACACAGTATTTAAATAAAAATATATGTTAAATAAAATATTTGTGACCCACACTACAAGCCCAAATGTGACTCACACTACCATCACATTCTATAAATTAAAATTACAGCTTCTATTTTAATTATGAAATAAAAAAAAAATTTATTTTATTTTCTAATAAAAAAATAATAACAATTCATATTAATTGAGATCAAAATTGTCTCCAAACTAAATAACACAAAATTTCCATAATAAAGAAAAAATATTTTTCAAAAACAATCAAGTTTCCTGGGAAATTTATAAAACATTCTGTTACCTTTAAGAACAACAGTTGGGTCGGGCAAAATTTCAAGAATATCTTCAAAGTTAACAAATGACACATCCTTTTCATCAATTCTAAACAAATCATCATTACTGGTTATTTTCAGGCTCATAATTTTTATTTCACCTTCGTCGTCAACCGCACTTTGACATAGCAGCATATCTGTAACATTGTGTTAGTTTTTTTCTCGTAATAAATTGAACAAGTACATATACTCCATGACGAATATTTTGAACTGTTAACTCTGTTCTCAAGGTAGTTTCTGAAGTGCCAGCTTGTGGAGTCGAATTTGGATGTTCATATTCATTTTCTGATAAATTTGGATGTTCGTTTTCGTCTCCTGATGAATAATCCGAGTAAACTTCACTGTAAAAATTCGTTTTTTTGCATGAGAGTGAAAGCGCTTTAACATATTTGAAACCATTAACGTAAATTTTATGCATTTTTTAAATTTTCTTTATAGCAGGAGCAGTTTCAAATTACTTATCAAATTCCAGTTCTGCATATCTTCTGCTTATTTCAATATCAGTCATCAAGATAACTTTTATACTAGTATGTGTGGCAGCTGCTTGTTGGAACTCATAGACATTGGAAACCAGAGCTGGGTCGAATTCTCTGAAAATGGATTCGAATCACAGGATTCGAATCCTTTTTTCGGATCACGGATCCGAATCCTCAAGTTAACTTCACAATTATTGTTACAGTTACACTTATTACTTTTTATTTTAATATTATGATGAATAAATTAGTACTTTGCTTGATTATGTAATATATATAGGTGATTGATTGATTAAATAAAAAGAAATTAATAAATTTCACTTTATTTTAACGTTAAGCTTACACTATCGAATTTGTTGGGGCAGGGTAAAAAGATTGATAAAACTAATACCAATACTCAAAAAGTATTCGAATCCAGGATTTGAATCCTGAATGATTCGAATCCTACCCATAGCACTGTTGGAAACCATGCACTCTCTTCTCAAAACTGAATTGCGAACTTGTCGTTTACCGTCTACCGGTCCTTTTCCATGTGACATGGCAAAATAATTGCACACTATTTTTACATCATGTTGATTTTGTAGTAATGGCAGGGAATTAGCTAAGAATCGGTTTTTAAATTGACTCGAAGGACCATATGCGCACTTCCTTTATGTTTTTTGGGATTTCTTGAAGAATCCGATCAATGTATACTACAACAGTATCCTTGTTATGCTGTAAATTGTCCGGTAGTATTGCCATTGGGTGCTGCATTTGGTCATACCAAAGCGATATAGTAAACAATGACACTCGAGGCTGTACCCAATGGTAGGACTGAAATTCATCCTGGGCAATGCAAGTGTAATTTTCAGCAAAGTCAACTTGTATCAGAGAAAACTTACATTCAGGCATCAAGGAAGCTTTTTCTCTCTTCTTCATAAGACTCAGCTTGTTTTCTTTTGATGAAACTATGAACTTTGAAAACCGGCGTCATCGTAATTATGCGTTCAAAAAGAGTCATAACGGTTCCTTCTTCTCTCAACTTTTTGAGCCTTAATTCAATAAAGGGGACTTTTAAATGTCCATTCGTACTCTATGGCTGAATTTTTTACCAGAAATTAGTTTTAAGATGTACATCAACCGTCTGTAGTCAAAAAGTAGAAATTGATGCGCAGGGGTTGTAAAAAAAAATATTTAAGGGTTGAAATCGAGATATGTCAAAAACGGAAAAATGTTCGAAAAAAATTTTTAGACAAGAGTTGTAGAGAAAAAAATTCTGTGTAAAAAAGCTACTTAACTTTTTTTCCTATAAGTGACCGGCGAGCCGTGAAATTCGATTAAAGTTTTTGAACGATTTACACAGTCAAATACCAATTTACCAATTACCAATTAAAAAACATTTATTAACATTTAAAATTATATACATTTTATTTGTCCTTAAGTGTCTCATTATATCATTTATAGCATTTAACAATACTTAATATATACTGCGGCGTGACAAAATGTCAAGTGACATCGACTCGCCACAGCTGCGGGATGTTCTCGCTGAGCCAAGAGACAATTTCATTTATATGGGGAAATAATAACCGCTCACCAGTGTATTCGGTATATTGTACTTTCAACGACTTCATTACTATGTAATTTCAAATAATTGAGAAACGGGCAACAGTCAAATACCAGCTGGCGCGTATGCCCTCTACTCACCGCCAGAGAGAGAAGCGTAACAGAGTGTGTCTAGAGTGAGAATGACAAACGTCATGAGGCGAATGATGTTTTATCTATTGTTTGCGATTTTAACATTTAAAATATTTTTATTTTCCAATACAATTATGGGTTTCGATTAATAGTCGTCCATTTAAAGAGTCGGGATTTATGACGAAATTACCGAATGTTTGCGCCTCGGACTAGACAATATCCCCCCACGTTTTCGAGGGCGCTGAATCGATTCCCGTGGTCAAACCAATTATTTCACCTCGGCAACCCCCTCAAATTGGCCAAAAACTACCCCTAAATTCCATTTTTCCGGAAGCCCGTTTATTTTCCACTGTTTTTCGACTAATTGTTGTTCCCTCGAGGGATTTGACCTCAGCCACCCCTGCCCCAGGCTACCAATCCTTGTAGGGGGTGACAAATTGATATTTGTTTTTATGAGAACAAAATTTATATTTTATAGGAGGTGTTTCTTTGAGGAAGGTTGTAGGTGACCAGGGCTGTGTAACCACCCTCGGGGGATGTTTTCACCCTTCAAAGGGGTAGAATGTTATATTTTTTTGGGGAAAATATTGAATTTTGTAAGAAGCGCTTCTTTGAGGAAAGTGATAGGTGGCCAGGGTTGTGCAACTGTTCTCCGGGGTTGTTTTCACCCTTCAAAGGGGTGGAAAATCAATATATATATATAGTAGAATTATAGTTAGGTTAGGTTAGGTTGAGTTATTACAGTGAATTAACCGCACCAGTAAAGTTATATGCTATACCAGTGTGTTTCTAAAAAACCGAAGAATACCACTAAGGCATTAGTTTATGCAGCAAGCTAAGTATTACTATTATTTAAACCGGATCCGTGAACATCTATCAGTACATACATCCATCCATAAAAAAATAATATAAAAAAAAGGAAAAAAAAACCGGACAGAAAACAACAGGACCCTCAAGGAGACCAGCAAACTGATATGGGAGACAGTGATAAAATATCGAATAGTGAAATATTCAAATTATTGAAAGAGATAGCAGCAGATGTGAAAGTAATAAAATCAGACCTATCCCAACATAACGAACGTATACAAGAACTGGATAACAGAGTAAACCAATTAGAGGCAAAGAATAAAGAGCTAAAAGAAAAAGTACAAATTGCGGAAAAAAAACTAAAGAAAAACAACATTGTTTTATTTGGAATACCAGAAGAAGTTGGCCTAGAAACAAAAAACCAAGTTAAAGAAACAATAAGGGGAAAACTTAATGTGCATCTTGAAGAGTCAGATATCAGCGATATATATAGAGTGGGCAAAGAAACATCTAACCAACCAAGAGCGTGTATACTGGAATTAGTGTGAACCGCCAAAAAACAAGACATTTTCAAAAATGTTGGACAATTAAAAGGCACAGGAATCAGTATCGCGAATGATTTAACACCAGATGAACGAGAAGTACAAAAAGTATTATACCATCACTTAAAATTAGCAAGGGAAAAGAACCACAACGCAAGGATTTCCAAAAACAAATTAATTATAAACGGTAAAATCTATTCATATGAAGACTTAAAAATAGATGAGAACAAAAAGTACGCCACCACGAGAAATGGAAACAAAAGGGAAGACAAAGAGATCATAGAAAACAACACAGAAGACAGAAGAAAAGAACAAAAAGAGCCCAAGCAAATGCCAATGACAAGCTCCACCGTAAGCACCAGATCTACAAAAAATCCTGCACACAAGGCGAAGTAGTAATTTTGTCAAATTAATTAATTGCTTTACTCTTTACCTCTAGGCTTAATAATTTCTTATATAAGTACAATCTTTTATGTTCAGTGTTTCTCTTGAGGTTCTATAAATAAATAAATATAAACAATGGATCCGTACATTAGAGACTTAGAGTATAAACCTATAGAAACTTTAGTAGTAAGCAGTAGTCAGGAATATAAAAAAATCACAAATAGCAACAAATCATTAATACTAATACATAACAACATAAGAAGCATTGCTAAAAACTTAGATGAATTCAATGTGTTCTTGAATTATCATGACATTAAATATGATATACTAGTTTTTACTGAATGCTGGAGAATTCATAATTTAACCTTATTTAATAAATCAGGTTACGATTTATTATATAACGAGGGCACAATAAACCAAAATGATGGAGTTGTAGTTTATATAAAAAATAACACAACTTATGAATATAATGTGTTAAATCTCGGAGCTATCAAAACTTTAAGCATAAATATTTTTTTGAATGGTAAAACAATAAATATCTTACCTGTTTAGAGACCCCCATCTACTTGCCCTTATATCTTCAATAATGAATTAAAACAATTCTTAAAAAATAATACGTTAAAAAAAGATGTTAATATTTTTGTGGGGGACATAAACATCAATATTAATGAAAACGAAACACAATATACGCAAGAGTACCTAAATATAATGAGCGAGGAGGGATTCGTATCATTTATAAATAAAAACACAAGAGAAGAAGGCAACGCGAAGACCTGTATCGATCACATTTTTATAAAAACAAAGGAAAAGCATAATAAATTTATACCACTAATCTGGGATGCAAAAATTACCGATCATTATCCTATCATTCTCCACTATAGTTTAGACAAACAGAAAGAAATAATAACAGATAAAATAAACTACAAAAAATACATTGATTACGACAAACTTAAAATAAACCTAAAACATGAAAACTGGCAGGAATTCTATTTGATGAAAAATGTTAATATTGCAGCGGATTTGTTAATAAACAAAATAAAAACCAATGTGGATAAGGTCACGCGCCAAGTTAAATTAAAAAAAGAACACATAAAAAAAACTCCGTGGATAACGAACGCCATACTTAAATCAACTGAAACAAAAAATTATATGTATAAAAATATGAAAAGAAACCCGGATAATAGAGATCTTGAAATTAAATATAAAACATATCGCAATAAACTCAACTTAATTATAAAAAACACAAAAATTGACTACTACAAAGTGCAAATAAATAAAAATAGAACATCCTCAAAAAAATTATACCAATGTGTAAAAAACATCTGTAATGAGCACCCCAATGAAAGCAACATAAAACAAATTAAAATGCAAGACGGTACAGTTTCATTAGATACATTAGAAATAGCAAACTCTTTTGCGACACACTATGCTAATGTTGGAAAAAATCTAGCAAATAAAATAGTTATTCCAGCAGAACCAAATAGTGTAACAGCAGATAGCCCTAACTCAATTTTTATTGCACCAACTGACATAATAGAGGTAAAAAAATACTATTTTGCAGTTAAAGTTAGGCAAAGCCCCTGGCAAAGATGAAATCACAGCCGATACTCTAAAACAAATTGTAGATGTAATAGTAGAGCCTTTAACTTACCTAATTAATTTCATTATAGAACAGGGGGAATGTCCAGTGGCGTTCAAGGTGGGATTAGTTAAGCCACTGTTCAAAACCGGAGACAAATCGGAAATAATAAATTACAGGCCTATTTCTCTTGTTTCGACAATTGCGAAAATCTTTGAAAAAATTATCAAAGCTAGAATTGAGAGCTACCTAAACAAATATAATATTATTTCCAATAAGCAGTTCGGTTTTAGAAGCGGTGTATCAACTGAGGATGTCATAGCTTACTTAACAAACGATATATATACATCTTTAGATCATAAAAAACCTACACTATGCATTTTCATCGACCTGGCCAAGGCATTCGATACTGTTAGCCATGTACAGCTGCTAAAAAAAATTAGAAAAAATTGGCTTTAGAGGTAAGGCTTACCAATTAATGCAAAGTTATTTAACGAACAGAACCCAATGTGTGAAAATTAACGATAAAACCAGTGAACAAAAAAAATATTGAGTATGGAGTACCCAAGGGAACGGTACTTGGGCCAATACTATTTAATATATATATATATTAATGATCTCCTAAATATACCAATTATGGGTAAGATACTTAGTTTTGCCGACGATACAGTAATCATAAACAAGGCCGACACCTGGAATAATCTTAAAACGCTGTCAGAGGAAAACTTTAAAAAGGTGAAAAATTGGTTTGACTATAATCTTCTGACAATTAACTATGACAAAACTAAGTATCTTCCTTTTACCTCATATCAAAATAATCTGCCGAATCTTGGACCTCTTCATATCAGTTGTGGCAATAATTCAATAATGTCCATTAACGAAGCAGATTATATCAAATACTTAGGAATCATAATAGACAAACACCTCAGATGGAATCTGCAAATAAACAATATTGTAAAAAAATTACGCCCACTCCTCTCAAAATTTAAATATCTTAAATTATTTTTAAATGCATCCCAACTTGATATACTATACTATTCTCTCGTGCAGTCACAACTAACTTATGGAATCATTGGTTGGGGTGGAGTAAACAATAATTACCTAAAAACATTAAATACGATTCAAAAATGGTTCTTAAAAATAATGTACAATAAAACCTTAACTTACCCCACAAATAACCTATACGATGAAGCTAAGAAACTGGATATTAGACAGTTATTTTGCAAAAAAATTATATTACACTTATTCAGGAATAAGCAACAACTAACATATATTGAACACTGCCACAACACACGCAGCAGAAGCATTATAACGATAAAACCTAAAGTTAATAAAACAGTGGATCAACGAAACTACACTTACATTGCCCCTCAAATCTATGATCTAATCCCACCCGAAATAAAAATTATAACGACACCTAATCTCTATAAGAAAAAAATTGATGCATGGTTATTGGATACTCCAAGGCAAGTAATACATCACATAATCTAAATGAAGATATATGCATAGAAAAATAATAAATAATAAAATATATATGTGTGTATATATGTATATGTGTATATATATGTATGTATATATGTGTATGTATGTATGTATGTATGTATGTATGTGTGTATATATGTGTTTATGTATATATATATACATCTTTCTATCAATTCTGAACCATTAGACAATTCATACAATCCTGAACCAGCTATTTATAGAAGAGATAGACAAAAAATATTTGTTTATATTGGAGTATATAGGGGGTCGGATAACCTATTCTGTAAAATATACTTTGATATTTTTATAACTAAACATAGGTGTATATCTACACACTAATAACATCATCCTGAACCAATACGTTAATATGACAAAGCTGAACCATTTTATACAGTAATATATAGCTGAATGTTACATCCTGAACCACTTCAATGTTGCCATTTTTAAATACTATAGGATAGCTACCTGCTATGTTTGTATTGCCAAGGGTCATAAAATACTCGGACTTCTCGCATATGCTTCTTACGCACAAATGAAATTTTATATTTATCAAGTGTAAGTATCTTTCTGAAAGAAGGGGTTGAATTTTAGGTATTTAAATTGTAAAAGGCTAGAATAAATACGGTTTATTTTTAATTTTTGCTGTTTAAAATTATATATATATATATATTTTAAATATACAGGGTGTCATAATTACGTGCAAAAAAATTAGCTGTAGATTGCCTATCGAAAATTTAGACCGGGTTCTTCGTGCAAAATTTTTCAAAACAACCTTTTCCTGTCAAGCTACACTCCCTTAAAGGGGTGTGCCAAAAAAAAAGGTTTTTAATTTATATCTCAAAATAACGTAATCGGAAAAAGGCGAAATTTGGCACATCTCTGTTACTCATCAAAGTGCATCTAACGAAATCATGTCATCCACCTAGCATGTACACGAAGGGGTGAAATTTACTACCCTTTTAGAAATTTTGTAAATATCTTTGTGCCTGCTCTTTTCTTAAGTTAAAAAAATAACTAAACATTATGATTAATTTAGAAACTTTTTCATCTCTTCAAAGAAATTCGTAAAATCGACCATTTTTGGGAAAAAAATTAAATTACATCTGCCTAAGTAATCAATCAAAAGCTATGAGTAAAATTATAATCTGATAATATTACGTTGTTTCTTGCCTTTGAAATAATAAGATAATCATTCATAATACTAGTATTTTTCTAACCAGATTTTAAAATGCATAGTTCTAGTAATGAGGAATAATATGCAGACATACATTTAATTTATGGTGAATGTAAAGGAAATGCTTCAGCGGCAAAAGAACGATATCGTCGTAAGTTCTCTACACGTACTGTGTCAAACGTTCGTACTTTTTCTAATATTCACTTGAGGTTAAAAAAAAGGAGGTGTTTTAAAAAGACAAGTCATGATTGTGATCGTCGGAGACAAATAGGAGATGCAATGGAGGCACACATATTAAATACATTATTTTGGTGAACATCCTGAATGTAGTATTAGACTGGCTGCTCATCAATTCCACACAACAAAAACATCAGTATGGAGGATTTTGAAAATATGAAAATGCAAGGACTTTACCCTTATCATTTACAGAGAATACAAGAGCTGTTCCCTCGTGACTTTCCAGTAAGACTTGATTTTTGTAGAATTATACTTAGAAGCCATTACATTTTACAGTACTATTCACAGATGAATGCTGCTTTACTCGACGTGGAGATTTAAATATTCGTAACTAGCATTTATGGAGGGAGGGACGATAATCCTCACGCTGGTGTAAATGGAGGATGTCAATACAACTTTTCAATAAATATTTGGGCCGGAATTATAGACAATAAATTAATAGGGCCTTTTGAGTTACCAAACAGATTAAATGGTCCAGCTTATTTAAACTTTTTATAAAATGACCTGTATCAACTTATAGACGATTTACCTCTTGGATTACGTCAAACACTTTGGTTTATGCAGAATGGTGCGCCACCTCATTATTCTTTAGACGTTCAAGAGTGGCTACCCTCAACATTTAGAAATCGATGGATTGGCAGGGGGCGAGAAGCCACAATTAAATGGCCCCTCGGTCCCCAGATATGCACTGGACTTTTACTTTTGTGGCCACTTGAAAAATGTTGTTTACTCGACACCTGTCCCTAGCGTCGAAGTTTTAAGAGAGAAAATTTTTACTGCTGCCAATGAAGTTCGAAACTCCACATGTTTTACTTATAGAAGGCAGGTATGGCAATTTTAGGAAACGGTTGCAAACGTGTATTCAAGTTGGAGGTCGTCATTTTGAACAAATGCTTTAATATCTAAAAACAACAATCGTTGTCTTCATGTTTAAATTTTTTTACTGTCTAAATTCATCTTTTTTTCCGATTACGCTATTTTGAGATAGAAATTAAAAACCGTTTTTGGCACGCTCTTTTAAGGTATTGTTGCTGGACAGAAAAGAGTTATTTTATACGGAGAACCCGTCTTAATTTTCGACAGAGAATCTACAGTTAAATTTTTTGCATGTTATTTCCAAACTCCTGTATATGTATATATATTTACTTTTAAAAAGTTTAAAGAGTATGCATTAGAAGTTGTTTTCAGATATATGGGAGGTTTCCTTAATAATCATCACTTTTTTGTAACAATTCCCTTAATATTTCTATCTTAATTTTTCATTCTATATTTAACTGTATTATTTTCCGTTCTGGTTTAAAAGGAAGCTTCACTTCTGAATGACTTTTGATTATGCCTAAGGTTGACTTTTTTAGAGAGAACCAAACAATGATAAAAAAAATTAAAGAGTCAAATTTTAAACGTCAATATTTTGAAAACGAATATAATGGAGTGGATATATCCAAATTATTGCTGTATGTGGAATTGTGGTATTGTCTGGAATATTGAAAAAATAGTTCAGATAGATACAAGTTGTAGAATAACATACAATGCCCAACCTAAGGAACATATTTTTTTAAATAATTTATTTTTTGAATAATGTTTTATTCTTCTTATTTATTCATTTATTTAATTGCGATATCCGACAGGGGCAGTGCTCAGTTATAGGATAAAGAGAGGAATATTACAATCACGAATGAATTGGAATAAAAATACATGTTAAGCATAAACAAAATTAAATATAATATTTTTAGTCGCAAACTCCTCTATAAAATCCTTATTTTACTATAAGGAACGTAACCAGACTGCAACCAACAGCTACTCTCCGGGCTATGTGCCCCGCCGAGCGCTGAATCACAAGTTACAAGTCTGGCGCGTTAACTGTAATAATTGCATATTACCATCAAAACGCTAATGCTTCGATTGCAACAAACACCAGCCGAAAGACTGATCCTACTTAAAGGAGCTCTCTTGCCAGCCGTCACACACCACTTGCAGACTGCAGTTTCGAGCTGTTGGCTCTCGTCAGTGCAAGGTAGGCATGTGACGACTGACACGAGGATCCTTTGACTATTTGGTAACATCCCGGTATTTTTACAATAGCGACATGTAAAACAGTCAGCGTCTAAAAAGTAGACTATTGAAATTTTAGGTCAAAATGTCAATTTGTTTAGTTGTGTATTTTTTACTTTTAACCTCAATCCTTGCTATAAATTCACATTAAAATTTGTCAGAAAGAAAAATGGTATAGCATTATTTAAAGCCTTTTTGCATTGTAGGGGGATTAGAGAATATATGAAACAAGTCCCAAATATTCATAAATATTCTTTTAAGTGAGCAATGAGAAATGAAATATTTAATTCTTAATTTTAAGTAATATACTTAAAAACTTACATTGTGCCTAAAAATATACCGATTATGAAAATCAAATACACTTTAAGGCAGTATTAAAAGATTATTTTTGTTTGATAGTGTATCCGTGAAGTATCCCGCATTAAATTATCCTATAAAATATATTTTAGCTAGAACATAAAACGGATAGGTTATCGTCCGTCCAGGTGCAAAAATAGTATCGCCGAGCTTATTAAATTAATTTTTAATTTGAGGAGTTATCTTCATTTTGAAAAACTTAAACTATAAATAATTCTTTCAATATTCGAAGAATGGGATGCTGTTAGGTTAGCACAATTTATTTTTTTTAATATACGCTAATAAATTACTCTTTATAGATATACAGTATGTTACAAAAATAGCTATCACTAGGAATATTTACATATAACATATTACATAAACACCAGACAATATTATATTTCTACATACAAAGCAAGAAATTACAGAAAGTTCTCTTATTTTTAACAATCATACATATTCTGTTAAAATAGCAACAGAAACATTGTTCTATGCATTTGGGTCCGAAAAACGAAATACAAATTCTCTAGTTTTAACCCTAATTTTATCCAAGTTTTTTTAAACAAATATACGGGTCAAATTTAGCCTTCACATACTTCTTTGTAACAATGTTTGTTACCTATACTTACTTTACATACATTTCAAATTATTTGACTAAAATAATACTGGAATCTCCAGCATTTATTTAAAATGTATAGATACGGGAAGAATAAAAAAAGTGAAAGTAATCTGTACACGGGTTTGCCGTTTGAATCCTACCTAATTTCTGACTGTTTATCCTTTCATTCCAAGACGCCTCTTAGAAGTAAGGGTAGATAATGATCATTACAACTATTTACATAAGTCGTTTCTGGACTGAGAAAAACCATACTGAGACCATGGAACAATAACATAACATAGTTCACTAATTCACTTTCTCAAAAGAACAAATATACTTGTGTTATATATTTTCAGTAAGTCTACATCTACTATTTCAGAAAGTATAAAATCATTTTTATTAGGTTTCGTAACAGATGCCTAACTTTTTCATACTAGGTATATTGGATGAAATTAAATTAATTATACATTAATTGTGGCAAATAAATCCTAAAATGTGTAAAAACTAGAAATAGAAAAGTATAAATTTGTCTTTTTATTTCGTCTCATACCATCAAAATATTCCAACCGGTTATAATATAAAGATGCGCACTGTAAAACTCTAAATAAATAGCCTCACCATATTACATTTCAATATAAGTTTAACGATAGCTAGCAAAAATTTATTTCTTGAATCACGTTTTTCCTCCTTTTTCTTTATTTATTAACGATATTTTTACAATTACAAAATTTCAATCACAAATTGAATTAGATTACAAATATATGTTAAATATAAATAAAATTTTACACGTAGGATAGTTATGGTATAATTTGTACATGGTAACATTTTTGGAAAGAGGGTGAATGTCAAGTGCCGCACATGTTACTCATAGACCATTTAGGTATTTAAATTTTAAAGAGCCTGGGTGGTCGAGCGGCCGACAGCGAAGACTTGACTTTAATTTATTATTGTGAATTTAAAAGACTTTATTCTACTTTGAGCATATACTAATGCACAAATAACATTAATAAAAATGGCATTTATTTACCGCTCTTATAATATGTAATATTTAAGAAGTGGTAAAATTTTTTGTTTCGTTCGGCATTAAGATTTCAAATGGTAGCTGTTATAACTTCATAGTAGAATAGAGTAAGACGGTAAGATAAAACAAAAGTCAATGGTTAAAGTGCTGTTCTTTGTTACACATGTTACCCATAAACAAAACAAAATTGGAGTATTTAAATTTTAAAGGGACACAATATATAACACTGTGTGGTCCACTAGAGTCCGGCGCCAAATCTGAGACACCCATATATTGTAATATTTGTATGATCTAGTTTTATTTATATAACAAATGAACCAACGGTTAGTAGAAGACTTTACATTAATTTACTATTGTTGGTTTAAAAATCATTCATTGTATTTTGAGCATTCCAGTCACTTGTACTTAATAAAAATTTTATATCGGTGTTTCGATTTTATTTTAAATTACATTGGATTAAACCGATATTTAACAACTCTTCATATTTATCTTATGGTTTTGGTATTTTTGGCGTAAACTAATGCGTAAATAGCATTAATAAAAATATGTATAATTATTTACCGCTTTTCTAATATTTAGTATACAGCGTGTGTATTGAAACATGACCGTAAGTCTTAAAAAAATATCTTCGGAATTAATGCTGAAATGCTTTTTGGTATTTTTGGCATAAACTTATACGTAAATAATATTAATCAAAATGACAATTATTTATTGCTTTTGCAAAATTCAGTATATTTAGGAAGTGGTAATTTTTTCTTCGCATGGCATTAAGGTTTAAAATGGAAGTTGTTATAACTTCACAGTAAAATTTATCGGTGTGAAAAAGTATAATTGCACTGTTTATATCCTTGATTTGGCAGGATTAGAGAATATATATGAAACAGGATGCAAATTTTAACACAATATAGGTACTAATAATAATTTATCTCAATTTATTAACACAGTACAGAACAGAAGTATTTTTGTGAAAAGCTCCTTGTAGAAGCTTGAATACGAAAAATATTTCAGTTATTGATAAATTCTTTTAAGCGAGCAGTCATACGTGATTCTTGGTATGTATAAATTATATGCTTAGATAAAATAGTATTGTGCGTAATAATATGCTAATTATAAAAATTCAACTAGTGTTAAAATAATATTTTTTTTAAAGTGGTTAGTATCAAGCACTCATTTATTTTTTAAAGTGTATTTAGTGGTTCCTAGGTTCTTGACCGGGCACATGCAAAAACAATAATGTCACTGAGTTTATTTATTTAATATTATATAATTTGATAAGTTACCTTTATTTAAAACATAAACTATAAATAATTCTTTCAATATTGGAAAAATGAGATCATAACCTCTCGCGCATTGCTGTCAGCTAGCACTTTTTAAAATTATTGTGTATTAGGTACACAGCATGTTAGAAGAATAGCTAACATTAGGATTATTTACGTATAACATATCATATAAACACCAGATATATTTCTTCGACCAGGAAATAAAATATATGCAAGGCGGAAAATTACAAAAAGTTAGTACTTAAAGCATTTACTTACTAATTGATCTACGTGATTTTACAATCATAAAACTTCTGTTTAAACACAGCAACATAAGTATTCTTCGATACATATTGGGCATTGTACATTGTTATAGAGCAATGAAACAATATTAATTGTTACGGGTCTCTAAATTCAGAAAATATATTTTATTAAATATGAATTTTTAGTATAATGAGGACAATTTAATTTGAAATTAGGAGAAAGATATTTATATAAGCAATTTTCACGTTACTAATTGCCTCTATATAGGTTGATTCACATAAAACTCCCCAGGCAGTTTCCGTATTAAAATGTTGTCAATGGCAGTGGCGTCCGCGACGAAAAGAAAATTTTTGATGACTAAAACTTTGAAAGTAGAATATTAAAGTTTGTTTCATTCTAAGTACTTTTTGCAGTATACACTTTTCTATTAAAACCAGTGGTTTTGGAGATAAATCGAAAAAAATTATTCAGTTCAATATTTTTTAACAAGC
Source organism: Leptura quadrifasciata (assembly GCA_963675555.1). NCBI lineage: Eukaryota > Metazoa > Arthropoda > Insecta > Coleoptera > Cerambycidae > Leptura > Leptura quadrifasciata. Next base: position 88,925,232 of record OY776674.1, read on the forward strand.
AAAAAAATTTAAATTCACTCTAAAGCGGGCGCTACATATAATAGGTACTTAGTTTAAAGTGATTCGCCATATTTTAAATGATTATACAAAGATGGCGTTGAAGTGCGAAATTATTTTTCGATAGCTGGAACATTGAAACAGCACACACGATAAAGAACCAAATAATATATATATATATATATATAATTTTATAATGACATTTTTTAAAAAGACCAATGTCCTTCAAATTATCTAATATTTCCTATTTTTTTATTTTTTAAAGTATAATTTTTATTAACACCTATATTGTTTTCTTAATTCTATAAACTAGTAGTCCTAAGTCTAATTTAATAATATACAGTCAAGTATGTTGCGTAGTAATTTATTTTGAGGTTTGTTCACATATAATCAATTTTTAAGTTTTTGAATGCGTTTGTTATTACAAGGTAATTCATAAATGGTTATGTACATCAACGAAGACAAATTAATCATGATTTTGATCTACGGAGAATGTAGAAAAAATTCCCATGAAGCCGAAAGGTTACTCCATTTGCATTTTCCCAATTTGCCTAAGCCAGACCATAAAATCTTTATTTCTTTAACCAATAATTTGAAAAATTACGGAAGTTCTAAAAAGTTAAAGTATAATAAACAGTTGACGGCTACAAATGATGCAAATACTGCTTTAGTAATTGACAATATTGTAAATAATCCAAATATGTCTTTACGGAAATTATCGTCTGAAACAAATATTTCCTACTCCTCATGTCAAATAATTTTAAAGAAAAATAAGTACCGTCCGTATAAAGTTCATTATGTTCATCATTTACGACCTGGTGATTTTCAGCGTTTCATAAATTTTATTGCTGAATTGTCAGTATTACATAATAAAAATCCAAATTATTTGAAAAATGTGTCGTGGAGCGATGAGAGCCGCTTCCATAGTAATGGGCTTGTGACTATACAGACCACTCGGAATTGGTCTCAAAATAATCCGAGATAGATACGAAGAACCAAAAATTAAACACTTTTTAAAGTAAATTTATGGTGTGGAGTATTGAACAGATACATAGTCAGACCTTATCTATTTCGTGAAACGTTAAATTGTGGTAGATATCGGAGGTTCTTGCAAGAAGAGCTGCCAAATTTATTAAGAAACATTCCTCATGATGGGCACATAATCTGGTTTTATCAAGACAGGGCACCGGCACATAATTTAAGAATAACATTTAGACACTTGCAACGAAAATATCCTAGAAGATGGATAGGAGCTAATGGAGTAATCAGGTGGCCAATACGATCACCTGACTTAACTGCATTAGATATTTTCTTATGGAAACATCTAAAAAAATTTTTTTGCACCGAATCAATCGATGTTATGGCAGACCCATACAACAAAATATATATGCGAGTGTTACCACAGTAGATCGTTATTGAAAGTAATGGTTTAACATGTGTTGTTACATGGCCTATGTCCATTTAACAGTTTTAGTTAAAAACTAGTGTTTTGTGGATAGTTAGCACGACCTGTATATTTTTTGGATTCAGTTTTTGCAGGTGAAACTGTTTTCAACTAACAGAATTTTACATGTATAACTGCTAAACCATGTCACACTGTTTTATGTACTTAATTTTATATCTTAGGAACTTAGTCCTGTTTTTCTATTAACACTATTATGTATCTCATATCCGTTGTAATACAGCATTATTATCCCAGGAAACAATTTGTCTACAAAATTTAGTTACATCAGATATCTATTTTTCAATTTTTATATTTTTGTTTACTATGGAGTACATATGGTTATTTTCCTTACCTTCTCTCATTCTATATATAGTAAATCCTATGAGATGTAATATGTTACTGATTTATCAATAATATCAATACGTTTTACTACTTATTTACATCTGTTAATATTTGTTGTTATGTATAAAATAGAAATTGCAAAGGCAAATCAGCTGGCATGGAAAATAAACTATTATTATAGATTCCTTTTATCGATTATATGCCACTACTTTAGTTGAGTATGGGAATCTACAAGGCAAGTTGGTGCGCTTAAATTAACCACTGACAGATGGCCATACTTGTACGATTTCTATATTTTGATAGCTTTCAATTTAAATAGGGAATTAGATTTCTCACATTTTTTTGGTGGCGTTGTTTTCCAGTAAACAGGACAAAAAAAGTTTACCTTATCAGTAAAACTCACCAGGAAGTCATTTGCTTGCAGCCTTTGTACTGATTCAAACATTATAATTTTTAACTGTGGACTTCAGTAATTGATATTACAATTTTTATATCCCAGTTACAAAGTGTTGAACATACAGGTAATTTCATTTCATTATACTCATTAAAATATTTTAATTAATCTTCAAATTTTGCCTTTGATATAATTTCAATTATTTTTAAAATAAATTTTGAATTCAAAGTCAATTCTTTTTAATTTAATAAGTAGTTAAAATGCTATATGTACCACATGGTTTTAAAAATATTTTTCTCTTTCCTTTTAATTTTTTGGCAATTTATAGTCTAAGAAATCAGCTTACTAGTGCATAGCTAATAATAACTCGTGCATAGCTAATAATAATTCGTGCATAGCTAATAATAACTCGTGCATAGCTAATAATTACTATTGCATAGCTAAAATTACTTTTGTACTGCTAATCAGATTACTTTTGTATAGCTAGCTTAATGTTTCGTGCAGCTAATTCAAATATATTTTGTACAGCTAACTAGCTTATATTTGCATAGCTAACATTGCTTAAATTTTGCATAAATAACTTGCATAAATTTTGTATGTGCTTATATTTGGTTAAATTTCCTACAATTTTCACCCCATTCATTGAGAGACGTAAATTGCCAAGAAAAATTTAGAATTCTTGCAATAAGAGACAATTGTGGGCCTGGATTGCTGTCCCAGAACCAGCCACCTGACCCATAAACCACCTAGGATACTGGTATCAATTTGTTTTTTATATATATATATTTTTTTCACATTTCAATTTGTCTCAAACCGATTTGTCTAATTTTTTTATGTAATATATTTTGTCATTCATTTTAAACTATCTTTTTATTTCTCTTACCAACAATTTCAGTCTGATCTATAGCAGACTGGTTATTCGAGAAAAAGAGACTATTTTGCTTATTTTACTATAGATGGTGCCCAATTTAACATCAATTTTTCTTTGTCTCCTTTTCTCGAAATAAACAGAAATCTGTCGCTTATGCTGTACATGTCAGAAAGGGTAAGTTTCTCCACTCTTACGAATGCTCTGGACCCACGGCTCTCTGCTCCGGCTTAAACCAGCTAGTCGTCCGCACATGTTGCCTCAATTCTTTCTCAAAAATAAATAATAAGAGAAAGGAGGTAACAGTGTATCCATGAAAGAGGAAACAGTTTTAAGCATTTACTTTAAAAATAAATACATACATATGTACATATTTTATTGAAAAGTCAAAACAAATTATTAAAAAAACTTATTTGACTTTATATTATGTCGATTTATCTCGAAAATCACTGATTTTAACAGGAAAGTGTATGCTACAAAAAGTACTTAGTATTAAAGAAACTTTAATATTATACTTTCAAAGTCCCAGTCATCGAAAATTTTCTTTCCGGCATCGCGTCGCGACGTAGCGGACGCCACTGTCATTGGCAACATTTGAACGACAAAATAAAGCCACCAAAAATATGTAACGACTGGCCTTTACAGAAATTTAATACCTTTTTTCGTTATTATGGAAACTGCCTGGGGAGTTTTATGTGAATCACCCTGTATACTTAAGTCAATTTAACGTCATATTACATAGCATACAAATTTGTGGTAAACTATTCAAAAGTAACAAATGCCAAACATCTCATAATAGTAAAGCATATTTTTCACAATAATTAGTATCTTAAAATACATATACATTTAGAAAATTATAGAAGCTAAATTTCGTAGAAAATATGAAAATAAATATGAAAAACCCATTAATATATTGCTAAATTATCAACTGGACCATTTTCCATTGTTGGCCTTATATTAGACCTTATAAAAATGTAAAGATCTGGTATTTCAATTTTGGGTATAAATTATTTTTAAAGAATTGATGAATAAAAAAGAAGAAAACTTCACACCTATATACCTCACGGAAATAAGACTAATAATTATTATAATTATTTACTTAAATCATTCTTGGACTGAGAAAAATAATTCTGAGATTATCAGGATAACATAAGGTTGTAGTTTATGAATTTTTTCAAACGGATGAATATATTTGTGTCGTATAATCTCAGTAACTCAATTTTTGATCAAATAGAAATTTATAAAGCTTTTTATTTGTATATTTTATGTCGTCTGATCTTTTAGGAAGTTTAAAATAATTTTTATTTGGTCTCGTAACAGATCTATAATTTTTTAGGATTACATTGCATTGAATTAAATTAATTACATTAAATGTCGCAAGTTCCAATAAATCCCAAATCACCGAAATGCTACAAATAAAAATAATATAATGCTTTGGATTTTTATTTTGTCTCATATCCTATAAAAATATTCCAACAGGTTACATAGATACGCATGGTAAAACTATAAATAAAATCTCTCAACGTATTGCATCCTAGTATAGGTTTAAAGATACCAAAACGTTCTTATAAGTATTATACAAAGACATTAATACACTATTGCCAAACCTATTGGTTCAGGTTAGTAAGGAAGACATGAATGGCAATATACTGTATATAAAACAGCGCCACCCGCTAATGCAGCCAAACACTGAACTAAAAAACACGTCATCCTAACTAACCTGAACCACCATTAATTAGTCTGTAACTAATTCTCCCGCGCATTTTTTCCCGCCAAATATATATGTTAAGAAAGAATCCGATCCTAAGTTTGTCAAGGAACGTTTCAGTTATCTACGTGAGATACCACTAAATAAAAAAGAAAGGAAAACAAACCTGAACCACATATATGGCTCAGGTCCGTCCGGCTGGTTCAGGATTGTGCTTACAAATTACTATTTCTGGTTCAGAATCATACCATTGCTCTATATATATAAATGAATAAATAAAAAATAACTCGCGGATTCTAGTTGATTATGTTTATTTACATAGCATAGCTTGATAAACCTCAAAGAAATCTGTAAGTATGTAGCCTATACCCCATCTTACAAGTACTTAGTACTTCGCGGGGTCAACTATTTATTTACAAATCATGATGTAAAGGGAGAGGGGAAGAAAGGTGTGTATATAAATATATGCACTCTCTTTTTTCTTTTTCCTTTTTCTCTTATTCACTTTTATTTGTTTGTAACATTTCTTGTTTGTTATATATACTCCTTGTACTCTCCACTTGTATTTCTATTTGTAAATAAATTATTATTATTATTATAGACTTAAGCCGTGCACTTTCTCGGCCGAAGCCGGAAAAAATTTACCGACCCCTCGCGCGCGCCGTTGGGGTTCGGCTCTGTGGGGACCCGGGCCTGTCCCGGGCCCATTGCTGTTGGGGATCGGCTCGGTTAACGGGGGTGAAATTCATCACGTCCCATTAATCCGGTGGATGTTTCGGTTTTCTATCCTTCGTCGTTCAAAAATTTTCTGGTAATATGGCATGTCTGGAGAATCACCGTCCTCTGGATAATCTTCACGAGGCCTCTAGGTAGATTAAGTTGCTCCAAATAATTCAAGAACTTCTTCGTCACCACGCCTGTAGCCGAAATTATGATCGGGATAATTCGAACCTCCTCTAATCTCCACACGTGTTTAAGTTCTATGGCCAAATTCTGATATTTGTTTCTCTTTTCCATCTCCGTTTTCTGTAGGTTGTTGGTTAGGGGGCATCCAATATCAATTATAGTGGCCTTCTTGTCTTTCTTTTTGATCACCAGGATGTCAGGGCGGTTGTGATCCAAGGTTCTATCGGACTGTATTGGTCTATCCCAGTACAACAATGTTTCGTCGTCTTCTAAAACAGCTTGAGGTGTGTATTTATAGAAGGGCGGTGGATTAGTAATGAGTCCTAAGTTAAGTGCCAATTCTCTATGGATGATTTTCGCCACCTCGTTGTGCCTTCCCAAATACATTCCCGTAGCCAAAGCGGGGCAGCCTCCAGTGACATGTTCGATAGTTTCACCCGCTGCCTTACACTTTCTACACACATCGTTCACGCCGGGGACTTTAAGAATGTACTTTTCATAATTTCTAGTACGGATAATGCTATCCTGAATGGCTATTATGAATCCCTCAGTTTCTGGGTGTAACATTCCTTCCTTAAGCCATAGGAGCGAGGTCTCCTTGTCGTTCTCTGGATTGTTTAAGGCATTGGGATACTTTCCGTGGAGTACCTTGTCCTGCCATGCTGTTTGAATATCCTCGTTCGTTCGGGTCATTATCTCATGTTGTCGATCTTTGAGGTTTAACGGTGTATATCTGTTGTCACTTTCCACTATTTTCCGAATGAGGACCCTGTCTGAATTGTAGAAATAGAGGCGCATGTTCTTCTCTTGCGTTCGGCACATCTTCTGAACGCTGCTTAACCCCCTGCCTCCTTGTGTTCTTGGCATGTATAGTCTTTCAACTGCGCTCTTTGGGTGATGCATTCGAAACTTTGTAAGTGTATTATTATTATTATTATTATTATTATTATTATTATTATTATTATTATATATATATATATATATATAAGAACACTTTAATAAACATATTTTTTATGCTATTTTTCAATTATAGCTGGAAAAAAATTTCCACCCCCTTGATGGGTGAAAACAACCCCTGGGGGTGATTGCACAATCCTCGTCACCTACCACCTTCCTCAAAAAAACGCCTCCTACAAAATATTAATTTTTTTTCTCACAAAACAAATATCAATTTTCCACCCCCTACAAGGGTTGGAAGCCTGGGATAGGCGTGGTTGAGGTCAAATCCCTCGAGGGACCTTCCGTTCTACTCAAGGGAACAACAATTAGTCGAAAAACTGGGAAAAATAAATGGGTTCACAGAAAAGGGGACTTTGGGAGTGGTTTTTGACCAATTTGAAGGGGTTGCCGAAACGGAAAAATTGGTTTGACCCCGGGAATCGATTCAGCACCCTCGAAAATTTGAGGGGGACATTGCCTAGTCCGAGGCGCAAACATTCGGTAGGTCGTCCGACTCCTTCAATCGACTACGAGTATAAGTATTGCATTTTCTGCATAATATGATGTAGATGCATGAAACTTGAATATAATGTATTATTCGATTTTTTACTGGCAGTAAAATACAGATTAGAAATTTAGGAAATCGCGTAGAGCTTATTTTAAACCTAGTTTATTGTGAAATACATTTTTTAAATACTTAATTATAACCAAAAGCAAAATATTGCAGGTTATAAATTCTTGATATCATGTAGGTACAGTTAATGTTTCAACATTGCTTTCATGACAATACAACCCAGTTGGAATTTAACACGGGACTTGTTGTAGAAAAAGTATATTTTCGAAACGTAGGTAAATAATTGATTACTTTACTTGAATTTCTATTTTGTCTTTACTTCTAGTGGTACTACCGTAGTAGGAATACCTTTTTCGCTGGCTGGGATACCCATTGAATTATGCAAGAAAAGCAGCAGCACAAAACACATTCCACATGTAATAGAGAAAATTAGCGCTACTCATTTTTTCCCTGTACTTGTTGACTGGATTAAAACATTATTTTTATTTGTAATAAGTTCTATTTATATACTTTTAATTGGCCCACATGTATGAGTATCCACGGGTTGAAGGTGTCGGATTTCAGGCCGGCGGCCTGATTAGAAACCATGATTAGAAACAATCAGTCATTATCTTATGTCCAAAAATGCCAGCACATTTAAATTATACCAACGAAAACTTTTTAAATTTGTTTATTATTAATGGAGAATGTGATAAAGTAATATCAAGAACTTGCAGCACATTTGCTACTCGATATCCACAAAAACGCAAAATATCACTAACACTGTAACATGCGTATTAATCGAATTGAAGATATGGCATGAACTAAAATAGCAGAAATAAGATCAATTTAAAATATAATTTCATTTTAATTTTATAATTGCTCAAAATTCCGCCCTCGAACCTCGACACATTTTTCGCACTTTTGGATTAGTTCCTCATGGGTAGCTCTTCTAATTGAATCCTGTAATATGTTTTGAAATGCATTTCTTACTGTTTGCATACAATCTTCAATGGTTGTTAATGGGCTTTCATAACATTCCCCAAATGAGATAATCCAGAACTGATAAATCGGGCGAGCGAGGAGGCCATTAGAAAGGTCCATTATTGGCAATCCATCGATCATAAAAAGCTTCTTGTAAATAATTATTAATTAAAAATGCTTTATGTGGGGGAGCACCGTCGTGCTGATAAACAATGTTTCTATGTTCGGCGAGAGGTAAATTTTTTAAATAGTTATTATTCAAATTTTGTAAGATATTCAGATATCTTTCACCTAAAAAAAAAAACAAAAATTTGCCTATACATGTTAACAGAAGAGAAAATTTAATTTACCGTTTAAATTTTCCTGATAAAATTGTAATGCTTCCACTCACTCCCTTTCTTATGGCACAATAAACATTGAACTGCCAACTTTCCTGATAGTTTCGCTCTCTGAACATATGAGGATTTGAGTCACTCCAATAATGCCAATTGTGTCTATTAAAAAGTCCATTTTTAGTAAATTTTGCTTCATCTGTCCATATAATATTTCCTAAATAAGAATCATGACCCTCAGACCTTATTAGAATAAACTCACAAAAATTCTGTCTTCTTAGGAAACCTGTTTCTTTTAATCCTTGAACCATATGGAATGAAAACGGGCGAAACTTATGTTTTAATAAGATTCTGTGAATTGAATCCTTGCATAGTCCAGATTCCAGAGCAGCTTTTCTTAATGACATCCTTGGAAATGCATGAAAATATCCCAGAATAACTATTTAATGGTTTCGTCATCAACTATAGGCTTTCTTCTTTGCATTTTTGCCTTGACAGAGCCAAAATTTTTAATATTTTCCAGTATGGGTTTTAGTGTTTGGTGACAGTTTCCGTTTTTCTAGATATCGAGTAGCAAATGTGCTGCAAGTTCTTGATATTACTTTATCACATTCTCCATAAATAATAAACAAATTTAAAAAGTCTTCGTAGGTATAATTTAAACGTACTGGCATTTTTTGACATAAGATAATGCCTGATTGTTTCTAATCATGACTATTTTGATGAAATGATTACAACAATTCATGGATTTCTAATAAAATCGCAAATATTTCAAAAAGTTGTAACTTTAACCCCCACAATGCTAATATCAGAAAAAAAGGAATTCAATTTTACACAACTTGACGTAAAAAATACAGGGTGTTCCATTTGAGCTAAACAAGTTTTCGCGGTTCGAAGTTGACAAAATGTAACTCGAAAAACGGAACACTTGGTATGATTATTGAATTTATTTCAGTTGTATAACGTAGTTTTCCTTGTGTTCTTTTTACGCGGCAAGAAGCAAATGAGGTTCTTTTACACGAAGAAAGTTATAACGATTCTTGCAAACCGTTGGGCCTGTCAAATTTCCTATAAAATGTCAAATATCTCTGAAACAGCTAGGTTTAGGTATAGGATATGCTACATATTTTCGACTCAGAATTTTATGCTCTTTTCGAAAACCCTAAAATATATAGGGTGTTCTATTTGAAATAAGCAAGTTGGTATCGACCTCCGGTATAAGCGCTGCCAATAATTATTTTAGTTGAATTATCTAAATGTTCAAAATTCTGTGATGCGTACTTTATATCGATCGATTCAGTTCCCGGTGAGACACTCTGTATATGTTTTCCTGTATGTAAAGGAAATTCTTTGGAATTGTTTGTATGTGGAAAAATGAGTAGCACTAGTTTTTACTATTACAAATGTAATGTGTTTTGTGCTGCTGCTTTTCTTGCATAATTCAATGGGTATTCCAGCCAGTTAAAAAGGTACCCCTACTGCGGTAGTATACAAGAAGTAAAGATAAAATAGAAATTCAAGTAAAGCAATCAATTATTTACCTACGTTTTTAAAATAAAGTTTTTCTCCAACAGGTCCCGTGTTAGATTCCAACTGTGAAATCCAGCTTCAGATTTTTTGTTCTATTGTCATGAAAACAATTTGAAACATTAATTGTACATAATTTCAAGAATTTATAAGCTGCAATATTTTGCTCTTGGTTATCATTATGTATTTAAAAAATGTATTTCACAATAAATCAGGTTTAAAATAAGCTCTACATGATTTCCTAAATTTCTAATCTGTATTTTGTTATGGTAACAGTTGATATCACTTATTTTTTCATTATGGAACAGTATGTGGTTTCAAAATTAGCTATTAAGATAGATTATGTAAAAGAACCGTGAAATTTGAATATAGACAAACTTATAAATTATTTCTAACAAGCGAAGGAGAAAAGCACTGCAAGTAGTAGTAAAGTACAATACGATAGGCTAATTCTACTATTTGCCTCAAGCAATGCTCTTCGTCTTAACTAGTTGGATCAGATATGAAGAAAGAATATTCCTTTCCCATTTGCAAGCTCAGAGCTCAGGACTGAGCCGTGTCTTTTTGACTGGTATGGTATTTCGAAATGAACATTTATACATAAAATCTACGAAAAAAAAATTGAGAATCTTCGAGCCACTGACCGTTGATAATTTTGACATCTGTTTTAATTAATTCTCTGAAATCCGAATGTAAAAAGAACGTAAACTTTACCGACGGTCCCCTAAAAATCTGTAAAACAATATGTGTAATACTTAGAAAACATTTGTTTCACAATCTGTCCGCCACGTAATCCGACACGACACTCAATGTGTTTTTGTGATTAAACATTTCCATTTTTTACATCAGATAATTACAAATTTGTTATTTTGGATGTTTTTAAAGTTAACACAATTCGTATTATGGTGTTTGATCAAAAAATCAAAATTGCAACCGTGATTAATACTCAATACTTCGTATTATTTTGACAGATCTCAAAATCCAAACATCAGTAATAGCAATGCCGTAACAAGATGACAAGTTAAAGACAGGTATTTATATTGAAGCGGACCGCCCCTGGGACCATTCTATTTTAAAAATAAGTCTTAAGTTTGTTTTAAATTCAGGGAAACATCATTTTTATAACTACAATTAACCAGAAATTATTTAAGCATCACATTCTAAATTTCATTTCCAAAGTTAGACAAATATAAAGGTACAGAAAGTATTTTACAAGTCCGTAAAATTGCATACACACGTAGGCCGACTAAATGTTGCCAGAGATTTTAAAATGCTAGGGTAAAAACGTAAGATAAATTTCAAGTGGTACTTAAAAGCGTCTTAACATGAGTTGTTAGAAATTTTACAAGACGAATGCATTTTATAATCAGAGATACGTCGAGTGGTTCGAGCGAATTTGAATAAAGACGACATTAGGTGCACAGGAGGAAAAGGGACAGGGCATAACTAATGGCAAGCTAGAAAACATTGGGTCACAGCATCACGGTAGAAATATGGAAATAATGCAGCGTGCGACCTCACAGAGACGCCGTAGAATCTGAATAAAAGCTCAAGGCATTCATAGCGTTTGGGAGGAGACAATCGACGCTGGACCTGTACGCTGGCGACACCAAATAGTAAACTACTGCCATCTTGGGGGAACAACTAGAAAATTACTGCACGTTCTCTACCAGCCATCTTGGGCGAACAACTAGAAAATTACCGCACGTTCTCTACCAGCCACCTTGGGGGAACAACGAGAAAATTACCACACGCTCTCTATCAGCCACCTGGGGGAGACAACTAGAAAATTACCGCACGCTCTCTACCAGCCACCTGGGGGAAACAAGTAGAAAATTACGCTCTACCAGCTAACTGGGGGAAATGAATATCTATTATCTGTACACGCTGTACCAGTACAATGGCGGCAACAATTATCCACGGTACTGCGACACCTGCCAGGGAGCACACTCCAACTGGGCGATTTACACGACGACAATTTCACCAATATAACTATCTAAGTATCAAACCTTTTTACTTCTCTGCGTTATTATTTAAAATTGACTTTACATTCTGGTTTGGGAGGAGGGGGGGGGGGGGGGAATAGGGGAAATTGGCTTATTTGTGGTATCAAAGATATTCATTTTATGACGTTCGTTGCAACTAATTTTTCAATGTGAATACACTTTAATTGATTACTGGTTAGTTCAGGCGTTTAATACTATTTATGCAACAAGTTTTTAGCAATGCCTAACAGACTGCATTGCTGCAGGCATTTGTTTGTCTAGAGGACTCACTGAAATAGGTGCATTTCGAGGGAACCGGTCCCAACACATTACTTTTACTTTTAAATCAGCTGTTTCTGCATTACACTTGACTCGACGCTCCGTATAGTCGTCGGCTCCCCAGATGGTCGGGTGACCGGTGTTTCTTACTACAATAAAGTCATCACAGGCACAGCTGGGGTTCTGATTGACCCAAATGTTAAAAACACCGCAGTTGTAAAATCTTATAAGGCTATTTGGTTTCAACTGCGTAAATAGTGCATATTCTCTTGATTTATTTTCATTGTTGTTTAACCACAAAGAGTTCCCTGGCTCTAGTTCAAACACCGCGATCGTGGGTTTGTTCTCATCTTCGATAAGTGGTTGTTGTGACAATTAAAATCAACCCGGAAATTTTTGTGTTAATATCAACTTTAGGGAAATTTCCCTGCAGCTTATGAGCATTTACACTGAGTCTTGGCACGATGGCCACTTGCGACGGAGACGTCTGTCTTGTTTAGCCAAGTACGCACCTAGTTTGTGGAGTCTCTTACTCAAACTGAATATTTTGCTAGGAAGATTTACGTTTGTACAATAACCAGTTTATATTCTAGAACTATATATTTTCAGAGTTTATGCAATGACAAGAAACTTTAGCTTCCAATATACTTCAGTTGTACTCTATCAAAGGCCTGCCGTGTGCCTGGATTGACACGTAAGGTTTCACTAGAATGTTCTCCAGTCAAACTATTGTGAGATATTTCTCACCTGCGAGTGCCTGGTTTTCTATGATTGTTTAATAACGATCCATCAAATTAATAAAGAGTTCCCTGGCTCTAGTACAAACACCGCGGTCGTGGGTTTGCACTCAACTACTGTACATCGACTCACCCTGTTCACGTTGTTGAACAATCATATACAATTTGGGATTTGCAGTTTGTTTATTCAATGAAGCGAGCTTTCCCCCAACGTTCTATGATCTTTTACATGAGTGTTAAAGTCTCATTAACACTTCCATTCTATAATGCACGAACCGGACATGGTTCTTGTCCTTTGTTTTGCAGTAAACTTATTTTATCAGAGCGATTGCTAACACCAAAGTTCCAATTACATTTTAATCGGCTGTTGGCCGCATCTTTAATTACACCTACAAATAATACGGCCTACGATTGTATTAACTTAGTACTTGTTATTGCATAACCCGCTTTGAAATATGTATAGTATGTCATTACTATAGCGACGTAACCCTTCCTATATAATATTTAGGCAATTGTCTCAAATATTTGGATTGTTTTGATTTCATGTATGGCTATTTGCCGCATCAATTTATATAAAATAAAATTATTTTTTTTTACTATTTTTCCCATCAATTATTGTCTGTGCTTTCACCTTTACCTTTTTCATCACACAAGTAATAACTTAAATAAATGGTTCCATTCCAATCAAATAAATTAGAAAATAAACTTCAACTATAAATGCACAGTGCAATCTCACAATCACATAAATAACATATAATATTAACTAGGTTTCTCAAATAATAGACAGTGTATCCAAACTTACAGTGTATTTACAATACCAGAGTGATTAATTTTCTCAGGTATAGTATCAGACAGAAACAAGTAATACCAAACTTTATATCAAAGAACCTGGGGTTACTATAAAGGGTTACTACACACACACACAACGTAATTAAGGTCCTAACCACATACAACTAGACGATCACATTAATGGCCAATTTGTTTATTTATCTTGTCATAAAATTGAGATAATAATTTCTGGGTGGGAGTAAATAGATTCTTGATTGCTTCACGATCAAGGATTTTTATTTATAATTAATTGGGGTGGGATGGGGGTGTTTCAATATGAAAGATGAAACGATAAACAACTCATTTTGCATGTAATTACCAATGTTAAATGATGATGTTTTTTTTATAAAAGGAAAGAAGCATTCACTTGCATTTATTTATCCACAAATTTATCCACTGTTTGAATTAAGCGATTTAACTTCCGTATCCGTCGACCGACGCCACTTCCATCTAGTACATTTTTATAATCGGAATGGCAGAGCTCAAAATTCAAACATCAATAGCAATGGAACAACAAGGCGACAAGTTCACCTTAAACAGGCCCTAATGTTTTTGGTTACTTTCTAAGCGGCCAGGTGTCAGCTTAACGCTCTCAACACTGGCGTTCGACGCGCTTTCCTGTTGGTTCGTTTCTTTACTTTTCGCCTAAGAACTATAGACCTGTCTAGGCCGGCGGTACATCTGTCTGCTTCACTATCTGTATGTTGGTTGGCCGGGGGCGGCCTTGACGGCACAAGTACCCCCCCGACACGCTCGTGATGCGCAACATCCTTCGCAGGTGACAACATCCCGGCCTCTCTTGCGCAACACTTTTCGTGGATAACATCTTGACCTGTTTTATCACAACACTCTCCATAGGTAATGTCTCGGCCTGTATTCGGAGGAAGACGACCGTCTTTCTCTAAAAATTATTCTAAACCTCTTTGAGGTTATGTACCTCCGACCGGTTTCGACGGGGAGGGGGTGCTTGCGAAAAGTCCTACTTAAATGTTCAATTTTTAGGTTAGAAAACTCACTTGCTCCTAACTTCACTATCTTTAAAAATTTTAGGTTATGTTTATACTAGATGGTTTGTATATATATTCACATTATTTATAAATGTCACTGTCACAGGATTAAATTGAGCGACCTCCGTATCCGTCGACGTCATACTTCCGTTTTTGAAGACGCACTTCCGCTAAGTACACAAATATAACCGGAATGATAGATCTCAAATTCAAACATCAATGGCAATGCCGCAATAAGATGACAAGCTAAAGACATGTATCTATTTGAAAGATAAAACGATAAAGTGCGTGACCCCGTCTACTTCATCTTGTATCACAAAGTAATGTTTATTTTATCGAATAGGCCAGAAGCAGGTTATTTAAGTTAACAATTTAGTGCTTGGCTGTGGGTCAACCGCTCGAATGCCATAAAAAAAATTAAAAAATAAAATGATAAACAACTCATTTCGCATGTAATTGCCAATGTTAAATGATTATGTTCTATTTATAGAAGAAAATAAATGTCCAGATAGCCCAGGAAGCAATATCTTGCTGTATACGAATCCCTGTCCTGTTTCGCTCTAGCATGAGAGTGAGAGAAAATTAGCTGCGAAACCCGACTGGGTTTCTTCATCCCCGTTAAAATTTGGGTGGTCGATCAAAAGTGGCGCAAAAGATGTATCGAGGTCCTAGTTATCCTCTAGTAACGTTTTACATATTTCTGACCTTTAGTTTAGTCACAGCACACTTTTTCCCGGAACGGTTGGTCGGATCGAACTAAAACACATGGCGATCGAGTCTATGACCTCAAGTTACTAAAACGAGGGGTTGCGTTGCCTTTAACTTCTTTTCCCAGAGTCACTAAGTATCCCGGTCAAAATTTGTGCGGTCGGTCAGAAGTGGTGCAAAAGGTCTGTCGAGGTCCTAGTTGTCCTCTAGTAACGTTTTACTTATTTCTGACCTTCAGTTTCGCCACAGCACACTTTTTCCCGGATAGTCGGATCGATTCGGCAATGGTCGGAATAGATTTCTAGTGGTCGATTTAGTCGATAACGACACTACCCGTCCCTTCATGTGTCTTCGGAAAACTTCGGAAATGTTCGTGCGAAGTTCGGATTTTTGCTAAAAATCCTAACTTTCACACGTGTGAACTCCCCTGAAACTTGTTTCGGTTTTTCAATTCCTCCAGTAGTTGATAAAACGATGAATAATGCCTTCGGGTGTTTTCGGATCGATTCGATAACCGTCGTAATCGATTCTTCGTGGGCGGTATAGTGGAAAATGCTACCCCATCCGACCTTGGGGCGCTTGCAAAAATCCTACTGAAATATTCGATGTTTAGGTTAGAGAACCCACTCGCACCTAACTTCCATGTCTTTAAAAATTTTTAGGTTATGTTTTTATACTAATCTGTTTGTGTCTATATTCACGTTATTTATAAATGTCACTGTCACAGGATTAAATTAAGCGACTTCCGTATCCGTCGACGTCATACTTCCGTTTTTGAAAACCTATTTCCGTTTAGTACACAAGTATAACGGAAATGACAGATCTGAAAATTCAAACATCAATGGCAATAACAAGTTATAGAAAGGTATTTATTTGAAAGATGAAACGATAAACAACTCATTTCGTATGTAATTATCAATGTTAAATGATCATGTTCTTTATATAAAAGAAAAGAAATATCCAGCTGACGCAGAAAGCAGTGTCTTGCTGTATATGAATAAGGTCCTGTTTCGCTCGAAACTTAGCTGCGAAACCCTGCCGGGTTTCTTGATAAACATAAATTTTTGGATTCAGGCGTTTCAGACCATACTTGATTTCTTAAACGTGTTTGTACTTTTTTAAATATGCTCATTTGTGTCCACTAAGTTAACATTATATTAATTTGCAAATAATATGTGTTATATTTAATGAAAAACAAATATTTCTAAAAATTATTATCACTTCTTTTTACTATTATCTATCTTTAGGAACGGGTTCATAAAAACTAGAAGCGGTAACGCAGAATCCATTTAAAGAGCCGCAAAATTGATACAATTGCTAAACTAAACTACTATGTATATCTACTCAACTAAAATAAATGTATATCGATATACAATTGTAGAGATATCTGGGCGGTACATGCTTGAACTAACAACATACTCCGCTGCTTCTTACGTATTTTACGTCCGAGTTTCGAGAAGTTTTTTTTTATAATGACTACAAAAGCATTCTAATACTAATTAATATTCTTAGACGAAAATATCACTGAACGTAATTTTGTGACTTTTAAACGGACGCATTTTTAAACTTTTGGGCAAGAATTGAGACATGGATTACGAGTGAACAATTATAATTCCCCTTTACTGGGCATAAAGGAAAGTCAAAAACACCGTAAAATTTTTAAAAACACTGTGACACAAACTGACCCGATATAAATCCAATCGATCCATTTTTTTCCCATGAAAACTATCAGAATATCTGAAATCACCATACTTTAAAAAAAGTTAGAAACACCGTAAGAAACAGTGGAACCAAAACTGACCCGATATGAATCCAATCACTCACTCAGCAGGATCATTTGAATTCCGTCTCTTTTCAATAGTAACACCTACGTCTCAAATATGAACGTGATATGTCTACCCGTTTGCGAGTTATAAGGATTTTTCATGTTTGTGATAACATGTGGGACTTATATCCATCTTCCATCCGCAGATTCATTCGAATTCCATCCCAGATCTGTATTACAACCTACATGCCAAATATGATCTCGATATCTCTATCCTATCTATATATATTTCATTAAAATGCCTTACTACAGCAACATTTCGTGTCACTTTTCAAAATATCACCCTGTGTAGTACTTCAATTTGAGAGGTCTGCAGGCGATATGTCATTATGTTCTGTCAAAAAAGCGACGGCGAGGAGAGGGCATACGCGCCAGCTGTATATTTGACTGTAAATCGTTCAAAAACTTTAATCGAATTTCACGGCTCGCCGGTCACTTATAGAAAAAAAAAGTTAAGTAGCTTTTTTACATAGAATTTTTTTCTCTACAACTTTTTTGTCTAAAACTTTTTTTCGAAAATTTTTCCGTTTTTGACATATTGCGATTTCAACCCTTAAATATTTTTTTTACAACCCCTGCACGTCAATTTCTACTTTTTGACTACAGACGCTTGATGTACATCTTAAAACTAATTTCTGGTAAAAAATTCAGCCATGGAGTACGAATGGACATTTAAAAGTCCCCTTTATTGGATACCTCCCGTCTTCCTCTTTCCGAATATACCAGTTGACATTTTTTTTTTGAATAAGACTCAATAGCCTCCCGAATTTTATTTTCATACTTCACCTTACAAGTCGTGCATTCTCCGTACCAGCAAGATTCTGAAGGGTTCTCACATAAAGCCATAGAAGTGATGTAATTTTTGTCATAAGTTGGAATGTTAGTGCAACATTTTGCCAACACATTCACTGCTGATATATAGTTCTCATGATATTTACACAGACACACATTTTCTGATGTTTGGCAACTTAATAGAACATGTTCTGATCTCAATTCTGCAAATTTACTTTTCCCCACAATTTGCCCAAATTCTTCGCAAAATAAGGCATGAGTTTCTATGATAGAGGTAAATATATGTCGTACCTGAACTCTTTTTTTTGTGCCGTCCTCCAGTCTGACTAATTTAGTATCTTTTATACCAGGACTTTTCCTACTGATGTCATCCCGATTATAAAATTCTTGAATCTTTTTTGTTGTATCTTCACACAGAGTTCTTCCTTGTCACTTTTTACTTCTTGTGGTGCTCACCCCCTCCATTAACTGAGTGGGCGAAAAAAAAAAATTATAAAAATACAAAATAATGGAAAAACTAAATAAAAAAAAATAAGGTAACGTTTGTTGCTGCCACCACCCTGTAATATTACAAGGAAATTAAATTAACCATTTAAGGTATGCGTGCTTCGGGGACGTTAGTCCGTAGCCCTAATTCTGAAAGAGGGTTTCTGGGGTATGATGCTCTAGAGTAAAACACTTGTAAAAAGTATAAATAAAATTTAATAAGAAAAGTTAAATTTCGGTGAAAATATATAGACAAAAAAAAACATTTACGATCTCTTTAAGCGCCAACACATTATATATTTAGAAGGAGATTACATACAAGAACAACAAATCAATTACTATGAATTTCCAAAGAGAATAGAGCATTTCGACACTCGGGTATCACGTTAAAACGAAACCTTTCAATCAAGATAAACGAAAATACAATTAGATGGATCTCACCCATATCCTGATGTAGTTCCACTCACTGACACACTCGTTACATTAATTTAGATATAAAACAAAACAAGCACAATTGACATATCAGATAAATTTTTAAGTTTCTTTATTGCTTTCAAATTTTAAGGACAACAACATTACTTTACTTCATCGCGCCTCATCGTCGTCTCCGCTTTTTTTCGCGTCTCTCCACACCTACAATTTTGCTGTCTCAGCAGTCTATCAGACTATCGTATCTACATAGGGATATACATGGTGGACCAATTACATATAGATATACCGAGTGGCACAATCTGGGCGTCAATATTTCAGGAGTTAACTGTATTGCCAATGTCTTAACAATTGCTTTACACTTGCTTGGACTAAAAGGCAGGTTTCTTTTAACCTTCGCGACAGCTTTTCCATATGCACTTTTTGTTCTGAATGCTTTCGATGGTGTTACTTCTGGTGCCACAGTTTCATCGGTACTTGGTATATTAGACTGTTTTTGTTTAATTTTTAGTCCGTACTTTCTCATTTCTTCTGTCTTTCTTTCGCGTATTTTTTGTTTTTCTTCGAATGTACATTCAAGTTTTTTCTTGCGACGACTTTCATTCTGTTTTTGAGTTTCCTTACGTCTAAATTCTTCAAAAAGGCCATTTAACTTCAATCTATCTCTTTGTTCTTTTTTCTTTGGGCAGGTGTTTTTCGCATCTAATAAAAGAATACAGATTTTTTTTCATTAGAGTTAAATTCTAATTAACCTGTTCCCGTGGCTCACACTACAAAACTTTTGTTCATCATAAAAATTAAATTATTTAACCTATCGCCTCATTAATTTTATTAATCTATAATTGTTCATCCATACGAGGAGAAAATGTGACTTAGTTTTATATAAAGTAAGTATATTCAGGAAAAAAGGAAAATAACTGGTTTTTGATGTGACTCACACTACAGCACGACCACGTGCTTGTTTTAGGTTATATCGTAAAAATGCAATGCCATTTGTCATTACTTCTACGTTTATGAACTCAAGATAGAACAAACTTTGGAACTAAGTACTTTTTAGTTAATGATATTAATTATTTGCCTTGAAAATTTCACACACAAGTTTTACGACTTCACAGCTGTGCGCGTATATCTCTAGGCCGCCATGTTAGAACTGCATTGTTGCCAGAAATATCAAGAAAATAATGTTGCCACTATTGGAATTCTACAGTTGAATTAGTGTTGCTACAATTTAAAATGAGTTTAGCAGTTCAAATAATATTTTTATTTTTTTCACTTGTGGTGTACTTTCCCACACAGCACAGAAATGTTCCAAGAATGTGCACAGAATGATTGCTCGGAACGTTTCAATATTCTGAGAATGTTCTCACAAGGTGAACATTATGATCATACAATGTGCCATGCACATTACAAAGTGGAGACTTTTTAAATGTTCCTATAACGTCTTACGTATGTTTTAAAAGCACGTTTTTGGAACAAAGCAGAATATTCTATAGATGTTCAAATATGCTGAAATCCAAATATTTTGGGAACATTCTTTTATAGGATTTAGGTTACACCCCTATTCCACGTGCCACTTTCCGAATTCGAAGTCAACTACAAAAATGTGGTCTTTTGTCACCTGCCCGACCACCACAGACCATCACACAAGAAACATTTTGTGGTTGACTCCAACATCAGAAAGTGGCACGTGGAATAGAGGCCTTAGGATTATTCAACATCTTATCCCATGTAGCTACTTCATACTATTACAAATTTGAAACCTACATAAAGAAACTGTAAAATAGTAGGAATATATTTTGAGATGGGCATTTAAAAAAATAATTGACCACACAGGAAATTGATGAAGCTGTACAAATATTTACTCTATTTTTATTCTAATTTTACAGTTTCCAAGATGTCATAGTGGATTTGGCTGCGTAGGACAGTGTGTAGTGTAGGCTGAAACAAATAAAATACAGTTAAAAATATGTATACGTTGTATATTTCTATTTGTCTCAATATATATCCATATCTCTTATTGAAAAGTAGTATATATACAGTATGTCTCACTTAAGAGTATAACAGCGTAATAATTCTTTTGTTTTTGTCCAGTTTAAATCAAACTGATCTCAAAAGATAGAGGTCACCATAAAATCACTTTCCATATTTAAATGCAAGGCCATGTACGATACTAAGTTATATGAAAAAAATTAAAAACATAATAGGCACTTTTTAATAAAAAAAATTTATTAACAAAACTTGTTCGAAATCATTCAAAAACCCTGAATCCGAAGTTTAGTTAAATTCTAAAAAATGAGGTTTTGATGAAAAAACTCATTTCACACATTTTAATAAAAATTATTTCTAAATTAATTTTTTTAAAATGATATAAACAGATTTATTTGACAACTAATCTGATATTTACAAATTTGTATCAGTAAAAACAAAGGAGTAGAGCATGCTTATCAAAACGAGAAATTTGGGACGAAAGTGATTTTGTCATCAAAACGCTAATGCTTCGATTGCAACAACTATGCTAAGCCAAGTCAGGCTATTTATTTTTCGATTGCAACAGACACTGGACCGCTAGATGGCGCCTGCTGGCTGTTTTACATGTCGCTATTGTAAAAATACCGGGATGTACTATAGTCAAAGGATTCTCATGCCGGTCGTCGCATACCTGCCTTGCACTGACGAGAGCCAACAGCTCGAAACTGCAGTCTGCAAGTGGTGTGTGACGACTGGCAAGGGAGCTCCTTTAAGTAGGATCAGTCTTTCGGCTGGTGTTTGTTGCAATCGAAGCATTAGCGTTTTGATGGTAATATGCAATTATTACACTTAACGCGCCAGATTTGTAACTTTGGTTGCAGTCTGGTTACTTTCCTTATAGTAAAATAAGGATTTATAGAGGAGTTTGCGACTAAAAATATTATGTTTAATATTCCGCCCTCTAAAAGCACATTTGAACTATGCTAAGCCAAGTCAGGCTATTTATTTTTCGATTGCAACAGACACTGGACCGCTAGATGGCGCCTGCTGGCTGTTTTACATGTCGCTATTGTAAAAATACCGGGATGTACTATAGTCAAAGGATTCTCATGCCGGTCGTCGCATACCTACCTTGCACTAACGAGAGCCAACAGCTCGAAACTGCAGTCTGCAAGTGGTGTGTGACGACTGGCAAGGGAGCTCCTTCAAGTAGGATCAGTCTTTCGGCTGGTGTTTGTTGCAATCGAAGCATTAGCGTTTTGATGGTAATATGCAATTATTACACTTAACGCGCCAGATTTGTAACTTTGATTGCAGTCTGGTTACTTTCCTTATAGTAAAATAAGGATTTATAGAGGAGTTTGCGACTAAAAATATTATGTTTAATATTCCGCCCTCTAAAAGCACATTTGAACTATGCTAAGCCAAGTCAGGCTATTTATTTTTCGATTGCAACAGACACTGGACCGCTAGATGGCGCCTGTTGGCTGTTTTACATGTCGCTATTGTAAAAATACCGGGATGTACTATAGTCAAAGGATTCTCATGCCGGTCGTCGCATACCTACCTTGCACTGACGAGAGCCAACAGCTCGAAACTGCAGTCTGCAAGTGGTGTGTGACGACTGGCAAGGGAGCTCCTTTAAGTAGGATCAGTCTTTCGGCTGGAGTTTGTTGCAATCGAAGCATTAGCGTTTTGATGGTAATATGTTTGCGTCTAAAAATATTATGTTTAATGATTACGCTGTTACCTTCTTAAGTGCGACATACTGTATATGCACCACATTTACATTTATAATAATAACAAGAAATAAGTGATTCTATATAAGTAACATAAACAAAAAATAAAAACACCATAGGTTCATTCTATATCAAATCAACTAAACATTGAGTTAGCTATTGTTCCCTTTTGGTTCGTTTATTTTCTCTCTTTCTTTGCATTTAACCAACCACATCTTTATGGCACTCTCAACTTCGGATTCTGTATTCTTTTTGTGAATTTTTTGGACAGCATCTATAATATATATAATATATAATACAAAATATTTAGTAACCTGTTGAAATAAAAATAATAATCTTTTAACCTATTATAATGCCAGCGATGCGCAGAACAGAAAAATATTTTTGGACTTGAAACCAATCCAGCTATAGTTCATCCCAAGCTGATTCGTAAATAACTTGTTCATGATCCTCTTAGTCATTAATTTACCATTAGGGCATCCAATTTTTGCAATTTCTGTCGTCTAAAATAAAGAATATGTTAATATCAACTAGGAAATTATTCTTGAAATTATTACAAATTAAATTATGAGCAACCTAATATATAACATAATTTAGTATGTTATAGAAAGAAGCTACTAGATAAGTTTTAAAGCTTCAAGTAGTTTGAATGAATAATTGGCAGATACAAAAACTATTTTATGATTGATGCAATGCAGTAATGTATGAGTGATTTCAATCTGTGCACCAAATATTTTATTATTGTTAATTCATTATAACTAGTGATGAAACTATTACAATGGCGAGCACGATTAAACTGTAACTATTAGATCATTAATTACCTATTAATAGTAATTGCCGATTATCTATATATGATTCTCCGCGTATTATATAATGATATTCTCTGACTGCGAATAAGCCCTGATTACTACTGTGATTGTCTGGTATATACTGCATTCTATACGCGTTTTATTTTATTGTGCAATGTCGTCCAGAATAGACAACAAATGGTTTATGGAGACACTTTATAAAAATGACTAATATTAATGAACCAAACAGAGTAAAATATAAAAACTGTAACTGCAAGCTTTCCAAAGGTGAAAAAACTGCAGCTGAGAAAGGAAATAAAACATCTAACATGTGAGAGTCTAATTAAAACGCTTCCGTCAAGTTGAAACAAACAAACAATGCAAAAATTAAAATATTTCCACTAGTGATGAGACTGAAATTTCTGTAGGTAGGTATGAAATTTTGATTTTTTATGTACATAAACGCTAACCTTAAAGGGATGTTTTAACCAGATGTACCAACATAAAACTATAAATCGCTGTAAAACTGCTTTGTTTCTTATGTATGTTTTATTTTGTATTGTAGCTTAACTGAACTTGTTAATTTCGAATTTTAGTCTGCATGTATTTTTTTATTAGATCACTTCATGTACCTAGCGTTTATTTATGCTGAAAATTTAATAGCAATATAATGATGGAATTTCATACAATTTTATTTATTAATCGCAATCATTACTTTAACGATAATCGTAATCGTGTATAACAATAATTGTTGCATCACTAATTATAACTTAAGCTTGGTCCTAAGAGGCTTTTACGGAGTTAGTAATGATTTTAAATATTTTCTTAACCGCCTCTCAAGTTACCGAAGTAACCCCCTGGAAGGTCTCAAAGATCTTGTACTAGGTAAAGAGAGACGAGGCCCTACAGTTTATTGTGGACGAAGAACATTTATGTATTATGCTGATATTGCAGATAGGTAACCCTTCTTCAACTAAAACTTAATATATTCACAATAATAAACACAATAATAACGAAATAACTAGTAGTAACATTTATTGGAAAACACTAATTATTTTTATTGAAAGTAACTAGTAAAAGTAGAAAAATGGGTAGTTGCAATCTACTTGGCTGAAAAGTGTTGTAAAAGCAAAGCAATGGCAATTCGCGAGTAACTAAAAAAAATATATGCGTACCTGTTGTAGTTTACTTACATTTTAACACGCTTATAGTTTCATCTATAAGCACTTTAAGCACACCTTTAAGAATTATAACAAAATAACAAGTGAACGAATATACAACACAAACAAAACAACGAATCCTCTTTGCAACGAACTAAACATAAACATAAGGGGAACGCGAACTGATTGCTGGTTGTGCTGCCTGTGGCGTGGTGGTACTGGTGGTTGCAATCAAAGAACGAGCTCGAACGGAACTGTATCTGTGCATTAAAACCAAATTCTTGCGGGAATATTTAAAAATGTCATGTTATTTATCATTTTTTTTTGTAGTTACATAAAAGTTTTTCATTACAAAAAAATAGGATATATAAATTAAGATTTTATTTCTGAAAAACAAATACCTACTTAAATAAATATTTGTATCAAGTATACCAAAATAATTATAATAATAGTTAAAAATAATAATCACTGTTATTTAGAAATCCGCATTAAAATATTGCAGAACAATATTTTTTGTAGAACGTACCACGAACATTCTTCTAAAATATTACAGAAATGTTTTATGAAGAACGTTTCATGAATATTTCAAAGTAGATAGAAATGTTTATAGGAGGTTCTAAGAATATTCCAAGTAAATATTTTCTTTATAGAATATCACTTAATGAGAATATTCTGAAAATATTCTGTGCTGTCTGGGTTTACATGGAATTGCCCTAATCCGAGTTTAAGAGCTTTTGCACTAACCTGGTATTTCTATTCCCCCAAGGCGTATGATTTCGTAAGAGAAAATTTTAACAACAGTATGCCACATCCAAGTACAATAGCTAAGCGGCATGGAACGGTAAATGGTAGGTACACCTGGTTTTACGGAAGAGGCTATATTTGAGCAAGTAATGTTAAATGTGCTGAATCTACAAGAGAAAACATATTTGGCAATTTAGTATTTGACTAAATCCAATCATGCAGCGTGTGGAATTTTGATGATATTTCTTCATTTTAAGTATCCTCAGACTGGAGAAAATGTTTATGTGTTCCTTGACCCCAGTCACGTGTTAAAATTAATAAGGAATTTTTTTGGAAGTCAAGGATCAAAAAAGATAACGGATCAAAGCCACCAAAAAATTGACTGGCAATACCTTGAAAAATTGGTACCTCTGCAAAGTGGAGAGGGTTTGCAAGCAGCGACAAAATTAAAAAATAGTCATATTCAATAGGTTCGGGAAAAAATGAAGGTAAAACTGGCAGCTCAAACTCTAAGTAAAAGTGTCGCCGATGCCTTAGTATTTTTAGAAAAAGATATGAATCTTGAAGATTTTAAGGGAGCTGAAGCAACTGCAAAGTTTCAACTCGTTTTCAGCAACATATTTGATATACTGAACTCTCGAAATTTGTTTGCAAAATATTCTTTCAAGCTGGCATTATCGAAAGATAATAAAGAAGTTATATTCAAATACCTTGACTCTGCTAAAGATTATATAAATGGATTAAAAGTAGATGATGAGCCAGTAGTGACATGTGGCAGAAAGACAGGTTTTTTAGGTTTTTTATGTTTTGATAGTTTAAAAGGGCTGTATAATGACTTAATAGAAAATTCCCCTTTAAAATTTTTGCTAACCTATAAAATTTCACAGGACCCCCTTGAAATTTATTTTAGCTCAATGAGAAATCGATGTGGCTTAAATAATAATCCCACTGCTAGAATATTTGAGGCTAATTATAAACGGCTCCTTATCCATACACAGATGAAAGGAAGTGCCACTGCTAATGCTATTGCATTAAATTCAACAAGCATTTTACATTGTACAAGTAGTATTACTCATTCTCCATCTTGGAAAGATTTAGAACAATCCAGTGATTACTTAAAATTTACCAAAGAGCTAGAAGATCATGATTATATGTCATTTTCTGTTTGGCATTTAACGGATTATGTACAAGATATTGTTAATTGTATAGCTAGTTTTGTGGTATGAGCTGTAGGGAAAAAAAATAGTTGTAAAAAATGTGTAGAAATTTTAGAAAATAGTGAAATGTCAAAACCTCTACTACAAGAAAGAAAATCATATGAAAAATTAAAAAAAGTATCTGTATTCATTACAACTTTGTGCCAAACATCAGAAAAATGTATAAGAGTTTTAATTAACAAAACACATATATTTAAAACGGATTTTGATAATATAAAACAGCGTTTAATAATTTCATCTCTTGAAAATTTACCAAGTAATATTGTTGATTGTTTTTCTGATCACATTTGATTGTGATCGTCTTAACAATCATGCTTTGATGGTCTCAAAGCTTATATTAGTAAAATATATTATTGTAAGAATACATCATGAAGCTGCTACGGTATACACGTACATGAACAAATAGATACGTTGGATCTTAATGATTATCAGATATTACGTAACGAAATCACTTGTGCTACTGTAGCGTAGCAGATATCGTAGGCACTGACTTACCCGGAAAGTGATGTACGTGCCTACGATAAAATTTCTCTAGCTCAGACTATCTCAGGGCGTTAAGCCCAAGCTTACATAAACTATGATAAATTATTAGTTTACTTACTTAACAACTCATTGAGGTTTCCCTATGTAGTGGTCGCAGACGAAATAATGACACTTTCTTTAAAAATGAAATGCACTATATTAAACAATTTACAGATTTAGGTTCTCTAGCATGTAACCTGGTGATGTTCACAGGTGTGACAAATTCCACGATTAATAAGGTATAACATTCATAAAGTGCCTCGTGTAGCTACACATCGGTTTACAATGTCCTCATAAATGGTCATAAATTCTGCCACAAAGGTCTGATTTAAAGAACCTCCTTAATATAAATGCATAAAATCTTTAAATATGTACAAGTTAAAAATGGTTAAGTATGAACTGATAACCAGCCGAACCACTGAAGGTGTTCCCCGGTGAGTAAAAAAAATAAACAACACACTTATTCAGGGTGGTACGATACCGAGTCCGGACGTGGAAGAACCTGTAGCCCTACGGAGATGTCTTCGGGACACAAGAAATGGACCCAAGGATGGGGTTGATTGTAGCCTCACCAGCCCTGGCACCTTCCACTGTGTGTAGATGCCCCGTCCGTGGAACTCTCACTGATGTGTGTAGAAGCCTCGTCCGTAGAACCCTAAAGATATCACGATTTAATTTAGTCAGAAATACACGTGAAGCGTGCTTATGAGCAATTCTGATATAACCTACAAATGAAACATAATTTACCTCACTGATGAGGGAACAATCCACCAATACTCCGGGAAGCCACAGTCGGATGAATGGGGTCGAGTCCGCCTTTTAAGTTGGCACTGTATTTCCAAAGGAAAGCCTGCAAATTTGCGAAACACGTGGGTAGAGAACGGGCAAGATGGCGTGAAGAGGTTAGCTTACCTTGTGTAATTTAATATCCTTGTAGTAGTAGGCTAAGTGTGTCTGGGACACCCTGTAGATATAAGTAATATAAGTATTTAGCATAGCTTGCAATAATCAATATAAAGTAGTAGGGATAGCGACAGGTAGGCGAGGTAACAAGTAGGTTGTAAGAAGGATGTAAAAAAAGAACGAAACATGATTGTAGAAACGAAGTACTATTAAATAAAAATATTCAAAGGACAAGTTAATTAATTACGAAATCCCAATATTGCATGGCGATCCTGCCAGTGGCATAATATTTAATGGTATGGAAAATGGAATTTAAATAATAATGGAATATAATCATGGGTGGCTCTGAGTCAAAAGAAGAGGTAATTATTGCTCAGGCAGCAAGTGGAGATGCAAATTCTAACATTGAACGAATTTTCCGCATGGAATGGTTATTGATAGGCTTAAATGTAATATTACTATTGGCAGCGCTCTATGGAATAAGTAAATTGTGCAGGAAAAAATTAAGGAAAATTATTAGGCAAGAGGTTCATAGAAACGACCTGAACAACTCTATGGACCAGGTATAATAATCTACAAGTAATTACATACATTTTAGGCATTTCACCACAAGGACGAGGAATATAGTTATTAAAATTAAAGTCCTGGAGGATAAATTATTAATGGTTTAATGGAAATAATTCAGGATACGTATATATTTAAAGGACAATAAAGACATTTTTGGAAGTCAAGTGAAATAAAGCAATACTAGATAAGTAGGACAGTCAATATTGTTGTAATATTAGGAAATCATGACTAAGGTATTTCATAATTAAGTAGTGTTCTAGGCAGTTATAATAAACTATGCATATTTTACATTTTTTATGTAACCTACTTTAAGTTCATGCTGGTTGATAATAATTTTGTGAATTTTAATGGGAAAAAATAAGTTACAGACAATTTTTGGATCATTGAAAGATATTAGAGTATATTTAATCAAAATTGGTCAAGATAGACGTAAAGGTGAAATATTAGCTAAAAAACAAAATTAAGCAAAAATTATTTTCAACCAATTAGAAAATATTATAAAAGAATTAAACGAAAAAATCGAAAATTCTGAAATAGGTGAAGTTGAAATAATTACAATTAAACAAATTGTTAAGGACATAAAAAACGTTTATTCAGAAATTTTAGCTTTTGGAAACACGGAAAACTCTGATACAAAAATGAGTTCATTTGATTTAAGAGTGGCTGTTAACCTTTTACCAGTTATGAATGGAAGTGAAGATGTGACAAATCAACTAATAGACGCGATAGAGTTGTATGATTCAATGCTTGATGCTAATAGTAAAGCACAGTTAATTACATTTGTTTTAAAAACTCGCTTATCAACAGGTGCTAAATTACGATTAGCAACAAATTACACTACAGTAAATTCTTTAATAGCAGACATGAAAAAACATTTACTTACACAAAAATCGGTTACCGCGTTACAGGCAAAATTAATACGTGCAAAGCAAGGTTCCAAATCAATCGAAGAATTTGGTAAGGAATTAGAGGAGCTGTTTGTTGATCTTACAATTTCTCAAGCAAAAGGTGACAATACGACCTATACTATTTTGAGACCTATTAACGAAAAAAACGCTGTTAAACGATTCGCGGACGGTCTAAGTAACCAAAAACTTAGTACAATAATAGCTTCACGAAATTATTTATCATTGAAAGATGCTATTAGAGCAGCTCAAGACGAGGAAGTTCCTCATCTTACATCGCAAAATTCTCGTACCGACAATTCCCAAATCATGTATATGCATAGGCGCGGAAGAGTTAACAGAGGAAATTTTTACAAAAATAATTTTAATCGGAATTATAATACAAATAGAAATTCTTATCAAAGAAATTATATGTCAAATCGAGGTAGGCAAAATTCAATGTCAATTAATCAGCGCTTTTATAGGAATAGGAGAGGACAACAAACGCGTGCGAGCACAAGGTCAAATAATATTAACTTTGCTGAATCAAGCGTTAGGTTAGGTCAGGAACAAAACAATTCCCGTCGTGAAAATTCAGATACAAATGAATTAAACTATTTTTTTCGAGAGAATGGTAACTAATCAAATGTACATGTGTCAAAATGGTTGTATGAGTTGGGTTAAATTTGGTGTGAATGGTAAAAATTTAAATTTCCTTGTAGATACAGGAGCTACTTTATGTGCAATTAAGTCCGAATGTTTAAGTTGGGATACCCCAATACAAAACGATAGATTAGAAATAAAAGGAATTGGTGGATGTATATAGTGTCAGAAGGATATACTTATTTAAAATTAAACGTAGGTAATATAATATTTGAACAAAAATTTTATGTATTTGAATTTCTATCCTGTACAAGTGATGGAATTATTGGCGAAAATTTTCTCAGAAAGTACAACGGAATAATTAATTTTGAGCAAAATAAATTGCGTTTGATTAATGACGATAAACAAATAAAATTAAACTTAAATTCCAACACTGAAAATTTTCTGTCAATACCACCGAGATGTGAAATTATTCAGTATTTACCTTCAAGTATGACAGAGGAATGTGTGGTTCTTCCAAGAGAACTGTGTGAGGGTGTGTTTATGGCTGGAAGTGTGGTACGGCCGAAAAATGGTAAAATCCCTGTTAAAATTCTCAACACCCGAGAAAACGAAGTGTGTTTAAAGAATTGTATTCCAAAAACAGAGAAGCTCAGCGAGTATGAATCTTGTAAGTTTGTTGGTGAGGATATATCAGCGGAGCGTGTGAAGAAATTATTTAGTCTATTAAATTTGACACGATTGAATAAAGAAGAGCAAATCTCAATAGAAAATATTTGTGCGAAATATGCAGATATTTTTCATTTACCAGGTGACAAGTTGTCAGTTACTAATTTATACAAACAATCTATTCGGTTGAAGGACAATACCACGTCCGTCTATGTAAAACCATATCGACTTCCACATTCACAAAAAGATGAAATTAATAAGCAAATTTCTAAAATGTGCGAAGAGGGTATAATTGAGGAAGTGCAGAGTGAATGGTCATCCCCATTACTCCTTGTTCCAAAGAAAATGGACAATAGTGGTGAGAAAAAATGGAGAGTAGTGATAGATTATAGGTTACTCAATCAAAAAATTTACGATGATAAATTTCCTTTACCTAATATAACAGAAATTCTTGATTCTTTGTCAGGTGCGATATATTTTTCACATTTAGATCTTAGTCAAGGGTATTATCAGGTAGAATTAGATAAGGAGAGTAGGAAATATACAGCTTTCACAACAAATCGCGGGCAGTGGCAAATGACTCGCTTACCAATGGGATTAAAAACAAGTCCTAATGCTTTTTCACGAATAATGACAGTTGCTGTCAGGTTTGAATTATGAAAAATGTTTTGTATACTTAGATGATTTGATAGTGTTTGGTAGAAATTTACAAGAACATAGTAAAAACTTAATTAGTGTTTGTAATAGACTTAGAAAAATTAATCTAAAACTGAATCCTACAAAATGCGAATTTTTGAAAAAAGAAATACTATACCTAGGTCATGTAATTACTGCGGAAGGTATTCAGCCAGACCCTGAAAAAACTAGAGTACTAAAAGAATATCCAGTTCCACAAAATGCCGATGACGTGAAAAGATTCGTAGCTTTCGCAAACTACTATAGAAAATTTATTCCAAATTTTGCTACAAAAGCTGCATGTTTAAATAAATTATGTAGGAAAAATATTAAATTCGAGTGGACAGGCGAATGCCAAAATGCTTTTAATAATTTAAAAAATGCTCTTACTGAACCGCCAGTACTAGAATACCCAGATTTTTCAAATGATAATGAATTTATAGTGCAAACAGATGCTTCAAAATAGGCAATTGGAGCAACATTGCTAAATAAAAATAAAAAATCTATTGCATATGCAAGTCGAAGTTTAAATAAAGCTGAAGTAAACTACCCTATTATACAAAAAGAATTATTAGCCATTTACTGGGCAGTTGTTAAACAATTTAGACCATTTTTGTATGGAAAACATTTTAAAATTTTAACAGACCACAGGCCTTTAGTATATTTATTTAATCTCACTGATCCATCAAGTCGCTTAACAAAATTCCGTCTAGGATTAGAGGAATATGATTTTCATGTAGAATATGTAAGGGGGAGTGAAAATGTGGTAGCAGATGCCTTATCTAGAGTGATTGTGACATCTAAAGAATTAAAAAGTATGAATGAAAATTTTATAGCAGTCATGACGCGAGCACAAACAAAAGAAGTAGGAAATAAAAGTAACATACAAGAAAACAACTCACAAATTGAGAATTCTGCAAGTGTTTGGCCTGATCAACCAAATTTTGTGGAAATTCTTAAACAACCAAAAGATAGCATCGAATTGGTAATAATGTCAAAACAAGACATGAAAGAAGTGAATAAATTGGACCACGTTTCCACTAAAACAGGAAGTTTTTATTTTATACCATCTCGTTCAACGCTTTTTCTAAATCCAAATACTCGATCAGCATTGACGCCAGACGCATTGTTGAGAGATTTGGCTTTGATAAGTAATGAAATGAATATTGATGAACTAATTTTCTTAAAAAATGAAAATAATGCGCAATTTATAAAAAGGTTAGCTAATCAAATAGGAAAAAGCTCCAATTGGACTGGGCCCCGTATATGTATTGTAAAAGGAGCTAAACGAATAACGAACGAACAAACGAAAAAATTAATTTCAAATGATTTTCATTTACTGCCTACTAGTGGACACGCAGGTATTAATCGAATGGCAAATAATATCAAAAAATACTATTTTTGGCCAGGTATTGTTAAAGATGTTACGAACTTTGTTAGGAAATGTGATAGTTGTCAAAAACAAAAACATTGCAAATATGTGAAAGAACCAATGGTCATAACGACCACAGCAACTTCTTCTTTTCAAAAAGTATATTTAGATATAGTAGGTCCCTTAGAAAAAGATGCACTAGATTTTTGCTTCGTATTAACACCAATGCGAACTTACAAAATTTGTAGAAGCATATCCTCTTAAATCAAAAGACGCAGTTTCGGTTGCAAAAAATTTTGTTGATAATTTCATATTAAGGTACGGAATTCCGAAGGAAATTGCTACTGATCGAGGTTCAGAATTCATATCATCGACAATGAACGAAGTGTGTAAATTATTACAAATCAAACACACACAGGCGACTGCTTATCATCACGAAAGTATTGGATCATTAGAAAATTCACATAAAACTTTAGGTGCTTATTTAAGAACGCAAACAAAAAATCAGAGTTTTTCATGGAGTACATGTACCCCAGTACCCCAGTACATATTGGGGTTTTACATACAATACAACTGTACATACAGAAACTAAATATAGTCCTTTTGAGTTAGTATTTGGAAAAGTATGTAATATCCCAAGTAATTTAGAAAACGGAATTGAACCGCTGTACAATTTCGATAACTACCCGTTAGAGTTAAAATTTAGATTACAAAAATATGAAATATGAAATAGGAAATATGAAATATGAAATATGAAATATGAAATTTGAAATATGAAATATGAAATATGAAATATGAAATATGAAATATGAAATATGAAATATGAAATTTGAAATATGAAATATGAAATATGAAATATGAAATTTGAAATATGAAATATGAAATATGAAATTTGAAATATAAAGTATAAAGTGTAAAGTGTAAAGTGTAGT
Organism: Leptura quadrifasciata; assembly: GCA_963675555.1. Classification (NCBI taxonomy): domain Eukaryota; kingdom Metazoa; phylum Arthropoda; class Insecta; order Coleoptera; family Cerambycidae; genus Leptura; species Leptura quadrifasciata. The sequence continues at coordinate 88,959,045 of OY776674.1, forward strand.
GTCAAGTGTCAAGTGTAAAGTGTAAAGTGTAAAGTGTAAAGTGTCAAGTGTCAAGTGTCAAGTGTCAAGTGTCAAGTGTAAAGTGTAAAGTGTCAAGTGTCAAGTGTCAAGTGTCAAGTGTCAAGCGTGAGGCGTGAGGCGTGAGGCGTGAAGCGTGAAAAGTGAAGCGTGAAAAGTGAAAAGTGAAACGTGAAAAGTGAAAAGTGAAACGTGAAACGTGAAAAGTGAAACGTGAAAAGTGAAACGTGAAAAGTGAAACGTGAAAAGTGAAACGTGAAAAGTGAAACGTGAAACGTGAAAAGTGAAACGTGAAAAGTGAAACGTGAAATATAAAATGTGAAATACAAAATACAAAATACAAAATACAAAATACAAAATACAAAATACAAAATACAAAATACAAAATACAAAATACAAAATACAAAATACAAAATACAAAATACAAAATACAAAATACAAAATACAAAATACAAAATACAAAATACAAAATACAAAATACAAAATACAAAATACAAAATACAAAATACAAAATACAAAATACAAAATACAAAATACAAAATACAAAATACAAAATACAAAATACAAAATACAAATTACAAAATGTAAAATGTAAAATGTAAAATGTAAAATGTAAAATGTAAAATGTAAAATGTAAAATGTAAAATGTAAAATGTAAAATGTAAAATGTAAAATGTAAAATGTAAAATGTAAAATGTAAAATGTAAAATGTAAAATGTAAAATGTAAAATGTAAAATGTAAAATGTAAAATGTAAAATGTAAAATGTAAAATGTAAAATGTAAAATGTAAAATGTAAAATGTAAAATGTAAAATGTAAAATGTAAAATGTAAAATGTAAAATGTAAAATGTAAAATGTAAAATGTAAAATGTAAAATGTAAAATGTAAAATGTAAAATGTAAAATGTAAAATGTAAAATGTAAAATGTAAAATGTAAAATGTAAAATGTAAAATGTAAAATGTAAAATGTAAAATGTAAAATGTAAAATACAAAATACAAAATACAAAATACAAAATACAAAATACAAAATACAAAATACAAAATACAAAATACAAAATACAAAATACAAAATACAAAATACAAAATACAAAATACAAAATACAAAATACAAAATACAAAATACAAAATACAAAATACAAAATACAAAATACAAAATACAAAATACAAAATACAAAAATACAAAATACAAAATACAAAATACAAAATACAAAATACAAAATACAAAATACAAAATACAAAATACAAAATACAAAATACAAAATACAAAATACAAAATACAAAATACAAAATACAAAATACAAAATACAAAATACAAAATACAAAATACAAAATACAAAATACAAAATACAAAATACAAAATACAAAATACAAAATACAAAATACAAAATACAAAATACAAAATACAAAATACAAAATACAAAATACAAAATACAAAATACAAAATACAAAATACAAAATACAAAATACAAAATACAAAATACAAAATACAAAATACAAAATACAAAATACAAAATACAAAATACAAAATACAAAATACAAAATACAAAATACAAAATACAAAATACAAAATACAAAATACAAAATAAAAAATATAAAATATAAAATATAAAATATAATATAAAATATAAAATATAAAATATAAAATATAAAATATAAAGTATAAAATATAAAGTATAAAATATAAAGTATAAAATATAAAGTATAAAGTATAAAGTATAAAGTATAAAGTATAAAGTATAAAGTATAAAGTATAAAATATAAAGTATAAAATATAAAGTATAAAATATAAAGTATAAAATATAAAGTATAAAATATAAAGTATAAAATATAAAATATAAAATATAAAATATAAAATATAAAATATAAAATATAAAATATAAAATATAAAATATAAAATATAAAATATAAAATATAAAATATAAAATATAAAATATAAAATATAAAATATAAAATATAAAGTATAAAATATAAAGTATAAAATATAAAGTATAAAATATAAAATATAAAATATAAAGTATAAAATATAAAATATAAAATATAAAGTATAAAGTATAAAATATAAAATATAAAATATAAAATATAAAATATAAAATATAAAATATAAAATATAAAATATAAAATATAAAATATAAAATATAAAATATAAAATATAAAATATAAAATATAAAATATAAAATATAAAATATAAAATATAAAATATAAAATATAAAATATAAAATATAAAATATAAAATAACATAAATATTATTATTATTATTATTATTATTATTATTATTAGCCGTTACTCGAGTCCGAGTATAAAAATGTTACAGTCGATAAATTGTGTACAATAAAAACAAGTAAAAGGTGTAGTTTATTGTAATTCCCATTCATCTACGGTGCACACGACTATGGCTATAGAGGCCAATTCGGGAGAGCACATGTCGACCGCAGTCAGGACAAACATAGACCTGGTTAGGTCTTGGATTCGGCCTTCTTGCAGCAACATTTCCTTGATAGCTGGCCACAACCCCTCGCCATTCGGTTCTGTCCGCTGCAAGTTGTTCCCATTGCTCGTCTGCAATACCGCAGGATTTTAGATTTTCATGGAGACCGTCTTTGAACCTCTTTCGTTGACCGCCACGCCTTCTTCTACCGCTTAGCAATTCACCATAAAGTGTGCATTTAGGAAGGCGGTTATCATGCATACGATGAACGTGACCTGCCCATCTTAGGCGTGCTCTTGAAATAAGCACCTCAATTGGAAGGCTGCCCGCTCTCCTGAGCACTTCCACGTTTGATATGTGATGGAACCAACGGATTTTCATCATACTTCTGAGGTGTCTTTGCTGAAAACGTTCTAATTCTTTCACATGACGACGGTAAGTGACCCAGCTTTCACATCCATATAGCAGTGTTGGAATGACAACTGCTCTGTAGACAGCCATTTTCGTTGACAAAGCAAGGTCGTGGTTGTCAAATACTCTCTCTCTAAGTCCCCAGATTGCTCTAGATGCAGCATTAATTCTATTGCGAATCTCGCTGTCCATGTTTGCTTTGTCATTAACAACGTTGCCTAAGTAATTGAACTGATCCACCACTTCAAGAGAATTTCCGTTAAGTGTAATGTCTATTTGGTTCACTTGATGAGGAGTTGACATAATCTTAGTCTTTCCAATGTTGATTTTAAGTCCCAAGGAATCATAGCTCTGGGCATACACATCTAAAAGTTCTTGAAGCTCTTCCGGCGTAGAGGCTAAAAGTGCACAGTCATCCGCATACTGGAGATCACAAATGAATCGTGTGCGTGTCTTCGTGAAAGCTCTAAAGCGCCCTATGTTAAAGAGGCCGCCATCAAAACGGTATCTGAGACCTATTCCTCTGACTGTCAGTTTGTTGTCAACAATAATTGTTAGAGCAGTGGTAAACAAATTAAAGAGTAGGGGTGCCAGGACACATCCCTGCCTAACTCCAGTGAGGGTTTGGAAAGGTTCGGTTGCCTCATTATTATACATAACCTGGGCGTTGTTGTTTGTATGTAGACTGCGACATACTTCCACAAATTTTCTAGGGATACCTAAGCGGAACATAATTTTCCAGAGCACTTCCCTGTCCACCGAGTCAAACGCCTTGGTTAAATCAATGAAGGCCATGTGAATTTCTCCTTGATGTTCGAGTGCTTTTTCTTGAAGCTGTTTAAGTGTGAAGATTAAATCCGATGTGCCTCGGTTTGGTCTAAAGCCACTCTGTGTTTCAGGAAGTAACTTTTCCATAACAGGTGTTAGCCTATTTGCCATCGCTTTAGTGAGTATCTTCCCTCCAACAGCCAGGAGAGCTATACCCCTGTAATTTCCACAGTCCGCAGCGCTCCCTTTGTTTTTGAAGAGGTTGATTAAAAGTGTATCACGAAACTCCTGAGGAGCTTGACCACTTTCCCACACGACATCAAACAGTTTTTTGAGGTAGGGTATGAGCTCTGACGACACAGCTTTAAAGATCTCAGCTGGGAGTGAGTCGGCGCCGGGAGATTTGTTATTTTTTAGCTGCCCAATGGCGGTTAAGATCTCTTCCGTTGTTAGTGGTTTATCTAAGTCTTCGAAGGTGTCATATTGAGGGATAAGATTTATAATATCGTGATCGGCTTGACTTTGCTGGTTAAGAATGTTAGAGTAGTGTTCTTTCCATCGGGCTCTTATTTCCTGGTCTTCTTTGAGGAGATTTCCATTTAAATCTTTAATAGGGCACATATTTTTCCGACTGGGGCCGTACACTGCTTTTACTCCTTGAAAGAAATTCCTGTAGTCGTGTGAATCGGCGTACCTTTGAATTTCTCTGGCCTTGCTTGCCCACCACTCGTTCTTTATTCTTCTGATTTCGCGTTGCGTTTCATACTTAGATTGGGTAAAAGCTTCTGCTTTTGATGGGTCATTGGGGTGGTTGATAGCGTTTTGGAAGGCAGTATGTTTGCGGTCAAGAAGTTCTTGTATAAGAGCTTCATTATCATTGAACCAGTCCTCCTGTTTTTTACTTGCTGCAGTGCCAAGAATTTCCTCACTCGCACTTTTTAAACTGTCTTTAATTTGTGTCCAGGTAGCAGCGACATCTACAGAATTGGTTTCTTCTAGTGCACTCAAATTCTCTTGAACTTTTTGCTTTAGCTGTTCGACGGTTTGTTGGTCACGCAATTTACTAATACAGAGACGGAGTCTACGTTTTACTTGAGTTCTTCGGTGTTTGGGTCTCATAACAATTTTCATTTTAGAGACAACAGGACGATGATCGGTCCAACATTCGCTATCAATGCGCGCCTTTGTAATTTGGACGTCCTTGAGATGCTTCCTACGTACGATAACATAGTCTAGTAGATGCCAGTGACCTGATCTGGGGTGACGCCAGGTGCCTTTAAATTTATCCTTTTGTCGGAAAATGGTGTTTGTTATAACTAGATCATGTTCAGCACATTTAGTTAGGAGTAGTTGACCGTTAGCGTTCATGTTGCCCAAACCGTTCTTGCCTATGATGCCTGGCCAGGTGTCTGCATCTCTCCCTACTCTAGCGTTAAAATCGCCAAGAATAACTTTAGGTATTCTACAGAGGGTTTCTTCCAGCTGTTGATAGAAGCTTTCCTTGGTTTCGTGACTTGCATCCAGAGTGGGAGCGTAGGCGCTTATTAGATTTACCGCGTTGCCATCTGATAGCTCATAGCGTAGCAGCATTAGACGCTCGGATAGGCCTTGTGGTACTTGTGTTAAGTTGGATACAAGTTGATTCCGAACGGCAAATCCTACTCCATGTTGTCTTCTTGAATTGGTGGGAAGACCTTTCCAATAGAAGGTGTAGTACTTTTCTGTGAGAGAGCCTTCCTCCAAAAATCGAGTTTCGCTGAGAGCTGCAACGTCAACATTGAGTCGGTGAAGTTCTCTATCTATTAGAGCAGTTCTTCTTTCAGGCCGATCGGTGCGAGTGCTGTCGTTCAAAGTACGAACATTCCAAGCGCCGTAGATGAAAGAATTAGCTTTCTTGGATTTAACTTGTCGGTGTTTTTTCAACATTCGATGAGGTGTCCCTGTGGGCACCCTCCCCCGGAGATCCGATCGGGAGGGTATTTTACCTCCGGATGATTTTGTCCCACTTGAACGCTCCATCATTTTTTTAAAGCCTTAATCGACTGAAAACGAAGCTGCATTTGAAGTTTTAGCTGGAGCAGGTATGCAACTGACCAGCTCGGTTGCGGAAGGCGAGTGGTGTGGTCCCATGGCACAGAAGGAGACTGCGACGATGGGGTGGTGTGGTCCCATGGCACAGAAGGAGACTGCGACGATGGGGTAACCAAACGATTCCAAAAGCAACCTTTGTGCACGGTGGGTTATTTTTACCGCACTCTTCGTGAGAAGGTGGATGTGCTCACGGCAAAAGGTAAGGGTTATTCCGCCCTTACTCGGTCGTTAGAGCCTCGTTAGTGAAAACAGGGTGCACCAAGTTCAAATTGAGCTCATCGCGAAGGTGAGGTTAACAATTGAGTAGGAGAGATAGCCTCTCCTTGCGCTTCACTACCCCATTACATATAACAAATAAAATAAAATATATAAAATAACATATAACATATAACATATAACATATAACATATAACATATAACATATAACATATAACATATAACATATAACATATAACATATAACATATAACATATAACATATAACATATAACATATAACATATAACATATAACATATAACATATAACATATAACATATAACATATAACATATAACATATAACATATAACATATAACATATAACATATAACATATAACATATAACATATAACATATAACATATAACATATAACATATAACATATAACATATAACATATAACATATAACATATAACATATAACATATAACATATAACATATAACATATAACATATAACATATAACATATAACATATAACATATAACATATAACATATAACATATAACATATAACATATAACATATAACATATAACATATAACATATAACATATAACATATAACATATAACATATAACATATAACATATAACATATAACATATAACATATAACATATAACATATAACATATAACATATAACATATAACATATAACATATAAACATATAAAATAACATATAACATATAACATATAACATATAACATATAACATATAACATATAACATGTAACATATAACATATAACAACACATAACATATAACAACATATAACATATAACAACATATAACATATAACATGTAACATGTAATATTCTTTCCTATTATTTGGGTTTTCTACCACATGTACTATTATCCTCTTCAAAACAAATCACCGAATCTACAAAATAATAGAATTATTGGATGATGATCGGTCCAACATTCGCTATCAATGCGCGCCTTTGTAATTTGGACGTCCTTGAGATGCTTCCTACGTACGATAACATAGTCTAGTAGATGCCAGTGACCTGATCTGGGGTGACGCCAGGTGCCTTTAAAGGTGTTAGCCTCTTTACCAATGTTCCGGTAGATGAAACATTAAAAATAGTTAAAGACAGGTTGCTAAATGATAATAATTTGGAAACTAGAACTAAATTAAGTGTAAATAGCATAATGGAACTCTTAACACTGTGTATAAAAACAACCTATTTTCAATTGGACAATGAGTTCTATCAGCAAGATTTTGGTATGGCTATGGGGTCTGCATTATCACCAATTTTAAGCAACATATTTATGGAGAACTTTGAGAACACACATGTTCAAAATTGTATAAACAAACCGGTTGTCTGGTGGAGATATGTTGACGACATCTTTGCAATTTGGCCTCATGGTGTTGATTTACTAGATAGTTTTTTAGAAAATATAAATAGTAAGGAAGCGTCTATTAAATTCACATTAGAAGTAGAAAGTAGGAATGAACTACCGTTTTTAGATGTTTTAATTAGAAGGATAAATAATACAATTGAAACAAGCGTTTATAGAAAACCAACACATACTAATAGATATCTAAATTTTAACTCAAATCAGTCAATAAATGTTAAAAGGGGTGTTGTAAAATGTTTATACGATAGGGCCAAAATAATTTCATCTAATGATGAAATATTAAATAACGAGAAAAATTTTATCAAAGAGGTTCTAGTACAAAATCAATATCCTGAAGCCTTTGTTGATAGAGTTTTCATAAATGTTGAAAATAGGGACAATCAGGTACGACAAAAACCTGAACGTCATTATACAGCAATAATTCCTTATGTATACGGACTATCGGAAAAGCTACGCCGTATAGGTGACAAATTTGATGTTAGGACGATATTTCAAACGGGGAACACTTTAAGATCTATTTTAACAAAAACAAAACCGATAAACAGGGAGCAGAATTCAAAAAACTGTATTTACAATATCCCGTGCGAATGTGATAAATGTTATGTGGGTGAGTCATCCAGACCTTTCAGTGTGAGGTTGGATGAGCACAAGAATTACATTAGAAAGAATGAAATTCAGAAATCAAAGATTTGTGAACATGCTTGGGAAAACGGACATAGAATAAACTGGGACTCGGCAAAAATTTTAACAAAAGAAACAGATACCAAAAAAAGAAAAATTAAAGAATCAGCAATAATCTTATTAAATGAAGATAAGTGCGTATCGAATTGTTCTGTAGATATTTGTACAACCTGGCTACCAATGTTAAAAGAAGAACTTAACAAACTCAACATTATCTAAAAAAAATATCATCAGTTCTATGTTCTGTGTAAGTAGTAAGTATCTATGGAAATAACATAAACAGAATCTTAAAGCTGTGTATTTGACATACACAGCAAAATAAGAGTTCTTCAAAAAATAGCTTTGAAAACGGAAAGAGATTACTTTCCGAAACGTCAGCAAAATATATTATTTTTGTGTTTATTCCGATTTATATTATTTGCAAAACATAACCTCTGACTTTTCCTTTGGCGTAAACGTCACGGGCGCAGAGGCCTTTTTTCCAATAATTCTATTATTTTGTAGATTCGGTGATTTGTTTTGAAGAGGATAATAGTACATGTGGTAGAAAACCCAAATAATAGGAAAGAATATTCGTAGAATGCCACAAATAACTTTCAGACAATATGTAACATGTAATATGTAATCTGTATGTACATAATACATAATACATAATACATAATACACAATACATAATACATAATACATAATACATAATACATAACACATAACACATAACACATAACACATAACACATAACACATGACACAACACATAACAACACAACACATAACACATGACATATAACACATAATACATAATACATAATACATAATACATAATACATAATACATAATACATAATACATAATACATAATACATAATACATAATACATAATACATAATACATAATACATAATACATAATTCATAATACATAATACATAATACATAATACATAATACATAATACATAATACATAATACATAATACATAATACATAATACATAATACATAATACATAATACATAATACATAATACATAATACATAATACATAATACATAATACATAATACATAATACATAATACATAATACATAATACATAATACATAATACATAATACATAATACATAACACATAATACTTAATAAGTAATATATTATATATTATATATTATATATTATATATTATATATTATATATTATATATTATATATTATATATTATATATTATATATTATATATTATATATTATATATTATATATTATATATTATATATTATATATTATATATCATATATTATATATTATATATTATATATTATATATTATATATTATATATTATATATTATATATTATATATTATATATTATATATTATATATTATATATTATATATTATATATTATATATTATATATTATATATTATATATTATATATTATATATTATATATTATATATTATATATTATATATTATATATTATATATTATATATTATATATTATATATTATATATTATATATTATATATTATATATTATATATTATATATTATATATTATATATTATATATTATATATTATATATTATATATTATATATTATATATTACATCGTGCCCTGATGTTTAAATTATGAAAGACGTCAACCTCTGCACGTCCTAAAGACTTTGTTACGAATGGTCGACATTTAGAGTTGCTTGCATAAGTCGTGTCGCAGCTAATTTTATCAGATCAACTAGAAAAAGTGAGATGCGAGATAGTGTATTCGCAATGATGCTTAATTTACCACTAGTGTGATGTTATCGTTGATGAATTTGGTGATGTAACCCTAAATGACGAGCTCGACGTTGAGTCTTTTAAGCATGTTTGAAAAGAGCCCTAGTCAATGGTTAGTGATCAGTAAAACTGGCAAAAATTCTAACAAACGCCTTAAACTGTTGATTGAAGTGTAAAATAAAATCACTTCTCTGTAAAAAGTGGAATAACTCCTTTAAGTATCGTTTAATTAGCTGGACAACATAGCTGAAGGAGTAGTTAAATTAACAGATTTCTGTTACAGGTTTGCGCCCATGGACCCATTTGAGCACTCTACAGATAAAGTAAGTGCGTCGTTGTCATTGTAGATTGGATGAGACAACACTCGCGTTCACTATAGCTTCTAACTAAGCAGTAGTGTTTCAACGTCCAGGATTATGCAGACGCCGCCTTGGTCGTGACTGTGAGAGGCAGATATGAGATTATGATTTCAAACTTCATGCAAATCGCCTTAAACATACACTATTTGGTGCCCGTCAGAGGGGCTCAATGTCAACCCGAGTAATACATTTATTATTTATTCATGTACATCAAAACGAGAAAACTTAATCTTAGAACTCCTATGCTGGAACGATTCTAGAGTTTTTCAGTGAAGTCAACTACCTAGGAGTAGAATACCGTGTGACCTTGACCTTGGCTGCCCAAGGGAAAGGCATGCCTTTGTTGAGCATACAACTCTGTGACCTTGAAATTCGGCTTCAAGGTGAGAGCGGTGTTCTTGCCCGCAGCGGCATTGACATTAACCTTTGCCGTGAGAATGGAATTTCATGGACGGTGCTTCCGTCTTGCCGTGCAACTTGACCTTTGAAATTACATCTCTTCAATATGTACACAGTAGTTAAGCTAACATATTTCTGTTACAGGTTTACGCCCGTTTGAGCACTCTACCGATAAATTAAGTGTGTCGTTGGCATTATAGTTTGGATGAGACGACACTCTCGTTCACTATAGCTTCTAACTAAACAGTCGTGCTTCAGCGTCCAGGTTTATGCAGATGACCTGGTCGTGACTGTGAGAGGCAGATGTGAATTTATGATTTCAAACCTCATGCAGATCGCCTTAAGCATACTATTTGGTGCAGTCAGAGGAGCTTAATGTCAAACAGAGTAAGAGATTTATTATTTACGTACATCAAGAGGAGATAACTTTATCTTAGGACTCCTATGCTGGAACGATTCTAGATTTTTTCACTGAAGCGTTGAGTGATAAATCCTATAAGAGGCGCAAGTACTATGTGGAAACGCGTAGCGAGCGCCAGATTCCACATATAGGGTGGCGCTGCCTGCGTCTTGGTCCGAGATATTTCAGTTAGCTGATGGTATTTGACGAGTGCACATCTCACGTCATTGCGCGTACGGTTTGATGTATACTCTTTTCAGCTACGCTGACTCTATCCTTGCATGAATCGATGATCGCTTTTGATAAAGCTGTTTTGTGTTGTTTTTAATTGTGCTATAAAATTTAATTATAAATATGAGTACTACAGCGAATCATATTTGTGTTTATAACAATTGTTTTAAAAGACAAGACCTTAACAAAGACATCAGTTTCTTTAAATTTCCTGTGAAAAACTGTAATCGCTGTGAAGAATGGAAAAAAAATTGTGGCAATTCTAAAATTGCATTTATGGAAGTGGCAGATTTAAAAAATAAATTAATTTGTGAAAAGCACTTTTTACCAAAAGACATTCTTATAGGAAATAAACGAAAGTTGCTAACTAAAAATGCAATTCCTATAAAATGTATCCAAAAAGATAAGATACCGGGTGACAATGAATTCGTTTTACAAGACGCCATTTAATTGTCTTTTAAGGTAGAAGCTTGAAATTTTCTGCCTGTCGGTCTGTAACTTTTTTTTGTGCGCACGTTTACTTTGGAACCGTTTACGACATTTAATTGAAATTTGGTACACTTATGTATTGTAACGACATCTGGAACTAGATTATATTTTGATCTAATTTCGTTGAAGGGTTCGGGGGTAAATGGGGTAAATAAGGGCAAATAGGCAAAGCAAGCAGGTAAGAGTCCATATAATTGCAATTTAGGGCATGTACGAAAAGTCAAGGTCTCAAATTTTTTTTTTTTGCATCAGCCACCCCCCACTATCACCCCCAATACCACCCCCACACTATTGCGAAAGGGAGTAAAAAAGCTAAAATGTGATTTAGTGTGTATACAAGAACGAGACGTCTCAAAAAATTTTTTTGGCATTAGCCACCCCTTCTACCACCCCCATTGCCAGACCCTATTATTAAAGGGTGGTAAAAAATTAAATTGGGATTTAGTGTGTGTACGAGAACCAAGGGTTTCTAAAATATATTTGGACATTAGCCACCCCCTTTACCACCCCCACCTTATTATTAAAGGGAGTAAAATATTACAATGGAATTTAGTGTGTGTAAGACTTGGATACAAAATCTGGATGTGGAAGTAGTGATTCCTTGGGCAGCGGTTTTTCTGTAGGTAATAAGACACACTTTAATGCTAGTATTTAATAGGAGCCGTTCTCATTCAACATTTTCGAGAAAATTTATGAAAAATATTGACTTTTAAACAATATTTAAAATGTATCCCATTTTGTGACAAATTAAAAGTTGGGCAAATTTATTGAAAAACCAATAAGAAAGTATATTTTGCTTGTTATTTTAACAAGTTATTTGTCATCGGTTTCATTAATAACACCAGGCTGTCACCATATTACATTGAGAAAAATTGACAACGTGCTATTTCGTTAAAGAGGAAATTCTAATCTCTATCAAACTACACAAGGAAAAATACAGGCTTCCATTTAAAATTCTTGACTTGACCAACTTCCGGGAAAACCGGAAATGGTATTCAATTGATTTTTATGGAAGATATGAGCCTCAATGGGCAATATCTATAAACCAAATTTCAAGCTTCTACCTTAAGACAATTAAATGGCGCCTTGTAAAACACATCCGTTGTCACCTGGTATAATTCTACTTATGTTGTCGCAGTTTCAGGAGCAGTTACATAATATCAAAAATTTACAAGAGTGGAAAAAGATGGGCTTTACCCAGCTTTTTTTTTCTGTACATACAAGGTACGTAAAAAACGTGTCAAGAAATAACTAACAAAACATCTCAACATATACGAGGGTGTCCTCAAAAATTTCTTTGGTTAAACCGTTGTATGATACAACAGGACTTATCATTCAACGGTTAAACGGTTGCGGTTTTACGACATTTTATTTTGATGCCATATATTTTTGATGGGCTTACCAGACGTAATTTAAAAAAAAAAATGGATTAAACGTACAAATTGAAAATTTCATTCTAAATATAATAAAGGTTTTTAGGGGTAAAAACACAAAACAGAATAGGCAACCGAACACTATTGAAGTTTTATAAAGATTTTTTTTCTAAATTCTATCATTTTTGCGAGTTATCAGCAAACATTAAAAATGGCGATTTTTACGATATCTAATTCAGAAATTTTTTCAAATTTGAAAACGGCATCTTAACCGAGCTATTCAATGCACAGCTTTTCTCTAATTTTACAGACCTTTTGTCTCTTACGGCTTAGAAGTTTTACCAGTAAAATTCCATTGAAAATGTGGATGCCCTGTATGTCTGTTTTATACTAAACCAATGGTTGTAGAAGTGTTTCTAAAATTCTCCAGTGGTGTAGTACTAAAAACTTTGGGCGGGGAAAGTGGTGCATAATTGAAGAAATACCACCTTGTATGTTTTTGAAATTATTTAACCATCTGGAAAGACTCCAATTCATTTTAAATACTTTATAAATTTTAAAACCATATTTAATCTTACAGATAAGCAGCAAGTATCTTGTATCGCATCGAGTAATTCAGAACAAATCGCCAACCCTAAATCAATGAGCAATGAATCCTTTATTACATCATTAGATAATTCAAATGACATAAATATTAAAGCATCGACTAGTGGCAGTCATATACCCATTAAAACGTATGCAAGAAAGCGTTCTTCTTCTTCTTCTTCAGATGATGATTTAAAATCTCTACGTTTATTTAAATATCCACCAAGTATTTCGCGATTTACTAGTACGGACAGTTCAGGATCAAAATTAAGTTACCGAATTCTAGCAATGGAATCTCCTACTAAGGCTATTTTAAGAAAAAAATGCAAAATGTTTTCATGTAAAATCAAACACCTAAAAAATAAGTTGAAAAGTAGACGATCACAAACTTATAGGTTAAAGAAGAAGGCTTCCTTCAGTACACGTGCAGTGATTAATAATTTATTGTTAACTAAAAGTAAACAAGTGAATGTATTCGTAAATATGCAGTTATTTCATAGGAAGGGAACCAAGTGGACGAAAGCCGAAAAGCAATTAGCCCTTTCTTTACATTACAAGTCACCCTCAGCTTACAAATATATGTTGCACAATCTACAATTTACCTTACCTAGCATTAGAACAATTCAATCTTGGTTAAAAGTTGTAACATTAAGAACCGGATTTGATAATAGTTTAACTGAAAAGCTCTCATTGAAAGCAAAGACTATGACGGAAAGAGAGAAAATGTGTGTCGTACTTTTCGATGGGGTTACATTAAAGAAACAGCTGCAATATAACAAATCTGAAGATATCGTTGAAGGTTACCAAGATCTAGGTTTTCTGGGCAGAGACAACAAGTTAGCAAATAATGCTTTGGTATTCTATATTCGTGGATTGCTTCATAATTGGAAAATTCCCTTTTGTTACTTTGTTTCTGCTGATAAGGCGATTCATTGAAAGACATCATTAAACAGGTTGTTAAAGAATTTAAAAAAATGACCTTTAATCCAATGGTTTTAGTATGTGATCAAGGATCAAATCAACGCCGTGCCTATGAATTGTTAGGTGCCACTAAAGAAGAGCCCAAGATAGATATAGAAGGTCAAAAAATATTTACGTTATTTGATGCACCTCATTTGCTTAAAAGTTTGAGAAACAATTTTATGAACACGAAAATTCAATTTTTTGTTAGGAATACACCCATTGCTTGGGCTGATGTAACAAAAACTTATGATCTTGATCAAAAGAGCCCTACTACTAGGGCCATGTTGAAACTAACTTCAATTCATTGCGCCCACAAATTTTCAAAAGATGCGAGTGAAGTATGCTGCACAGATATTTTCACATACTGTTGCTGCAGCAATTAAAACAGCAACGGCAACAAAACAGCTCAACAGTTCCACATCGTTAGATACAGCAGATTTTATTGAAAATGTTAACAATATTTTCGACTCGTTAAACAGTAGAATTTTGCGGGATCCTAATCCATATAGGGATCCATTGTCCATTTATAATACCAAAACCCAAACTGTACTAGAAGAAGGATTAGAATACTTCAAAAACATAGAAGTTTTTGAGGGAATAAAAAAAAGGAACAATATTTACTGTTTGGATGGGTTCCAGTGGACAATAAAATCGATCCTTCTATTATGGGATCATCTGAAACAAAATGATGTGAAATATCTGTTAACCGGTTTTTTAAATCAAGACCCCTTAGAAAACTTCTTCTCAGTGGTTAGAAATAGAGCAGGGTATAACCCAACCCCCACAGTTCGTGAGTGTCGTATAGCAATACAACATAATATGAACATTAGACTTCAAATGGCTGTAGACACAGGAAATTGTGAGATTGATGAAGTAACTGAAATTTTGAATATGGATGATCCAGAAATTGAAAATATTGATCCAGCTGCACCAGTTACCGTTGTTGATGATAACGAAGAATTTGTACAAGATCCACTTCTTGGAAATGGAGGAAAAAAAGACGATGTAAAAGATGTTGCTGCATTAAACGAAAATACGGAAGAAAATACGTTAGAAAAATGTTCAAATATATACGTGGCTGGTTATTTGGCTCATTGCGTTGAAAAAAAATTTAACTGCGAATGTTGTGCTAACAAATTTAGCAAAGGTGATGAAGAAGTAATCAATAAAAATAAATTCTTTTTATTATGCAAAGATTATGCCAGTGGACACAACATACAATTTTTAAATAGACCTTCAGATGAATTTTCTAAAATCATATCACATCTTTTACAGACATTTCATACATCTTTTAATACACATAAATGTGGCACGAATGTTGGCAAAAATATAGAGATCGATTTAAAGAACACTTTAGAAAAGTGCTCTGATTGGTTCTCATCGGATACACCATGTACTTCTCACCAGCAGCACATTATTAATATATTTATTAAGATGAATTTGTTTAAACATTTAAAATGGGGAACTGAAAAGTGCATAAAAACATGTAAAAAATCAAGAAACATTGTTAAAACTTCTGTCAAACCACACCGAAAAGTCAGAATTCGTCTCGTCGATTTTCGATCAAAATTGACAGATACCATACAGTTTTTTAAGCACTTACGTATTTTGGATATATTTTGATAGTGGAGTCGAATTAAGATTTGAATGCGAATTGTCTGGTTAGGACATTGTTTTGGCTTCAACGTGTTTGTTAAAGAACACGCTAAAACCCCGATGTACTTTTCGACGTTGTAACAAAATCCGACTTAGGAAATACTTCGTATGAAAAGCGTGCTTCACGTAAAAATATCGTGGAAGAGGTTTTTAATATTTGTAATAATATTTTCGCTCTACTCGCTCATAACTCCTCAAGGAGCGTCATTTTAGAAAGTGTAGCAAATGTCGCTGCACAGGGACGTAATGTCGCCCCGACCACCTAAATTTAGAAAGTATAACAAAATCTAACTTCTGAATTTTCAAAATTAAAAACTCTTTTACGAATCCATGTTGTCAAGCACTGCAACTCATACGAGGTCTTGAATATGAGGACAAGTTAATCCAGCGACTATCCAAAGTATATCGTGAGTTCTAGCGAAAATAGCCCTTAGCGACATGGGACCCCATCATTTCCTAGCAGTCGATTTTGACGGGGAAATGATGAGTTTTAACGGGGTTTGCCCTAAACCGGTTCCTCAATGATTCGGTGTCAGAAAAGTATATTTACCATGTACTCATATGTGCATGGGAACCGCCTTGCCTGAACGTAAAAATTGTAATTGCAGAATACAATTCGAAGTAGTAGCGCTTCAAGCATTTTTAAGCTCTGAGGAGCGACCAAGATTGGTATTGAAATTATAAATCGTTCCGTTCCTCACCATGTGTACACGGGCCAGACTATTGTTTGTTAAACATTTTCTTGAAAGTTGTTGTAAAAACATAAATTTTTGAAGATTTAATATATATTTTTTGAACTTTATATTGTCTTTTAATTGTGTTTTCTAACTAACAAAATTCCCTTTCAGGTATAATTTAAAAAAAGTATTATATACTTCCAGCGTTAGGTTTATAGTGTTGCGGCGTCCAATAGATACCATCAGAGCAGCAGTTAAGCATAAACGAACAGTAAGTATAGATTTTATATATTATTCTCCATCTGAAACAGTCGTGTTGAACCCTAAATTTTGTGAACGTAAATATTCATTTTGAAATAGAAATAGAGTAAGAAAAAAGAAAAAAAATTTTTGTTTTAAATCTTTTTTCTAAGATAGAAATATAAGTCCTTGGATGGATCGTTCACATGTTCAGGGGGTCAAGTTAGGTTCAAAGTTCAGTTTTGCAGTTTCAGCGAAGTCGGCGTATTGTTTATTTAAACAATTGAATTTTAGAGCGTAGTTTTCTTTAAATATCTGGAGATTCGTAAGTCCTATGGGAACCAACAAAAATGGAAAATGCTCGTTATGAGTTGCACAATAAAGTGTATAAAGTAGAATTCATTTCAATTATCATTAAAAAAAATATATTGCCAAATTGACATTCTTAAACAGAATATTGTTCTTTCGGAAATTTCAATGAAACTAAGGGAAAATGTAGCTGTTATGGAGTACAATCACCACTTTATATTTTGTATCAAAATGTATATTAAAATGGTTAAAACTTGCAATTGTTTCTAAAACTTCGCACCTTTGTGAAATCCTGCCGTCAGAACCGCGGAATATGTACGAAGGCTCAAATTGTAGCTTCTTAAAGGTATTTTATGATGACAGAGAAATATATTTTTTTCAATTTTTGATATTTTTTATTCATTTGAAAAGTTGATTTTAAATAGATTCAAGTTTTTAAGGCACAAAAATGTAACTATCTCGGCAAATATACATCGCAGAAAAAACATTTTGTTATATATTGTTGGTACATTCGTAAACTTTTACATGTATAAAGAAATTTTATATCTGAAATTTTTTTATTACCTAAAATTGAATTTGTTTTTCGCTAATTTTTATTAATGTAAAATAATATAAAAAATTGAAAGAAAAAATTGTTTCTCTGCCATGTTAAAGTATCCTTAAAAAGTTCCAATTTGAACACTAGCGCCTTCGTACACATTTCTTAGTTTTGATGGCAAAAATTCACAAGGGTGCAAAGTTCTCGAAACAAGCTGTTTTAATAAGCATTTTGACATAAAGTATTAACTATTCATTGTACACTATAAGAGCTACATTTTCCCTTAGTTTCGTTAAAATTCGTGCATTATTGCCGAAAGTACAATGTTTTGATTAAAAACGTGTGATTACACAATATTTATTTTTTTTTTATAATAATATTAATTAAGATGAATTTTTGTTTATACACATCTATTGTGCAACTCATAACGAGTATTTTCCATTTTTCTTAGTTCTCAGAGGACTTACGGATCCCGAGATGTTGAAAAAACGATGGAAAACACGTCCTCAAAAATTAAATTGTTTAAATAAATAATACGCCGATTTCGCCGAAACTACAAACTGAACTGTGACCTTAACTTGACCCACTAATTACATTAAAACAAAAAACTGCCCTGACCAGACAATTTCACATTTCCAATTTTTTAAGTCCTAATTTGACTCCACTATAAGGGCCCTTAAGGGTCATGATACTATTAATAATTTTTTTCCGAGATTCAGTTCTTTCCTTTCATTCTTCTGAACTATAATATCCAATTTCTGAAAAAAATCGATTTTTTTGTATTCCCTCTCACATGTACGCTACTGACTGATGTGTTAATTAAGATTAAAAAACAAGATTTTTGAGTTAAAAGAGTAAGAATTAGTAAATATAACAAAATTTATTATTTACACATCTGTGGATACAATACAGTGTTTGAAATTTTATAAATATTACGTTTCCGGGAACAGAGTTTTAAACTGCATCGAAAATTAGAACTTTGCATAAGCTTTGTAATCGCCGCGCCGTTTGCTCGAGGCAACGTTCGAGCTTCTGCTAAACGACAACGGTGACAGCACAAGTCTGTCAGCAATATGTGGATAGCGGCGTGCGGGGGATTATGTTGAGAGAGATAGCCATATGGAACGCAATTATACATATACTTGCGCCTCTTATTATCATTCAACGGTTAAAGGTAGTTTTTAATCCAGGATTATTTCACTCCTAGACACTTGACTTCACTGAAAATGTTTAGAATCGTTCCATTTAGCATATGAGTTCTAAGATTAAGTTTTCTCCTTTTGGTGTACGTAAATAATAACTGTTCTACTTGCATTACATCTCCAAGTTCGCCACTAAACATCAAATTAGTGGTAAATTAAGCAATAAGCATCATTGCGAATTCCCAGTTCTACTGATGAAATTTGCTGCGACACGACATATGTAACTCTAAATGTCGACCTTTCGCAACAAATTCTTTCCGACTTGCAGTATTTGATCTCTTTCATAATTTAACACATCAGGGCACGAATGCCTCGAATCACGTGCAACTTATAACTATTTCCGGCCCAAAATTAATTCAGACCATATAGAGCTTTACTCATGGAAATTGCCGTTAAGGATGCCACACGTTTAACTTTGTTCACTCCTTTATACACATTAGTAACAAATCCGACCACATTTTACTGTGTACTACGTATTGAAGAGATGTAATTTTAAAGGTCACGTTGCATGGCAATGCGGAAGCTCCCTCATTTAAATTGCACGCTCTTGGAGAAGTTCAAGGTCAAGTTAGCCGCAAGCTAGCGCGGCGGCCAAGGTAGCGGTCTGTGACCTTGAACGTAGCCTTTCAAGGTCACGACGTCGTGTGTCAGACGAAGAGGGCCTTTACCTTTGAGACAAAGGCCGCACGTTGGCAGCCGAGATCAAGGCCACGTGGTGACGACATTAATTCTAGGCATTGATGTGGTTCTAACGTTATATTTAGTTTGGATAGGAAGCTAAAGGTATCCACAAATCTTGATTTAATGAATTCGTTTATCTGTAAATTGGTGTCACGAATGCTCTAACCTTCCGAGCGCGGCGTCCATCCGAGATTCATTCAACTCCCGAATCCACGATCCCCACCGATTCCTATCCCACCAGCCCGCCAACCCCAGAGTTTCGCCGACAGTCCAGCCTCCAGCTCCAGCTCCAGCAAGTAGCAAAATTCGATTGATTACAACCAACTCGCCATACCATTGCTTCACCTAATATGTCAAATTTATTAGCTCAATTCAATTCTCTAACAATCAATGTCCAGATTAAGTTAAACCAAATGTCACAAAAACAACAATCACACAAATCTACAGCGTGAATTTCTGTCTGGAAAATGGCTGGGGCGTTCCCGACCGTGTAACCGGCTCCGGGTAGCCCATAACTAGGCTCTGCTACGCCCACTCCTAATTTTTCAGCCGAATATAAGTATATGTGCCCAATGAAATCGTAAGGCACTAACTAAGTGCAGGCTGGATGCAATAGGTCATGTCATGCACTCATTGCCTCCGTACTTGCTGTGGGATAGAAATACATTTGCTGATGTAGTATCTGCTTAGATTAGTGCCTAAACAGGCAAGACGTAGCCAATCTCTGCAGCTTTTCTTGAGCTATCTTTCTCCTGTTTTGGCCAACATATACTTATTATTATTATTATTTTTTATTAGCCGTTACTCGAGTCCGAGTACAACATATACATGATGCGTACGTCACCCATAGATGTGTAACAACGGAAATGGGCTTATCTTTATAAGACTAATGTGTCTTTTTCGGCTTCAGACACCGGGTCTTACCATACAGTCGCCTTAGTAAGTGTCCTCTTCAGATGTGAGTTAAAGGTAGTTTTTAATCCAGGATTATTTCACTCCTAGACACTTGACTTCACTGAAAATGTTTAGAATCGTTCCATTCAGTATATGAGTTCTAAGATTAAGTTTTCTCCTTTTGGTGTACGTAAATAATAACTTTTCTACTCGCATTACATCTCCAAATTCGCCACTAAACATCACATTAGTGGTAAATTAAGCATCATTGCGAATTCCCAGTTCTACTGATGAAATTTGCTGCGACACGTCATATGTAACTATAAATGACGACCTTTCGCAACAAAGTCTTTCCGACTTGCAGTATTTGACATCTTTCATAATTTAACACATCCGGGCACGAATGCCTCCAATCACGTGCAATCTATAACTATTTCCGGCCCAAAATTAATTCAGACCATATAGAGCTTTACTCATGGAAATTGACGTTAAGGATGACCACACGTTTAACTCCGTTCACTCCTTTATACATATTAGTAACAAATCCCACCACATTTTACTGTGTACTACGTATTGAAGAGATGTAATTTTAAACGTCAAGTTGCACGGCAATGCGGAAGCTCCCTCATTTAAATTGCACTCTCTTGGCGAAGTTCAAGGTCAAGGCAGCCGCAAGCTAGCGCGGCGGCCAAGGCAGCGGTCTGTGACCTTGAACGTAGCCTTTCAAGGTCACGACGTCGTGTTTAGGACGAAGAGGGCCTTCACCTTTGAGACAAAGGCCGCATATTGGCAGCCGATATCAAGGTCACGTGGTGGATGGACAACCTCTTCCTGCGCCGTCATCACTGTAAAATGACATTAATTCTAGGCATTGATGTGGTTCTAACGTTATATTTAGTTTGGATAGGAAGCTAAAGGTATCAAAAAATCTTGATTTAATGAATTCGTTTATCTGTAAATTGGTGTCACGGATGCTCTAACCTTCGGAGCGCGGCGTCCATCCGAGATTCATTCAACTTCCGAATCCACGATCCCCACCGATTCCTATCCCACCAGCCCGCCAACCCCAGAGTTGCGCCAACAGTCCAGCCTCCAGCTCCAGCTCCAGCAAGTAACAAATTCGACTGATTGCAACCAACTCGCAATACCATTGCTTCACCTAATATGTCAAATTTATTAGCTCAATTCAATTCTCTAACAATCAATGTCCAGATTACATTAAACCAAATGTCACGAAAACAACAAGCACACAAATCTACAGCGTGAATCTCTGTCTGGAAAATGGCTGGGGCGTTACCGACCGTGTTACCGGCTCCGGGTAGCCCACAACTAGGCTCTGCTACGCCCACTCCTACTTTTTCAGCCGAATATAAGTTTATGTGCCTAATGAAATCGTGAGGCACTAACTAAGTGCAGGCTGGATGCAATAGGTCATGTCATGCATTCATTGCCTCCGTACTTGCTGAGGGATAGAAATACATTTGCTGATGTAGCATCTGTTTAGATTAGTGCCTAAACAGGCAAGACGTAGCCAATCTCTGCAGCTTTTTTGAGCTATCTTTCCTCTGTTTTGGCCAACATATACATGATGCGTACGTCACCCATATACGTATAACAACGGAAGTGGTCTTATCTTTATAAGACTGATGTGTCTTTTTCGGCTTCAGACACCGGGTCTTACCATACAGTCGCCTTAGTAAGTGTTCTCTTCAGATGTGAGTTAAAGGTAGTTTTTATTCCAGGATTATTTCACTCCTAGACACTTGACTTCACTGAAAATGTTTAGAATCGTTCCATTCAGCATATGAGATCTAAGATTAAGTTTTCTCCTTTTGGTGTACGTTAATAATAACTTTTCTACTCGCATTACATCTCCAATAAGCATCATTGCGAATTCCCAGTTCTACTGATGAAATTTGCTGCGACACGACATATGTAACTCTAAATGTTGACCTTTCGCAACAAAGTCTTTCCGACTTGCAGTATTTGATCTCTTTCATAATTTAACACATTCGGGCACGAATGCCTCGAATCACGTGCAACCTATAACTATTTCCGGCCCAAAATTAATTCAGACCATATAGAGCTTTACTCATGGAAATTGACGTTAAGGATGACCACACGCTTAACTCCGTTCACTCCTTTATACACATTAGTAACAAATCCCACCACATTTTACTGTGTACTACGTATTGAAGAGATGTGATTTTAAAGGTCACGTTGCACGGCAATGCGGAAGCTCCCTCATTTAAATTGCACTCTCTTGGCGAAGTTCAAGGTCAAAGCAGCCACAAGCTAGCGCGGCGGCCAAGGTAGCGGCCTGTGAACGTAGCCTTTCAAGGCCACGACGTCGTGTATCGGACGAAGAGGGCCTTCACCTTTGAGACAAAGGCCGCATGTTGGCAGCCGAGATCAAGGTCACGTGGTAGATGGACAACCTCTTCCTGCGCCGTCATCATTGTGCATGCATGCATTGTGAATTTCTGTCCGGAAAATGGCTGGGGCGTTACTGACCGTGTAACCGGCTCCGGATAGCCCACAACTAGGCTCTGCTACGCCCACTCCTACTTTTTCAGCCGAATATAAGTTTATGTGCCTAATGAAATCGTAAGGCACTAACTAAGTGCAGGCTGGATGCAATAGGTCATGTCATGCATTCATTGCCTCCGCACTTGCTGTGGAATAGAAATACATTTGCTGATGTAGGGGAGACCGGGGATGGTTGGCTATGGGGGCTGGTTGGCACACTCGTCGTATTTATATCATTAGTCACTAGAGGGCAGCCAGGATCTATCTGCAGTTAGTCTAGTGCATCATCAGTCAGCTATTTGTAGTACGTGCGTGTAGATGTGCTCCTTTTAAATCGGCAAGTGATTTGATGTTTTTCTATCATCAAAGTAAATATTCTCGAGGTAAGTAAATGTCTTTTTGTGTATAAGCTAACGATAAGTGTGTTAATGTTATATATGGTTGTTAAAATATAGGATGTAATCTTTTGTTTTGTAAATCCGTTTCAAGTAAATTTCTCAGGTCTATTGAGTAATGGCGTTTAAAAAGATTTGAGGAGCATTGGGGTTGGTTGGCACACAGTATGTCCGGCTTGGTTGGCACACTGGCCAACCAACCCCGTTATTTTTTAATACCTATGTCCTACAATATATATATTTTTTCTCTTCAGAAAAATGGTGAGACAACGGATACGTAAACTTAAATTGCACTCTCTTGGCGAAGTTCAAGGTCAAGGCAGCCGCAAGCTAGCGCGGCGGCCAAGGTAGCGGTCTGCGACCTTGAACGTAGCCTTTCAAGGACACGACGTCGTGTGTAGGACGAAGAGGGCCTTCACCTTTGAGACAAAGGCCGCATGTTGGCAGCGGAGATCAAGGTCACGTGGTGGATGGACAACCTCTTCCTGCGCCGTCATCACTGTAAAATGACATTAATTCTAGGCATTGATGTGGTTCTAACGTTATATTTAGTTTGGATAGGAAGCTAAAGGTATCCAAAAATCTTGATTTAATGAATTCGTTTATCTGTAAATTGGTGTCACGGATGCTCTAACCTTCCGAGCGCGGCGTCCATCCGAGATTCATTCAACTTCCGAATCCACGATCCCCACCGATTCCTATCCCACCAATTGAATTTTCTAGCAATCAATGTCCAGATTACATTAAACCAAATGTCACGAAAACAACAATCACACAAATCTACAGCGTGAATTTCTGTCTGGAAAATGGCTGGGTCGTTACCGACCGTGTAATCGGCTCCGGATAGCCCACAACTAGGCTCTGTTACGCCCACTCCTACTTTTTCAGCCGAATATAAGTTTATGTGCCTAATGAAATCGTAAGGCACTAACTAAGTGCAGGCTGGATGCAATAGGTCATGTCATGCATTCATTGCCTCCGTACTTGCTGTGGAATAGAAATACATTTGCTGATGTAGTATCTGTCTAGTTACAGACACTGCGTGCGATTAGTGCCTAAACAGGCAAGACGTAGCAATCTCTGCAACTTTCCTTGACCTATTCTTTCCTCTGTTTTGGCCAACATATACATGATGCGTATGTACCCATAGATCTTTAACAACCGAAATTGCCTTATCTTTATAAGACTAATGTAACTTTTTCGGCATCAGACACCGGGTCTTACCATACAGCCGCTTTAGTAAATGTCCTCTTCAGATGTGAGTTAAAGGTAGTTTTTAATCCAGGATTATTTCACTCCTAGACACTTGACCTCACTGAAAATGTTTAGAATCGTTCCATTCAGCATATGAGTTCTAAGATTAAGTTTTCTCCTTTTGGTGTACGTAAATAATAACTTTTCTACTCGCATTACATCTCCAAGTTCGCTACTAAACATCAAATTAGTGGTAAATTAAGCAATAAGCATCATTGCGAATTCCCAGTTCTATTGATGAAATTTGCTGCGACACGACATATGTAACTCTAAATGTCGACCTTTCGCAACAAAGTCTTTCCGACTTGCGGTATTTGATCTCTTTCATAATTTAACACATCCGGGTACGAATGTCTCGAATCACGTGCAACCTATAACTATTTCCGGCCCAAAATTAATTCAGACCATATACAGCTTTACTCATGGAAATTGACGTTAAGGATGACCACACGTTTAACTTCGTTCGCTCCTTTATACACATTAGTAACAAATCCCACCACATTTTACTGTGTACTACGTATTGAAGAGATGTAATTTTAAACGTCACGTTGCACGGCAATGCGGAAGCTCTCTCATTTAAATTGCACTCTCTTGGCGAAGTTCAAGGTCAAGGCAGCCGCAAGCTAGCGCGGCGGCCAAGGTAGCGGTCTGCGACCTTGAACGTAGCTTTTCAAGGTCACGACGTCATGTGTCGGATGAAGAGGGCCTTTACCTTTGAGACAGAGACCGCATGTTGGCAGCCGAGATCAAGGTCACGTGGGATGACATTAATTCTAGGCATTGATGTGGTTCTAACGTTATATTTAGTTTGGATATAAGGCTAAAGGTATCCACAAATCTTGATTTAATGAATCCGTTTTTCTGTAAATTGATGTCACAGATGCACCGGTTAGTATCCCACCAGCCCGCCAACCCCAGAGCTGCGCCAACAGTCCAGCCTCCAGCTCCAGCTCCAGCAAGTAACAAAATTCGACTGATTGCAACCAACTCGCCATACCATTACTTCACCTAATATGTCAAATTTATTAGCTCAATTCAATTCTCTAACAATCAATGTCCAGATTACATTAAACCAAATGTCACGAAAACAACAAGCACACAAATCTACAGCGTGAATTTCTGTCTGGAAAATGGCTGGGGCGTTACCGACCGTGTTACCGGCTCCGGGTAGCCCACAACTAGGCTCTGCTACGCCCACTCCTACTTTTTCAGCCGAATATAAGTTTATGTGAATAATGAAATCGTGAGGCACTAGCTAAGTGCAGGCTGGATGCAATAGGTCATGTCATGCATTCATTGCCTCCGTACTTGATGTGGGATAGAAATACATTTGCTGATGTAGCATCTGTTTAGATTAGTACCTAAACAGGCAAGACGTAGCCATTCTTTGCAGCTTTTCTTGAGCTATCTTTCCTCTGTTTTGGCCAGCATATTCATGATGCGTACGTCAGCCATATATGTATAACAACGGAAGTGGTCTTATCTTTATAAGACTAATGTGTCTTTTTCGGCTTCAGACACCGGGTCTTACCATACAGTCGCCTTAGTAAGTGTCCTCTTCAGATGTGAGTTAAAGGTAGTTTTATTCCAGGATTATTTCACTCCTAGACACTTGACTTCACTGAAAATGTTTAGAATCGTTCCATTCAGCATATGAGTTCTAAGATTAAGTTTTCTCCTTTTGGTGTACGTAAATAATAACTTTTCTACTCGCATTACATCTCCTAGTTCACGACTAAACATCAAATTAGTGGTAAATTAAGCAATAAGCATCATTGCGAATTCCCAGTTCCATTGAAGAAATTTGCTGCGACACGACATATGTAACTCTAAATGTCGACCTTTCTCAACAAAGTCTTTCCGACTTGCAGTATTTGATCTCTTTCATAATTTAACACATCCGGGCACGAATGCCTCGAATCATGTGCAACCTATAACTATTTCCGGCCCAAAATTAATTCAGACTATATAGAGCTTTACTCATGGAAATTGACGTTAAGGATGACCACACGTTTAACTTCTTTCGCTCCTTTATACACGTTAGTAACAAATCCCACCACATTTTACTGTGTACTACGTATTGAAGAGATGTAATTTTAAAGGTCACGTTGCACGGCAATGCGGAAGCTCTCTCATTTAAATTGCATTCTCTTGGCGAAGTTCAAGGGTCAAGGCAGCCGCAAGCTAGCGCGGCGGACAAGGTAGCGGTCTGTAACCTTGAACGTAGCCTTTCAAGGTCACGATGTCGTATGCAGGACGAAGAGGGCTTTCACCTTTGAGACAAAGGCCGCATGTTGGCAGCCGAGATCAAGGTCACGTGGTGGATGGGCAACCTCTTCCTGCGCCGTCATCACTGTAAAATGACATTAATTCTAGACATTGATGTGGTTCTAACGTTATATTTAGTTTGGATAGGAAGCTAAAGGTATCCACAAATCTTGATTTAATGAATTCGTTTATCTGTAAATTGGTGTCACGGATGCTCTAACCTTCCGAGCGCGGCGTCCATCCGAGATTCATTCAACTTCCGAATCCACGATCCCCACCGATTCCTATCCCACCAGCCCGCCAACCCCAGAGTTTCGCCGACAGTCCAGCCTCCAGCTCCAGCTCCAGCAAGTAGCAAAATTCGATTGATTACAACCAAGCTTGCGGCTGCCTTGACGTTGAACTTCGCCAAGAGAGTGCAATTTAAATGAGCGAGCTTCCGCATTGCCGTGCAACGTGACCTTTAAAATTACATCTCTTCAATACGTAGTACACAGTAAAATGTGGTGGGATTTGTTACTAATGTGTATAAAGGAGCGAACGAAGTTAAACGTGTGGTCATCCTTAACGTCAATTTCCATGAGTAAAGCTCTATATGGTCTGAATTAATTTTGGGCCGGAAATAGTTATAGGTTGCACGTGATTCGAGGCATTCGTGCCCGGATGTGCTAAATTATGAAAGAGATCAAATAGTGCAAGTCGGAAAGACTTTGTGGTATTGCGAGTTGGTTGTAATAAATCTAATTTTGCTACTTGCTGGAGCTGGAGCTGGAGGCTGGACTGTCGGCCAAACTCTGGGGTTGGCGGGCTGGTGGGATAGGAATCGGTGGGGATCGTGGATTCGGATGTTGAATGAATCTCGGATGGACGCCGCGCTCGGAACGTTAGAGCATCCGTGACACCAATTTACAGATAAATGAATTCATTAAATCAAGATTCTTGGATACTTTTAGCTTCCTATCCAAACTAAATATAACGTTAGAACCACATCAATGCCTAGAATTAATGTCATTTTACAGTGATCACGGCGCAGGAAGAGGTTGTCCATCCACCACGTGAGCTTGATCTCGGCTGCCAACATGCGGCCTTTGTCTCAAAGGTGAAGGCCCTCTTCGTCCTACATACGACATCGTGACCTTGAAATGTTACGTTCAAGGTCACAGACCGCTACCTTGGCCGCCGCGCTAGCTTGCGGCTGTCTTGACATTGAACTTCACGAAGAGAGTGCAATTTAAATGAGGGAGCTTCCGCATTGCCGTGCAACGTGACCTTTAAAATTACATCTCTTCAATACGTAGTACACAGTAAAATGTGGTGGGATTTGTTACTAATGTGTATAAAGGAGCGAACGAAATTAAACGTGTGGTCATCCTTAACGTCAATTTCCATGAGTAAAGTTCTATATGGTCTGAATTCATTTTGGGCCGGAAATAGCTATAGGTTGTACGTGATTCGAGGCATTCGTACCCGGATGTGTTAAATTATGAAAGAGATCAAATACTTCAAGCCGGAAAGACTTTGTTGCGAAAGGTCGACATTTAGAGTTACATAATATGTCGTGTCGCAGCAAATTTCATCAGTAGAACTGAGAATTCGCAATGATGCTTATTGCTTAATTTACCACTAATTTGATGTTTAGTGGCGAACTTGGAGATGTAATGCGAGTAGAAAAGTTATTATATACGTACACCAAAAGGAGAAAACTTAATCTTAGAACTCATATGCTGAACGGAACGATTCTAAATATTTTCAGTGAAGTCAAGTGTCTAGGAGTGAAATAATCCTGGATTAAAAACTACCTTTAACTCACATCTGAAGAGGACATTTACTAAGGCGGCTGTATGGTAAGACCCGGTGTCTGATGCCGAAAAAGTTACATTAGCCTTATAAAGATAAGGCAATTTCAGTTGTTAAAGATCTATGGGTACATACGCATCATGTATATGTTGGCCAAAACAGAGGAAAGATTAGGTCAAGGAAAGTTGCAGAGATTGCTACGTCTTGCCTGTTTAGGCACTAATCGCACGCAGTGTCTGTAACTAGACAGATACTACATCAGCAAATGTATTTCTATTCCACAGCAAGTACGGAGGCAATGAATGCATGACATGACCTATTGCATCCAGCCTGCACCTAGTTAGTGCCTTACGATTTCATTAGGCACATAAACTTATATTCGGCTGAAAAAGTAGGAGTGGGCGTAGCAGAGCCTAGTTGTGGGCTATCCGGAGCCGGTTACACGGCCGGTAACGCCCCAGCCATTTTCCAGACAGACTTTCACGCTGTAGATTTGTGTGATTGTTGCTTTCGTGACATTTGGTTTAATGTAATCTGGACATTGATTGTTAGAGAATTGAATTTGACATATTAGGTGAAGCAATGGTATGGCGAGTTGGTTGTAATCAATCGAATTTTGCTACTTGCTGGAGCTGGAGCTGGAGGCTGGACTGTCGGCGAAACTCTGGGGTTGGCGGGCTGGTGGGATAGGAATCGGTGGGGATCGTGGATTCGGATGTTGAATGAATCTCGGATGGACGCCGCGCTCGGAAAGTTAGAGCATCCGTGACTCCAATTTACAGATAAACGAATTCATTAAATCAAGATTTGTGGATAACTTTAGCTTCCTATCCAAACTAAATATAACGTTAGAACCACATCAATGCCTAGAATTAATGTCATTTTACAGTGATGACGGCGCAGGAAGATGTTGTCCATCCACCACGTGACCTTGATCTCGGCTGCCAACATGCGGCCTTTGTCTCAAAGGTGAAGGCCCTCTTCGTCCTACACACGACGCCGTTCAATGTCACAGACCGCTACCTTGGCCGCCGCGCTAGCTTGCGGCTGCCTTGACCTTGAACTTCGCCAAGAGAGTGCAATTTAAATGAGGGAGTTTCCGCATTGCCGTGCAACGTGACCTTTAAAATTACATCTCTTCAATACGTAGTACACAGTAAAATGTGGTGGGATTTGTTACTAATGTGTATAAAGGAGCGAACGAAGTTAAACGTGTGGTCATCCTTAACGTCAATTTCCATGAGTAAAGGTCTATATGGTCTGAATTAATTTTGGGCCGGAAATAGTTATAGGTTGCACGTGATTCGAGGCATCCGTGCCCGGATGTGTTAAATTATGAAAGAGATCAAATACTGCAAGTCGGAAAGACTTTGTTGCGAAAGGTCGACATTTAGAGTTACATATGTCGTGTCGCAGCAAATTTCATCAGTAGAACTGGGAATTCGCAATGATGCTTATTGCTTAATTTACCACTAATTTGATGTTTCGTGGCGAACTTGGAGATGTAATGCGAGTAGAAAAGTTATTATTAACGTACACCAAAAGGAGAAAACTTAATCTTAAAACTCATATGCTGAATAGAACGATTCTAAACATTTTCAGTGAAGTCAAGTGTCTAGGAGTGAAATAATCCTGGAATAAAAACTACCTTTAACTCACATCTTAAGAGGACACTTACTAAGGCGACTGTATGGTAAGACCCGGTGTCTGAAGCCGAAAAAGACACATTAGTCTTATAAAGATAAGACCACTTCCGTTGTTATACATATATGGATGACGTACGCATCATGTATATGTTGGCCAAAACAGAGGAAAGAATAGGTCAAGGAAAGTTGCAGAGATTGCTACGTCTTGCCAGTTTAGGCACTAATCGCACGCAGTGTCTGTAACTAGACACATATTACATCAGCAAATGTATTTCTATTCCACAGCAAGTACGGAGGCAATGAATGCATGACATGACCTATTGCATCCAGCCTGCACTTAGTTAGTGCCTTACGATTTCATTAGGCACATAAACTTATGTTCGGCTGAAAAAGTAGGAGTGGGCGTAGCAGAGCCTAGTTGTGGGCTATCCGGAGCCGGTTACACGGTCGGTAACGCCCCAGCCATTTTCCAGACAGAAATTCACGCTGTAGATTTGTGTGATTGTCGTTTTCATGACATTTGGTTTAATGTAATCTGGACATTGATTGTTAGAGAATTGAATTGGACATATTAGGTGAAGCAATGGTATGGCGAGTTGGTTGTAATTAATCGAATTTTGCTACTTGCTGGAGCTGGAGCTGGAGGCTGGACTGTCGGCGAAACTCTGGGGTTGGCGGGCTGGTGGGATAGGAATTGGTGGGGATCGTGGATTCGGAAGTTGAATGAATCTCAGATGGACGCCGCGCTCGGAAGGTTAGAGCATCCGTGACACCAATTTACAGATAAACGAATTAATTAAGTCAAGATTTGTGGATACCTTTAGCTTCCTATCCAATCTCAATATAACGTTAGAACCACATCAATGTCTAGAATTAATGTCATTTCACGTGACCTTGATCTCGGCTGCCAACATGCGGCCTTTGTCTCAAAGGTGAAGGCCCTCTTCGTCCTACACACGACGTCGTGACCTTGAAAGGCACCGTTCAAGGTCACAGACCGCTACATTGGCCGCCGCGCTAGCGTGCGGCTGCCCTGACCTTGAACTTCGCCAAGAGAGTGCAATTTAAATGAGGGAGCTTCCGCATTGCCGTGCAACGTGACCTTTAAAATTACGTCTCTTCAATACGTAGTACACAGTAAAATGTGGTGGGATTTGTTACTAATGTGTATAAAGGAGCGATCGAAGTTAAACGTGTGGTCATCCTTAACGTCAATTTCCATGAGTAAAGCTCTATATGATCTGAATTAATTTTGGGGCGGAAATAGTTATATGTTGCACGTGATTCGAGGCATTCGTGCCCGGATGTGTTAAATTATGAAAGAGATCAAATACTGCAAGTCGGAAAGACTTTGTTGAGAAAGGTCGACATTTAGAGTTACATATGTCGTGTCGCAGCAAATTTCATCAGTAGAACTGGGAATTCGCAATGATGCTTATTGCTTAATTTACCACTAATTTGATGTTTAGTGGCGAACTTGGAGATGTAATGCGAGTAGAAAAGTTATTATTTACGTACACCAAAAGGAGAAAACTTAATCTTAAAACTCATATGCTGAACGGAACGATTCTAAACATTTTCAGTGAAGTCAAGTGTCTAGGAGTGAAATAATCCTGGAATAAAAACTACCTTTAACTCACATCTTAAGAGGACACTTACTAAGGCGACTGTATGGTAAGACCCGGTGTCTGAAGCCGAAAAAGACACATTAGTCTTATAAAGATAAGACCACTTCCGTTGTTATAAATATATGGGTGACGTACGCATCATGTATATGTTGGCCAAAACAGAGGAAAGATAGCTCAAGAAAAGCTGCAGAGATTGGCTACGTCTTGCCTGTTTAGGCACTAATCTAAACAAATGCTACATCAGCAAATGTATTTCTATCCCACAGCAAGTACGGAGGCAATGAATGCATGACATGACCTATTGCATCCAGCCTGTACTTAGTTAGTGCCTTACGATTTCATTAGGCACATAAATTTGTATTCGGCTGAAAAAGTAGGAGTGGGCGTAGCAGAGCCTAGTTGTGGGCTATCCGGAGCCGGTGACACGGTCGGTAACGCCCCAGCCATTTTCCAGACAGAAATTCACGCTGTAGATTTGTGTGATTGTTGTTTTCGTGACATTTGGTTTAATGTAATCTGGACATTGATTGTTAGAGAATTGAATTTGACATATTAGGTGAAGCAATGGTATGGCGAGTTGGTTGTAATCAATTGAATTTTGCTACTTGCTGGAGCTGGAGCTGGAGGCTGGACTGTCGGCGAAACTCTGGGGTTGGCGGGCTGGTGGGATAGGAATCGGTGGGGATCGTGGATTCGGAAGTTGAATGAATCTCGGATGGACGCCGCGCTCGGAAGGTTAGAGCATCCGTGACACCAATTTACAGATAAACGAATTAATTAAATCAAGATTTGTGGATACCTTTAGCTTCCTATCCAATCTAAATATAACGTCAATGTCTAGAAATAATGTCATTTCACGTGACCTTGATCTCGGCTGCCAACATGTGGCCTTTATCTCAAAGGTGAAGGCCCTCTTCGTTCTACACACGACGTCGTGACCTTGAAAGGCTACGTTCAAACTCACAGACCGCTACCTTGGGCGCTGCGCTAGCTTGCGGCTGCCTTGACCTTGAACTTCGCCAAGAGAGTGCAATTTAAATGAGGGAGTTTCCGCATTGCCGTGCAACGTGACCTTTAAAATTACATCTCTTCAATACGTAGTACACAGTAAAATGTGGTGGGATTTGTTACTAATGTGTATAAAGGAGCGAACGAAGTTAAACGTGTGGTCATCCTTAACGTCAATTTCCATGAGTAAAGCTCTATATGGTCTGAATTAATTTTGGGCCGGAAATAGTTATATTGTCAAGTAGTAATAATTATTCTGCACTATAAAATTAACCAAAATACTTTTTAGCATATTCTCTACAAAATATAATTTTCAAATATTCAAT
Organism: Leptura quadrifasciata; assembly: GCA_963675555.1. Taxonomy (NCBI): domain Eukaryota; kingdom Metazoa; phylum Arthropoda; class Insecta; order Coleoptera; family Cerambycidae; genus Leptura; species Leptura quadrifasciata. Next base: position 88,992,660 of record OY776674.1, read on the forward strand.
AATAAATTAAATAAGTTACAAAACTAAATCGATAAATAAATTTTACATTCTTTCCAAGTTAAATTTTATCATTCATATTTTATTTCTACAATATAAATTCGCTATTTAACAAGCATAAAGGATGTAAAGTTTCATATTTCAATATCAGCTTGTAACCGCGTTGAGACATAAACTTTAAGTCTACCTTTATAGGAATATTGCTGAATAAGTATTTAGGAATCATATAAATAGTCCAGGATTGATACACACACTTACTTACTTATTGGTAGTCAGTCAACGAGCACCTACCTGACGCATCTCCCCCATTATGGACTGGTAAGATCTTTTTATTTTATATTTTATTTTTTATTGTTTGAACTATTTTCCTTGCTTGTTATATTTTTACCTTCAATAAAATGTTGGTATCTTTTTGTTTTACATCTTTATTTTACTTATAATTTAACCTCTCGCAAGCCAAGCACCCCCGGCTCGTGACACATGGTGGAGGCGCCTAGCTTCATTCTTAGGGTTTTTATTCTTCCTAATAAACCCAATGTTTTTAATTGTATTTCCATTAGCCCGTGGCAACTGGCTGGAAATATGATTGAAAATATATTTTTTAATTGGTAGTCGTATTTTAGCCCGTGTCAACTGGCTAGTATGTGGTACTAATTTTATCCTCCAATTGTGGTATTTCTAGTGCCCGTGTAAAACTGGCTGGAAATAAAACAGTAAAACAAAAAATAAGAAATATTATCCGTATTTCAGCCGAGTGTCAGACTGGTTGGTACAGGGTAGTATTTTTCTCCCCCCGTATTGTGGTATTTCTAGTGCCCGTGTAAAACTGGCTGGAAATAAAACAGTAAAACAAAAAATATTATTCGTATTTCAGCCGAGTGTCAGACTGGTTGGTACAGAGTAGTATTTTTTTTCTACCCCTTTACCTCGATTTAACCCCAATACCTCTTACATATATATTTTTTAATCTTGATTTAATTTTCATTTTTTTTTCTATTAATTTTTTAAAGTAATTTTAAAATCAGTCGAATCAATATTTACTATTGGAAGGTTATTTTATTAGAGTTTTTTTAAACATTCCTTTAAACTTTTTCTAATGCCACGAAAAAAGCTTGGGAGGAGAGAGCGCCAGGAGAGGAGAATACTTAAATTAGATTTACCAAATCACACTAATGTCCAAGTAAGAGAATCAGGGTTACCTCTTACCCCTGGTTCAGAACAAAATAATAGTAAAAAACATTTTGTCTTTCCTGAAGGAAATAAAAGCCAACAGAAACCTATTAGCAAAGAGTTGGCAGAAAAGTTAAAACGTTTATTTGGTGAGGACGATGAATAAAACAATCCTTTCTTAAAACTAATTTAAGGTATTTAGAAGACACTATTTGTGCTTACTGTGCTTTTTTTTATTTAAATAATAAGTATTTTTATATGAATAAACCATATTACATACGTAAATACATTCATATAACACAAATCATAATGGAGGAGATGAGTCAGGGTAGTTTTGCAAAATGTACAAGGTATTTCTCGAAGAAAAATGAGGTAAGATTTACAATATTTAAAATATTAAATGATAAGATGGCAGTGAAAATAAAAATATACAAATTAGAAAAGAAAGGGAAGTATATAAGTAATAAAAGGGGACAAGAAAACTTAAGTACAATTAAAATACGTTGTAAAAAGGGAAATACCGACAGACAGAAAATAGAGATTAGGGTGGTTACATATTATCCAACCTTAATAAGAAGTAACAATCGAATGAATATAGGAACTATAGGACTAGGAAAAAGTATTGCATACAGAATGATAGAGCGAATGAAATTGAGATGAAAGAGAGACTGAATAGAAAATGTGAGACATGGTTATATGACAAAAATAGGGACAGACTAGGGAAACATAAACTTAAAAACTTTGAAGAATATACACGAGAAATGAGTAAACATGAATGTAATTTTAAAGTAACTTGTAATAACACATTTAAAAGGAAATTAAATCATATCAGTAACAATGAGACTAAAACATGTAATGAAACACGTTGTAATTTAATATTCGAGAATAAAAGTTATGAGTGGGATCAGGTCATTGTGTCAGCCTTTGACATTTGATGCTATTTTGAGCAGAGATATTTTGTCTGAACCAAGGAAAAATTTAGTATTAAGTGCGAAATATATATGTGATGATGATGATATATGATGATATAGAAGCGGTGAAATGATACCGAAAATGTTATGAAATAATTATGAATATAAATGAATAATGAATTCTTAATGTTGAAGGAGATAATGCATATGTATGGTGAGAGAACCACATATGATAAGTATTAGTTTTAAGGTATCCAAGGTTCAAACAGAATGTTCATTCTCTATATGGTCCTCATGTGCGGAAGTTGTCACAAGACAGTCTACTTAATTTCCAGAAGTTTTAAAATATAAAATTCTACAATTTTTTTTTTATTGAAAGTATAAAAAAAAATGTATTACAATTATTATGTCAGAGGTATGATTATGAAAACACATATTATAAATGTTATAAGTAATTACATTCACAGGTATACAACATGCTAAATGATTCATTCAAATGGCAACTCCAAGTATTTTCCACTAGTCGTGAACCTGAAACAAACAAAACAAAATATATATTTTAAAGAAATAATTATAATGTGAAATTTTCATAGGGGTATTTGGGAAAACTTAATTAAAAACCTATATGAACTTAAATTTTGTGTGAAACCATATTTAGGAAATTTCACATAGAACTATTATTTACACACCTGCCTGATCGCATTTGATTTTCTACATTCGCTGTATGAATGTGACATTCTTTATGGAAACTAAAAGGATGTTAGGGTAGACATATCTAAGATTATTTTAAGTTTGAGGGGATTGTGCTATGATTTACAATACTAGGCAAAAGCCAACACAAAAATTTCAGCATTAAGATTTTATAGGTAACTAAGATTTCGTGAAACTATTAGGTACTTATAATTTTTAGAAATTTGGACACCAATAATGTTTTGAACTTGTGTACATTTATGTACCGTATCACAGGACACGTTCCAATTAAAGGCAGGCAAAACCATATTTGATGATAATATTAAATATAAATAATAATAGAATAAAGTTTTACTTTGATTTTGAAATATTTAGCTTGCTATATATACTAGTAAAGTGTGAATACAATCTATCGCTAGGATTATTTAGTCAAAATGATAAACAGTAACGAAAAAATTGTTCATGTAGAAATAAGCCACTAGAGAGACGAAACATCCCAGAAAGTAATAATAAATATACACTAGAAGTTTATCAAACCTTTCGCCAGGTACTAGCCTCAATTGTGTAATACACAATACCGAGGAAGTATGAAATTTTCTTTTTTAACACAAAGCCCTACTACGCTACAAGTATAAATAAATATAAAAAGCAAAAGTGTGCAATTATCGCTGTTAATAGGTGCATAATGATGCAAACTGAGTAAGAGGAAGTACCAAGATAAAAATATGTATAAGGGTACTTAAAAAACGTCATTATTGAAAAAGGAATTTATTGACAATGTGTGTATAATGTTATTGTAAGAAAAGAAGTATGTCGACAATGTGTGTACAATAATATTGTAGAAGTATATTGAAAATATATGTATAATGTTACTGTAGAAAAATTAAATATGTGAACAATGTGTATACAAGAATATTTAATGAAAAAGTTTTTCTAAGGAAAAAATATATTTGTTTTAGAATGTCCAAATAGGTACATTATAAGTGGAAACTGCAGTATGGCGCCATAATTTCAAGACTGATATATCGTTGGGGTATTTAAGTTAACGTTATAAATGGGCATTAAATAAATATCTCTTCAATTATCTAACAGCTTGAAAATGTAGTTCATGTTAGAACGAAGTTATATTAAAGTTATGTAAAAATAATGCAAGGAAATAAATGTAATGAAATAATACACACGGTACAGAGGATATAATGATGAGTAAATAAATGAGATAGAAAGATGTTTTTTTTGTATCGAGAAATAGGTTATGAAAGCACACAATTTTCTTAAAATAAATCTTATTTTAAGTTGACAGATTAAAAAGGCGTAGTATATTGGGGGCTAAAAGTAGTCAAATGAAAGGTATGAAATAAGAATATCAATCTTATAATTTTTCTAGTATAAAAGCTACTAATGATCATTAACATTGGGTAATAAAACATATATACATACGATGAACTTAAAATCACTAAATATTACAGTTATGCAAATATCCATTTTACTTAGTCACTTAAAAAATATCAACAAAAATGATACTATTTTATACTTATACTATTCTTTAACTTTGAGAAAGAAAAAATTAAAAAAGGGAAAAATAGTAGTTAAGAGGTCTTGAAATAAATACCTATATCATTATATTTTATAATTAAGGATAAATTGTAATGGATTAACAATTCCTTATTGTGTAATTTCAATATAGATCAGTAATATTTAAATATTAATAAGAAATGAAAAATTAAATTGTGACAAAGATATGACTTAAATAATAAATAAATAGATTAGATAAATAAAACTGTAATTATCGAAGAATGTTATAAAAGAATTATTTTTAAATATAAGGACTTACTTGGGTTCTATTCTTTGTTTCATGTTGAATGCACACGGAGCACTGACGATGGCAATTGACCGACTCCACACGAACCCCAGAATTGGCAGCTAACCCTTACACACAATGTGGCTAGATCGAGGAACTGGAAAAGGTTGAGTACACCAATACCCATATCGCAGTCCCAGGATAAGATGTTTTTTGTCTCTCAGAAAAATTCCGGTACGAGTTTCGTCTTCTGTTAAGCAACTAACATAAGGGGATAGCATCTTGGCATTTTTTCCAAATTTGCGCACTCCGCAAATTTCTGTCGCCATGTTTTCCAAGCCCCTGCATAACAGAAGTACAATTAAACAACTGAAATGGAATTGAGACAACCCTAATGGAAGCCTCCGAATTTACACTAGTTCACAAATGTTTACACTGGTTTTCGTAAACAGTAACTAGAAAAATAAGCAACAAGGGGTACATAAACATCGATTGGCCTAGCAGTTAATATGGGTCATTCACCTTCTACGAGATAAGAAAATGCAACAGGTCAAGAAAGCTGACTCACTTACCTACTAATTTCCACCTGGAGATTCCCAGCTAATAACTTCAACTGATGCTGAAAATGGGTTACACCGTTCGCCACATAGTGTTAAAAAGTAAAATAAAACTACACAAACTTACAAACAATAAAACTCCGCGCGTTATCAAACCAAAGGATAACCGACTGGAAGCGCGACCCACGTAAAATGACAATTAGTGTATGCAGCGTTGCCAATATCTTGAACTAAAAATAACTAATGTGAAGTAGAGTGCGAAAAGAGACAGGACCGAACTAAGCCAGTGCTATCAAAAATGTGTGCCAAAAACTTTTTATTAATTGACTCTATTAAAAGACTAAATTTTTGTTTTATTTCCTTTATATTATTTGCTATTTTAATTTTTCAGATATTGTATATTATTTGTACGACATACGGTGTGTTCCACCACATATAATTATTATATGCTTTATATTTTCTTATTTTTAATTGTTTTTACAAACGTTTTGTAAATTGTATTTTTATAGCATTTTAACTAATTACCGGCAGTTAAAGCTGGTGGCCAGCTATTCGGAAGGGGGAAATGTGTCAAGTAGTACTAATTATTCTGCACTATAAAATAAACCAAAATACTTTTTAGCATATTCTCTACAAAATATAATTTTCAAATATTCAATAATAAATTAAATAAGTTGCAAAACTAAATCGATAAATAAATTTTACATTCTTTCCAAGTTAAATTTTATCATTCATATTTTATTTCTACAATATAAATTCGCTATTTAACAAGCATAAAGGATGTAAAGTTTCATATTTCAATATCAGCTTGTAACCGCGTTGAGACATAAACTTTAAGTCTACCTTTATAGGAATATTGCTGAATAAGTATTTAGGAATCATATAAATAGTCCAGGATTGATACACACACTTACTTACTTATTGGTAGTCAGTCAACGAGCACCTACCTGACGCATCTCCCCCATTATGGACTGGTAAGATCTTTTTATTTTATATTTTATTTTATTTTTTATTGTTTGAACTATTTTCCTTGTTTGTTAAATTTTTACCTTCAATAAAATGTTGGTATCTTTTTGTTTTACATCTTTATTTTACTTATAATTTAACCTCTCGCAAGCCAAGCACCCCCGGCTCGTGACAATATGTTGCACGTGATTCGAGGCATTCGTGCCCGGTTGTGTTAAATTATGAAAGAGATCAAATACTGCAAGTCGGAAAGACTTTGTTGCGAAAGGTCGACATTTAGAGTTACATATGTCGTGTCGCAGCAAATTTCATCAGTAGAACTGGGAATTCGCAATGACGCTTATTGCTTAATTTACCACTAATTTGATGTTTAGTCGCGAACTTGGAGATGTAATGCGAGTAAAAACGTTATTATTTACGTACGCCAAAAGGAGAAAACTTAATCTTAGAACTCATATGCTGAATGGAACGATTCTAAACATTTTCAGTGAAGTCAAGCGTCTAGGAGTGAAATAATCCTGGAATAAAAACTACCTTTAACTCACATCTGAAGAGGACACTTACTAAGGAAACTGTATGGTAAGACCTGGTGTCTGAAGCCGAAAAAGACACATTTGTCTTATAAAGATAAGGCAATTTCGGTTGTTAGAGATCCATGGGTGACATACGCATCATGTATATGTTGGCCAAAACAGAGGAAAGAATAGGTCAAGGAAAGTTGCAGAGATTGCTACGTCTTGCCTGTTTAGGCACTAATCGCACGCAGTGTCTGTAACTAGACAGATACTACATCAGCAAATGTATTTCTATTCCACAGCAAGTACGGAGGCAATGAATGCATGACATGACCTATTGCATCCAGCCTGTACTTAGTTTTATATTCGGCTGAAAAAGTAGGAGTGGGCGTAGCAGAGCCTAGTGTTGGGCTATCCATTGCCGGTTACACGGTCGGTAACGCCCCAGCCATTTTCCAGACATAAATTCACGCTGTAGATTTGTGTGATTGTTGTTTTCGTGACATTTGGTTTAATGTAATCTGGACATTGATTGTTAGAGAATTGAATTGGACATATTCGGTGAAGCAATGGTATGGCGAGTTGGTTGTAATCAATCGAATTTTGCTACTTGCTGGAGCTGGAGCTGAAGGCTGGACTGTCGACGAAACTCTGGGGTTGGCGGGCTGGTGGGATAGGAATCGGTGGGGATCGTGGATTCGGAAGTTGAATGAATCTCGGATGGACGCCGCGCTCGGAAGGTTAGAGCATCCGTGACACCAATTTACAGATAAACGAATTAATTAAATCAAGATTTGTAGATACCTTTAGCTTCCTATCCAATCTAAATATAACGTTAGAACCACACCAATGTCTAGAATTAATGTCATTTCACGTGACCTTGATCTCGGCTGCCAACATGCGGCCTTTGTCTCAAAGGTGTAGGCCCTCTTCGTCCTACACACGACGTCGTGACCTTGAAAGGCAGCGTTCAAGGTCACAGACCGCTACCTTGGCCGCCGCGCTAGTTTGCGGCTGCCTTGACCTTGAACTTCGCCAAGAGAGTGCAATTTAAATGAGGGGGCTTCCGCATTGCCGTGCAACGTGACCTTTAAAATTACATCTCTTCAATACGTAGTACACAGTAAAATGTGGTGGGATTTGTTACTAATGCGTATAAAGGAGCGAACGAGGTTAAACGTGTGGTCATCCTTAACGTCAATTTCCATGAGTAAAGCTCTATATGGTCTGAATTAATTTTGGGCCGGAAATAGTTATAGGTTGCACGTGATTCGAGGCATTCGTGCCCGGATGTGTTATATTATGAAAGAGATCAAATACTGCAAGTCGGAAAGACTTTGTTGCGAAAGGTCGACATTTAGAGTTACATAATATGTCGTGTCGCAGCAAATTTCATCAGTAGAACTGAGAATTCGCAATGATGCTTATTGCTTAATTTACCACTAATTTGATGTTTAGTGGCGAACTTGGAGATGTAATGCGAGTAGAACAGTTATTATTTACGTACACCAAAAGGAGAAAACTTAATCTTAGAACTCATATGCTGAATGGAACGATTCTAAACATTTTCAGTGAAGTCAAGTGTCTAGGAGTGAAATAATCCTGGATTAAAAACTACCTTTAACTCACATCTGAAGAGGACACTTACTAAGGCTACTGTATGGTAAGACCTGGTGTCTGAAGCCGAAAAAGACACATTTGTCTTATAAAGATAAGGCAATTTCGGTTGTTAGAGATCTATGGGTGACATACGCATCATGTATATGTTGGCCAAAACAGAGGAAAGAATAGGTCAAGGAAAGTTGCAGAGATTGCTACGTCTTGCCTGTTTAGGCACTAATCGCACGCAGTGTCTGTATCTAGACAGATACTACATCAGCAAATGCATTTCTATTCCACAGTAAGTACGGAGGCAATGAATGCATGACATGACCTATTGCATCCAGCCTGCACTTAGTTAGTGCCTTACGATTTCATTAGGCACATAAACTTATACTCGGCTGAAAAAGTAGGAGTGGGCGTAGCAGAGCCTAGTTGTGGGCTATCCGGAGCCGGTTACACGGTCGGTAACGCCCCAGCCATTTTCCAGACAGAAATTCACGCTGTAGATTTGTGTGATTGTTGTTTTCGTGACATTTGGTTTAATGTAATCTGGACATTGATTGTTAGAGAATTGAATTTGACATATTAGGTGAAGCAATGGTATGGCGAGTTGGTTGTAATCAATTGAATTTTGCTACTTGCTGGAGCTGGAGCTGGAGGCTGGACTGTCGGCGAAACTCTGGGGTTGGCGGGCTGGTGAAATAGGAATCGGTGGGGATCGTGGATTCGGAAGTTGAATGAATCTCGGATGGACGCCGCGCTCGGAAGGTTAGAGCATCCGTGACACCAATTTACAGATAAACGAATTAATTAAATCAAGATTTGTGGATACCTTTAGCTTCCTATCCAATCTAAATATAACGTTAGAACCACATCAATGTCTAGAATTAATGTCATTTCACGTGACCTTGATCTCGGCTGCCAACATGCGGCCTTTGTCTCAAAGGTGAAGGCCCTCTTCGTCCTACACACGACGTCGTGACCTTGAAAGGTTACGTTCAAGGTCACATACCGCTACCTTGGCCGCCGCGCTAGCTTGCGGCTGCCTTGACCTTGAACTTCGCCAAGAGCGTGCAATTTAAATGAGGGAGCTTCCGCATTGCCGTGCAACGTGACCTTTAAAATTACATCTCTTCAATACGTAGTACACAGTAAAATGTGGTGGGATTTGTTACTAATGTGTATAAAGGAGCGAACGAAGTTAAACGTGTGGTCATCCTTAACGTCAATTTCCATGAGTAAAGCTCTATAAGGTCTGAATTAATTTTGGGCCGGAAATAGTTATATGTTGCACGTGATTCGAGGCATTCGTGCCCGGATGTGTTAAATTATGAAAGAGATCAAATACTGCAAGTCGGAAAGACTTTGTTGCGAAAGGTCGACATTTAGAGTTACATATGTCGTGTCGCAGCAAATTTCATCAGTAGAACTGGGAATTCGCAATGATGCTTATTGCTTAATTTACCACTAATTTGATGTTTAGTGGCGAACTTGGAGATGTAATGAGAGTAGAAAAGTTATTATTTACGTACACCAAAAGGAGAAAACTTAATCTTAGAACTCATATGCTGAATGGAACGATTCTAAACATTTTCAGTGAAGTCAAGTGTCTAGGAGTGAAATAATCCTGGATTAGAAACTACCTTTAACTCACATCTGAAGAGGACACTTACTAAGGCTACTGTATGGTAAGACCTGGAGTCTGAAGCCGAAAAAGACACATTTGTCTTATAAAAATAAGGTAATTTCGGTTGTTAGAGATCTATGGGTGATATACGCATCATGTATATGTTGGCCAAAACAGAGGAAAGAATAGGTCAAGGAAAGTTGCAGAGATTGCTACGTCTTGTCTGTTTAGGCACTAATCGCACGCAGTGTCTGTAACTAGACAGATACTACATCAGCAAATGTATTTCTATTCCACAGCAAGTACGGAGGCAATGAATGCATGACATGACCTATTGCATCCAGCCTGCACTTAGTTAGTGCCTTACGATTTCATTAGGCACATAAACTTATGTTCGGCTGAAAAAGTAGGAGTGGGCGTAGCAGAGCCTAGTTGTGGGCTATCCGGAGCCGGTTACACGGTCGGTAACGCCCCAGCCATTTTCCAGACAGAAATTCACGCTGTAGATTTGTGTGATTGTTGTTTTCGTGACATTTGGTTTAATGTAATCTGGACATTGATTGTCAGAGAATTGAATTTGACATATTAGGTGAAGCAATGGTATGGCGAGTTGGTTGTAATCAATTGAATTTTGCTACTTGCTGGAGGCTGGACTGTCGGCGAAACTCTGGGGTTGGCGGGCTGGTGGGATAGGAATCGGTGGGGATCGTGGATTCGGAAGTTGAATGAATCTCGGATGGACGCCGCGCTCGGAAGGTTAGAGCATCCGTGACACCAATTTACAGATAAACGAATTAATTAAATCAAGATTTGTGGATACCTTTAGCTTCCTATCCAATCTGAATATAACGTTAGAACCACATCAATGTCTAGAATTTATGTCATTTCACGTGACCTTGATCTCGGCTGCCAACATGCGGCCTTTGTCTCAAAGGTGTAGGCCCTCTTCGTCCTACACACGACGTCGTGACCTTGAAAGGCAGCGTTCAAGGTCACAGACCGCTACCTTGGCCGCCTCGCTAGCTTGCGGCTGCCTTGACCTTGAACTTCGCCAAGAGAGTGCAATTTAAATGAGGGAGCTTCCGCATTGCCGTGCAACGTGACCTTTAAAATTACATCTCTTCAATACGTAGTACACAGTAAAATGTGGTGGGATTTGTTACTAATGTGTATAAATGAGCGAACGAAGTTAAACGTGTGGTCATCCTTAACGTCAATTTCCATGAGTAAAATGTGGTCTGAATTAATTTTGGGCCGGAAATAGTTATATGTTGCACGTGATTCGAGGCATTCGTGCCCGGATGTGTTAAATTATGAAAGAGATCAAATACTGCAAGTCGGAAAGACTTTGTTGCGAAAGGTCGACATTTAGAGTTACATATGTCGTGTCGCAGAAAATTTCATCAGTAGAACTGGGAATTCGCAATGATGCTTATTGCTTAATTTACCACTAATTTGATGTTTAGTGGCGAACTTGGAGATGTAATGCGAGTAGAAAAGTTATTATTTACGTACACCAAATGGAGAAAACTTAATCTTAGAACTCATATGCTGAATGGAACGATTCTAAACATTTTCAGTGAAGTCAAGTGTCTAGGAGTGAAATAATCCTGGAATAAAAACTACCTTTAACTCACATCTGAAGAGGACACTTACTAAGGAAACTGTATGGTAAGACCTGGTGTCTGAAGCCGAAAAAGACACATTTGTCTTATAAAGATACGGCAATTTCGGTTGTTAGAGATCTATGGGTGATATACGCATCATGTATATGTTGGCCAAAACAGAGGAAAGAATAGGTCACGGAAAGTTGCAGAGATTGCTACGTCTTGCCTGTTTTGGCACTAATCGCACGCAGTGTCTGTAACTAGACAGATACTACATCAGCAAATGTATTTCTATCCACAGCAAGTACGGAGGCAATGAATGCATGACATGACCTATTGCATCCAGCCTGTACTTAGTTAGTGCCTTACGATTTCATTAGGCACATAAATTTATATTCGGCTGAAAAAGTAGGAGTGGGCGTAGCAGAGCCTAGTTGTGGGCTATCCTGAGCCGGTTACACGGTCGGTAACGCCCCAGCCATTTTCCAGACAGAAATTCACGCTGTAGATTTGTGTGATTGTTGTTTTCGTGACATTTGGTTTAATGTAATCTGGACATTGATTGTTAGAGAATTGAATTTGACATATTAGGTGAAGCAATGGTATGGCGAGTTGGTTGTAATCAATTGAATTTTGCTACTTGCTGGAGCTGGAGCTGGAGCTGGAGCTGGAGGCTGGACTGTCGGCGAAACTCTTGGGTTGGCGGGCTGGTGAAATAGGAATCGGTGGGGATCGTGGATTCGGAAGTTGAATGAATCTCGGATGGACGCAGCGCTCGGAAGGTTAGAGCATCCGTGACACCAATTTACAGATAAACGAATTAATTAAATCAAGATTTGTGGATACCTTTAGCTTCCTATCCAATTTAAATATAACGTTAGAACCACATAAATGCCTAGAATTAATGTCATTTTACAGTGATGACGGCGCAGGAAGAGGTTGTCCATCCACCACGTGACCTTGATCTCGGCTGCCAACATGCGGCCTTTGTCTCAAAGGTGAAGGCCCTCTTCGTCCTACACACGACGTCGTGACCTTGAAAGGTTACGTTCAAGGTCACAGACCGCTACCTTGGCCGCCGCGCTAACTTGCGGCTGCCTTGACATTGAACTTCGCCAAGAGAGTGCAATTTAAATGAGGGAGCTTATGCATTGCCGTGCAACGTGACCTTTAAAATTACATCTCTTCAATACGTAGTACACAGTAAAATGTGGTGGGATTTGTTACTAATGTGTATAAAGGAGCGAACGAAGTTAAACGTGTGGTCATCCTTAACGTCAATTTCCATGAGTAAAGGTCTATATGGTCTGAATTAATTTTGGGCCGGAAATAGTTATAGGTTGCACGTGCATTCGTGCCCGGATGTGTTAAATTATGAAAGAGATCAAATACTGCAAGTCGGAGAGACTTTGTTGCGAAAGGTCGACATTTAGAGTTACATAATATGTCGTGTCGCAGCAAATTTCATCAGTAGAACTGAGAATTCGCAATGATGCTTATTGCTTAATTTACCACTAATTTGATGTTTAGTGGCGAATTTGGAGATGTAATGCGAGTAGAACAGTTATTATTTACGTACACCAAAAGGAGAAAACTTAATCTTAGAACTCATATGCTGAATGGAACGATTCTAAATATTTTCAGTGAAGTCAAGTGTCTAGGAGTGAAATAATCCTGGAATAAAAACTACCTTTAACTCACATCTTAAGAGGACACTTACTAAGGCGACTGTATGGTAAGACCCGGTGTCTGAAGCCGAAAAAGACACATTAGTCTTATAAAGATAAGACCACTTCCGTTGTTATACATATATGGGTGACGTACGCATCATGTATATGTTGGCCAAAACAGAGGAAAGATAGCTCAAGAAAAGCTGCAGAGATTGGCTACGTCTTGCCTGTTTAGGTACTAATCTAAACAGATGCTACATCAGCAAATGTATTTCTATCCCACAGCAAGTACGGAGGCAATGAATACATGACATGACCTATTGCATCCAGCCTGCACTTAGTGCCTTACGATTTCATTACGCACATAAACTTATATTCGGCTGAAAAAGTAGGAGTGGGCGTAGCAGAGTCTACTTGTGGGCTACCCGGAGCCGGTAACACGGTCGGTAACGCCCCAGCCATTTTCCAGACTGAAATTCACGCTGTAGATTTGTGTGCTTGTTGTTTTCGTGACATTTGGTTTAATGTAATCTGACATTGATTGTTAGAGAATTGAATTGGACATATTGAGGCTGCCTTGACCTTGAACTTCGCCAAGAGAGTGCAATTTAAATGAGGGAGCTTCCGCATTGCCGTGCAACGTGACCTTTAAAATTACATCTCTTCAATACGTAGTACACAGTAAAATGTGGTGGGTTTTGTTACTAATACGTATAACGGAGCGAACGAAGTTAAACCTGTGGTCATCCTTAACGTCAATTTCCATGAGTAAAGATCTATATGGTCTGAATTAATTTTGGGCCGGAAATAGTTATAGGTTGCACGTGATTCGAGGCATTCGTGCCCGGATGTGTTAAATTATGAAAGAGATCAAATATTGCAAGTCGGAAAGACTTTGTTGCGAAAGGTCGACATTTAGAGTTACATAATATGTCGTGTCGCAGCAAATTTCATCAGTAGAACTAAGAATTCGCAATGATGCTTATTGCTTAATTTACCACTAATTTGATGTTTAGTGGCGAACTTGGAGATGTAATGCTAGTAGAACAGTTATTATTTACGTACACCAAAAGGAGAAAACTTAATCTTAGAACTCATATGCTGAATGGAACGATTCTAAACATTTTCAGTGAAGTCAAGTGACTAGGAGTGAAATAATCCTGGATTAAAAACTACCTTTAACTCACATCTGAAGAGGACACTTACTAAGGCTACTGTATGGTAAGACCTGGTGTTTGAAGCTGAAAAAGACACATTTGTCTTATAAAGATAAGGCAATTTTGATTATTAGAGATCTATGGGTGACATACGCATCATGTATATGTTGGCCAAAACAGAGGAAAGAATAGGTCAAGGAAAGTTGCAGAGATTGCTACATCTTGCCTGTTTAGGCACTAATCGCACGCAGTGTCTGTAACTAGACAGATACTACATCAGCAAAATGTATTTCTATTCCACAGCAAGTACGGAGGCAATGAATGCATGACATGACCTATTGCATCCAGCCTGCACTTAGTTAGTGCCTTACGATTTCATTAGGCACATAAACTTATATTCGGCGAGTGGGCGCAGCAGAGCCTAGTTGTGGGCTATCCGGAGCCGGTTACACGGTCGGTAACGCCCCAGCCATTTTCCAGACAGAAATTCACGCTGTAGATTTGTGTGATTGTTGTTTTCGTGACATTTGGTTTAATGTAATCTGGACATTGATTGTTAGAGAATCGAATTTGACATATTAGGTGAAGCAATGGTATGGCGAGTTGGTTGTAATCAATCGAATTTTGCTACTTGCTGGAGCTGGAGCTGGAAGCTGGACTGTCGGCGAAACTCTGGGGTTGGCGGGCTGGTGGGATAGGAATCGGTGGGGATCGTGGATTCGGAAATTGAATGAATCTCGGATGGACGCCGCGCTCGGAAGGTTAGAGCATCCGTGACACCAATTTACAGATAAACGAATTCATTAAATCAAGATTTGTGGATACCTTTAGCTTCCTATCCAATCTAAATATAACGTTAGAACCACATCAATGTCTAGAATTAATGTCATTTTACAGTGATGACGGCGCAGGAAGAGGTTGTCCATCCACCACGTGACCTTGATCTCGGCTGCCAACATGCGGCCTTTGTCTCAAAGGTGAAGGCCCTCTTCGTCCTACACACGACGTCGTGACCTTAAAGAAATAAAAATACGTTCAAGGTCACAGACCGCTACCTTGGCCGCCGCGCTAGCTTGCGGTTGTCTTGACCTTGAACTTCGCCAAGAGAGTGCAATTTAAATGAAGGAGCTTCCGCATTGCCGTGCAACGTGACCTTTAAAATTACATATCTTCAATACGTAGTACACAGTAAAATGTGGTGGGATTTGTTACTAATGTGTATAAAGGAGCGAACGAAGTTAAACGTGTGGTCATCCTTAACGTCAATTTCCATGAGTAAAGGTCTATATGGTCTGAATTAATTTTGGGCCGGAAATAGTTATAGGTTGCACGTGATTCGAGGCATTCGTGTCCGGATGTGTTAAATTATGAAAGAGATCAAATACTGCAAGTCGGAAAGACTTTGTTGCGAAAGCTCGACATTTAGAGTTACATATGTCGTGTCGCAGCAAATTTCATCAATAGAACTAGGAATTCGCAATGATGCTTATTGCTTAATTTACCACTAATTTGATGTTTAGTGGCAAACTTGGAGATGTAATGCGAGTAGAAAAGTTATTATTTACGTACACCAAAAGGAGAAAACTTAATCTTAGAACTCATATGCTGAATGGAACGAATCTAAACATTTTCAGTGAAGTCAAGTGTCTAGGAGTGAAATAATCCTGGATTAAAAACTACCTTTAACTCACATCTGAAGAGGGCACTTACTAAGGCTACTGTATGGTAAGACCTGGTGTCTGAAGCCGAAAAAGACACATTTGTCCTATAAAGATAAGGCAATTTCGGTTGTTAGAGATCTATGGATGACATACGCATCATGTATATGTTGGCAAAAACAGAGGAAAGAATAAGTCAAGGAAAGTTGCAGAGATTGCTACGTCTTGCTTGTTTAGGCACTAATCGCACGCAGTGTCTGAAACTAGACAGATACTACATCAGCAAATGTATTTCTATTCCACAGCAAGTACGGAGGCAATGAATGCATGACATGACCTATTGCATCCAGCCTGCACCTAGTTAGTGCCTTACGATTTCATTAGGCACATAAACTTATATTCGGCTGAAAAAGTATGAGTGGGCGTAGCAGAGCCTAGTTGTGGGCTATCCGGAGCCGGTTACACGGTCGGTAACGCCCCAGCCATTTTCCAGACAGAAATTCACGCTGTAGATTTGTGTGATTATTGTTTTCGTGACATTTGGTTTAATGTAATCTGGACATTGATTGTTAGAGAATTGAATTTGACATATTAGATGAAGCAATGGTATGGGGAGTTGGTTGTAATCAATCGAATTTTGCTACTTGCTGGAGCTGGAGCTGGAGGCTGGACTGTCGGCGAAACTCTGGGGTTGGCGGGCTGGTGGGATAGGAATCGGTGGGGATCGTGGATTCGGATGTTGAATGAATCTCGGATGGACGCCGCGCTCGGAAAGTTAGAGCATCCGTGACACCAATTTACAGATAAACGAATTCATTAAATCAAGATTTGTGGATACCTTTAGCTTCCTATCCAAACTAAATATAACGTTAGAACCACATCAATGCCTAGAATTAATGTCATTTTACAGTGATGACGGCGCAGGAAGAGGTTGTCCATCCACCACGTGACCTTGATATCGGCTGCCAACATGCGGCCTTTGTCTCAAAGGTGAAGGCCCTCTTCGTCCTGCACACGACGCCGTGACCTTGAAAGGCACAGTTCAAGGTCACAGACCGCTACCTTGGCCGCCGCGCTAGCTTGCGGCTGCCTTGACCTTGAACTTCGCCAAGAGACTGCAATTTAAATGAGGGAGCTTCCGCATTGCCGTGCAACGTGACCTTTAAAATTACATCTCTTCAATACGTAGTACACAGTAAAATGTGGTGGAATTTTTTACTAATGTGTATAAAGGAGCGAACGAAGTTAAACGTGTGGTCATCCTTAACGTCAATTTCCATGAGTAAAGCTCTATATGATCTGAATTAATTTTGGGCCGGAAATAGCTATATGTTGCACGTCATTCGAGGCATTCGTGCCCGGATGTGTTAAATTATGAAAGAGATCAAATACTGCAAGTCGGAAAGACTTTGTTGCGAAAGGTCGACATTTAGAGTTACATAATATGTCGTGTCGCAGCAAATTTCATCAGTAGAATTGAGAATTCGCAATGATGCTTATTGCTTAATTTACCACTAATTTGATGTTTAGTGGCGAACTTGGAGATGTAATGCGAGTAGAACAGTTATTATTTACGTACACCAAAAGAAGAAAACTTAATCTTAGAACTCATATGCTGAATGGAACGATTCTAAACATTTTCAGTGAAGTCAAGTGTCTAGGAGTGAAATAATCCTGGAATAAAAACTACCTTTAACTCACATCTTAAGAGGACACTTACTAAAGCGACTGTATGGTAAGACAAGGTGTCTGAAGCTGAAAAAGACACATTAGTCTTATAAAGATAAGACCACTTCCCTTGTTATACATATATGGGTGACGTACGCATCATGTATATGTTGGCCAAAACAGAGGAAAGATAGCTCAAGAAAAGCTGCAGAGATTGGCTACGTCTTGCCTGTTTAGGCACTAATCTAAACAGATGCTACATCAGCAAATGTATTTCTATCCCACAGCAAGTACGGAGGCAATGAATGCATGACATGACCTATTGCATCCAGCCTGCACTTAGTTAGTGCCTTACGATTTCATTAGGCACATAAACTTATATTCGGCTGAAAAAGTAGGAGTGGGCGTAGCAGAGCCTAGTTGTGGGCTATCCATTGCCGGTTACACGGTCGGTAACGAACCAGCCATTTTCCAGACATAAATTCACGCTGTAGATTTGTGTGATTGTTGTTTTCGTGACATTTGGTTTAATGTAATCTGGACATTGATTGTTAGAGAATTGAATTGGACATATTAGGTGAAGCAATGGTATGGCGAGTTGGTTGTAATCAATCGAATTTTGCTACTTGCTGGAGCTGGAGCTGGAGGCTGGACTGTCGGCGAAACTCTGGGGTTGGCGGGCTGGTGGGATAGGAATCGGTGGGGATCGTGGATTCGGAAGTTGAATGAATCTCGGATGGACGCCGCGCTCGGAAGGTTAGAGCATCCGTGACACCAATTTACAGATAAACGAATTAATTAAATCAAGATTTGTAGATACCTTTAGCTTCCTATCCAATCTAAATATAACGTTAGAACCACATCAATGTCTAGAATTAATGTCATTTCACGTGACCTTGATATCGGCTGCCAACATGCGGCCTTTGTCTCAAAGGTGAAGGCCCTCTTCGTCCTACACACGACGTCTTGACCTGGAAAGGCTACGTTCAAGGTCACAGGCCACTACCTTGGCCGCCGCGCTAGCTTGCGGCTGCCTTGACCTTGAACTTCGCCAAGAGAGTGCAATTTAAATGAGGGAGCTTCCGCATTGCCGTGCAACGTGACCTTTAAAATTACATCTCTTCAATACGTAGTACACAGTAAAATGTGGTGGGATTTGTTACTAATGTGTATAAAGGAGCGAACGAAGTTAAACGTGTGGTCATCCTTAACGTCAATTTCCATGAATAAAGGTCTATATGGTCTGAATTAATTTTGGGCCGGAAATAGTTATAGGTTGCACGTGCATTCGTGCCCGGATGTGTTAAATTATGAAAGAGATCAAATACTGCAAGTCGGAAAGACTTTGTTGCGAAAGGTCGACATTTAGAGTTACATATGTCGTGTCGCAGCAAATTTCATCAATAGAACTGGGAATTCGCAATGATGCTTGTTGAATTGAATTTTGTATCTTTTGGTTGCGTTTTTTACAATAATAATTGCAATTTATTACCCTTGCAAAATACAGGACATCTGTCATATATATCTAACTATCAACACACTATTCGCCAACTATATAATCATTCATTCATTGTAGCAACAAATAGTACATTGCCTAAAAATATTATGTCTAGTTAATAAGTAGAAATAAGGCGTGAACATGCCCCCCGCCTTGAAAGGGTCAACTTTCAAAAATAAACATAACATTGATAGATTCTAACAATAAATCGTATAAATATATATAAATTGTTATCATATGCAACGGTCTCATCTCTGGTTATTACAGTATCTTGAAAGTCAAATATTTATTTCACTTTTCACAATCGACTGGCAATTTACAAATTTTTGAAAAGGATCGACGCACTACACCACTGGTTGTTTGTACGTTTGCCACTCGAGCGATGCCATCTGGACCTCGGTGTAGGGATAGAACTCTTCCTAGATGCCACTTTAGAGGGGGCAGATGGTCATCCTTTAACACCACTAAAGAGCCAACTTCTAAAGACGTCTGACTGACCTTCCATTTCGTTCGTGATTGCAGTTCGGCTATAAATTCCCTAGACCATCTGTCCCAGAAATGTTGCTGTATTTGTTGCAGTAGTTGATATCGGGAAAGTCTTGGTATTGCAATGTCTTTCAGATCTGGGTCTGGCAAGGAACTAATTGGTCTCCCGATTAAAAAATGTGAAGGAGTTAATGCAGAGTAATCGTTGGGATCGGAAGAAATCGGTGTAATTGGTCTCGAATTAAGAATAGCTTCTATCTCGGTTAAAATCGTGTACAATTCTTCGAAAGTTAGCAGTGCATTTGCCAAAACTCTCTTTAAATGTCCTTTAGCTGCTTTGATACCGGCTTCCCAAATTCCACCCATGTGAGGAGAAAAGGCAGGAATAAAATGCCAATTTACTCCCGTATTTGTCAAAGATTCTTTTAATTCGGTTTCATTTTGCATTAAGAAACTAGCTAACTCTGTCAATTCTGCCTTTGCCCCTACAAAATTGGTACCGTTATCTGTATATACGTCAGATGGTTTGCCTCGGCGTGAAGTAAAACGTCTAAATGCTGCAATAAAGGAATCTTTGGTTAGGTCGCTTACTAGTTCGATATGCACTGATTTTGTAGTGAAGCAAACAAATAGACTGATATATGCTTTAGACGTTTTAGCTCCCCGGCCTTTCTTATCCTTTACCAAAATTGGCCCAGCGTAGTCAATACCTGTTGTGGTAAATGCTGGTGCAGGACAAACCCTAGGTTTAGGTAATACGCCCATAATTGGAGCCTTCGACACAGGATTAATTTGGTAACATCTTATGCAGGAATGTACGATTTTTCTAGCCAGATTTCTACCTGAAAGAGGCCAATAGCGTTCCCGCACTGCGTAAAGTAATTGTTGTGGACCAACATGATATAGACGGAGGTGTTCATGTAAAAAGACAAGTGTTGTAAAATGATGTTTATTTGAGAGAAGTGCTGGATATTTTTTCTCATATTCATAAGATGACATTTGTAACCTGCCTCCTACTCTTAAAATACCATTAGAATCTATAAAAGGGTTTAGACTAAGTAGTGATGACTTCTTATGCAATGGCTTATTTCCAGTAAGTGTCGACAACTCGTCAGGAAAACTTTCGTTTTGGGAAATCTTTACGAGACAAATTAGTGCTTTGTTTAGTTCGGTTGCACTTAGAGGGCCTAACTTTCTATTACATTTTTATTGCTTGCAGTTAAAGATAAATCTTACGCACATTGCTGTTACTCTTTGTAGCCGAGCCAAACTAGAAAAGTGATGCATTGGAAATGATTCCATTTGTCTCATTAAAGACAAAGACACACTTTGCTTTTTAAGCTCGGGTAGTTCACCTTGAAAATGAAAAGTGGACTGAGGCCATTCGTTTTGAGGCTTGCTCAACCAAGTAGGGCCAGACCACCAAATTGTGGTTGTTGGAAGATCATTAGGATACACACCTCTTGAAAGTAAATCAGCGGGATTGTCACTTGTTCGTACATGGTTCCATTCATCTGGATTTGTAATGGTTTGAATTTGAATCACCCTATTTTGTACAAAAGTTTGCAGAAGATTTGGCTGAGTTTTTATCCAACAAAGACATACAGTTGAATCACTCCAGAGAAAGCAGTCGTCAAAACATATATTCATTGAGTTTTTCACTTTTTTTAACTAATTGGGCAAGCAATAATGCCGCACATAACTCTAGTTTTGGTATGGTAAGAGACTTTAGTGGAGCGACTCTTGTTTTGGAACATAATAAGCTCACTTGAATTAAATCAGATTGACTTATACTACGGATATAAATACAAGAACCATATGCAACCAAGGATGCATCAGCAACCCCATGAATTTCTACTCGTTTTATTTCTGAACATAATACAAGTCTAGGAATTTGCAATGTATTTAATTCTAAGAGCTGTTGCCTGAATTTCCGCCATTTCGTGTTTAAATTGGACGGCAACGCTTCATCCCAACTCAGTTTCAGCATCCATAATTCTTGCAGAATGATTTTTCCAATAATGATACAAGGGCCCAGTAAACCAAACGGATCGAAAATTTGTGCAATATCAGAAAGCACAGATCTTTTTGTGATGGATTTGTAGCTTGGTGAGCCAATGGTATACATCAGAGTATCAGAGGAACTAGACCAGTATAGTTCTAAAGTTTTTGTACTTCCGTTTTCACCAAGTTTTAAAATTGCTGAAGGATTTGCAGCCTTTACATGTTGTAAGACTTTGCTACTATTGGACGCCCACTTTTGCATAAGGAAACATCCAGATTTGAGAATTACAGAGATTTCATCACATAGTTGCATAGCCTCTTCCTCAGTCTCACAGCCAGACAGTAAATCGTCCATATAAAAATCATGTTCTATAGTATTTGACGCTTTAGGATAAGAATTTGCATTCTCTACAGATAACTGTTTAAGACACCTTACAGCTAACCAAGGGGCTGAAGCTGTACCATATGTAACTGTATTAAGTTGATAGGTAAGCACCTCCTGGAATGGATGTTGTCGCCAAAGAATTTTTTGCAATGATCTCTGCTGCGGATCGACCAATATCTGTCGGTACATTTTTATCAAATCAGCACAAATGACTACATAATGTTGTCTGAATCTCCCGACTCTGAACGAGCTGAGGCATCAAACACTACTCTGAGTTTTGTTGTTTGACTTTGTTCGTTAAGAACACCGTGGTGTGGTAAGAAATAAGAGTGATCAGACTGATCAAAATTTGAAGCTCTGGACATATGACCAAGGTTAAGATATTCATTCATAAAATCCACATACATTTGTTTTAAATGGGCATTTTTGCCTAGTCTAGATTCTATAGAATGTAAGCGACTTAGAGCAATTTGTTGTGAATCTCCTAGGGAGGATGGTGAATGCTTTAAAGGAATTTGAACAATAAATCGCCCGTTTTCATCACGCTTTGTAGTTTGCAGGAAAATATCCTCACACATCCTTTCATCGGTAGACAGGGGAGTTTCAATAGAAAGTTCCTCGATTTCCCAAAATTTCTTCAAATTATCTTGCAAGTCTGAATTGGAAACAAGATTACAATGGGTTTGATTGGAAACATTATTTGTTCTAATAGGGCCATTTGTTCTAACCCAACCAAGAACTGTTTTTTGCATAATTGGAAGATTTGCACCCAAATGTACTTGTCCTACACATAAAAGGTTATAAAATATTCCTGCCCCTAAGAGAATATCAATTTTGTTGCATTTATAAAAATCAGGATCGGAATATTAAGGGACAAAATGTTTATAGGTTGGCTAGGCATACATTCATTAATTTTAGGCAAAACTAAACAAGAAATAGTAGTTTTAAAGGAATTATACATCGACTCAATTGAAACATTGCATTGTTTGTTTATGTATGACGTCACTTGATTGATTCCTATGACTGTAAGGTTAATTGCGGTTTTCTCTAAGCCTAACCTCATGCATAAGTCTTCAGTAATAAAGTGTGATTGCGATGCACAATCTAGTAAAGCTCTACAGATATGTGGACACCCCATTTGATCCATTACTTGTACTAATGCGGTAGACAATAAAATAGTCGAATGTTCTCCTTGATTATTTACAGAATAATTAAGAGATTGACTATTTTCATTAAGAACGGCTTGAGTAACACTACTGGAATTTGCATGTACATTAGAATTGCTACAACCGGCTTTACTTTCGTTAGGGCATGTTTTATCGTCAAAATGAAGCAGTGTATTGTGTTTACTTTTGCACCTTTTACAATGTCCAGCAAAGCAATACTTTGATAAATGATTACCACGCAGGCAATTTAGACATAACCTCAATTTTCTTGCCTTTTCAATTCTGTCATTAATTGAAAGTTTTAAAAATTCTGGACACATTTGGATATAATGTTCACCTTTGCAAACAGTGCATGATGTTTTTGCATTAGATGTATTGGCTTGATAAGACGCATGTGTAGTACGAGATTCTCGATAGTATTGTTTTTTGTTATGTTTTACTTCAGAGGTTAAATTTAAAGTTTCCAACAAATCTGCTTTAATTTTTATAAACCTTTTAAAGTCGTCTAAAGTAGGTAATATATTTTTATTATTTTTGAGAGGAACATTTACCTTACTCTCCTCCCATTCACGCGCTGTGGCTTTGTCCAATTTATTAGTTAAAATATAAATCAAAAGAGTATCCCAATGCGCGATGGGCTGCTTGAGAGTTTGCAAAGATCTGAGATGTTTTGAAAGAATGTCTACCATTTTTCTTAACTCTGAATAAGATTCATGACTTAAAGTTGGAATATCAAAAATTGCCTTAACATGATTATGTACAAGTACATTTTCATTGTTGTACCTGTTTAATAAAGTATCCCATGCTACAGAATAATTAGAAGCCGAAAATTCCAACGAGCGTATTACCTGTGACCTTCTAATGCTGCACGCAAGTAATGATATTTTTGAATCTCAGTTAAAGAAGGACTCATTAATTAAAGAGTCAAAGGTATCCCTAAACTCTAGCCAATTTTCATAAGCTCCAGAAAATTTTGGTAATTTAATTTCAGGCAATTTTATATTTTGCATACGGGGTACAGCATCGTTATCAGAGTGGCCAGGCTTATTTGTACTATGCGCTGCTTCGAGCGCCGGTGGGTTTATAGCTTTATAATAATTTTGAATAAACTGTTTGCATTTAGCAGTTAATGAAAAATACATTTTTTCAAATGTTTCTCTTTCCTGGCAATTCTCCTCTACATTTTCTGTTTGATCTTCGATTGAAGCTTGCACATCTTCAAACTCTTGAAATGTAGTTTGAAACGTATCTAACCTCATTTCTAATTCTAATATATCAGCGTTTTCCACTTGATTAAGTGGTACGTCCTCGGTAGGGTGCAAAAATGCATCCAAGTGACATTTAAAGCGAGTTTGGCGTTGTTTTAGCATATCACGCGTTTTTATAAGCTTTTTTAAATTTGCAGGACTCATATTTAAAATAATCGCTATTATATTAATCAAATATGCTTGGTTAAGCTATCAAAATATGAAGCTAATTGTTTAACTTTTGGAAGTATGAAAAGAATTATTTTGTTTTTGGGAACAAACTTACAGTTTGATGATGAGTTTACTAGCCTTAACACTATCCAGACCCAGTCGTTGAGCATTACACAATTCTTCGCATGTAGCCGCTACACAATTCTTCGTATGTAACTACTCGCTGCTAAGAACCTAGGCTGTTATTCGTCGTTCTGTTTTCGTTTCTGACAAGCGTTTTCAAGATTTGCAAATTTTCGTGTTTTGACTATATTTTCTTGACTTGCACTGGTATATCGGCTCGAAGGACCATATATTATGTTGAATTGAATTTTGTATCTTTTGGTTGTATGCGGTAATAATACTACGTTTTTTACAATAATAATTGCAATTTATTACCCTTGCAAAATACAGGACATCTGTCATATATATCTAACTATCAACACACTATTCGCCAACTATATAATCATTCATTCATTGTAACAACAAATAGTACATTGCCTAAAAATATTATGTCTACTTAATAAGTAGAAATAAGGCGTGAACAATGCTTATTGCTTAATTTACCACTAATTTGATGTTTAGTGGCGAACTTGGAGATGTAATGCGAGTAGAAAAGTTATTATTTACGTACACCAAAAGGAGAAAACTTAATCTTAGAACTCATATGCTGAATGGAACGAATCTAAACATTTTCAGTGAAGTCAAGTGTCTAGGAGTGAAATAATCCTGGATTAAAAACTACCTTTAACTCACATCTGAAGAGGGCACTTACTAAGGCTACTGTATGGTAAGACCTGGTGTCTGAAGCCGAAAAAGACACATTTGTCCTATAAAGATAAGGCAATTTCGGTTGTTAAAGATCTATGGGTACATACGCATCATTAGTACACAGTAAAATGTGGTGGGATTTTTTACTAATGTGTCTAAAGGAGCGAACGAAGTTAAACGTGTGGTCATCCTTAACGTCAATTTCCATGAGTAAAGCTCTATATGATCTGAATTAATTTTTGGCCGGAAATAGTTATATGTTGCACGTCATTCGAGGCATTCGTGCCCGGATGTGTTAAATTATGAAAGAGATCAAATACTGCAAGTCGGAAAGACTTTGTTGCGAAAGGTCGACATTTAGAGTTACATAATATGTCGTGTCGCAGCAAATTTCATCAGTAGAATTGAGAATTCGCAATGATGCTTATTGCTTAATTTACCACTAATTTGATGTTTAGTGGCGAACTTGGAGATGTAATGCGAGTAGAACAGTTATTATTTACGTACACCAAAAGGAGAAAACTTAATCTTAGAACTCATATGCTGAATGGAACGATTCTAAATATTTTCAGTGAAGTCAAGTGTCTAGGAGTGAAATAATCCTGGAATAAAAACTACCTTTAACTCACATCTTAAGAGGACACTTACTAAGGCGACTGTATGGTAAGACGCGGTGTCTGAAGCCGAAAAAGACACATTAGTCTTATAAAGATAAGACCACTTCCGTTGTTATACATATATGAGTGACGTACGCATCATGTATATGTTGGCCAAAACAGAGGAAAGATAGCTCAAGGAAAGCTGCAGAGATTGGCTACGTCTTGCCTGTTTAGGCACTAATCTAAACAGATGCTACATCAGCAAAAGTATTTCTATCCCACAGCAAGTACGGAGGCAATGAATGCATGACATGACCTATTGCATCCAGCCTGCACTTAGTTAGTGCCTCACTATTTCATTAGGCACATAAACTTATATTCGGCTGAAAAAGTAGGAGTGGGCGTAGCAGAGCCTAGTTGTGGGCTACCCGGAGCCGGTAACACGGTCGGTAACGCCCCAGCCATTTTCCAGACAGAAATTCACGCTGTAGATTTGTGTGCTTGTTGTTTTCGCGACATTTGGTTTAATGTAATCTGGACATTGATTGTTAGAGAATTGAATTGAGCTAATAAATTTGACATATTAGGTGAAGCAATGGTATTGCGAGTTGGTTGTAATCAATCGAATTTTGCTACTTACTGGAGCTGGAGCTGGAGGCTGGACTGTCGGCGAAACTCTGGGGTTGGCGGGCTGGTGGGATAGGAATCGGTGGGGATCGTGGATTCGGAAGTTGAATGAATCTCGGATGGACGCCGCGCTCGGAAGGTTAGAGCATCCGTGACACCAATTTACAGATAAACGAATTCATTAAATCAAGATTTTTGGATACCTTTAGCTTCCTATCCAAACTAAATATAACGTTAGAACCACATCAATGAATAGAATTAATGTCATTTTACAGTGATGACGGCGCAGGAAGAGGTTGTCCATCCACCACGTGACCTTGATCTCGGCTGCCAACATGCGGACTTTGTCTTAAAAGTGAAGGCCCTCTTCGTCCTACACACGACGTCGTGACCTTGAAAGACTACGTTCAAGGTCACAAACCGCTACCTTGGCCGCTGCGCTAGCTTGCGGCTGCCTTGACCTTGAACTTCGCCAAGAGAGTGCAATTTAAATGAGGAAGTTTCCGCATTGCCGTGCAACGTGACCTTTAAAATTACATCTCTTCAATACGTAGTACACAGTAAAATGTGGTGGGAATTGTTACTAATGTGAATAAATGAGCGAACAAAGTTAAACGTGTGATCATCCTTAACGTCAATTTCCATGAGTAAAGGTCTATATGGTCTGAATTAATTTTGGGCCGGAAATAGTTATAGGTTGCACGTGATTCGAGGCATTCGTGCCCGGATGTGTTAAATTATGAAAGAGATCAAATACTGCAAGTCGGAAAGACTTTGTTGCGAAAGGTCGACATTTAGGGTTACATAATATGTCGTGTCGCAGCAAATTTCATCAGTAGAACTGAGAATTCGCAATGATGCTTATTGCTTAATTTACCACTAATTTGATGTTTAGTGGCGAACTTGGAGATGTAATGCGAGTAGAACAATTATTATTTACGTACACCAAAAGGCGAAAACTTAATCTTAGAACTCATATGCTGAATGGAACGATTCTAAATATTTTCAGTGAAGTCAAGTGTCTAGGAGTGAAATAATCCTGGATTAAAAACTACCTTTAACTCACATCTGAAGAGGACATTTACTAAGGCGGCTGTATGGTAAGACCCGGTGTCTGATGCCGAAAAAGTTACATTAGCCTTAAAATGATAAGGCAATTTCGGTTGTTAAAGATCTATGGGTACATACGCATCATGTATATGTTGGCCAAAACAGAGGAAAGAATAGATCAAGGAAAGTTGCAGAGATTGCTACGTCTTGCCTGTTTAGGCACTAATCGCACGCAGTGTCTGTAACTAGACAGATACTACATCAGCAAATGTATTTCCATCCCACAGCAAGTACGGAGGCAATGAATGCATGACATGACCCATTGCATCCAGCCTGCACTTAGTTAGTGCCTCACGATTTCATTAGGCACATAAACTTATATTCGGCTGAAAAAGTAGGAGTGGGCGTAGCAGAGCCTAGTTGTGGGCTACCCGGAGCCGGTAACACGGTCGGTAACGCCCCAGCCATTTTCCAGACAGAAATTCACACGGTAGATTTGTGTGCTTGTTGTTTTCGTGACATTTGGTTTAATGTAATCTGGATATTGATTGTTAGAGAATTGAATTGAGCTAATAAATTTGACATATTAGGTGAAGCAATGGTGTGGCGAGTTGGTTGTAATCAATCGAATTTTGCTACTTGCTGGAGCTGGAGGCTGGAGGCTGGACTGTCGGCGAAACTCTGGGGTTGGTGGGCTGGTGGGATAGGAATCGGTGGGGATCGTGGATTCGGAAGTTGAATGAATCTCGGATGGACGCCGCGCTCGGAAGGTTAGAGCATCCGTGACACCAATTCACAGATAAACGAATTCATTAAATCAAGATTTTTGGATACCTTTAGCTTCCTATTGTTGTCGAGGCCAAAAAAAGGCCTTTTAAAACAGTTAAATTCAATCAAAAAGTCACAATTTGTAGCTTAGCATCATTATCCATTCATATCTCAGCTCTAATTAAATACGCAATAACCGCGCTTAGGGTATATCGACGTTTAGATTCCCGTCCGCCTCGGCATGACTGGGCGGGTCCGACACGACGCAGCAGGCGGCCCCAGCCGCTCATCCGGCATAAAGTGTTCCAAACGCCAGCCGACCTAACGCTCAGAGCTCCGTCCGCCCCGAAAGTTACAGTATCGCGGCGTGTCCACAAGCTGTGGCTCTCGATAAAAAAATATTAGAGCCGTCGTGAGGCGACGACTCTAAGCTGTGGCCGGGTGGCCGTAAAATGAAATCCAGCTCGGCGCTGGGTTGGTTGAATCGATCCATTTGGTTTCCTACTTGAAGGTAATACCGCGCTCTTGAAAGGGGCCTGAAAGACCCGGCGTGCTTCCCTGCGAAGGACTCGCCGCAGGTGGCAGCCGTGAGGTTAAAATTGGTTTAGGACAGACCCGAGCCAAAAGGGTCTGCCTAATAAAAGAAAGACTAAGTCCGTGAACCGGGGAGCTGGGCGTCGAGCGCCCGCGTGCTATCTCCCCTAAGTCCTGTCGTCCCTATCTGAAAATTTCTAATCACCCGAATGTCTGAAGCTACAATCGTCTAGTCACTGATGCCCGGATACTGCGTTAACTACGGAGAGCACCCCCTGTACTGGTTGTCGCACAAGAGGTGGGGTCGCCGCGGTTAACGATATTTAGCCCGACGTGGCGAGTGTACAGCACAGTCGGCTGACAACGAGGACGTCGTTGTCGGCGACGACGATGTGTTCGGCCAGCACGTTCAACGAGGCCACTAGGGTCCTCTAGGATGATGGAATGGAGCAGGAACTGGAATCCGGATGTTGGTTTCTGTCTGTTACCCGACAGGCATCAATTTGGAATAGGAAGTCGGGGCTCTACTTGTTTCCCAAGCAGACATCAATTTGGAATTAGGAAGCAGGCTTCTAACTCGTTTGCCGAGTAGACATCATAACAGGCGTAGGAATTGGAGTCGGAACGTTGGTGAGGTTTTCGAGGATTGGATTTGGATAAAGGAATCAGGTACCTGGTATCATGAGGCGAAGTTTGTGCTTAACGAATTTTCTTTTGTGATTCCTTTATAAAATATCGAAGTTAAAACGTAGCGTCGTCTTCTCCTCACATCCAAAACGTCGTCGTCGTCATCAAATCAGCACTGCAGAAATGGCACTGCGTATGTCGGTAGGGAGGGCTCTGAAAAGAGCTCCCGACTCATCTAATAAGGTTTGTAGATGGTATCAACGATTTCTTTTGAAAAGCTTTTTGGTGTGTAGTTTGTACACCACCAAAATGCGAGCGGCGTGGCCAAATAAAATAAGTAAAATTGTGCAAAGGTTAAAACCGTGAAGCGGGCGATACGTGAAGTTAAAATAAATTATGGTGTATGACTACTTAGCCATGAGAACAAACTATGCAGAAACGCGAGGTACTGAGCCGTGAAGTTACCTCGATGAAGGCCCTGGATCGACTGGCGAGCTCTCAAATTTGCGTTTTATTTATATGATTTACGGGGAGCGAACTGGCTCCTGATTGGCCCGGCGTCCGAGAAGAAGGCGGGGCTTCGCCAACCTTTATATACTAAACACGGCGTCTGCCGGTGACTCATTCCCGCCAAAAGTGTTGTTGCAATAACATCGTGAGTCATGCAAAGTCTGAGTCATGCAATATGCAAATTAGTTTAGGATGACTTGAGATGAATGTGATTGATTTTATTGAAATAGGAAGGCTTGGTTTTCATGTCCTGTTTAGCGGTTCTGCATATTTGTATTCTCATGTTAAATTTTGTCCTCTCATGTATGAGGTATGGTCGCGTGTTGAGGAATTTTTTAAGTTTGAATTAATTGATTGTTTAAATTAATTCGGGCCTGATGGGCCCGAAATCAGGCGGGGTTTCGACAGCGGCAGTTCACTCCGAGCCTTAGCACGCGCTACAACTACCAGTTCACTCCGAGCCTTCATCGAGTCAACATCAACCAGCGAGTCCAGCAGTTCAGTCCACTACATCTACAAGCTTCCAGAACTTCAGCATACTTGACGAACCAAAACCAGTACGGCGTCGTAGTTGCCAGTGCATCTACACCCTACAGCGTGGAGGAGAAAGGCCAGCCTACAACAACAGCAACCTACAATCGTGCCGCGACTTTTAACTCGCTTCGAAATAACCAGTGTTAGCTCAGTATTGTTAGGGATTAAATTCATTAAAACAAATTGTGCATCGACCAGCGCAAGAGTTCTGCTTAGAGTTACATATTTTGATATCTCTGACTTTTATTTCTTATCGACGACTCTTACCAGGCAACAGCGCCTGCCTACATACTCAAAAGTTGGGGTACCTGGCACCAAAAGCGGTGCTTGTGTATGTCAGCCGGCGAGACAATAAAGGGGGTAGTAGCTGTACCCACCGATACTTTAAAAAATCGTTAACCAGTCTACAAATTCCAAAAATCGGCCCTGAGAGCTCGTTCAACCACCAGAGCTACGAGAACACCACCATCGAGGCTGCTGGCGCCCATCAACTTAAAAAATTTGCAGTCTCCGAATGAAAACATTTTTATTTTTCACCAAAACCACCATAGTTTTCGTAGACATGGCGCCCAACGTGGGGCTTTACAGTTCCAGCAATTAGAAGAAAGAAGTTTAATACAAACCAGTGTAGTGCCGTTTAATAAAACTAAACAAACGCATAAAAAACCATAGTGCAGTGAGTGCAACGCCACAGGACAGGTAAGCAATTTACGATAACTGTAATACTCTCCTGCAACTGCCTTTATAAACATTTACTGCCATAAACATTTACTGTGATAAACATTTATAAACTTTTTACAAACTCTTATAAACTTTTTACAAACTCTTATAAACAATTATAAACCTATATAAACAATTATAATGAACGACAATACTCCGATAATAAATACGGCACGTCGCACACGTCTTGGAACAATATATAGTCAACCAGAAGGTGACGCGAACCCCTATAGAACGAGCAACGAAACAGCAACGTCAGCGAATATGGAGCAGAACGCACAACAGTTCTCCTTCGAAGTCAACCAACAACATGCACCCCTGGTAGCATCAAGAAATGGCTCGCAGGAAGCCCCGATTTTCCCAGAAAACAGACCATCATGTATGCTCACACAATCAGCGTACACCCCGGAGCCGGTGCAGCAAGCAGCCGCTGCCCACTCAAGCACCCGGCCCATACATCTCTGCACCCCAACCAGCTCAAGCGCCAGTTCAACAACTGGAGAATGCCTTCTCCAGTATGGCTACAACTTTCATGCAGGCGTTACAACAAATCGCCCTGCAGAGTTCACAAGATAGAGCATCCAGAATCCGGCCAACACACACGTTTGGAGGACAAAACCATGAAGATCCTACTGCATTCATACGCCGAATGGATCAACATTTTAGAAGAACCAACACCACCGATGAAGTGGATAAACTCAATATCACTGTCCAGCAGTTGCGAGGCGACGCTGCGAGATGGTACGAAGCTTACAAAAATCTAATAGACAACTATAACACGTTCATAGATCGATTATATGACAAATACGATTCTACTTTAAATATTACTCAGAATATGGCAAAATTATACGGCGAAAAGCAAGGTGCCACAGAAGACACCGAACTTTTCATCACTAAGAAACACTGCCTATTTACACGGTTGGAACCCGAAAAAGGGGAGCAACACAAAGCAGTGACAATCCTGGATCAGCTGCGACCAGAACTTAGAAGCCGCCTGAGAGGCGCATCTATTCGATCCACCGACGATTTAATTCGACTTGCGACACAGGTAGAAGCAGATGTAAAAGAAGACGCTCGAGGAGCGTGGAAGCCATACAGACCGAAAACCGAGATGAATCAATCTACAATACCCGCCAATAAAAACAATCAAGCAAATCAAAATAAAAATACAACATACCAAACACAAGGACAAACGTCTACCCCAACATTTAAACCAAGTTCAAGTCAGCCTCTATCGCCATGCCGACATTGTGGAGGATGGCATTTCAATAGGGATTGCCCCAACAGGCAACCTACCCAACAGCAAACAACGACGACGCAGAGACCACAAAATCCTGCCCGTCCAAATAATAATTCTCAACAGCAACAAAACACAAAAAACTACACCAGGGCCGGGGAGAACCATCGCCGTCCCCAAAATACGGGCCCCCAACGGCAAGAAACAACAATGCAGACAATGACCGAAACTGGCGAGCAAGAGCCGCTCCCACAACCACAGATGTAAAAAACACACAAGAAAACTGGAGGGAAAGAACCATTCCAGCTCCACAACAAATAAATACACTCAAAAATATCAACAATTATGAACAACCTGTCGAGACATACGATATATCTAAACTTTTTACAACAAATTTTGGCAAACCAATTTATAAAACTATAGGCGTGCAAACAGCACCTCAAGAAATTTAACCACTATATCAGACAGCCCATCTAAAACATTTATTCAGGGCAAAGATAACAATAAATGACCAAGAACGTTTGGCATTAATAGATTCCGGAGCCGCTAGTAATGCTATTAAAGCAGAGCTAGTGGATAAATTGCAAAAGAGCAAAACTACACAATTATTTTCACTTGCTTGCGGTAGCAACGCATTCGCATCGCAAGGCACCCTAGAACTAAACTACAGCTTACAAGACCTACACACGTCAGGCATATTTCAAGTGTTCAATGACCTAAATGAAGACGTCATTTTAGGGGCACCTTTTTAAACTCGGAAGAGGTAACTTTGGATTACGGACGTAAATGTATTTATGCAGGCGTAAATCAACGACACACAATTTATTGCGATCCTGCTACTAAACAACAAATTTCTAACAACACCTTACCAAATACCCTGGTAATACCAGAAGAACATAAACAAGAGTTAACACCATTATTTTACGAATTCACCGATTTGTTCGACGAAGTACCAGCTAAAGCCACAACCGATAGTGTTCAGCATACTATTCGTTTAACCTCCGACAAAATTATGCATCAAAAACCTTACCCTTTGTCGCCAGACAAGAAAAAGATCTTGAATGAGCAAATCAAAGAAATGTTAGAGGCCGGTGTAATAGAGCCAAGTCGCTCACAGTACAGTTCACCACCTGTGCTCGTGCAGCGGCCAAATAAAAAACCGCGCTTTTGCATTGATTTCAGGAAGCTCAATGAAATTACAGAGAACGAATCCTCTGCTCTACCCAAGATTTATGAAACAATCAAAGACTTTGGGAAGGCTAAATACTTTACACTTTTAGATTTAAAATCCGGCTATGGGCAGATTCCAATGGAACAACACTCCAAACAATTTACAGCATTTACCACACCCGACGGAGCGTCATACCAGTTTACCGTTATGCCTTTCGGGCTAAAGACAGCCCCTGCAACATTCCAAAAATTCATGGTGCGAGAGGTATTAACGGGTTTTCTACATAAATTCGTAAACGTCTATTTAGACGATATTATAATTTACAGCGAGTCAATCAAAGAACATGTCCAACACTTAAAGTTAGTGTTCGAACGCATAAGGACACACAACCTACACATTTCACCTGAAAAATGCACAATCGCAGCACAACAATTAGATTACCTTGGACACCATATCAGAGGGGCCACAACCGAACCCCAACAAAAACATATCGATACCATTTTGGACTTTTCACCACCACAAACCAAAAAGCAACTGCAGAGTTTTCTCGGAACCTGCAACTGGGTCCGCGAATATATACCGGATGCAGCACAATTGACTAGGCTATTAACAACTTTGTTATCTAAAAACACTAAATTCAAATGGACTCTTGAATGCCAGGAAGCTTTCGAAAATCTAAAAACAACCATTCTCAAGGAACCTCTAGTACTACACCGCCCAGATTTCAGTAAACACTTTTACTTGCAGACCGACGCCTCACTTCGCGGGCTCGGCGCCACCCTATTTCAAAAAGACGACCACGACAACAAACTCGTCGTGTCTTACGCCAGTGCGACATTAACCAAGGCAGAACAAAAGTATCATGTCAACGAACTGGAAGTTCTGGCCACTTTATGGGCGATCAAAAAATATAAAATCTACCTAGAAGATAAACCATTTACACTACTCACCGATAGCAAAGCACTAACGTGGCTTAATAAAAATCGTGACAGCAAGACTAAGCTTATGCGGTGGTCGTTACTGCTGCAAGAGTACCAATTCGATGTGATCCATTGTCCAGGCAAGGACAACCAATTATCTGATTTCCTGAGTCGAAATCCGGCTCCCCATCAAATACACGAGCCCGTAGATGAACAAAAGCTGCTGCCTCCACCATTCCTTCATCAGGCCGACGAAGCGACGTCACCCGCGCCAATGAATGCGATGGACCACTTTCAGCTCTACGAGGAGGTAGTACGCGCTCAGCAACGTTCAAGACGTATCCAGCAGGATATCGTACTATGGCAAGCCATCAATCACAATAGACCTCAAAATAATAAAGAAACCACCTTTCATCAAAATCATACCGTATCAGACAACCTTCTCTGGCGCAAATACCAGGGGAGAGAATTACTCATTATACCCAGAAGTAGTCTCAAAAAAGTAATACACCAGTTCCATGACACAACAGAGGCCGCACATCCCGGCCGAGACGAAACATTACGCGCCATCACACACAGATACTACTGCAAAAACATTCACAAGCACGTAGCGCAATACCTAAAAAATTGTATCATCTGTTCAGCAGTGAAAACTCGACAGAAACAAACAAACGCTCCACATCAGGCTCACAGCCCTACATGTCCATTCCAAATGCTTAGTATCGATGTTTTAGGTCCGTTCCCGGAAACCAGGAATAAAAATAAATACGCTATCATTGCCACCGATGTCTTCACGAAATGGGTCGAGGCCAAGGCGTATCCTGAGGTAACCGGCAAAACAGTGACGACGTTCCTAGACGAGGAAATCATTACAAGATATGGGTTACCCAAAACTCTAATATCAGATAACGGTACTATCTTTCACGGAGCGACACTAACCCGATGGTGCGAACGACAACGAGTAAGCCAATTATTTTCGCCAATATACCACCAACAAGCGAACCCTACCGAGTGACGAGTACAGGAATTAAAGAAGGTACTGCGAGTCATGCTTTAGGGGAAGCAACAGTCGACGTGGGACAGTCACCTACAGAAGGCAGTGCAAGTGTTGCGGACGCGGCATAATGCAGCCACGGGAATGACGCCATCAAAAGCAGTGCTCGGCTACGAGTTGCCAAGGCAGGGAGAGTGGGACACCGCACAGTATCGTAAGTTGCGTGAAGAACCTGTCGGACCACGACGCGCGCGAAACAGACAGATATACGCACGGCAATTAAACTTTCAACAAAAATACTCTAATCCAGGGGTCGAACCCCAAATTATGTTTCAGAACAATGATCTAGTGATGACCCGAATCAGAGGAAAAATGAAAAAGGCGTTCGGACCAGTGTGGACCGGCCCTCATCGAATCGCACGAAAAATTAGCAACGAGGTGTACGAAGTGGACCAAGACGGCCGCATCTCGATCGTACACGTGGACCACCTGAGGCCAGCCCCCCGGGGCAACGAAGAGATGGAGTTCTCGAGTGAGCCAGAGTCCGACAATGACGATGCCACAGACGTGGATGCTACCGATTCAGACCCAGAGGATGGCGACGACCAACCGGGCCCTCAGGCACAGGAAGGCGTTCCAAATCCCAATCCCATCCAACCCGATGACGTGATGCCAATCCCGCAACCGTCAACATCTAACGTTGCCAGCCGGCAACAACCCTCTGTTTTAAATGTTTCAGACACCTCTACAGGCCAGCGAGCTGCCCTACCATCTACAGGTCAGCAAAGCTGCCCAACAAACTTCACGCCAGCAAGCTGCCCAGCTCCCAACAGGCCAGCAAGCTGCGCGACCAGTATCCCGACGACGACGACGACGAGCAAGGATAGTCATCCTTGACCCAACCAGCCCAGGGCACTCCAACGAAGTGTGTAAAGTGCCGACGAACATCAGTGAGGACGCTAGTGCAGTGCCCACGACAAACACTCGTTAAGTTTAATCTTATCCATTTTTTAGCATTGTATACATTTTTATTTTCGGGATTCATTTTATTTTCATTTGTTAATAGCAAGTAAGAATTGGAATTGTTCAGTAACACTCAAATTTAGAATTGTGAATAAAGGACGTAACAGCAATCAAGCAGAGCTCTAACGCCGCTCTTTTCAAAATAAGGGGGGTGTTGTCGAGGCCAAAAAAAGGCCTTTTAAAACAGTTAAATTCAATCAAAAAGTCACAATTTGTAGCTTAGCATCATTATCCATTCATATCTCAGCTCTAATTAAATACAACGCAATAAACGCGCTTAGGGTATATCGACGTTTAGATTCCCGTCCGCCTCGGCATGACTGGGCGGGTCCGACACGACGCAGCAGGCGGCCCCAGCCGCTCATCCGGCACAAAGTGTTCCAAACGCCAGCCGACCTAACGCTCAGAGCTCCGTCCGCCTCGAAAGTTACAGTATCGCGGCGGGGTTTCGACAGCGGCAGTTCACTCCGAGCCTTAGCAAGCGCTACAACTACCAGTTCACTCCGAGCCTTCATCGAGTCAACATCAACCAGCGAGTCCAGCAGTTCAGTCCACTACATCTACAAGCTTCCAGAACTTCAGCATACTTGACGAACCAAAACCAGTACGGCGTCGTAGTTGCCAGTGCATCTACACCCTACAGCGTGGAGGAGAAAGGCCAGCCTACAACAACAGCAACCTACAATCGTGCCGCGACTTTTAACTCGCTTCGAAATAACCAGTGTTAGCTCAGTATTGTTAGGGATTAAATTCATTAAAACAAATTGTGCATCGACCAGCGCAAGAGTTCTGCTTAGAGTTACATATTTTGATATCTCTGACTTTTATTTCTTATCGACGACTCTTACCAGGCAACAGCGCCTGTCTACATACTCAAAAGTTGGGGTACCTGGCACCAAAAGCGGTGCTTGTGTATGTCAGCCGGCGAGACAATAAAGGGGGTAGTAGCTGTACCCACCGATACTTTAAAAAATCGCTAACCAGTCTACAAATTCCAAAAATCGGCCCTGAGAGCTCGTTCAACCACCAGAGCTACGAGAACACCACCATCGAGGCTGCTGGCGCCCATCAACTTCAAAAATTTGCAGTCTCCGAATGAAAACATTTTTATTTTTCACCAAAACCACCATAGTTTTCGTAGACACTATCCAAACTAAATATAACGTTAGAACCACATCAATGCCTAGAATTAATGTCATTTTACAGTGATGACTGCACAGGAAGAGGTTGTCCATCCACCACGTGAGCTTGATTTCGGCTGCCAACATGCGGCCTTTGTCTCAAAGGTGAAGGCTCTCTTCGTCCTACACACGACGTCGTGACCTTGAAAGGCTACGTTCAAGGTCACAGACCGCTACTTTTGTCGCCGCGCTAGCTTGCGGCTGCCTTGACCTTGAACTTCGCCAAGAGAATGCAATTTAAATTGCCGTGCAACGCGACCTTTAAAATTTCATCCCTTCAATACGTAGTACACAGTAAAATGTGGTGGGATTTGTTACTAATGTGTATAAAGGAGCGAACGAAGTTAAACGTGTGGTCATCCTTAACGTCAATTTCCATGAGTAAAGCTCTATATGGTCTGAATTAATTTTGGGCCGGAAATAGTTATATGTTGCACGTGATTCGAGGCATTCGTGCCCGGATGTGTTAAATTATGAAAGAGATCAAATACTGCAAGTCGGAAAGACTTTGTTGCGAAAGGTCGACATTTAGAGTTACATAATATGTCGTGTCGCAGCAAATTTCATCAGTAGAACTGGGAATTCGCAATGATGCTTATTGCTTAATTTACCTCTAATTTGATGTTTAGTGGCGAACTTGGAGATGTAATGCGAGTAGAAAAGTTATTATTTACGCACACCAATAGGAGAAAATTTAATCTTAGAACTCATATGCTGAATGGAACGATTCTAAATATTTTCAGTGAAGTCAAGTGTCTAGGAGTGAAATAATCCTGGATTAAAAACTACCTTTAACTCACATCTGAAGAGGACATTTACTAAGGCGGCTGTATGGTAAGACCCGGTGTCTGAAGCCGAAAAAGACACATTAGTCTTATAAAGATAAGACCACTTCCGTTGTTATACATATATGGGTGACGTACGCATCATGTATATGTTGGCCAAAACAGAGGAAAGAATAGGTCAAGGAAAGTTGCAGAGATTGCTACGTCTTGCCTGTTTAGGCACTAAACGCACGCAGTGTCTGTAACTAGACAGATACTACATCAGCAAATGTATTTCTATTTCACAGCAAGTGCGGAGGCAATGAATGCATGACATGACCTATTGCATCCAGCCTGCACTTAGTTAGTGCCTTACGATTTCATTAGGCACATAAACATATATTCGGCTGAAAAAGTAGGAGTGGGCGTAGCAGAGCATAGTTGTGGGCTATCCGGAGCCGGTTACACGGTCGGTAACGCCCCAGCCATTTTCCAGACAGAAATTCACGCTGTAGATGTGTGATTGTTGTTTTCGTGACATTTGGTTTAATGTAATCTGGACATTGATTGTTAGAGAATTGAATTTGACATATTAGGTGAAGCAATGGTATGGCGAGTTGGTTGTAATCAATCGAATTTTGCTACTTGCTGGAGCTGGAGCTGGAGCTGGAGGCTGAACTGTTGGCGCAACTCTGGGGTTGGCGGGCTGGTGGGATAGGAATCGGTGGGGATCGTGGATTCGGAAGTTGAATGAATCTCGGATGGACGCCGCGCTCGGAAGGTTATAGCATCCGTGACACCAATTTACAGATAAACGAATTAATTAAATCAAGATTTGTGGATACCTTTAGCTTCCTATCCAATCTAAATATAACGTTAGAACCACAGCAATGTCTAGAATAAATGTCATTTCACGTGACCTTGATCTCGGCTGCCAACATGCGGCCTTTGTCTCAAAGGTGAAGGCCCTCTTCGCCCTACACACGACGTCGTGACCTTGAAAGGCTACGTTCAAGGTCACAGACCGCTATCTTGGCCGCCGCGCTAGCTTGCGGCTGCCTTGACCTTGAACTTCGCCAAGAGAATGCAATTTAAATGAGAGAGCTTCCGCATTGCCGTGCAACGTGACCTTTAAAATTACATCTCTTCAATACGTAGTACACAGTAAAATGTGGTGGGATTTGTTACTAATGTGTATAAAGGAGCGAACAAAGTTAAACGTGTGGTCATCCTTAACGTCAATTTCCATGAGTAAAGGTCTATATGGTCTGAATTAATTTTGGGCCGGAAATAGTTATAGCTTGCACGTGATTCGAGGCATTCGTGCCCGGATGTGTTAAATTATGAAAGAGATCAAATACTGCAAGTCGGAAAGTCTTTGTTGCGAAAGGTCGACATTTAGAGTTACATATTATGTCGTGTCGCAGCAAATTTCATCAATAGAACTGGGAATTCGCAATGATGCTTATTGCTTAATTTACCACTAATTTGATGTTTAGTGGCGAACTTGGAGATGTAATGCGAGTAGAACAGTTATTATTTACGTACACCAAAAGGAGAAAACTTAATCTTAGAACTCATATGCTGAATGGAACGATTCTAAACATTTTCAGTGAAGTCAAGTGTCTAGGAGTGAAATAATCCTGGATTAAAAACTGCCTTTAACTCACATCTGAAGAGGACATTTACTAAGGCGGCTGTATTGTAAGACCCGGTGTCTGATGCCGAAAAAGTTACATTAGTCTTATAAAGATAAGGCAATTTCGGTTGTTAAAGATCTATGGGTACATACGCATCATGTATATGTTGGCCAAAACAAAGGCAAGATTAGGTCAAGGAAAGTTGCAGAGATTGCTACGTCTTGCCTGTTTAGGCACTTATCGCACGCAGTGTCTGTAACTAGACAGATACTACATCAGCAAATGTATTTCTATTCCGCAGCAAGTACGGAGGCAATGAATGCATGACATGACCTATTGCATCCAGCCTGCACTTAGTTAGTGCCTTACGATTTCATTAGGCACATAAACTTATATTCGGCTGAAAAAGTAGGAGTGGGCGTAGCAGAGCCTAGTTGTGGGCTATCCGGAGCCGGTTACACGGTCGGTAACGCCCCAGCCATTTTCTGGACAGAAATTCACGCTGTAGATTTGTGTGATTGTTGTTTTCGTGACATTTGGTTTAATGTAATCTGGACATTGATTGTTAGAGAATTCAATTGAGCTAATAAATTTGACATATTAGGTGGAGCAATGGTATGGCGAGTTGCTTGCAATCAGTCGAATTTTGTTACTTGCTGGAGCTGGAGCTGGAGCTGGAGGCTGGACTGTTGGCGCAACTCTGGGGTTGGCGGGCTGGTGGGATACTAACCGGTGCATCTGTGACAACAATTTACAGAAAAACGGATTCATTAAATCAAAATTTGTGGATACCTTTAGCCTCCTATCCAAACTAAATATAACGTTAGAACCACATCAATGCCTAGAATTAATGTCATCCCCACGTGACCTTGATCTCGGCTGCCAACATGCGGCCTTTGTCTCAAAGGTGAAGGCCCTCTTCGTCCTACACACGACGTCGTGACCTTGAAAGGCTACGTTCAAGGTCACAGACCGCTATCTTGGCTGCCGCGCTAGCTTGCGGCTGCCTTGATGACACGCCCGCTCTGCCTTCCCTTCCCGACGTCCAGTTCAGAGATTTCTACTCCCAAATCCACGATCCGGATCCAAACTATAATGATAACGTCACAATTACTTTATCTACAGAGTGCTCAAATTCCTCCATGGGTGCATACCTAGAACGGAAATATGCTAATCAATCAACTACTTCGGCTTTATTTTGCAGCAAATTAAACGATACTCGAACTCGCTATTCCACTATTAACAGTGAACTGCTGTTTCTTTATACTTCAATTTAACATTTTAGACATTTATTAGAGTTTTTGCCAGTTTTATTACCTCTTTACTCAAGGAAATTAACGTTGAGGATGACCACATGTTAACTCCGTTCATTCTTTTATAGATATAAATAACAAGCCACACCACATTTTACTGTGTACGTATTGACGTGATGCTTTTAAAACTCAAGTTGCGCGGCGAGGCGGAAGCTCCATACTTGAAAATTGCACTCCCATAGCGAAGGTCAAGGTCATGGCTGCCGCAATCTATCGCCTCGGGCAATAGCGGCGCTCTGACCTTGAAGCCAAAGCCCGTATGTTTAGGCAAATCTAAAGGCCACGACATTGCACATCGGACAAATGGCCGACTGTTCGAGGCCAAGGCTAAAGTCACTTGCTGGAGCAGCCACATCCTGCGCCGTTATCACTATAATATTTCTTTAATACGAGGCATTGATGAAGTTCTAACGTTTGACTTAGTTTGGATAGAAAAC
This sequence comes from Leptura quadrifasciata, assembly GCA_963675555.1. Classification (NCBI taxonomy): domain Eukaryota; kingdom Metazoa; phylum Arthropoda; class Insecta; order Coleoptera; family Cerambycidae; genus Leptura; species Leptura quadrifasciata. The sequence goes on from OY776674.1 coordinate 89,034,669, forward strand.
AAAAAGGATAAACAAATGTCGATTTTATGAATTCGTCTCTCCGTAAATTGATGACAAGCCCGCTCTACCTTCCCTTCCCGACGTCCAGTTCAGAGATTTCTACTCCCAAATCCACGATCCGGATCCAAACTATAATGATAACGTCACAATTACTTTATCTACAGAGTGCTCAAATGCGTCCATGGGTGCATACCTAGAACAGAAATCTGCTAATCAAACTACTTCTTCGGCTTTATTTTCCAGCAAGTTGAACGTACTCAAAGGCGTTATTCCGCTACTATCAGAGAACTACTGTTGCTTTATAATTCAATATAACATTCTAGACATTTATTAAAGTTTTTACCGGTTTTATTTACTCCTTTACTCATGGAAATTGACGTTGAGAATGACTTCGTGTTAATTCAGTTCACCCTTTTATAAATATATGTAACAAGCCACACCACATTTTGCTGTGTACGTATTGACGAGATGCTTTCAAATTCAAGTTACGCGGCGAGGCGAAAGCTCCATACTTGAAAATTGCACTCCCATAGCGAAGGTCAAGGTCATGGCTGCCGCAATCGATCACCTCGGGTAATAGCGGCGCTCTGACCTTGAAGCCAAAGCCCGCATATTTAGGTAAATCTAAAGGCCACGACATTGCACATCGGACAAATTTCCGGCTATTCGAGGCCAAGGCTAAAGTCAGTTGTTGGAGCAACCACATCCTGCGTAATCATCACTATAATATTTCTTTAATACGAGGCATTGATGACGTTCTAACGTTTGACCTAGTTTGGATAGAAAACAAATAGGATAAACAAATGTCGATTTTATGAATTCGTCTCTCCAGTTCAGAGATTTCTACTCCCAAATCCACGATCCGGATCCAAACTATAATGATAACGTCACAATTACTTTATCTACAGAGTGCTCAAATGCGTCCATGGGTGCATACCTAGAACGGAAATCTGCTAATCAAACTACTCCTTCGGCTTTATTTTGCAGCAAGTTAAACGATACTCAAAGGCGTTATTCCGCTACTAACAGAGAACTCCTGTTGCTTTAACTTCAATTTAACATTTTAGACATTTATTAAAGTTTTTACCGGTTTTATTTACTCCTTTACTCATGGAAATTGACGTTGAGAATGACTACGTGTTAATTCAGTTCACCCTTTTATAAATATATATAACAAGCCACACCAAATTTTACTGTGTACGTATTGAAGAGATGCTTTCCAATTCAAGTTACGCGGCGAGGCGGAAGCTCCATACTTGAAAATTGCACTCCCATAGCGAGGGTCAAGGTCATGGCTGTCGCAATCGATCGCCTCGGGCAATAGCGGCGCTCTGACCTTGAAGCCAAAGCCCGCATGTTTAGGCAAATCTAAAGGCCACCGCATTGCATATCGGACAAAGGGCCGACTGTTCGAGGCCAATGCTAAAGTCACTTGGTTGGACAACCACTTCCTGCGCCACCATCTCTATAAAATTTATTTAATACGAAGCATTGATGTGGTTCTAACGTTTGACTTGGTTTGGATAGAAAGCAAAAGGGATAAACAAATGTTGCTTTTATGAATTCGTTTCTCCGTAAATTGATGACACGCCGGCTCTACCTTACGATCCCGACGTCCAGTTCAGAGATTTCCACTACCGAATCCACGATCCGGATCCAAACTATAATGATAACGTCACAATTCCTTTATCTACAGAGTGCTCAAATGCGTCCATGGGTGCATACCTAGAACGGAAAACTGCTAATCAAACTACTCCTTCGGCTTTATTTTGCAGCAAGTTAAACGATACTCAAAGGCGTTATTTCGCTACTAACAGAGAACTCCTGTTGCTTTATACTTCAATTTAACATTTTAGACATTTATTAAAGTTTTTACCGGTTTTATTTACTCCTTTACTCATGGAAATTGACATTGAGAATGACTACGTGTTAATTCAGTTCACCCTTTTATAAAGATATGTAACAAGCCACACCACATTTTACTGGGTACGTATTGACGAGATGCTTTCAAATTCAAGTTACGCGGCGAGGTGGAAGCTCCATACTTGAAAATTGCACTCCCATAGCGAGGGCCAAGGTCATGGCTGTCGCAATCGATCGCCTCTAGCAATAGCGGCGCTCTGACCTTGAAGCCAAAGCCCGCATGTTTAGGCAAATCTAAAGGCCACGACATTGCACATCGGACAAATGGCCGACTGTTCGAGGCCAAGTCTAAAGTCACTTGTTGGAGCAACCACATCCTGCGTCATCATCACTATAATATTTCTTTAATACGAGGCATTGATGACGTTCTAACGTTTGACGAAGCATTGATGTGATTCTAACGTTTGACTTGGTTTGGATAGAAAGCAAAAGGGATAAACAAATGTCGATTTTATGAATTCGTCTCTCCGTAAATTGATGACACGCCCGCTCTACCTTCCCTTCCCGACGTCCAGTTCAGAGATTTCTACTCCCAAGATCCGGATCCAAACTATAATGATAACGTCACAATTACTTTATCTACAGATTGCTCAAATGCTCCATGGGTGCATACCTAGAACGGAAATCTGCTAATCAAACTACTCCTTCGGCTTTATTTTGCAGCAAATTAAACGATACTCAAACGCGCTATTCCACTATTAACATTGAACTGCTGTTTCTTTATACTTCAATTTAACATTTTAGACATTTATTAGAGTTTTTGCCAGTTTTATTAGCTCTTTACTCAGGGAAATTAACGTTGAGGATGACCACATGTTAACTACGTTCACTCTTTTATAGATATAAATAACGAGCCACACCACATTTTACTGTGTACGTATTGACGGGATGCTTTTAAAACTCAAGTTGCGCGGCGAGGCGGAAGCTCCATACTTGAAAATTGCACTCCCATAGCGAAGGTCAAGGTCATGGATGTCGCAATCGATCGCGTCGGGCAATAGCGGCGCTCTGACCTTGAAGCCAAAGCCCGCATGTTTAGGCAAATCTAAAGGCCACGACATTGCACATCGGACAAATGGCCGAGTGTTCGGGGCCAAGGCTAAAGTCACTTGCTGGAGCAACCACATCCTGCGCCGTCATCACTATAATATTTCTTTAATACGAGGCATTGATGTGGTTCTAACGTTTGACTTGGTTTGGATAGAAAGCAAAAGGGATAAACAAATGTTGATTTTATGAATTCATTTCTCCGTAAATTGATGACAAGCCGGCTCTACCTTCCGATCTCGACGTCCAGTTCAGAGATTTCTACTACCGAATCCACGATCCGGATCCAAACTATAATGATAACGTCACAATTACTTTATCTACAGAGTGCTCAAATGCGTCCATGGGTGCATACCTAAAACGGAAATCTGCTAATCAAACTACTCCTTCGGCTTTATTTTGCAGCAAGTTAAACGATACTCAAAGGCGTAATTCCGCTACTAACAGAGAACTCCTGTTGCTTTAACTTCAATTTAACATTTTAGACATTTATTAAAGTTTTTACCGGTTTTATTTACTCCTTTACTCATGGAAATTGACGTTGAGAATGACTACGTGTTAATTCAGTTCACCCTTTTATAAATATATATAACAAGCCACACCACATTTTACTGTGTACGTATTGACGGGATGCTTTTAAAACTCAAGTTGCGCGGCGAGGCGGAAGCTCCATACTTGAAAATTGCACTCCCATAGCGAAGGTCAAGGTCATGGCTGTTGCAATCGATCGCGTCGGGCAATAGCGGCGCTCTGACCTTGAAGCCAAAGCCCGCATGTTTAGGCAAATCTAAAGGCCACGGCATTGCATATCGGACAAAGGGCCGACTGTTCGAGGCCAATGCTAAAGTCACTTGGTTGGACAACCACTTCCTGCGCCATCTAAAGTCACTTGCTGGAGCAACCACATCCTGCGCCGTCATCACTATAATATTTCTTTAATACGAGGCATTGATGAAGTTCTAACGTTTGACTTAGTTTGGATAGAAAACAAAAAGGATAAACAAATGTCGATTTTATGATTTCGTCTCTCCGTAAATTGATGACACGCCCGCTCTACCTTCCCTTCCCGACGTCCAGTTCAGAGATTTCTACTCCCAAATCCACGATCCGGATCCAATCTATAATGATAACGTCACAATTACTTTATCTACAGAATGCTCAAATGCCTCCATGGGTGCATACCTAGAATGGAAATCTGCTAATCAATCTACTCCTTCAACTTTATTTTGCAGCTAATTAAACGATACTCAAAGGCGTTATTCCGCTACTAACAGAGAACTCCTGTTGCTTTATACTTCAATTTAACATTTTAGATATTTATTAAAGTTTTTACCGTTTTTATTAGCTCTTTACTCAGGGAAATTAACGTTGAGGATGACTACATGTTAACTCCGTTCACTCTATTATATATATAAATAACAAACCGCACCACATTTTACTGTGTACGTATTGACGAGATGCTTTCAAATTCAAGTTACGCGGCGAGGCGGAAGCTCCATACTTGAAAATTGCACTCCCATAGCGAGGGCCAAAGTCATGGCTGTCGCAATCAATTACCTCGGGCAATAGCGGCGCTCTGACCTTGAAGCCAAAGCCCGCATATTTAGGCGAATCTAAAGGCCACGACATTGCACATCGGACAAATGGCCGACTGTTCGAGGCCAAGGCTAAAGTCACTTGCTGGAGCAACCACATCCTGCGTCATCATCACTATAATATTTCTTTAATACGAGGCATTGATGACGTTCTAACGTTTGACGAAGCATTGATGTGGTTCTAACGTTTGACTTGGTTTGGACAGAGAGCAAAATGGATAAACAAATGTTGATTTTATGAATTCGTTTCTCCGTAAATTGTTGACACGCCGGCTCTACCTTCCGATCCCGACGTCCAGTTCAGAGATTTCCACTACCAAATCCACGATCCGGATCCAAACTATAATGATAACGTCACAATTACTTTATCTACAGAGTGCTCAAATGCGTCCTTGGGTGCATACCTAGAACGGAAATCTGCTAATCAAACTACTCCTTGTTGTCGAGGCCAAAAAAGGCCTTTTAAAACAGTTAAATTCAATCAAAAATTCACAATTTGTAGCTTAGCATCATTATCCATTCATATCTCAGCTCTAATTAAATACAACGCAATAAACGCGCTTAGGGTATATCGACGTTTAGATTCCCGTCCGCCTCGGCATGACTGGGCGGGTCCGACACGACGCAGCAAGCGGCCCCGGCCGCTCATTCGGCACACAGCGTTCCAAACGCCAGCCAACCTAACGTTCAGAGCTCCGTCCGCCCCGAAAGTTACTCACTCCGAGCCTTAGCACGCGCTACAACTACCAGTTCACTCCGAGCAGCCAACGAGTCAACGTCAGTAAGCAGTCCGAGCCTACTACATCTACAATCTTCCAGAACTTCAGCATACCTGACGAACCAAAACCAGTACGGCGTCGTAGTTGCCAGTGCAGCTACACCCTACAGCGTGGAGGAGAAAGGCCAGCTTACTTCAACATTAACCTACAATCGTGCCGCGACTTTTAACCCGTTTCGAGATAACCAGTGTTAGCTCAGTATTGTTAGGGACTAAATTAATTAAAACAAATTGTGCATCGACCAGCGCAAGAGTTCTGCTTAGAGTTACATATTTTGGTATCTCTGACTTTTATTTCTCATCAACGACTCTTACCAGGCAACAGCGCCTGTCTACATACTCAAAAGTTGGGGTACCTGGCACCAAAAGCGGTGCTTGCGTATGTCAGCCGGCGAGACAGTAAAGGGGTAGTAGCTGTACCCACCGATACTTTAAAAAATCGTTAACCAGTCTACACATTCCAAAAATCGGCCCTGAGAGCTCGTTCAACCACCAGAGCTACGAGAACACCACCATCGAGGCTGCTGGCGCCCATCAACTTCAAAAATTTGCAGTCTCCGAGTAAAAACATTTTTATTTTTTACAAAACCACCCTTGTTTTCGTAGACATGGCGCCCAACGTGGGCCCATTGTTTACATCAATCAAAAATCGTAGACATCACCCTCGTTTTCGTAGACATGTCGCCCAACTAAGGGGCTTTACAGTTCCAGCAATTAGAAGAAAGAAGTTTAATACAAACCAGTGTAGTGCCGTTTAATAAAACTAAACAAACGCGTAAAAAAACTATAGTGCAGTGAGTGCAACGCCACAGGACAGGTAAGCAATTTACGATAACTGTAATACTCTCCTGCAACTGCCTTTATAAACAATAACTGCTATAAACATTTACTGTGATAAACATTTATAAACATTTTTATGCTGCTCTTATAAACTTTTTACAAACTCTTATAAACTTTTTACAAACTTTTATAAACAATTATAATGAACGATAATACTTCGATAATAAATACGGCACGTCGCACCCGTCTTGGAACAGTATACAGTCAACCAGAAGGTGACGCGAACCCCTATAGAACGAGCAACGAAACAGCAACATCAGCGAATATGGAGCAGAACGCACAACAGTTCTCTTTCTAAGTCAACCAACAACATGCACCCCTGGTAGCATCAAGAATTGGCTCACAGAAAGCCCCAATTTTCCCAGAAAACAGACCATCATGTATGCTCACACAATCAGCGTACACCCCGGAGCCGGTGCAGCAAGCAGCCGCTGCCCACTCAAGCACCACATACATCTCTGCACCCCAACCAGCTCAAGCGCCAGTTCAACAACTGGAGAATGCCTTCTCCAGTATGGCTACAACCTTCATGCAGGCGTTACAACAAATCACCCTGCAGAGTTCGCAAGACAGAGCATCCAGAATTCGGCCAACACACACATTCGGGGGACAAAACCATAAGGATCCCACTGCATTTATACGCCGAATGGATCAGCATTTTAGAAGAACCAACACCACCGATGAAGTGGATAAATTAAATATCACTGTCCAGCAGTTGCGAGGCGACGCTGCGAGGTGGTATGAGCCTTACAAAAATCTAATAGACAACTATAACACGTTCATAGATCGATTATATGACAAATACGATTCTACTTTAAATATTACTCAGAATATGACACCGAACTTTTCACCACTAAAAAACACTGTCTATTCACACGGTTGGAACCCGAAAAAGGGGAGCAACACAAAGCAGCGACAATTCTGGATCAGCTGCGACCAGAACTTAGAAGCCGCCTGAGAGGTGCATCCATTCGATCCACCGACGATTTAATTCGACTTGCGACACAGATAGAAGCAGATGTAAAAGAAGACGCTCGAGGAGCATGGAAACCATACAGACCGAAGACCGAAATGAACCAATCTACAATACCCGCCAATAAAAACAATCAAGCAAATCAGAATAAAAATACAACTTACCAAACACAAGGACAAACGTCTACCCCAGCATTTAAGCCAAGTTCAAGTCAGCCTCCATCGCCATGCCGACATTGTGGAGGATGGCATTTCAATAGGGATTGCCCCAACAGGCAACCTACACAGCAGCAAACAACGGCGACGCAGAGACCACAAAATCCTGCCCGTCCAAATAATAATTCTCAACAGCAACAAAACACAAAAAACTACACCAGGGCCGGGGAGAACCAGCGCCGTCCCCAAAATACAGGCCCCCAACGGCAAGAAACAACCATGCAGACGATGACCGAAACTGGCGAGCAACAGCCGCTCCCTCAACCACAGATGTAAAAAACACACAAGAAAACTCGAGGGAAAGAACCATTCCAGCTCCACAACAAATAAATACACTCAAAAATATCAACAATTATGAACAACCCGTCGAGACATACGATATATCTAAACTTTTTACAGCAAATTTTGGCAAACCAATTTATAAAACTATAGGCGTGCAAACAGCACCTCAAGAAATTTTACCACTATATCAGACAGCCCATCTAAAATATTTATTCAGGGTAAAGATAACAATAAATGACCAAGAACGTTTGGCATTAATAGATTCCGGAGCCGCTAGTAATGCTATTAAAGCAGAGCTAGTGGATAAATTGCAAAAGAGCAAAACTACACAATTATTTTCACTTGCTTGCGGTAGCAACACATTCGCATCGCAAGGCACCCTAGAACTAAACTACAGCTTACAAGACCTACACACGTCAGGCATATTTCAAGTGTTCAATGACCTAAATGAAGACGTCATTTTAGGGGCACCTTTTTTAAACTCGGAAGAGGTAACTTTGGATTACGGACGTAAATGTATTTATGCAGGCGTAAATCAACGACACACAATTTATTGCGATCCTGCTACTAAACAACAAATTTCTAACAACACCTTACCAAATACCCTGGTAATACCTGAAGAACATAAACAAGAATTAACACCATTATTTTACGAATTCACCGATTTGTTCGACGAAGTACCAGCTAAAGCCACAACCGATAGTGTTCAGCATACTATTCATTTAACATCCAACAAAATTATACATCAAAAACCTTACCCTTTGTCGCCAGACAAGAAAAAGATCTTGAATGAGCAAATCGAGGAAATGTTAGAGGCCGGCGTAATAGAGCCAAGTCGCTCACAGTACAGTTCACCACCTGTGCTCGTGCAGCGGCCAAATAAAAAGCCGCGCTTTTCCATTGACTTCAGGAAGCTCAATGAAATTACAGAGAACGAATCCTCTGTTTTACCTAAGATTTACGAAACAATCAAAGACTTTGGGAAGGCTAAATACTTTACACTTTTAGATTTAAAATCCGGCTATTGGCAGATTCTAATGGAACAACACTCCAAACAATTTACAGCATTTACCACACCCGACGGAGCGTCATACCAGTTTACCGTTATGCCTTTCGGGCTAAAGACAGCCCCTGCAACATTCCAAAAATTCATGGTGCGAGAGGTATTAACGGGTTTTCTACATAAATTCGTAAACGTCTATTTAGACGATATTATAATTTACAGCGAGTCAATCAAAGAACATGTCCAACACTTAAAGTTAGTGTTCGAACGCATAAGGACACACAACCTACATATTTCACCTGAAAAATGCACAATCGCCGCGCAGCAATTAGATTACCTTGGACACCATATCAGAGGGGCCACAACCGAACCCCAGCAGAAACATATCGATACCATTTTGGACTTTTCACCACCACAAACCAAAAAGCAACTGCAGAGTTTTCTCGGAACCTGCAACTGGGTCCGCGAATATATACCGGATGCAGCACAATTGACTAGGCCATTAACAACTTTATTATCTAAAAACACTAAATTCAAATGGACTCCTGAATGCCAGGAAGCTTTCGAAAATCTAAAAACAACCATCCTCAAGGAACCTCTAGTACTACACCGCCCAGATTTCACTAAACACTTTTACTTACAGACCGATGCCTCACTTCGTGGGCTCGGCGCCACCCTATTTCAAAAAGACGACCACGACAACAAACTCGTCGTGTCTTACGCCAGTGCGACATTAACCAAGGCAGAACAAAAGTATCATGTCAATGAGCTGGAAGTTCTGGCCACTTTATGGGCGATCAAAAAATATAAAATATACCTAGAAGACAAACCATTTACACTACTCACCGATAGCAAAGCACTAACGTGGCTTAATAAAAATCGTGACAGCAAGACTAAGCTTATGCGGTGGTCGTTACTGCTGCAAGAGTACCAATTCGATGTGATCCATTGTCCAGGCAAGGACAACCAATTATCTGATTTCCTGAGTCGAAATCCGGCTCCCCATCAAATACACGAGCCCGTAGATGAACAAAAGCTGCTGCCTCCACCATTCCTTCATCAGGCCGACGAAGCGACGTCACCCGCGCCAATGAATGCGATGGACCACCTTCAGCTCTACGAGGAGGTAGTACGCGCTCAGCAACGTTCAAGACGTATCCAGCAGGATATCGTACTATGGCAAGCCATCAATCACAATAGACCTCAAAATAATAAGGAAACCACCTTTCATCAAAATCATACCGTGTCAGACAACTTTCTCTGGCGTAAATACCAGGAAAGAGAATTACTCATTATACCCAGAAGTAGTCTCAAAAAAGTAATACACCAGTTCCATGACACAACAGAGGCCGCACATCCCTGCCGAGACGAAACATTACGCGCCATCACACACAGATACTACTGCAAAAACATTCACAAGCACGTAGCGCAATACCTAAAAAATTATATCATCTGTTCAGCAGTGAAAACTCGACAGAAACAAACAAACGCTCCACATCAGGCTCACAGCCCTTCATGTCCATTCCAAATGCTTAGTATCGATGTTTTAGGTCCGTTCCCGGAAACCAGGAATAAAAATAAATACGCTATCATTGCCACCGATGTCTTCACGAAATGGGTCTAGGCCAAGGCGTATCCTGAGGTAACCGGCAAAACAGTGACGACGTTCCTAGACGAGGAAATCATTACAAGATATGGGTTACCCAAAACTCTAATATCAGATAACGGTACTATCTTTCACGGAGCGACACTAACCCGATGGTGCGAACGACAACGAGTAAGCCAATTATTTTCGCCAATATACCACCAACAAGCGAACCCTACCGAGCGACGAGTACAGGAATTAAAGAAGGTACTGCGAGTCATGCTTCAGGGGAAGCAACAGTCGACGTGGGACAGTCACCTACAGAAGGCAGTGCAAGTGTTGCGGACGCGGCATAATGCAGCCACGGGAATGACGCCATCAAAAGCAGTGCTCGGCTACGAGTTGCCAAGGCAGGGAGAGTGGGACAGCCCACAGTATCGTAAGTTGCGTGAAGAACCTGTCGTACCACGACGCGTGCGAAACAGACAGATATACGCACGACAATTAAACTTTCAACAAAAATACTCTAACCCAGGGGTCGAACCCCAAATTATGTTTCAGAACAATGATCTAGTGATGACCCGAATCAGAGGAAAAATGAAAAAGGCGTTCGGACCAGTGTGGATCGGCCCTCATCGAATCGCACGAAAAATTAGCAACGAGGTGTACGAAGTGGACCAAGACGGCCGCATCTCGATCGTACACGTGGACCACCTGAGGCCAGCCCCCAGGGGCAACGAAGAGATGGAGTTCTCGAGTGAGCCAGAGTCCGACAATGACGATGCCACAGACGTGGATGCTACCGATTCAGACCCAGAGGATGGCGACGACCAACCAGGCCCTCAGGCACAGGAAGGCGTTCCAAATCCCAATCCCATCCAACCCGATGACGTGATGCCAATCCCGCAACCGTCAATATCTAATGTTGCCAGCCGGCAACAACCCTCTGTTTTAAATGTTTCAGACACCTCTACAGGCCAGCGAGCTGCCCTACCATCTACAGGTCAGCAAAGCTGCCCAACAAACTTCAGGCCAGCAAGCTGCCCAGCTCCCAACAGGCCAGCAAGCTGCGCGACCAGTATCCCGACGACGACGACGACGAGCAAGGATAGTCATCCTTGACCCAACCAGCCCAGGGCACTCCAACGAAGTGTGTAAAGTGCCGACGAACATCAGTGAGGACGCTAGTGCAGTGCCCACGACAAACACTCGTTAAGTTTAACCTTATCCATTTTTTAGCATTGTATACATTTTTATTTTCGGGATTCATTTTATTTTCATTTGTTAATAGCAAGTAAGAATTGGAATTGTTCAGTAACACTCAAATTTAGAATTGTGAATAAAGGACGTAACAGCAATCAAGCAGAACTCTAACGCCGCTCTTTTCAAAATAAGGGGGGTGTTGTCGAGGCCAAAAAAGGCCTTTTAAAACAGTTAAATTCAATCAAAAATTCACAATTTGTAGCTTAGCATCATTATCCATTCATATCTCAGCTCTAATTAAATACAACGCAATAAACGCGCTTAGGGTATATCGACGTTTAGATTCCCGTCCGCCTCGGCATGACTGGGCGGGTCCGACACGACGCAGCAGGCGGCCCCGGCCGCTCATTCGGCACACAGCGTTCCAAACGCCAGCCAACCTAACGTTCAGAGCTCCGTCCGCCCCGAAAGTTACAGTATCGCGGCGTGTCCACAAGCTGTGGCTCTGGATAAAAAAATATTAGAGCCGTCGTGATGCGACGACTCTAAGCTGTGGCCGGGTGGCCGTAAAATGAAATCCAGCTCGGCGCTGGGTTGGTGGAATCGATCCATTTTGTTTCCTACTCGAAGGTAATACCGCGCACTTGAAATGGGGCCTGAAAGACCCGGCGTGCTTCCCTGCGAAGGACTCGCCGCAGGTGGCAGCCGTGAGATTAAAATGGGTTTAGGACAGACCCGAGCCAAAAGGGTCTGCCTAATAAAAGAAAGTCTAAGTCCGTGAACCGGGGAGCTGGGCGTCGAGCGCCCGCGTGCTATCTCCCCTAAGTCCTGTCGTCCCTATCTGAAAATTTCTAATCACCCGAATGTCTGAAGCTACAATCGTCTAGTCACTGATGCCCGGATACTGCGTTAACTACGGAGAGCACCCCCTGTACTGGTTGTCGCACAAGAGGTGGGGTCGCCGCGGTTAACGATATTTAGCCCGACGTGGCGAGTGTACAGCACAGTCGGCTGACAACGAGGACGTCGTTGTCGGCGACGACGATGTGTTCGGCCAGCACGTTCAACGAGGCCACAAGGGTTCTCTAGGATGATGGAATGGAGCAGGAACTGGAATCCGGATGTTGGTTTCTGTCTGTTACCAGACAGGCATCAATTTGGAATAGGAAGTCGGGGCTCTACTTGTTTCCCAAGCAGACATCAATTTGGAATTAGGAAGCAGGCTTCTAACTCGTTTGCCGAGTAGACATCATAACAGGCGTAGGAATTGGAGTCGGAACGTTGGTGAGGTTTTCGAGGATTGGATTTGGATAAAGGAATCAGGTACCTGGTATCATGAGGCGAAGTTTGTGCTTAACGAATTTTCTTTTGTGATTCCTTTATAAAATATCGAAGTTAAAACGTAGCGTCGTCTTCTCCTCACATCCAAAACGTCGTCGTCGTCATCAAATCAGCACTGCAGAAATGGCACTGCGTATGTCGGTAGGGAGGGCTCTGAAAAGAGCTCCCGACTCATCTAATAAGGTTTGTAGGTGGTATCAACGATTTCTTTTGAAAAGCTTTTTGGTGTGTAGTTTGTACACCACCAAAATGCGAGCGGCGTGGCCAAATAAAATAAGTAAAATTGTGCAAAGGTTAAAACCGTGATGCGGGCGATACGTGAAGTTAAAATAAATTATGGTGTATGACTACTTAGCCATGAGAACAAACTATGCAGAAACGCGAGGTACTGAGCCGTGAAGTTACCTCGATGAAGGCCCTGGATCGACTGGCGAGCTCTCAAATTTGCGTTTTATTTATATGATTTACGGGGAGCGAGCTGGCTCCTGATTGGCCCGGCGTCCGAGAAGAAGGCGGGGCTTCGCCAACCTTTATATACTAAACACGGCGTCTGCCGGTGACTCATTCCCGCCAAAAGTGTTGTTGCAATAACATCGTGAGTCATGCAAAGTCTGAGTCATGCAATATGCAAATTAGTTTAGGATGACTTGAGATGAATGTGATTGATTTTATTGAAATAGAAAGGCTTGGTTTTCATGTCCTGTTTAGCGGTTCTGCATATTTGTATTCTCATGTTAAATTTTGTCCTCTCATGTATGAGGTGATGGTCGCGTGTTGAAGAATTTTTAAGTTTGAATTAATTGATTGTTTAAATTAATTCGGGCCTGATGGGCCCGAAATCAGGCGGGGTTTCGACAGCGGCAGTTATCACACATTATCACAATCACATCACAGTACGAACCAGACAGTGGCACAAAACGTTTGGCAAGTCTACCGTGGCAGTGAACTAGCACTACAACATTCGAACTTCAGAGCGAAGCTCATTACACACAAATACAACATAACATAACACCCTATCACTATACTATAATGAAGAAGAAAAAAAAAGAGCAAAAAACTTCTACAGAAAAAAACCTAAACACACATGAAAAACAGCACGATAAGTATGAAAACACACTTGACACACACATTAAAACCTCAGAAAGCGAATCAGAAGCTACAATGCATGAACAACCGCATGAGAAAGGCACGTTGCATGATCAAACACAGGACACACAGGTACAGCCAGTTAATATCACTCAGGTTGAGTTAACCCACTTTAACAACAGAGTACATAGAAGCTTAAATATTAATACTAATACTAACAAAACTAACTCTAACAACAATCTAAACACTTCCACACATTCTTTTTATGACTCCCCCCCCCCTGAGACACCTTATCTCACTGCGATAGATGTAAGCTCGATGCATGTTAGCTCATATCCGTCATTTCTAAATTTAAATTACCCTACTTCTACATGTACAACCACCACCTACACCACGACAAATACAGTAACGGACACGGCCATTGTCCACTCCACCCCTAGAACTACCCCTACCACTTTAATGACATCATCAAATATATCTCTTAATAATCTTGAGATTAACAGAAACCACGATGACGAGGATGACAGTGACGTCAGTGACACTAACTCCGCTATTGCCACCAAAACTAAAGATAGATCTATCCCGCTAGAAGAGTTCCAAAGACAATCTAAGCGACGTAAAAGACGGAAAAAGACAAGCCCCCCTGATTTAGAGACCGCTACTTCTCCTGAACTATCTGACAACCAAGTTACCCCGATGCCCATGCTAATATCTCCTAAATCGGAAATTAGTCAAACATCCTTATCTAGCCACTCTTCCGCCAGGAGCGGAATTGCTGAACATAACAGACGTGTCACCCCCACTGACGTTCAACAAACCCCCCCGAGAGCCTCCGAACATAATACTCCCCCACAACCGACCAACACGAACACACAGACCGCGACTACACAACAACCACCGCCAATACACATTTATACCAACAACCATAAGGGCACTGTACAGATAATTAACCGTGAGGCCACCACCATACCTCAATTTAAATTCAATAATAATTCCCTAATCTGCTACCCTAAGATACAACGCGACCACCACAGGATCACTAAGCTACTAACACAGCAAAAAATAGAGTATTACACTTATGACTTCGACGCCCAAAGACCTGTTAAAATTGTAGCCAAATATATACCCATAGACACAACCTCTCAAGACATCGCAGAGGATTTAAGAATGAAAAACTTACCTTTTATCAACGTAGCCCGTGTGATGATACCCCAAGGTGGTAGAAAGGTTGCATCCAACATAGTCTTATTAACCATTCCACGGCAAAGCGCCGATGATTATTACAAATTGACCAACCTCTGCCATTACAAGGTAAACATCACCGACTACGTCAGACAGGACCTACCCCAATGTCACCGCTGCCAGCACTTCGGGCATTCCTCGGCAGTGTGCAGTCGTATCCCACGGTGCGTGAGATGCGGCGGCACGCACGAGGGGCGGCCCTGCGAAGCAGCGGCATGTAAATGTGCCAACTGCGGCGCAGAGCACCCCTCGAATTACAGGGGATGTCCGGCGTACGCGGCGGCGAGGGCAAGACTTGCACCCAGACCGACGGACGGACCCAGACAAGGACCTACTAATAACCCGACGCAACAAACACAACCTACAGCTGCTCAAAGACCCCCCGACAATAACAACAGACAACAACGACCTAACGCCGAAACCAACATGCCTCCACTCTCGCAAGAGACAGCCAACCTAATCAGCACGCAAAACATACGCGCTTGGCAGCAGTTCAGGCAGAGGGGTGCAAACACACAACCAAACCCCACACCTGAGCAGGACAACCCCATAAGGGAAATTATTAACTGTCTCAAACAATTCAATTTGAAAAAAGTGTGGGAAATAATCAAAAAAATAATCAACGCCCTGAAAAATACCAGCGACCCACTAGAAAAAATATTTATAATCCTGGAGCATGTTAGCGCTCTCTTGTAATGGCGCAGGGGGGAAAATTAACTTCATGCAATTTAACGCTGGAGGAATTGCTAGGCAAAGGACCGAGCTAGAGCTCCTATTAAATAATAGTAAAATTGATATATGCACTTTATGCGAAACAAACTTAAAACCACAGCACTCATTTAGCGTTCCTGGCTATGCAGTGTACCGCTCCGACAGGCTACACGCCAGGGGGGAGGTACTGCTGTTATGGTCAGGAATGTTATATCACACTCTCAAGTGTTGTTATCACCCCTCAAATCACTAGAGGCATGTGCTGTGACCCTACACCTTCGCAATAATATCAATATAATGGTTATCTCTGCCTACTGCCAACCTAAGACAACGTTAGACACCGCCGACTTTGACACACTTAAAACCTTACACTCACGCTACATACTGCTGGGCGACCTCAACGCCAAGCACCCCTCCTGGAACCTTCATCATCCCACCCCCAATATCGCTGGCAGACGGCTACACCGTTATGTCAGTGACAATCCCGAAATCAACCTCCTAGCACCCACTCAACCCACCCGTCCAATCCCTGCTCTGTCAATTATAGACATTGCGGTTACCTGTAACGTAAACTTTCAACATGACATAAACACAGTACAAGCGTTAAACAGCGATCACCTGCCGGTAATAACAGTTTTAAACTTGAAACACGATGTAATTCAGCCTACAAGAAAACCCAATGTAAATGACTATAATTGGCAGAGCTTCTCCGAATACCTAACACACCACATTCCTATGAACCCCTCGTGCAACTCCCCGGTGGAGATCGACCTGGCAGTGGACAACTTAACCCGACACATAACGGACGCGCTGGCCTTGAGCCAGAAAAAAATCCCGCCCCGATCCTACCAACTCCAATTACCCCGGCAATTAGTTGACTTAATTCGTGAAAAGAATAAACTTAGAAAAAGGTATAATCATACAAGAAATCCTATTCTTAAAACTCAAATTAACTCTATAAAAAAAACCATAGATGATAAAATCAAAGATTTTAGACATGAATCATTTAAAAAACTAATTGCCTCCCAACCTGATAATCCATATTTTGTCCCCAACATATTTCTGAAAAAACCAGTCAAAATTCCTCCCCTTCACACCCCCTCCGGTGGTGTTGCGCAAACCGACGAAGAGAAGGCTGCTTCCTTTGCCGATTACCTCTCCTCTGTTTTCCAACCTAATATCATACCCCAAATCACCCAAGACCTCGTTCAACCCTTCATAGACACCCTTAACCAAACTACCCTCCCGACTGAAAGGAATCCCATATTTTTTAGCCCCTCGGAAACCCGAGCGGCAATAAATAAATTACACCCTAGGAAAGCGTCTGGGCTAGACGACATCCCCTCCTTCGCCCTGAGATACCTTCCCTTATCCACCATATTATACCTCACCAAAATTTTCAACTCCTGTCTCAGACAAACTTACTATCCTAACAATTGGAGAACCGCCAAGATAATTAATATACCTAAGCCTAATAAGTCCCACAATTTACCTTGTAACTATCGACCTATTAGTCTTAGTTCATGCTTGGCGAAAATCCTAGATACTTTACTACTTACCCGAGTTCAGGCGCACCTAGTCAGTAATGACATCCTAAATAAATTTCAATTCGGATTCCGAGTAAGTCACTCCACATCCCAGCAGCTTTTTCGAGTTGGTGAGATCATTACCACCAATATGAATCGAGGTCAGTACACAGGGTTGGTCACCCTTGACCTCGAGAAAGCTTTTGACAAGGTCTGGCACCCTGGACTGTTATACAAACTCCACGTCGCGGGACTATCCCTACGCCTTATCAAGATGATACAGGCGTATACTTCTAACCGCAAATTTCGAGTTGCAGTCAACAAGGCGTGCTCTCCTGTTACCCCTATTTTTTCTGGCATCCCTCAAGGTTCAGCCCTTGGACCTGTACTTTTTACCCTGTACACTAATGACATCCCACCCCCTGACGACCACCGGACGACAATATGCCTGTACGCTGACGATACGACAATACTGACCACATCTAGCAACCCCGACGTCATGACGGACATAATACAAGGACAGACAGACATTACTATACAGTATTATAAAGACTGGGGACTAACCACTAATGTGAACAAAACCCAAGCATGCTATTACACCAAAAAAAAGAAAAGAATTTCCCCTCGTCTTTATATACATAACCACTTAACCCACTGGAAAGACAACATAGACTATTTGGGACTTACACTCGACAGACGATTAAACTTTAAGACGCACGTTGACAACCTTTCACTTAAATTCGGACGCCGACTACACGCGCTATACTATGTTCTCAAAACCTCTCCTGCAAGAATGGCAATCTTGCAATATAAAACCTACCTACGACCCCTACTGATTTACGCTGCCCCGGTTTGGCATCCAATCACTGAAAAAACCCAACAGAAACGGCTACAGGTGCTTCAAAACAAAGCCCTTAAGATAGCAGGTAAACTTTGTCGACGAACACCCTTACAACAATTACACAATCAGACAGGTACACCGATATTAGACGATTATATTCTCACCAGACTTCTCCCCAACTTTGCAGAAACCTTGTTAACTTCAACTAATCCCACCTTGACTGACCCCCTCACCCCTAAATTCCTAACAGCCCCCACCTACCCCTCCATTAATTATATATACACCCCAACCCCAGATTGAATATGTACACTAACTTGTATTTGGAAAAGATACAATTAGCACAATCAAAACAAAAAAAAAAAATCCAAAAAATAATAAAAAATACAAAAAAAAAAACACTAAAATACAAAATCACCTAAAAAATAAAAATAGACTTTTATTTTTCACTTTAATCTAATTTATAACAGAATCAAGAACAGCGACACGCTCCGTCGACCAAAAGAGCCATTTAGAGGTCACTAACCCCATCATGCAAAAAGAGGCCACCACTCATTAAATGAAATTGTAGCATTAACCACTAAACACTAAAACCGTTAACAATTTACTAACCCAAACACAACAATATACCACGTTACAACACAACCTAACAACTCAACCTCATAAAATTTCCACCTGGAAACATGCCAGCTCACCTGAGAGCAAGCCTATGTCATAGATAATGCAACCTGCGGCAAGCACCACAAGGTGGAAGCCGTATGTGCCCCGTAGAAGGGGACAACTACTACATCTCGACAGCGGCAGTTCACTTCGAGCCTTAGCACGCGCTACAACTACCAGTTCACTCCGAGCAGCCAACGAGTCAACATCAGTAAGCAGTCCGAGCCTACTACATCTACAAGCTTCCAGAACTTCAGCATACCTGACGAACCAAAACCAGTACGGCGTCGTAGTTGCCAGTGCAGCTACACCCTACAGCGTGGAGGAGAAAGGCCAGCCTACTTCAACATTAACCTACAAACGTGCCGCGACTTTTAACCCGTTTCGAGATAACCAGTGTTAGCTCAGTATTGTTAGGGACTAAATTAATTAAAACAAATTGTGCATCGACCAGCGCAAGAGTTCTGCTTAGAGTTACATATTTTGGTATCTCTGACTTTTATTTCTCATCAACGACTCTTACCAGGCAACAGCGCCTGTCTACATACTCAAAAGTTGGGGTACCTGGCACCAAAAGCGGTGCTTGCGTATGTCAGCCGGCGAGACAGTAAAGGGAGTAGTAGCTGTACCCACCGATACTTTAAAAAATCGTTAACCAGTCTACACATTCCAAAAATCGGCCCTGAGAGCTCGTTCAACCACCAGAGCTACGAGAACACCACCATCGAGGCTGCTGGCGCCCATCAACTTCAATAATTTGCAGTCTCCGAATAAAAACATTTTTATTTTTCACAAAACCACCCTTGTTTTCGTAGACATCCTTCGGCTTTATTTTGCAGCAAATTAAACGATACTCAAACGCGCTATTCTACTATTAACAGTGAACTGCTGTTTCTTTATACTTCAATTTAACATTTTAGACATTTATTAGAGTTTTTGACAGTTTTATTAGCTCTTTACTCATGGAAATTGACGTTGAGAATGATTACGTGTTAATTCAGTTCACCCTTTTATAAATATATGTAACAAGCCACACCACATTTCACTGTGTACGTATTGACGAGATGCTTTCAAATTCAAGTTACGCGGCGAGGCGGAAGCTCCATACTTGAAAATTGCACTCCCATAGCGAGGGCCAAGGTCATGGCTATCGCAATCGATCACCTCGGGCAATAGCGGCGCTCTGACCTTGAAGCCAAAGCCCGCATATTTAAGCAAATCTAAAGGCCACGACATTGTACATCGGACAAATGGCCGACTGTTCGAGGCCAAGGCTAAAGTCACTTGCTGGAGCAACCACATCCTGCGCCGTCGTCACTATAATATTTAATACGAGGCATTGATGAAGTTCTAACGTTTGACTTAGTTTGGATAGAAAACAAAAAGGATAAACAAATGTCGATTTTATGAATTCATCTCTCCGTAAATTGATGACACGCCCGCTCTACCTTCCCTTCCCGACGTCCAGTTCAGAGATTTCTACTCCCAAATCCACGATCCGGATCCAATCTATAATGATAACGTCACAATTCCTTTATCTACAGAATGCTCAAATGCCTCCATGGGTGCATACCCAGAACGGAAATCTGCTAATCAATCTACTCTTTCGGCTTTATTTTGCAGCAAATTAAACGATACTCAAAGGCGTTATTTCGCTACTAACAGAGAACTCCTGTTGCTTTATACTTCAATTTAACATTTTAGATATTTATTAAAGTTTTTACCGGTTTTATTAGCTCTTTACTCAGGGAAATTAACGTTGAGGCTGACTACATGTTAACTCCGTTCACTCTATTATAGATATAAATAACAAGCCACACCACATTTTACTGTGTACGTATTGACGAGATGCTTTCAAATTCAAGTTACGCGGCGAGGCGGAAGCTCCATACTTGAAAATTGCACTCCCATAGCGAGGGCCAAGGTCATGGCTATCGCAATCGATCACTTCGGGCAATTGCGGCGCTCTGACCTTGAAGCCAAACCCCGCATGTTTAGGCAAATCTAAAGGCCACGACATTGCACATCGGACAAATGGCCGACAGTTCGAGGCCAAGGCTAAAGTCACTTGCTGGAGCAACCACATCCTGTGTAGTCATCACTATAATATTTCTTTAATACGAGGCATAACGTTTGACTCAGTTTGGATAGAAAACAAAAAGGATAAAAAAATGTCGATTTTATGATTTCGTCTCTCCGTAAATTGATGACACGCCTGCTCTACCTTCCCTTCCCGACGTCCAGTTCAGAGATTTCTACTCCCAAATCCACGATCCGGATCCAATCTATAATGATAACGTCACAATTACTTTATCTACAGAATGCTCAAATGCCTCCATGGGTGCATACCTAGAACGGAAATCTGCTAATCAATCTACTCTTTCGGCTTTATTTTGCAGCAAATTAAACGATACTCAAAGGCGTTATTTCGCTACTAACAGAGAACTCCTGTTGCTTTATACTTCAATTTAACATTTTAGATATTGATTAAAATTTTTACCGGTTTTATTAGCTCCTTACTCGGGGAAATTAACGTTGAGGATGACTCCATGTTAACTCCGTTCACTCTATTATAGATATAAATAACAAGCCACACCACATTTTACTGTGTACGTATTGACGAGATGCTTTCAAATTCAAGTTACGCGGCGAGGCGGAAGCTCCATACTTGAAAATTGCACTCCCATAGCGAGGGTCAAGGTCATGGCTGCCGCAATTGAACGCCTCGGACAATAGCGGAGCTCTGACCTTGAAGCCAAAGCCCGCATGTTTAGGCAAATCTAAAGGCCACGACATTGCACATCGGACAAATGGCCGACTGTTCGAGGCCAAGGCTAAAGTCACTTGCTGGAGCAACCACATCCTGCGCCGTCATCACTATAATATTTCTTTAATACGAGGCATTGTTGAAGTTCTAACGTTTGACTTACTTTGGATAGAAAACAACAAGGATAAACAAATGTCGATTTTATGAATTCGTCTCTCCGTAAATTGATGACACGCCCGCTCTACCTTCCCTTCCCGACGACCAGTTCAGAGATTTCTACTCCCAAATCCACGATCCGGATCCAAACTATAATGATAACGTCACAATTACTTTATCTACAGAGTGCTCAAATACCTCCATGGGTGCATACCTAGAACGGAAATCTGCTAATCAATCTACTCCTTCGGCTTTATTTTGCAGCAAATTAAACGATACTCAAAGGCGTCATTCCGCTACTAACAGAGAACTCCTGTTGCTTTATACTTCAATTTAACATTTTAGATATTTATTAAAGTTTTTACCGGTTTTATTTACTCCTTTACTCATGGGAATTGACGTTGAGAATGACTACGTGTTAATTCAGTTCACCCTTTTATAAATATATGTAACAAGCCACACCACATTTTACTGGGTACGTATTGACGAGATGCTTTCAAATTCAAGTTACGCGGCGAGGCGGAAGCTCCACACTTGAAAATTGCACTCCCATAGCGAGGGTCAAGGTCATGGCTGCCGCAATTGAACGCCTCGGGCAATAGCGGAGCTCTGACCTTGAAGCCAAAGCCCGCATGTTTAGGCAAATCTAAAGGCCACGACATTGCACATCGGACAAATGGCCGACTGTTCGAGGCCAAGGCTAAAGTCACTTGCTGAAGCAACCACATCCTGTGCCGTCATCACTATAATATTTCTTTAATACGAGGCATTGTTGAAGTTCTAACGTTTGACTTACTTTGGATAGAAAACAACAAGGATAAACAAATGTCGATTTTATGAATTCGTCTCTCCGTAAATTGATGACACGCCCGCTCTACCTTCCCTTCCCGACGTCCAGTTCAGAGATTTCTACTCCCAAATCCACGATCCGGATCCAAATCATAATGATAACGTCACAATTACTTTATCTACAGGGTGCTCAAATGCTTCCATGGGTGCATACCCACAACGGAAATCTGCTAATCAATCTACTCCTTCGGCTTTATTTTGCAGCAAATTAAACGATACTCAAACGCGCTATTCCACTATTAACAGTGAACTGCTGTTTCTTTATACTTCAATTTAACATTTTAGACATTTATTAGAGTTTTTGAAAGTTTTATTAGCTCTTTACTCGGGGAAATTAACATTGAGGATGACCACATGTTAACTCCGTTCACTCTTTTATAGATATAAATAACAAGCCACACCACATTTTACTGTGTACGTATTGACGAGATGCTTTTAAAACTCAAGTTGCGCGGCGAGGCGGAAGCTCCATACTTGAAAATTGCACTCCTATAAAGAAGGTCAAGGTCATGGCTGCCGCAATCGATCGCCTCGGGCAATAGCGGCGCTCTGACTTTGAAGCCAAAGCCCGCATGTTTAGGCAAATCTAAAGGCCACGACATTGCACATCGGACAAATGGCCGACTGTTCGAGGCCAAGGCTAGAGTCACTTGCTAGAGCAACCACATCCTACGCCGTCATCACTATAATATTTCTTTAATACGAGGCATTGATGACGTTCTAACGTTTGACATAGTTTGGATAGAAAGCAAAAAGGATAAACAAATGTCGATTTTATGAATTCGTCTCTCC
Source organism: Leptura quadrifasciata (assembly GCA_963675555.1). NCBI lineage: Eukaryota > Metazoa > Arthropoda > Insecta > Coleoptera > Cerambycidae > Leptura > Leptura quadrifasciata. The sequence continues at coordinate 89,058,081 of OY776674.1, forward strand.
GTAAACTGATGACACGCCCGCTCTACCTTCCCTTCCCGACGTCCAGTTCAGAGATTTCTACTCCCAAATCCACGATCCGGATCCAAACTATAATGATAACGTCACAATTACTTTATCTACAGAGTGCTCAAATGCGTCCATGGGTGCATACCTAGAACGGAAATCTGCTAATCAAACTATTTGAAAATTACTTGAAAATTGCACTCCCATAGCGAGGGCCAAGGTCATGGCTGTCGCAATCGATCACCTCGGGCAATAGCGGCGCTCTGACCTTGAAGCCAAAGCCCGCATATTTAGGCAAATCTAAAGGCCACGACATTGCACATCGGACAAATGGCCGACTGTTCGAGGCCAAGGCTAAAGTCACTTGTTGGAGCAACCACATCCTGCGTCATCATCACTATAATATTTCTTTAATACGAGGCATTGATGACGTTCTAACGTTTGACGAAGCATTGATGTGATTCTAACGTTTGACTTGGTTTGATTAGAACGCAAAAGGGATAAACAAATGTTGATTTTATGAATTCGTTTCTCCGTAAAATGTTGACACGCCGGCTCTACCTTCCGATCCCGACGTCCAGTTCAGAGATTTCCACTACCGAATCCATGATCCGGATCCAAACTATAATGATAACGTCACAATTACTTTATCTACAGAGTGCTCAAATGCGTCCATGGGTGCATACCTAAAACGGAAATCTGCTAATCAAACTGCTCCTTCGGCTTTATTTTGCAGCAAGTTAAACGATACTCAAAGGCGTTATTCCGCTACTAACAGAGAACTCCTGTTGCTTTAACTTCAATTTAACATTTTAGACATTTATTAAAGTTTTTACCGGTTTTATTTACTCCTTTACTCATGGAAATTGACGTTTAGAATGACTACGTGTTAATTCAGTTCACCCTTTTATAAATATATATAACAAGCCACACCACATTTTACTGTGTACGTATTGAAGAGATGCTTTCAAATTCAAGTTACACGGCGAGGCGGAAGCTCCACACTTGAAAATTGCACTCCCATTGCGAGGGTCAAGGCCATAGCTGCCGCAATCCAACGCTTCGGGCAATAGCGGCGCTCTGACCTTGAAACCAAACCCGCATGTTTAGGCAAATCTAAAGGCCACGGCATTGCATATCGGACAAAGGGCCGACTGTTCGAGGCCAATGCTAAAGTCACTTGGTTGGACAACCACTTCCTGCGCCATCATCACTATAAAATTTATTTAATACGAGGCATTGATGTGGTTCCAACGTTTGACTTGGTTTGGATAGAAAGCAAAAGGGATAAACAAATGTTGATTTTATGAATTCATTTCTCCGTAAATTGATGACACGCCGGCTCTACCTTCCGATCCCGACATCCAGTTCAGAGATTTTGCTACCGAATCCACGATCCGGATCCAAACTATAATGATAACGTCACAATTACTTTATCTACAGAGTGCTCAAATGCGTCCTTGGGTGCATACCTAGAACGGAAATCTGCTAATCAAACTACTCCTTCGGCTTTATTTTGCAGCAAGTTAAACGATACTCAAAGGCGTTATTCCGATACTAACAGAGAACCCCTGTTGCTTTATACATCAATTTAACATTTTAGACATTTATTAAAGTTTTTGCCGGTTTTATTTACTCCTTTACTCATGGAAATTGACGTTGAAAATGACTACGTGTTAATTCAGTTCACCCCTTTATAAATATATGTAACAAGCCACACCACATTTTACTGTGTACGTATTAACGAGATGCTTTCAAATTCAAGTTACGCGGCGAGGCGGAAGCTCCATACTTAGCGAGGGCCAAGGTCATGGCTGACGCAATCGATCACCTCGGGCAATAGCGGCGCTCTGACCTTGAAGCCAAAGCCCGTATATCTAGGCAAATCTAAAGGCCACGACATTGCACATCGGACAAATGGCCGACTGTTCGAGGCCAAGGCTAAAGTCACTTACTGGAGCAACCACATCCTGCGTCATCATCACTATAATATTTCTTTAATACGAGGCATTGATGACGTTCTAACGTTTGACGAAGCATTGATGTGGTTGAGGATGACTATATGTTAACTCCGTTCACTCTATTATAGATATAAATAACAAATCGCACCACATTTTACTGTGTACGTATTGACGAGATGCTTTTAAAACTCAAGTTGCGCGGCGAGGCGGAAGCTCCATACTTGAAAATTGCACTCCCATAGCGAGGGTCAAGGTCATGGCTGTCGCAATCGATCGCCTCGGGCAATAGCGGCGCTCTGACCTTGAAGCCAAAGCCCGCATGTTTAGGCAAATCTAAAGGCCACGGCATTGTATATCGGACAAAGGGCCGACTGTTCGAGGTCAATGCTAAAGTCACTTGGTTGGACAACCACTTCCTGCGCCACCATCTCTATAAAATTTATTTAATACGAAGCATTGATGTGGTTCTAACGTTTGACTTGGTTTGGATAGAAAGCAAAAGGGATAAACAAATGTTGATTTTATGAATTCGTTTCTCCGTAAATTGTTGACAGGCCGGCTCTACCTTCCGATCCCGACGTCCAGTTCAGAGATTTCCACTACCGAATCCACGATCCGGATCCAAACTATAATGATAACGTCACAATTACTTTATCTACAGAGTGCTCAAATGCGTCCATGGGTGCTGTTATATTACTATAAAAAGGCTCTTTCAGATATGCATTGACATTTTTAATAATTCATAATCAGTCAGTAATACAAATCATAAAATAACAACATTCAATTGTTTTTAAGCAACTCAAATATATATAGCATTACTAGATTAACACAACATCCCTTTCTTTAAGACAGAAAAATATAAATAATAATTTAAGTAACATAGTCTTTAAACCAACAAGGTTTCTTAGTTTCTCCTCGTATCCTACCCGGACTTGCTACTACTTTAGAGTCATCCAAATTATTGATATCATTATTTCCTTCCAAATTTCCATTTACACTTGAAGTCCCTACTCAGTGATCATCTTCCGGTACATCTTGATTCTGAGCATGAATCTGAGAAGAAGCATTTATTCTGGTATCCAAGATATAAATATCATTTCTATCATTGTTTTTAGTGAGTAAATCTTGTTTTGGACTCGGAATCAAATGCCATATGTTTCTTCTATAAGTTCCTTTGTCTGTTTTAACAATGTATGATCTTGGTTCTTTGGCTTTACATAGTATTTCTCCATACTCATTCAAATCTTTTACAAACACTTGATCTAGTTCATTTAATTCCACTAAATCTTTGGTTCTGTGCTTTTTATTATAATATATCTCTTGTTTACGGTTTTGTCAAAAATCAAATTCTTACTAGGATTAACAAATTCATTTAATTTACTTGGCAACATTGGAACATTAGTTTTTAATTTTTTTTTAATAAATTTTTAGCAATTTTTACGACAGATTCAATAGCACCGTTTGACTGAGGATAGTATGGACTGCTTGTAATATGTACAAAATTAAACTCTTGTGCAAATTTTTTAAACTCGAACAAAAATTGACGTCTATTATCAGTTCTGACAATTTCAGGTATACCAAATCTTGCAAATATCTCTTTGATTTTAGAGATTATTAACTGAGATGATAAATTATTGTTTAATGGAACTATCTCAAAATAATGAGAATAGTAATCTGTAATTATTAAGTGCCAATTTGAGTATTTAAATAAATCTATTCCTATCTTTTGCCACGGTCTGGAAGGTAAAGGTTCCTTAATTAATGGTTCTTTATGATTTGTTCTAAACTCTAAACATATTTTACATCTCTTTATTAAATTTTCAACATCATTTGAAACGCCTAACCACCAAATACTTTGTTTAACTCGATCTCTACATCTAACAATGCCCTGATGGCCAGTATGAATAAAATTTAAGCATTCTTCTTGTAAAACTTTAGGTATTATTATTCTTGAACCTTTTAATAATAATTCTTCAGAAAAATTGATTTCGTCCCGAAATTCGAAATAAGGATACAGTTCCCTAGGCAATTTCTCTTTCCGAAGCCAACCTGACAAACAAAACTCGATTAATTGGCTACAAACTGGATCTTCCATTTGTGCATCTCGAATTTTTTTCAAATAATAATTTTTAACAGGTAAACTTTTAATAACAGACCTTACAAAAGTGTCTACTTCCAAAGTTAATTCCTCCTTCTGTTCTATCTTAGTATTTAAATCAATATTTCTAGATAAAGTATCGGCTATTACAATTTGTTTACCAGGAATATATTCTATATCATAGTTATAGCGCATTAATCTCATTCTGAATCTTTGCAACCTTGGCGATAGATTATCCAAAGATTTTGTAGTCAAAATTTGTAAGAGAGGCTTATGATCTGTTTCGAAAGTTATCGGAATTCCCACAACATACTCAGAAAATTTTTCTGCTGCCCATGTCAAGGCCAACGCTTCTTTTTCAATTTGAACATATCTTTTTTTCGGTTAAAGTCAATAAACGTGAACAGTATGCTACTACCTCATATTGTTTTGAATCAGTAACTTGCAATAAAGAAGCTCCTAAAGCATATGAAGATGAATCAGCACTTATAACAATTTTTTTTGAATAATCAAAGAATGCCAAAGAAGGTGCTCTTTGTAACTCGTTGATAATTGTCTGAAGAGCTTTATCTTGAGAAACTCCCCAAGTAAATTGATTATTAGATTTTAATAGTGAAGTTAATGGTTCTAATATGTCGCTTTTCTTCGAAATAAATCTAGCAGCAAAATTAATCAGGGATAGGTAATTGCTTTATCGCTTCAATCCGTTTACTATCAATTGAAATTCCTTTATTAGATATTTTATGACCCAAATAAATTATTTCCTCACTGCCAAATATACATTTTGCTTTATTTAAAGTTACTCCTTCATTATTTATTCTAGCTAATACAACTTTTAAAATTCTATCATGTTCTTCAAGAGTATCGGCAAATATGAGTACATCATCAATATGCACTAGTACTCCTGCAATTCCTGCTAAAATTCTTGAAAATAAATTTTGAAAATATTCTGGAGCACAAGAAATACCAAACGGAAGTCTTTTAAAGAAGTATCTTCCAAAAGGTGTTATGAAAGTAGTTAGATGTTGACAACTTTCCTTTAATTTTATTTGATAAAACCCACAATTAGAGTCTAACTTTGAAAAATATTTTGCATTTTTTAATTGTGCTAAAATATATTCAACTTTATTTATCGGGTAATAATTTCTCAAAACATTTTTGTTCAATTTTGTATAGTCAATACAAAGACGAACAGAATCCCCTTTAGGCACTACAACAATCGGAGCCACCCACTCCGTATATTCATTTATAGGTTCAATTATTTCCAATTTAATTAATCTCTTTATTTCTTGTTCTAACTTGCCTAATAAAGGAAGAGGAACTACTCTGGGTACCGACTGGACAAAAGGTTTTGCATTTTCTTTAATTTTAATTTCAAGTTCATTCTTAAAGTTTCCTAAATCTGCAAAAAGTTTAGGAAATTCTGTTGCAACATCAATTCTAGTTAAGTTATTAATAGTCATGACCACATCAGAATTATTATTGAAACTTATAATTTTTAGTTCCATTAATCCCAAACGACCCAGAATGGGAAATTGTAAATCTTTTATGACATAAACGTCAAATGCCTTTGAAATATTTTTATATGACAGTGTCAGATTGATTGTTCCGTAAACATAGAGAACTTTAGCATCTGGACCATAGATTTTTACATTAGTTCTTTTAACAAGATTAATTGATTTATTTGGAATACAATTTATTGGAATACAAATTATATCAGCTCCGGAATCAACTAAAAAGGATACTTCAGTTTCAAAGGTATTTACCAAAAGCTTTATATACCAAGGTTCATTCCGTTTTGTATTAAAAATACTACCAACAAAGGCATTATTATTAACAAAATTTAAAGACAGATTATCAATATTATTTGTGTCATTAATATTCCTTAAATTCTTATTCTTACAGACTTTATCCCAGTGTCCAATTCTTGAACATGCTCGACATTTTGAGGTTCTTGCAGGACAACTTTGTTTTGGATGCGATGATAAACCACAATAAGTGCAATTACCATTATCGAAGTACTTATTGTTAAAATATCGCTTTGGACGATCTTGAACTTTAATAGCACAAAGGTTATCTTCGGAATTTGTATCACTTCTTAATATTTTATTTTGAATATTTTGTAACTCAGCTTGTTTTGTAATTTGAACAGCCTCTGCCAAAGTTAAATTAGCCATAAGCTGCATTCGTTCACTCGTTTTCTTGTCTTGCATACCCACAACAATTCGATCTCTGATTAACTGATCCTTTAAATTTTCATATTCACAATATTGCGCTAATTTATGTAAATCAGATATAAAGGAATCAATATTTTCCCCTAGATTTTGAATTCTGGAGTTAAATTTGAATCTGTCAAAAATTACATTTCTTTTTGGATTAAAATAATTTTCAAAAGCTAGAACTATCGCATCAAAAGTTTCAGGTACTTCAGCCAATTGAAGTAATATATCTTCACTTTCTTCGCCCAACAAATATATAAGTAGATTTATTCTCTCTTGATCGGGTTTTGCAATTAAACCAGAAACAAGTAAATATCTCTCAAATCTTATTTTCCATGAAATCCAACTAGAAGGATTTTGAAAATCAAACTTCTTAGGAGGATAAATACCATTATACGCCGCCATTTATTCTTTATGGTTTACCGCTGCCACCATGTTATATTACTATAAAAAGGCTCTTTCAGATATGCATTGACATTTTTAATAATTCATAATCAGTCAATAATACAAATCATAAAATAACAACATTCAATTGTTTTTAAGCAACTCAAATATATATATATAGCATTACTAGATTAACACAACAGGTGCATACCTAGAACGGAAAACTGCTAATCAAACTACTCCTTCGGCTTTATTTTGCAGCAAGGTAAACGATACTCAAATGCGTTATTCCGCTACTAACAGAGAACTCCTGTTGCTTTATACTTCAATTTAACATTTTAGACATTTATTAAAGTTTTTACTGGTTTTATTTACTCCTTTACTCATGGAAATTGACATTGAGAATGACTACGTGTTAATTCAGTTCACCCTTTTATAAATATATGTAACAAGCCACACCACATTTTACTGGGTACGTATTGACGAGATGCTTTCAAATTCAAGTAACGCGGCGAGGCGGAAGCTCCATACTTGAAAATTGCACTCCCATAGCGAGGGCCAAGGTCATGGCTGTCGCGATCGATCACCTCAGGCAATAGCGGTGCTCTGACCTTAAAGCCAAAGCCCGCATATTTAGGCAAATCTAAAGGCCACGACATTGCACATCGGACAAATGGCCGACTGTTCGAGGCCAAGGCTAAAGTCACTTGTTGGAGCAACCACATCCTGCGTCATTATCACTATAATATTTCTTTAATACGAGGCATTGATGACGTTCTAACGTTTGACGAAGCATTGATGTGATTCTAACGTTTGACTTGGTTTGGATAGAAAGCAAAAGGGATAAACAAATGTCGATTTTATGAATTCGTCTCTCCGTAAATTGATGACACGCCCTCTCTACCTTCCCTTCCCGACGTCCAGTTCAGAGATTTCTACTCCCAAGATCCGGATCCAAACTATAATGATAACGTCACAATTACTTTATCTACAGATTGCTCAAATGCGTCCATGGGTGCATACCTAGAACGGAAATCTGCTAATCAAACTACTCCTTCGGCTTTATTTTGCAACAAATTAAACGATACTCAAACGCGCTATTCCACTATTAACATTGAACTGCTGTTTCTTTATACTTCAATTTAACATTTTAGACATTTATTAGAGTTTTTGCCAGTTTTATTAGCTCTTTACTCAGGGAAATTAACGTTGAGGATGACCACATGTTAACTCCGTTCACTCTTTTATAGATATAAATAACAAGCCACACCACATTTTACTGTGTACGTATTGACGAGATGCTTTTAAAATTCAAGTTGCGCGGCGAGGCGGAAGCTCCATACTTGAAAATTGCACTCCCATGGCGAAGGTCAAGGTCATGGCTGTCGTAATCGATCGCCTCGGGCAATAGCGGCGCTCTGACCTTGAAGCCAAAGCCCGCATGTTTAGGCAAATCTAAAGGCCACGACATTGCACATCGGACAAATGGCCGACTGTTCGAGGCAAAGGCTAAAGTCACTTACTGGAGCAACCACATCCTGCGCCGTCATCACTATAATATTTCTTTAATACGAGGCATTGATGTGGTTCTAACGTTTGACTTGGTTTGGATAGAAAACAAATAGGTTAAACAAATGTCGATTTTATGAATTCATTTCTCCGTAAATTGATGACAAGCCGGCTCTACCTTCCGATCTCGACGTCCAGTTCAGAGATTTCTACTACCGAATCCACGATCCGGATCCAAACTATAATGATAACGTCACAATTACTTTATCTACAGAGTGCTCAAATGCGTCCATGGGTGCATACCTAAAACGGAAATCTGCTAATCAAACTACTCCTTCGGCTTTATTTTGCAGCAAGTTAAACGAAACTCAAAGGCGTTATTCCGCTACTAACAGAGAACTCCTGTTGCTTTAACTTCAATTTAACATTTTAGACATTTATTAATGTTTTTACCGGTTTTATTTCCTCTTTTACTCATGGAAATTGACGTTGAGATTGACTACGTGTTAATTCAGTTCACCCTTTTATAAATATATATAACAAGCCACACCACATTTTACTGTGTACGTATTGAAGAGATGCTTTCAAATTCAAGTTACGCGGCGAGGCGGAAGCTCCATACTTGAAAATTGCACTCCCATAGCGAGGGTCAAGGTTATAGCTGCCGCAATCGAACGCTTCGGGCAATAGCGGCGCTCTGACCTTGAAGCCAAACCCGCATGTTTAGGCAAATCTAAAGGCCACGGCATTGCATATCGGACAAAGGGCCGACTGTTCGAGGCCAATGCTAAAGCCACTTGCTGGAGCAACCACATCCTGCGCTGTCATCACTGTAATATTTCTTTAATACGAGGCATTGATGAAGTTCTAACGTTTGACTTAGTTTGGATAGAAAACAAATAGGTTAAACAAATGTCGATTTTATGAATTCGTCTCTCCGTAAATTGATGACACGCCCGCTCTACCTTCCCTTCCCGACGTCCAGTTCCGAGATTTCTACTCCCAAATCCACGATCCGGATCCAAATTATAATGATAACGTCACAATTACTTTATCTACAGAGTGCTCAAATGCCTCCATGGGTGCATACCTTGAACGGAAATCTGCTAATCAATCCACTCCTTCGGCTTTATTTTGCAGCAAATTAAACGATACTCAAACGCGCTATTCCACTATTAACAGTGAACTGCTGCTCTTTCTTTATACTTCAATTTAACATTTTAGACATTTATTAGAGTTTTTGCCAGTTTTATTAGCTCTTTACTCGGGGAAATTAACGTCGAGGATGACCACATGTTAACTCCGTTCACTCTTTTATAGATATAAATAACAAGCCACACCACATTTTACTGTGTACGTATTGACGAGATGCTTTTAAAACTCAAGTTGCGCGGCGAGGCGGAAGCTCCATATTTGAAAATTGCACTCCTATAGCAAAGGTCAAGGTCATGGCTGCCGCAATAGTTCGCCTCGGGCAATAGCGGCGCTCTGACCTTGAAGCCAAAGCTCGCATGTCTAGGCAAATCTAAAGGCCACGGCATTGCATATCGGACAAAGGGCCGACTGTTCGAGGCTAATGCTAAAGTCACTTGGTTGGACAACCACTTCCTGCGCCATCATCACTATAAAATTTATTTAATACGAGGCATTGATGTGGTTCTAACGTTTGACTTGGTTTGGATAGAAAGCAAAAGGGATAAACAAATGTTGATTTTATGAATTCGTTTCTCCGTAAATTGTTGACACGCCGGCTCTACCTTCCGATCCTGAAGTCCAGTTCAGAGATTTCCACTACCGAATCCACGATCCGGATCCAAACTATAATGATAACGTCACAATTACTTTATCTACAGAGTGCTCAAATGCGTCCTTGGGTGCATACCTAGAACGGAAACCTGCTAATCAAACTACTCCTTCGGCTTTATTTTGTAGCAAGTTAAACGATACTCAAACGCGCTATTCCACTGTTAACAGTGAACTGCTGTTTCTTTATACTTCAATTTAACATTTTAGACATTTATTAGAGTTTTTGACAGTTTTATTAGCTCTTTACTCATGGAAATTGACGTTGAGAATGACTGCGTGTTAATTCAGTTCACCCTTTTATAAATATATGTAACAAGCCACACCACATTTTACTGTGTACGTATTGACGAGATTCTTTCAAATTCAAGTTACGCGGTTAGGCGGAAGCTCCATACTTGAAAATTGCACTCCCATAGCGAGGGTCAAGGTCATGGCTGTCGCAATCGATCGCCTCGTGCAATAGCGGCGCTCTGACCTTAAAGCCAAAGCTCGCATGTTTAGACAAATCTAAAGGCCACGACATTGCACATCGGACAAATGGCCGACTGTTCGAGGCCAAGGTCACTTGCCAAGTCACTTGCTGGAGCAACCACATCCTGCGCCGTCGTCACTATAATATTTCTTTAATACGAGGCATTGATGAAGTTCTAACGTTTGACTTAGTTTGGATAGAAAACAAAAAGGATAAACAAATGTCGATTTTATGATTTCGTCTCTCCGTAAATTGATGACACGCCCGCTCTACCTTCCCTTCCCGACGTCCAGTTCAGAGATTTTTACTCCCAAATCCACGATCCGGATCCAATCTATAATGATAACGTCACAATTCCTTTATCTACAGAGTGCTCAAATGCCTCCATGTGTGCATACCTAGAACGGAAATCTGCTAATCAATCTACTCCTTCGGCTTTATTTTGCAGCAAATTAAACGATACTCAAACGCGCTCTTCCCCTATTAACAGTGAACTGCTGTTTCTTTATACTTCAATTTAACATTTTAGATATTTATTAAAGTTTTTACCGGTTTTATTAGCTCTTTACTCAGGGAAATTAACGTTGAGGATGACTACATGTTAACTCCGTTCACTCTATTATAGATATAAATAACAAACCGCACCACATTTTACTGTGTACGTATTGACGAGATGCTTTTAAAACTCAAGTTGCGCGGCGAGGCGGAAGCTCCATACTTGAAAATTGCACTCCCATAGCGAGGGTCAAGGTCATGGCTGCCGCAATCGATCGCCTCGGGCAATAGCGGCGTTCTGACCTTGAAGCCAAAGCCCACATGTTTAGGCAAATCTAAAGGCCACGGCATTGTATATCGGACAAAGGGCCGACTGTTCGAGGCCAAGGCTAAAGTCACTTGTTGGAGCAACCACATCCTGCGTCATCATCACTATAATATTTCTTTAATAAGAGGCATTGATGACGTTCTAACGTTTGACTTAGTTTGGATAGAAAACAAATAGGATAAACAAATGTCGATTTTATGAATTCGTCTCTCCAGTTCAGAGATTTCCACTACCGAATCCACGATCCGGATCCAAACTATAATGATAACGTCACAATTACTTTATCTACAGAGTGCTCAAATGCGTCCATGGGTGCATACCTAGAATCGAAAACTGCTAATCAAACTACTCCTTCGGCTTTATTTTGCAGCAAGTTAAACGATACTCAAATGCGTTATTCCGCTACTAACAGAGAACTCCTGTTGCTTTATACTTCAATTTAACATTTTAGACATTTATTAAAGTTTTTACCGGTTTTATTTACTCCTTTACTCATGGAAATTGACATTGAGAATGACTACGTGTTAATTCAGTTCACCCTTTTATAAATATATGTAACAAGCCACACCACATTTTACTGGGTACGTGTTGACGAGATGCTTTCAAATTCAAGTAACGCGGCGAGGCGGAAGCTCCATACTTGAAAATTGCACTCCCATAGCGAGGGCCAAGGTCATGGCTGTCGCGATCGATCACCTCGGGCAATAGCGGCGCTCTGACCTTGAAGCCAAAGCCCGCATATTTAGGCAAATCTAAAGGCCACGACATTGCACATCGGACAAATGGCCGACTGTTCGAGGCCAAGGCTAAAGTCACTTGTTGGAGCAACCACATCCTGCGTCATTATCACTATAATATTTCTTTAATACGAGGCATTGATGACGTTCTAACGTTTGACGAAGCATTGATGTGATTCTAACGTTTGACTTGGTTTGGATAGAAAGCAAAAGGGATAAACAAATGTCGATTTTATGAATTCGTCTCTCCGTAAATTGATGACACGCCCGCTCTACCTTCCCTTCCCGACGTCCAGTTCAGAGATTTCTACTCCCAAGATCCGGATCCAAACTATAATGATAACGTCACAATTACTTTATCTACAGATTGCTCAAATGCGTCCATGGGTGCATACCTAGAACGGAAATCTGCTAATCAAACTACTCCTTCGGCTTTATTTTGCAACAAATTAAACGATACTCAAACGCGCTATTCCACTATTAACATTGAACTGCTGTTTCTTTATACTTCAATTTAACATTTTAGACATTTATTAGAGTTTTTGCCAGTTTTATTAGCTCTTTACTCAGGGAAATTAACGTTGAGGATGACCACATGTTAACTCCGTTCATTGTAATTGGGTGTGTTGCGAGCTGAGCTGTGCTGTGCTGTTTCTATTGTGTACATTCGGCAAAACAAATTAAAACGTCATAGTGATATAGACAAAAAAATTATTATATTGTTAATAGCAAAGTTTATAGATCCAATGTAATGTGTACAGTTTGTTGATGAAGCTGGCATAAGAAAATGCAGTTTTAGACAATAAAGAAAACAGGAAGTGCACGAACAGTAAGTACAGGCTAATTTCTATAGAACATAGTATATACGTTAACGAGTAGTGGGGAAGCTAACCAGCCAGCAGTGGTAAATTTGATATCATTCTATCGTTTCGATGCCTCAGTACCAAATCAATCCTATGTGAGAGCGCTGACTAATGCTAGGAAATGAATACGCCAATTTCGCTAGAAGATCTCTATAATTTAATTACAAATGGAAATAAGGAAATAAAGCAAGAAATAAGGGACATAAGAAGTAACTTAGCCAATGAAATTGAAAATTTGAAAATAAAAAATATTGAATTAGAAGAACGAAATAATAACTTAAAAAATAACTTGTTACAAATAGAAAGAAAGTTAAAAAAATATAATATTATTGTTTATGGACTTCAAGGAAGCGAAGCTCAAACCACTGATGAAGTTCTGAGATTAATAAACGATAGACTACGCATAAATTGCAATAAGGGTGATTTTAGAGATATATATAGAATAGGAGGAAATATAGATGGTAAAATTCGTCCAGTGGCCATAGAAATTAATAATTATCAGTTTAAATTAGATATTCTCAAGGCAGCCAAATCTGAATACAGAACCCTTAATGAAAATAAAATATATATTTCGCAGGATTATACATCAGAGGACTATAAGATAAGAAAATTTTTATACGAACATGTAAAGGCAGCGAGAGCAAAACATTATAAGGCGACAATAAAAAATAATACGCTTATTGTTAATGGTGAAGTATATGCCTACGAATATTTAAAAACCAACGACCCAATAAGTGAGTTAAGCCCAAATTCTGAATGGCCGAAGGAGTCTAATTTGCAATCTACTACTAACCAGCCGCATAGTGCCACACGGGTAAATAGTGCACCCGCAACTCCTAACATCGCAGATACGTTTGTTTTTCCATCACCACATACAGAAGAGGAAATAAGTAAAATCGATAAAACTCCTACCAAACCGACTGGTGCTAAACCGAAAATAAACACTAGGGCCCAACACAAGAGACACGTGAGCCGTGCAGAATAGATTAACAAATTCATCCTCAGCAAGAGTTAAGATGCGCGTATAAATAAAACAGATTACGAAATTAATAATAATAGTATAATGATAATAGATTAGTATAAATTCAAAAATTATGTTATTCTCTAACTGTTCAGTAATCTGCATTAAATATTCCTGTATTATGTTTGTGGTAATTTAACAATTTCGTTTTAATAAAAATATTATTATAAATTTAATTATACTAACCTATTTTTTTGTTACTCATTACTTTCGTATACGTTTTTATAAATTCTCTTTATATTTTTATTATTTTTAATCGTTATAAAAAAAAGAACAAAAAATTGAGAAATATATCCGCGATTATAACTTCCAACCTATGAATACAAAAATTATAGACAATGTTTTAGAATATAATAACATTGCTAATAAGAATAGACCCTGCTTTAAGGTTTACCATCAAAATATCAGAAGTATAGCGAAAAACGTGGATGAGTTTAATATATTTCTCAGTCAGCTTAGTCAAGATTTTGATTGTATGGTTCTGTCAGAGACTTGGATAATACAAGACTTGAATTTTTTTGAAATTGATGGGTATGAGTTATTATATAGCGAGGGTAATCTTAACAAAAATGATGGGGTAGTTGTTTATGTAAAGAAATCTATCATGTTTAATGCAAAAATTATACAATTAGGCGATTGTAAATCAATAGAACTAACCATGAACATTTTAAATAAAATAATTAAAATAACGGCAATTTATAGACCGCCCTCTACATGTCTTGATCAATTTATTACGAATCTAGAAAGTTACCTTAGCCATAATACCCATACAAATTCGGACTTTCATTTTATTGTTGGTGATATTAACTTAAATTTATTACAGGTTAACAATTATACATCAGATTACTTAAATATACTAAGCGAATTTAATTTTACATCCACCATTAATATTGCTACCCGAGTCCAGGGTAATACCAATTCTTGTATTGACCACATATTTGGTAGATGTAAAAATTACGATATAAAGAATATTTGTTTTCCTTTCGTTTTAAAATCTCACATTACAGATCACTATGGTACAATTATAATGGTAGACTTAAATAATACACTTCCTGAGTGTGTGGAAGAGAAATTTATTAAATACATTAACCATAAACAGTTGAAAATAGATCTACAGAAACATAATTGGCAGGAATTTTATAACATAAAAAATATAACTGATTCATCGAAGTACATAACATCATTAATAATAGAAAAAATAAAAATAAACACTAAAATTATCCGTCTAAAAAGAAATCAAATTAAAAGAAAGCCGTGGATTACTAATGGTCTAATTAAATCAATAAATAAAAGAGACAAAATGTACAAGGAAAGTCAAAAATATCCTAATAATTTTCAACTCAAGGATCAATTTGTTAAATATAGGAACTATTTAAATGGGCTAATTAAACAAACAAAATTTAATTATTTTAAAACTAAAATTGATGAAAATAAAAATAATATAAAGAATTTATGGAATACAATAAACTCCATTAATAAGTTAAAAAAAGATGACTATATAAAACGGATACGTACACCAACAGATACACTCACTGAAGATGAATCTGAAATAGCGAATGTTTTTAATAATACCTTCACCGATATTGGACCTAATCTCGCTGGCAAAATCATTAAACCACCAACTCCTACTCCAGCTAGAAATTCGACTCTTCAGTCCATTTTCTTTAAACCTACAAATGAACAAGAAATTGTTGATATAATAAAAGCTCTAAAGCCAAATAAAAGTCCAGGAATTGACTCAGTACGAGCTGAAACTATTAAAGAAATTGCCGAAGAAATATCACGACCAATGATGCACCTCATTAATAATATCCTTGAAAACGGTGTTTGCCCACCGGAATTCAAAATATCCGTAATAAAGCCTCTTTTCAAAAGTGGTGATAAGACAATTGCTACTAATTACCGTCCAATTTCTTTAATCAATAATTTTGCCAAAATTTTCGAAAAAATACTTAAAAAACGTATTGAAAGTTATATGGACAAAACTAAATTAATTTCGAATAAACAATTTGGCTTTCGGTGTGGTAAATCAACTCAAGATGCAATTTCTTTATTAACATCTGAAATGTATAAAGCACTAAACGAGGGTAAGGCTGCATTGGGTCTGTTCCTGGATCTTGCAAAGTCTTTCGACACTGTCGATCACTCACAGTTGTTGGTAGCATTGCAAGATATAGGCTTTAGAGGAAATGCATTTAATTTAATGTCAAGTTACCTAAGCGATCGTAAACAATATGTAAAAATAAATAACAAAATTAGTAATGAAAGAACAGTAGTTTGTGGGGTTCCGCAGGGTACAATATTAGGTCCGGTGTTATTTACAATTTATATAAACAATCTTTTTACGTTGAATAGTTGTGGTACTGTCATTAGCTTCGCAGATGACACCGTGTTATTTTATAAAGACGAATCATGGGATGTTTTAAAACGAAAAGTTGAGAATGATTTTAGTCAGATTGTGGATTGGTTTAATCACAAACTACTAACAATAAACTTTAAAAAAACCATGTATTTACCAATGAGTTGTAATAAACGTAATTTACCAGCTTTTGACAGACTAATGATCAATAATCATGGAAATAATATAGAAATTATGTCAACAAATTGCGTAAAATACTTAGGTATTAATATTGATTGCCATCTTAGGTGGGATAAACACATAATAAGTGTCTCTAATACCCTTAGAACTCTACTGTTCAGATTTAAATTTTTAGGAAATATATTGGACTTACCACATTTGAAAATGCTATACTATGCTTTGGTAGAATCAAGATTGTCTTATGGGATCTTAGGTTGGGGAGGTGTCGCTGGAAGTCATCTGAGAAGGTTAGAAATTATTCAAAAACTATTTCTAAAAATAATCCATAAAAAAAATCGCACTTACCCAACGGATTTACTTTATAGTGAGAGTAAAGTCCCGGATATTAGGCAGATATATTTCATTAATATTCTCATTCACCAATTTAAAAACAAAAATAAACTTGAACCATTGGATCATGTCTACCAAACTAGGAATAAGACTAATAAAATTTTTAAAACAGCTTCCTCCCAAAAAAAGTATTGGCCAAAGAAGTTATGACTTCTTAGCATCGAGGTTATTTAATTCACTCCCTAATGAACTAAAAAATATAGTTAACATCACAAAATTTAAAAAACATTTAAAAAAATATACAATCCTAATTGGTAGAAATGAAGTTTTAAACAGAATTAATATAAGAATCTAAGGGTTTATATAAAGATGTATACAGTATTAGCTATAATTAAGTGATGTATGTAAATGTTTTGTATGCGTGTGAGTATATGTTTTATATTTTAAAAAATATCTTATTTCATGATGCGGCTGTAGCGCTTCGTTATTTATAATTATATATATATATATATATATATATATATATATTTATTTATTTATGGTGGCATGGAATAAACCTGTTCATTATCCCACTTACAAGAATTTCTTTTGTGGGTTTTCATGTTTGTTTGCATGTTATCATTTATTTTTCTTCTTAGGTAAGATCTTTTGTAAAACTGTGTTCTATTCACGTAAATAAACATTATTATTATTATTATTATTATTATTACTCTTTTATAGATATAAATAACAAGCCACACCACATTTTACTGTGTACGTATTGACGAGATGCTTTTAAAACTCAAGTTGCGCGGCGAGGCGGAAGCTCCATACTTGAAAATTGCACTTCCATAGCGAAGGTCAAGGTCATGGCTGTCGTAATCGATCACCTCGGGCAATAGCGGCGCTCTGACCTTGAAGCCAAAGCCCGCATGTTTAGGCAAATCTAAAGGCCACGACATTGCACATCGGACAAATGGCCGACTGTTCGAGGCAAAGGCTAAAGTCACTTGCTGGAGCAACCACATCCTGCGCCGTCATCACTATAATATTTCCTTAATACGAGGCATTGATGTGGTTCTAACGTTTGACTTGGTTTGGATAGAAAACAAATAGGTTAAACAAATGTCGATTTTATGAATTCATTTCTCCGTAAATTGATGACAAGCCGGCTCTACCTTCCGATCTCGACGTCCAGTTCAGAGATTTCTACTACCGAATCCACGATCCGGATCTAAACTATAATGATAACGTCACAATTACTTTATCTACAGAGTGCTCAAATGCGTCCTTGGGTGCATACCTAGAACGGAAATCTGCTAATCAAACTACTCCTTCGGCTTTATTTTGCAGCAAATTAAACGATACTCAAACGCGCTATTCCACTATTAACAGTGAACTGCTGTTTCTTTATACTTCAATTTAACATTTTAGACATTTATTAAAGTTATTACCGGTTTTATTTACTCCTTTACTCATGGAAATTGACGTTGAAAATGACTACGTGTTAATTCAGTTCACCCCTGTATAAATATATGTAACAAGCCACACCACATTTTACTGTGTACGTATTGACGAGATGTTTTTAAAACTCAAGTTGCGCGGCGAGGCGGAAACTCCATACTTGAAAATTGCACTCCTATAGCAAAGGTCAAGGTCATGGCTGCCGCAATAGATCGCCTCGGGCAATAGCGGCGCTCTGAACTTGAAGCCAAAGCTCGCATGTTTAGGCAAATCTAAAGGCCACGGCATTGCATATCGGACAAAGGGCCGACTGTTCGAGGCTAATGCTAAAGTCACTTGGTTGGACAACCACTTCCTGCACCATCATCACTATAAAATTTATTTAATACGAGGCATTGATGTGGTTCTAACGTTTGACTTGGTTTGGATAGAAAGCAAAAGGGATAAACAAATGTTGATTTTATGAATTCGCCTCTCCGTAAATTGATGACACGCCCGCTCTACCTTCCCTTCCCGACGTCCAGTTCAGAGATTTTGCTACCGAATCCACGATCCGGATCCAAACTATAATGATAACGTCACAATTAATTTATCTACAGAGTACTCAAATGCGTCCATGGGTGCATACCTAGAACGGAAATCTGCTAATCAAACTACTCCTTCGGCTTTATTTTGCAGCAAGTTAAACGATACTCAAAGGCGTTATTCCGATACTAACAGAGAACTCCTGTTGCTTTAACTTCAATTTAACATTTTAGACATTTATTAAAGTTTTTACCGGTTTTATTTACTCCTTTACTCATGGAAATTGACGTTGAAAATGACTACGTGTTAATTCAGTTCACCCCTGTATAAATATATGTAACAAGCCACAGCACATTTTACTGTGTACGTATTGACGAGATGCTTTCAAATTCAAGTTACGCGGCGAGGCGGAAGCTCCATACTTGAAAATTGCACTCCCATAGCGAGGGCCAAATTCATGGCTGTCGCAATCGACTACCTCGGGCAATAGCGGCGCTCTGACCTTGAAGAAAAAGCCCGCATATTTAGGCAAATCTAAAGGCCACGACATTGCACATCGGACAAATGGCCGACTGTTCGAGGCCAAGGCTAAAGTCACTTGTTGGAGCAACCACATCCTGCGTCATCATCACTATAATATTTCTTTAATACGAGGCATTGATGACGTTCTAACGTTTGACGAAGCATTGATGTGGTTCTAACATTTGACTTGGTTTGGACAGAAAGCAAAAGGGATAAACAAATGTTGATTTTATGAATTCGTTTCTCCGTATATTGTTGACACGCCGGCTCTACCTTCCGATCCCGACGTCCAGTTCAGAGATTTCCACTACCGAATCCACGATCCGGATCCAAACTATAATGATAACGTCACAATTACTTTATCTACAGAGTGCTCAAATGCGTCCTTGGGTGCACACCTAGAACGGAAATCTGCTAATCAAACTACTCCTTCGGCTTTATTTTGCAGCAAATTAAACGATACTCAAACGCGCTATTCCACTATCAACAGTGAACTGCTGTTTCTTTATACTTCAATTTAACATTTTAGACATTTATTAGAGTCTTTGACAGTTTTATTAGCTCTTTACTCATGGAAATTGACGTTGAGAATGACTACGTGTTAATTCAGTTCACCCTTTTATAAATATATGTAACAAGCCACATCACATTTTACTGTGTACGTATTGACGAGATTCTTTCAAATTCAAGTTACGCGGCTAGGCGGAAGCTTCATACTTGAAAATTGCACTCCCATAGCGAGGGCCAAGGTCATGGCTGTCGCAATCGATCACCTCGGGCAATAGCGGCGCTCTGACCTTGAAGCCGAAGCCCGCATATTTAGGCAAATCTAAAGGCCACGACATTGCACATCGGACAAAAGGCCGACTGTTCGAGGCCAAGGCTAAAGTCACTTGTTGGAGCAACCACGTCCTGCGTCATCATCACTATAATATTTCTTTAATACGAGGCATTGATGACGTTCTAACGTTTGACGAAGCATTGATGTGATTCTAACGTTTGACTTGGTTTGGATAGAAAGCAAAAGGGATAAACAAATGTTGATTTTATGAATTCGTTTCTCCGTAAATTGTTGACAGGCCGGCTCTACCTTCCGATCCCGACGTCCAGTTCAGAGATTTCCACTACCGAATCCGCTATCCGGATCCAAACTACAATGATAACGTCACAATTACTTTATCTACAGAGTGCTCAAATGCGTCCATGGGTGCATACCTAGAACGGAAATCTGCTAATCAAACTACTCCTTCGGCTTTATTTTGCAACAAGTTAAACGATACTCAAAGGCGTTATTCCGATACCAACAGAGAACTCCTGTTACTTTATACATCAATTGAACATTTTAGACATTTATTAAAGTTTTTACCGGTTTTATTTACTCCTTTACTCATGGAAATTGACGTTGAGAATGACTACGTGTTAATTCAGTTCACCCTTTTATAATGTCATCGGCAGATGAGTGAAAAAACCGCGAAAATTCGGGACCAAAATTATTTTTTTCACACAAAGTTCACTATAACTTCATAAACATTAAAGTACGCGCATTCTCAAAGTCATTTTCGGAAACTACAGGAAAAGACCTTTCATTTGACGTATCGTACAGCTCGATACGATAAACACCAAAAAAGATATAGAGCAAAACAGCCCCAACACATAGCACAAAATAGCCACGCGGCGAGGCCCTGCAGCGCAACAGCTCGCGACCGGCAAAGCCCGTGCTACGTCACACCGCCGGGAAACTATAAATATGCGCACGCCCGCTAGCCCTGCATCAGTCCGCTCGCATCCGTCGTCCGCTACACATCGATTAATCAGTTCGCGCCTGCCTTTGACACCTCTACCTGAAGACTGTATTGTATTGTAGTAAATATCTCTTTTATTCCACAACCTGCCTAATTAGTAGTTTGGAGTGCACAGTAGTGGTGAAAAGTGAAGTGGGTGTTAGTGTAATATAAAAGAAATCGTTATGAACACCAGGAGTCGATCTAGGCAGAGGGACGGCGTCCCATCTAGCCAGCCAGGTAGACTCGCCACCAACACAGAGCCGTTCGCCCCAGGTCCCGGACGCTCTCTTTACTAATCAAGAGGACTCAGGTCTGGTAAGGGAAATGGTGAACCCCTTGTCGCCCAACGTCGCGGCCCGTCAAATTCTTATCAGTCAAGAGGACTCAGGTCTGGTAAGGGAAATGGTGAACCCCTTGTCGCCCAACGTCGCGGCCCGTCAAATTCTTATCAGTCAAGAGGACTCAGGTCTGGTAGGGGAAATGGTGAACCCCTTGTCGCCCAACGTCGCGGCCCGTCAATTTCTCACTGGTCAACAGGATGCAGGTCTGGTAATGGAAACGGTGGACCCCTTGTCGCCCAACGTCGCGGCCCGACGATTTTTCACCGGTCAATGGGATTCAGCCCCGGCCAGCCAGGGGGCTGCCCCTAGCCCTAATGCATATCCAACCCCAGGAAGGGGACAAGAAGCACAGCCCTTCCTCACACCATCCACTAGCCAACGCCTACCTACTGCAACCACGGACTCCACAACCAGAAGCCTTCAAGGAGTACAGCCACCGCCATTAGTAATGCCTGCTACCCCTGCTCTCACCCCAAGTGGGAGGAACACAAGCCAAGCTGATTCAGTAACACATGCACTCACGAAAGCGTTGCAACAGCTAACGAACACCACCGAAATACTCCTGCAGCACCTAGCCCTACAGACGAGGACAAGCCACGACCCCCCGGCTTCGCCCCGGGCCACTTCGGGCCCTATGCAACCAACCTCACAGCCACTTCCGGAATCGGAATTACAGCATGACACGTCACCAATACAACCACAGCCGGCATCGTACGGGGCGGAAACGGGCCCGGCTCTCCAACAAACCGCGACCGCCGCCGTTCGTAGACATGGCTCCCAGCAACGTGGGGCTTCAAGAGCTTCCACACACGCAACGGAAGGATCCCTGGATGGGGATGCTCATGACCCTGAGCACAAATCAAACCGATCAAACAGAATTCTGGGAGAACAAGCCCAGTGGCGCCCAACTGAACAACAACAAGGTCCCACAAACCAACAACAACCAGCAATACAGGCAGTACAACAACAAATCACCACAAACCAACAGCAACCAAAGGTACAGCCAGTACACCAACAAGACACCACCCACCAACAACAACCAACGATGCAGCCAGTCTCGGCCGAACCTCAAGCAGAGCAAACAACACAACCAGCTCCCCTGATGATGCCAACAGTGGAGTCGGGACCGACAGCGCAAACGATGCTACAACAGGCCATGCACAAGCAACTCATGGAAGTCGTGGCTACAGCAACAAATGCAGCAGTTCAAGCGGCCACGGAAGCTAGGACTGGGCAACTAGACGTAAGGAGCCTACCCACATTCGCAGGAAGGGAATGGGAAGATCCAGAAAAATTCCTAAATACATTAGAGGAAGCAATGGACAGGAATCAAATCCAAGCAAGAGACAGGGTGAGGATCACTCTTGGACAACTGGAAGGCCATGCCAAAGGGATGTTTGAGGTGTTCCAGCCCCTCAACCTGGACTTCGAAACTTTGAGGCACCGCTTGATCCTCAAATACAACGACCCTTCCCTCTTGGGAAGTTTGAGGTCTCGCCTGCACGGCGAACGACAAAGAGAGGACGAGCTAGCTGCAGTGTTCATTCAACGCAAGATGGGACTGCACAGAAGAGTAGAGCCGTACACTTCGGAAGAACAAATCACATGCGAGGTACGGGAACTGCTTCGACCAGAAATCCGATACGCTACCAGGACCATGACAATTAAAACCCTAGAGGACTTAGGTCGGGCCGCCGACTGGGCCGAGGTCGATTTCCAAGAGCTCCAACGCCACCTGCGACCAATACCAAGGCCAGCACCACCTACAACTCGACCACCCGTCAATCGCCAATCGGAACTACCCCAGGAGCCCCCCAGTCCATGCAGAGGATGCGGTGGATGGCACTTCCACCGTGACTGCCCAGTACTCAAGGAACAAGTAAGGCAACGTCAGCAACAGCAACAGCCATCAAGACCGCCACAGCAGCAGCAGCAAGGACCACAACCTGGGCCCTCCAACGAAGCAACAAGGAATCAGGGAAACGCGAACAGGGTCGGCGCAAGCCAGGGCGCGCGACCCCAACAATCGTAGACGCCACCATCAGCACCACATCCGCCATTGGCCCTTCATCACGAATATGGACGGAAGTCAATGGACGTAGACTACTGGCACTACTGGACAGTGGTGCCACCCATAGCTTCATCAAAAAAGAGTACGTGCAACCCGAAGCAATCCAGCCCACCCAGATGCGCGTACGATTAGCTGCCACTGACCACGTTTACTACTCCAGGGGAAGCATCCAAGTTAACCTGGTAGCTGGAGAGTACACAGCAACCACAAAATTTCATCTCCTAGATGCCATCACCGAGGACGCCATTCTAGGACAAGACTGGCTACGTCAACACCAGGCGATCATGGATTTCCAGCGAGGTTGCGTTCATGTGGGCCTGCACCAGAGGCACACACTATTTTGGCTCATGGACCGTCAAGCACCAACCCAAGCTAGCGAGTTCGACGTCAGCCCTGATCAGCTACCCACCACCCACCAGGAAAAATACATTCGCCTGATCCACAACTTCCAGGAGGTCTTTGACGAGGCGCTTCATCAACCCACAACGAAGTTGGCCATGCACGAGATCCGCCTGAAGGAAGACGCTCCTTTCAAGATTCGACGATACCAATACTCCGCCAACAACAAAGCCATCATCACGGAAGAAGTGAAGAAAATGTTAGCCGCTGGGGTCATCCGACGAAGCCACAGCAGGTATTGTTCGCCAATAGTTATCGTCAACAAGAAAAACGGCCAACCAAGATTCTGCGTAGACTACCGTAAACTAAACTCCCAAACCTATGAGGAAGTGAGTCAGCTGCCGCCCATTCGAGAAACGATAAGGGAACTTGGAGCTGCGAAGATATTCACCTCCCTCGACCTCAAGAGCGGGTACTGGCAGGTACCCATGGCCGAAGCCAGTATACCCCTCACCGCATTCAGTACCCCGGACGGGGCAACGTACGAATTTTTGGTGATGCCATTTGGACTCTGTAACGCACCCTCAACATTTCAGAAGCTGATGACGGAAGTACTCGCCGACTACGTGGATGTGTTCGTCAAGGTATATCTTGATGATATAATTGTCTATTCTGAGACCCATGAAGACCACATCAAACATTTGACGTTAGTCCTGGAGAGGCTCCAGATCCCCGAGCTGCACTGCGGAATTCAGAAATGTCGCTTCGGGGCAGAAGAACTGGAATACTTAGGGTATCGAATCACCGCAACAAAGAACACACCTCAAGAGAAGCATGTTATCCAGATCCAGGATTTCCCCACACCCAACACTAAGAAGGAACTGCAGGCCTTCCTAGGAACTGCAAACTGGCTCCGTGAATTCGTCCCGGAATTCACCGAAATCACAGCACCCATGACAACCCTCACCGGAAAACAGCGCTTCCAGTGGACACCGGAGGCAGACGCAGCATTCCAGAAGGTGAAGGAAGTCCTCTCCAAACCACTTTCGCTCTTCAGACCAGAACCAGGGCTCCCCTACGTCCTCCAGACGGACGCCAGCACCATGGGGATGGGCGCAGTCCTGTTCCAGCGTACTCCGCAAGGCGAAAGGAGAATCATCTCGTGCTCCAGTGCCAAATTCACAGGACCAGAAAAACGATATCATGTAAACGAGCAAGAGACATTGGCAGTAGTGTGGGCGTGCCGGAGGTACCGCCACTGGCTGGAAGGCCAGACATTCACACTGGTCACCGATAGTCGAGCACTCACCTGGCTCAACCAATTCAAGGATGAACGTGCGAAGCTAACCAGATGGGCGCTCCAACTCCAAGAGTACAACTTCACTGTGGAACACTGCCCTGGTAAACAAAATCAACTCCCAGACTTCCTGTCAAGACACCCCAGGGAGCCCATGCCAAGCTCCATCGGCGACGATGACCGCCTGCTACCTCCCGAGAACCACCGCGACGTCCCAACCACCATGGCGGAGGCCATCCCCGATGTCAACGGCCGCATGATCCCAGGGAAAGTCAATGCCGCTCACCAAGAACCCCCCGATGTTTCCGAGGTAATCTTCGATTCGGACGACGAAGAAGACGAGAAGCGATCGTACTCCACCACGGACACCGAAACCAACTCCGAGGAGGATGACGAGGAGGACCTTCCTAAACACAACCCACCTCAGCCCCCAGCTCCAAGGCCAACTGGCGAATACGCTCCGCTGCAGGAAGCAGCGCTGAACCAGGTCGAGGAGCACAACGACGAGGAGGCTAACGACGAGGTCAACGACGAGGAGGACGACGACGATAGGCCAGCAAATCTCTTCCAACAAATCCAGCAGGAACAACTCCGTGACGAAACCATCTCAGCCGCTATCCATTTCTGGCGAGTCTTCCAGCAGCAGGACCCAGACATACCATTAGAACCACGGGAGAGACGACTGCGAGACGACTTCATCGTAGAAGACGGCCACCTCTGGCACAAAACAACGGACGATCGAAGGCAGCTCGTAGTACCAGAAAACCTATGGGCAAGAGTTATCCACACTTACCACGACAGTCATTTCGGACAACGCCACCGCCTTCCGCGCCAGAGCATTTTCCAAATTTCTGACCGACCATGGTATCCAGCAGTATACGTCCCCAGTATACCATCAAAGAGCCAACCCGGTCGAACGTCGCTGCCAAGAAATCAAGAAGGCCCTTAGGGAGAAGCTCCGCAACAAAGACGCCAGAAAATGGGACGCCGTCATCAATCAAATTCTCTTTACCCTCCGGAACAGACAAAATGCCGCCACTGGATACTCGCCAAGCGAAATGTTGTTGGGAACGCCATTACCCAGGCCAGGCGAATGGCAACATCCTCAGCAACGCCAGCCGTTACCAGAGCCCAAACAAGCAGCCGAGGAAAGAAGGAAGCAAGCCAAACGACGCCAGATAATCTTCCAGAGGAACCTCTACCCCAGGCCCAGACAAGCCAAAGTCCATTTCGAAGTAGGAGATATGGTAATTACGAGAGGATTCAAGGAAGCTCGGCCAGCCTTCGGCCCAACATGGGAAGGTCCATACCCAGTCGTAAAAGTGTTGGGAGATAACACTTACGAAGTAGATCGCAACGGAATCCAGGCCCCAATTCATATCGATGACCTCAGGCCGATGCCCAGATCACAGCAACGTGTCCAGGTACCTCCCGAGGTGCAGCAGCTTTTCCAACCCGAGGAAGGAAACGCCGAGTCCGACCAGGACGAGGCGCAACATGACCCTGGGGGGCAACCCCCAGAAGACGGATTTCAACCCAACCCTGAGGGAAAGGGACCCTCAGACGAAAGGCAGCCAGAACCAGGCCCATCCCGGAACCAAGACCTCACCCGCGACATCCTCGCGATTTTGTAAGCGAACTAACCAACACATTTATTTTTGTAAAATGATATACACTAGTTTAAGTTGAATTACATTAGTTTAAGTTGAATTACATTAGTTTAAGTTGAATTACATTAGTTTAAGTTGAAATATCTTCACCCTATCTTATCTTGTACATTATCTATTATTCATATCCATGCCTTTTATAAATAAAAGTCACAATTTAGGGGGGTGGTGTCATCGGCAGATGAGTGAAAAAACCGCGAAAATTCGGGACCAAAATTATTTTTTCCACACAAAGTTCACTATAACTTCATAAACATTAAAGTACGCGCATTCACAAAGGCAAAGCCCGTGCTACGTCACACCGCCGGGAAACTATAAATATGCGCACGCCCGCTAGCCCTGCATCAGTCCGCTCGCATCCGTCGTCCGCTACACATCGATCAATCAGTTCGCGCCTGCCTTTGACACCTCTACCTGAAGACTGTATTGTATTGTAGTAAATATCTCTTTTATTCCACAACCTGCCTAATTAGTAGTTTGGAGTGCACAGTAGTGGTGAAAAGTGAAGTGGGTGTTAGTGTAATATAAAAGAAATCGTTATGAACACCAGGAGTCGATCTAGGCAGAGGGACGGCGTCCCATCTAGCCAGGTAGACTCGCCACCAACACAGAGCCGTTCGCCCCAGGTCCCGGACGCTCTCTTTACTAATCAAGAGGACTCAGGTCTGGTAAGGGAAATGGTGAACCCCTTGTCGCCCAACGTCGCGGCCCGTCAAATTCTTATCAGTCAAGAGGACTCAGGTCTGGTAAGGGAAATGGTGAACCCCTTGTCGCCCAACGTCGCGGCCCGTCAAATTCTTATCAGTCAAGAGGACTCAGGTCTGGTAGGGGAAATGGTGAACCCCTTGTCGCCCAACGTCGCGGCCCGTCAATTTCTCACTGGTCAACAGGATGCAGGTCTGGTAATGGAAACGGTGGACCCCTTGTCGCCCAACGTCGCGGCCCGACGATTTTTCACCGGTCAATGGGATTCAGCCCCGGCCAGCCAGGGGGCTGCCCCTAGCCCTAATGCATATCCAACCCCAGGAAGGGGACAAGAAGCACAGCCCTTCCTCACACCATCTACTAGCCAACGCCTACCTACTGCAACCACGGACTCCACAACCAGAAGCCTTCAAGGAGTACAGCCACCGCCATTAGTAATGCCTGCTACCCCTGCTCTCGCCCCAAGTGGGAGGAACACAAGCCAAGCTGATGCAGTAACACATGCACTCACGAAAGCGTTGCAACAGCTAACGAACACCACCGAAATACTCCTGCAGCACCTAGCCCTACAGACGAGGACAAGCCACGACCCCCCGGCTTCGCCCCGGGTCACTTCGGGCCCTATGCAACCAACCTCACAGCCACTTCCGGAATCGGAATTACAGCATGACACGTCACCAATACAACCACAGCCGGCATCGTACGGGGCGGAAACGGGCCCGGCTCTCCAACAAGCCGCGACCGCCGCCGTTCGTAGACAATAAATATATATAACAAGCCACACCACATTTTACTGTGTACGTATTGAAGAGATGCTTTCAAATTCAAGTTGCGCGGCGAGGCGGAAGCTCCATACTTGAAAATTGCACTCCCATAGCGAAGGTGAAGGTCATGGCTGCCGCAATCGAACGCCTCGGGCAATAGCGGCGCTCTGACCTTGAAGCCAAAGCCCGCATGTTTAGGCAAATCTAAAGGACACGACATTGCACATCGGACAAATGGCCGGCTGTTCGAGGCCAAGGCTAAAGTCACTTACTAGAGCAACCACATCCTGCGCCGTCATCACTATAATATTTCTTTAATACGAGGCATTGATGAAGTTCTAACGTTTGACTTAGTTTGGATAGAAAGCAAAAGGGATAAACAAATGTTGATTTTATGAATTCATTTCTCCGTAAATTGATGACAAGCCGGCTCTACCTTCCGATCTCGACGTCCAGTTCAGAGATTTCTACTACCGAATCCACGATCCGGATCCAAACTATAATGATATCGTCACAATTACTTTATCTACAGAGTGCTCAAATGCGTCCGTGGGTGCAATAAAGGAGCGAACG
This sequence comes from Leptura quadrifasciata, assembly GCA_963675555.1. NCBI lineage: Eukaryota > Metazoa > Arthropoda > Insecta > Coleoptera > Cerambycidae > Leptura > Leptura quadrifasciata. Next base: position 89,086,877 of record OY776674.1, read on the forward strand.
AAGTTAAACGTGTGGTCATCCTTAACGTCAATTTCCATGAGTAAAGCTCTATATGGTCTGAATTAATTTTGGGCCGGAAATAGTTATAGGTTGCACGTGATTCGAGGCATTCGTGCCGGGATGTGTTAAATTATGAAAGAGATCAAATACTGCAAGTCGGAAAGACTTTGTTGCGAAAGGTCGACATTTAGAGTTACATATGTCGTGTCGCAGCAAATTTCATAAGTAGAACTGGGAATTCGCAATGATGCTTATTGCTTAATTTACCACTAATTTGATGTTTAGTGGCGAACTTGGAGATGTAATGCGAGTAGAAAAGTTATTATTTACGTACAACAAAAGGTGAAAACTTAATCTTAGAACTCATATGCTGAATGGAACGATTCTAAACATTTTCAGTGAAGTCAAGTGTCTAGGAGTGAAATAATCCTGGATTAAAAACTACCTTTAACTCACATCTGAAGAGGACATTTACTAAGGCGGCTGTATGGTAAGACCCGTTGTCTGATGCCGAAAAAGTTACATTAGTCTTATAAAGATAAGGCAATTTCGGTTGTTAAAGATCTATGGGTGACATACGCGTCATGTATATGTTGGCCAAAACAGAGGAAAGAATAGATCAAGGAAAGTTGCAGAGATTGCTACGTCTTGCCTGTTTAGGCAGTAATCGCACGCAGTGTCTGTAACTAGACAGATACTACATCAGCAAATGTATTTCTATTCCACAGCAAGTACGGAGGCAATGAATGCATGACATGACCTATTGCATACAGCCTGCACTTAGTTAGTGCCTTACGATTTCATTAGGCACATAAACTTATATTCGGCTGAAAAAGTAGGAGTGGGCGTAGCAGAGCATAGTTGTGGGCTATCCGGAGCCGGTTACACGGTCGGTAACGCCCCAGCCATTTTCCGGACAGAAATTCACGCTGTAGATTTGTGTGATTGTTGTATTCGTGACATTTGGTTTAATGCAATCTGGACATTGATTGTTAGAGAATTGAATTTGACATATTAGGTGAAGCAATGGCATGGCGAGTTGGTTGTAATCAATCGAATTTTGCTACTTGCTGGAGCTGGAGCTGGAGGTTGGACTGTCGGCGAAACTCTGGGGTTGGCGGGCTGGTGGGATAGGAATCGGTGGGGATCATGGATTCGGAAGTTGAATGAATCTCGGATGGACGCCGCGGTCGGAAGGTTAGAGCATACGTGACACCAATTTACAAATAAACGAATTAATTAAATCAAGATTTGTGGATACCTTTAGCTTCCTATCCAATCTAAGTATAACGTTAGAACCACATCAATGTCTAGAATTAATGTCATTTTACGGTGATGACGGCGCAGGAAGAGGTTGTCCATCCACCGCGTGACCTTGATCTCGGCTGCAAACATGCGGCCTTTGTCTCAAAGGTGAAAATCCTCTTCGTCCTACACACGACGTCGTGACCTTGGGGAAAAAAAAAAAAAATACGTTCAAGGTCACAGACCGCTACCTTGGCCGCCGCGCTAGCTTGCGGCTGCCTTAACCTTGAACTTCGCCAAGACAGTGCAATTTAAATGAGGGAGCTTCCGCATTGCCGTGCAACGTGACCTTTAAAATTACATCTCTTTAATACGTAGTACACAGTAAAATGTGGTGGGATTTGTTACTAATGTGTATAAAGGAGCGAACGAAGTTAAACGTGTGGTCATCCTTAACGTCAATTTCCATGAGTAAAGGTCTATATGGTCTGAATTAATTTTGGGCCGGAAATAGTTATATGTTGCACGTGATTCGAGGCATTCGTGCCCGGATATGTTAAATTATGAAAGAGATCAAATACTGCAAGTCGGAAAGACTTTGTTGCGAAAGGTCGGCATTTAGAGTTACATAATATGTCGTGTCGCAGCACATTTCATCAGTAGAACTGAGAATTCGCAATGATGCTTATTGCTTAATTTACCACTAATTTGATGTTTAGTGGCGAACTTGGAGATGTAATGCGAGTAGAACAGTTATTATTTACGTACACCAAAAGGAGAAAACTTAATCTTAGAACTCATATGCTGAATGGAACGATTCTAAACATTTTCAGTGAAGTCAAGTGTCTAGGAGTGAAATAATCCTGGATTAAAAACTACCTTTAACTCACATCTGAAGAGGACACTTTTTGGGTAGAAAACAAAAAGGATAAACAAATGTCGATTTCATGAATTCGTCTCTCCGTAAATTGATGACACGCCCGCTCTACCTTCCCTTCCCGACGTCCAGTTCAGAGATTTTCACTACCGAATCCACGATCCGGATCCAAACTATAATGATAACGTCACAATTACTTTATCTGCAGAGTGCTCAGATGCGTCCTTGGGTGCATACCTAGAACGGAAATCTGTTAATCAATCTACTCCTTCGGCTTTATTTTGCAGCAAATTAAACATTACTCAAACGCGCTACTCCACTATTAACAGTGAACTGCTGTTCCTTTATACTTCAATATAACATTTTAGACATTTATTAGAGTTTTTGCCAGTTTTATTAGCTCTTTACTCAGGGAAATTAACGTTGAGGATGACCACATGTTAACTCCGTTCACTCTTTTATAGACATAAATAACAAGCCACACCTCATTTTACTGTCTACGTATTAACGAGATGCTTTTAAAAGTCAAGTTGCGCGGCGAGGCGGAAGCTCCATACTTGAAAATTGCACTCCCATAGCGAGGGTCAATGTCATGGCTGCCGCAATCGATCGCCTCGGGCAATAGCGGCGCTCTGGCCTTGAAGCCAAAGCCCGCATGTTTAGGCAAATCTAAAGGCCACGACATTGCACATCGGACAAATGGCCGACTGTTCGAGGCCAAGGCTAAAGTCACTTGCTGGAGCAACCACATCCTGCGCCGTCATCACTATAATATTTCTTTAATACGAGGCATTGATGAAGTTCTAACGTTTGACTTAGTTTGGATAGAAAGCAAAAGGGATAAACAAATGCTGATTTTATGAATTCGTATCTCCGTAAATTGATGACAAGCCGGCTCTGCTTCTGCTCTACCTTCCGATCCCGACGTCCAGTTCAGAGATTTCTACTACCGAATCCACGATCCGGATCCAAACTATAAAGATAACGCCAAAATTACTTTATCTACAGAGTGCTCAAATGCCTCCATGGGTGCATACCTAGAACGGAAATCTGCTAATCAATCTACTCCTTCGGCTTTATCTTGCAGCAAATTAAACGATACTCAAACTCGCTATTCCACTATTAACAGTGAACTGCTGTTTCTTTATACTTCAATTTAACATTTTAGACATTTATTAGAGTTTTTGCCAGTTTTATTAGCTCTTTACTCAGGGAAATTAACGTTGAGGATGACCACATGTTAACTCCGTTCACACTTTTATAGATATAAATAACAGGCCACACCACATTTTACTGTACTTCTTGACGAGATGCTTTCAAATTCAAGTTACGCGGCGAGGCCGAAGCTCCATACTTGAAAATTGCACTCCCATAGCGAGGGTCGAGGTCATGGCTGTCGCAATCGATCGCCTCCGGCAATAGCGGCGCTCTGACCTTGAAGCCAAAGCCCGCATGTTTAGGCAAATCTAAAGGCCACGGCATTGCATATCGGACAAAGGGCCGACTGTTCGAAGCCAATGCTAAAGTCACTTGCTGGAGCAGCCACATCCTGCGCCATCATCACTATAATATTTCTTTAATACGAGGCATTGATGAAGTTCTAACGTTTGACTTAGTTTGGATAGAAAACAAAAAGGATAAACGAATGTCGATTTTATGAATTCGTCCCTCCGTAAATTGATGACACACCGGCTCTACCTTCCGATCCCGACGTACAGTTCAGAGATTTCTACTACCAAATCCACGGTCCGGATCCAAACTATAATGATAACGTCACAATTACTTTATCTACAGAGTGCTCAAATGCCTCCATGAATGCATACCTAGAACGGAAATCTGCTAATCAAACTACTCCTTCGGCTTTATTTTGCAGCAAGTTAAACGATACTCAAAGGCGTTATTCCGCTACTAACAGATAACTACTGTTGCTTTATAATTCAATATAACATCCTAGACATTTATTAAAGTTTTTACCGGTTTTATTTACTCCTTTACTCATGGAAATTGACGTTGAGAATGACTACGTGTTAATTCAGTTCACCCTTTTATAAATATATATAACAAGCCACACCACATTTTACTGTGTACGTATTGACGAGATGCTTTCAAATTCAAGTTACGCGGCGAGGCGGAAGCTCCATACTTGAAAATTGCACTCCCATAGCGAGGGTCAAGGTCATGGCTGTCGCAATCGATCGCCTCGGGCAATAGCGGCGCTCTGACCTTGAAGCCAAAGCCCGCATGTTTAGGCAAATCTAAAGGCCACGACATTGCACATCGGACAAATGGCCGACTGTTCGAAGCCAAAGCTAAAGTCACTTGCTGGAGCAGCCACATCCTGCGCCATCATCACTATAATATTTCTTTAATACGAGGCATTGATGAAGTTCTAACGTTTGACTTAGTTTGGATAGAAAACAAAAAGGATAAACAAATGTCGATTTTATGAATTCGTCTCTCCGTAAATTGATGACAAGCCCGCTCTACCTTCCCTTCCCGACGTCCAGTTCAGAGATTTCTATTCCCAAATCCACGATCCGGATTCAAATTATAATGGTAACGTCACAATTGCTTTATCTACAGAGTGCTCAAATGCCTCCATGGGTGCATACCTAGAACGGAAATCTGCTAATCAATCTACTCCTTCGGCTTTATTTTGCAGCAAGTTAAACGATACTCAAAGGCGTTATTCCGCTACTAACAGATAACTACTGTTGCTTTATAATTCAATATAACATCCTAGACATTTATTAAAGTTTTTACCGGTTTTATTTACTCCTTTACTCATGGAAATTGACGTTGAGAATGACTACGTGTTAATTCAGTTCACCCTTTTATAAATATATGTAACAAGCCACACCACATTTTACTGTGTACGTATTGACGAGATGCTTTCAAATTCAAGTTACGCGGCGAGGCGGAAGCTCCATACTTGAAAATTGCACTCCCATAGCGAGGGTCAAGGTCATGGCTGTCGCAATCGATCGCCTCGGGCAATAGCGGCGCTCTGACCTTGAAGCCAAAGCCCGCATGTTTAGGCAAATCTAAAGGCCACGACATTGCACATCGGACAAATGGCCGACTGTTCGAGGCCAAAGCTAAAGTCACTTGCTGGAGCAGCCACATCCTGCGCCGTCATCACTATAATATTTCTTTAATACGAGGCATTGATGAAGTTCTAACGTTTGACTTAGTTTGGATAGAAAACAAAAAGGATAAACAAATGTCGATTTTATGAATTCGTCTCTCCGTAAATTGATGACAAGCCCGCTCTACCTTCCCTTCCCGACGTCCAGTTCAGAGATTTCTACTCCCAAATCCACGATCCGGATTCAAATTATAATGGTAACGTCACAATTGCTTTATCTACAGAGTGCTCAAATGCCTCCATGGGTGCATACCTAGAACGGAAATCTGCTAATCAATCTACTCCTTCGGCTTTATTTTGCAGCAAATTAAACGATACTCAAACGCGCTACTCCACTATTAACAGTGAACTGCTGTTTCTTTATACTTCAATTTAACATTTTAGACATTTATTAGAGTTTTTGCCAGTTTTATTAGCTCTTTACTCAGGGAAATTAACGTTGAGGATGACCACATGTTAACTCCGTTCACACTTTTATAGATATAAATAACAAGCCACACCACATTTTACTGTACTTATTGACGAGATGCTTTCAAATTCAAATTACGCGGCGAGGCGGAAGCTCCATACTTGAAAATTGCACTCCCATAGCGAGGGTCGAGGTCATGGCTGTCGCAATCGATCGCCTCGGGCAATAGCGGCGCTCTGACCTTGAAGCCAAAGCCCGCATGTTTAGGCAAATCTAAAGGCCACGGCATTGCATATCGGACAAATGGCCGACTGTTCGAGGCCAAGGCTAAAGTCACTTGCTGGAGCAGCCACATCCTGCGCCGTCATCACTATAATATTTCTTTAATACGAGGCATTGATGAAGTTCTAACGTTAGACTTAGTTTGGATAGAAAACAAAAAGGATAAACGAATGTCGATTTTATGAATTCGTCCCTCCGTAAATTGATGACACACCGGCTCTACCTTCCGATCCCGACGTACAGCTCAGAGATTTCTACTACCAAATCCACGATCCGGATCCAAACTATAATGATAACGTCACAATTACTTTATCTACAGAGTGCTCAAATGCCTCCATGAATGCATACCTAGAACGGAAATCTGCTAATCAAACTACTCCTTCGGCTTTATTGTGCAGCAAGTTAAACGATACTCAAAGGCGTTATTCCGCTACTAACAGATAACTACTGTTGCTTTATAATTCAATATAACATCGTAGACATTTATTAAAGTTTTTACCGGTTTTATTTACTCCTTTACTCATGGAAATTGGCGTTGAGAATGACTTCGTGTTAATTCAGGTCACCCTTTTATAAATATATGTAACAAGCCACACCACATTTTACTGTGTACGTATTGACGAGATGCTTTCAAATTCAAGTTACGCGGCGAGGCAGAAGCTCCATACTTGAAAATTGCACTCCCATAGCGAGGGTCAAGGTCATGGCGGTCGCAATCGATCGCCTCGGGCAATAGCGGCGCACTGACCTTGAAACCAAAGCCCGCATGTTTAGGCAAATCTAAAGGCCACGACATTGCACATCGGACAAATGGCCGACTGTTCCAGGCCAAGGCTAAAGTCACTTGCTGGATCAACCACATCCTGCGCCGTCATCACTATAATATTTCTTTAATACGAGGCATTGATGAAGTTCTAACGTTTGACTTAGTTTGGATAGAAAACAAAAAGGATAAACAAATGTCGATTTTATGAATTCGTCTCTCCGTAAATTGATGACATGCCCGCTCTACCTTCCCTTCCCGACGTCCAGTTCAGAGATTTCTACTCCCAAATCCACGATCCGTATCCAAACTATAAAGATAACGCCACAATTACTTTATCTACAGAGTGCTCAAATGCCTCCATGGGTGCATACCTAGAACGGAAATCTGCTAATCAATCTACTCCTTCGGCTTTATCTTGCAGTAAATTAAACGATACTCAAACTCGCTATTCCACTATTAACAGTGAACTGCTGTTTCTTTATACTTCAATTTAACATTTTAGACATTTATTAGAGTTTTTGCCAGTTTTATTAGCTCTTTACTCAGGGAAATTAACGTTGAGGATGACCACATGTTAACTCCGTTCACACTTTTATAGATACAAATAACAAGCCACACCACATTTTACTGTACTTATTGACGAGATGCTTTCAAATTCAAGTTACGCGGCGAGGCAGAAGCTCCATACTTGAAAATTGCACTCCCATAGCGAGGGTCGAGGTCATGGCTGTCGCAATCGATCGCCTCGGGCAATAGCGGCGCTCCGACCTTGAAGCCAAAGCCCGCATGTTTAGGCAAATCTAAAGGCCATGGCATTGCATATCGGACAAAGGGCCGACTGTTCGAAGCCAATGCTAAAGTCACTTGGTTGGACAACCACTTCCTGCGCCATCATCACTATAATATTTCTTTAATACGAGGCATTGATGAAGTTCTAACGTTTGACTTAGTTTGGATAGAAAACAAAAAGGATGAACGAATGTCGATTTTATGAATTCGTCCCTCCGTAAATTGATGACACACCGGCTCTACCTTCCGATCCCGACGTACAGTTCAGAGATTTCTACTACCAAATCCACGATCCGGATCCAAACTATAATGATAACGTCACAATTACTTTATCTACAGAGTGCTCAAATGCTTCCATGAATGCATACCTAGAACGGAAATCTGCTAATCAAACTACTCCTTCGGCTTTATTTTGCAGCAAGTTAAACGATACTCAAAGGCGTTATTCCGCTACTAACAGATAACTACTGTTGCTTTATAATTCAATATAACATCCTAGACATTTATTAAAGTTTTTACCGGTTTTATTTACTCCTTTACTCATGGAAATTGGCGTTGAGAATGACTTCGTGTTAATTCAGGTCACCCTTTTATAAATATATGTAACAAGCCACACCACATTTTACTGTGTACGTATTGACGAGATGCTTTCAAATTCAAGTTACGCGGCGAGGCAGAAGCTCCATACTTGAAAATTGCACTCCCATAGCGAGGGTCAAGGTCATGGCGGTCGCAATCGATCGCCTCGGGCAATAGCGGCGCTCTGACCTTGAAACCAAAGCCCGCATGTTTAGGCAAATCTAAAGGCCACGACATTGCACATCGGACAAATGGCCGACTGTTCGAGGCCAAGGCTAAAGTCACTTGCTGGATCAACCACATCCTGCGCCGTCATCACTATAATATTTCTTTAATACGAGGCATTGATGAAGTTATAACGTTTGAATTAGTTTGGATAGAAAACAAAAAGGATAAACAAATGTCGATTTTTTGAATTCGTCTCTCCGTAAATTGATGACACGCCCGCTCTACCTTCCCTTCCCGACGTCCAGTTCAGAGATTTCTACTTCCAAATCCACGATTCGGATTCAAATTATAATGGTAACGTCACAATTGCTTTATCTACAGAGTGCTCAAATGCCTCCATGGGTGCATACCTAGAACGGAAATCTGCTAATCAATCTACCCCTTCGGCTTTATTTTGCAGCAAATTAAACGATACTCAAACGCGCTACTCCACTATTAACAGTGAACTGCTGTTTCTTCATACTTCAATATAACATCCTAGACATTTATTAAAGTTTTTACCGGTTTTATTTACTCCTTTACTCATGGAAATTGGCGTTGAGAATGACTTCGTGTTAATTCAGGTCACCCTTTTATAAATATATGTAACAAGCCACACCACATTTTACTGTGTACGTATTGACGAGATGCTTTCAAATTCAAGTTACGCGGCGAGGCGGAAGCTCCATACTTGAAAATTGCACTCCCATAGCGAGGGTCAAGGTCATGGCTGTCGCAATCGATCGCCTCGGGCAATAGCGGCGCTCTGACCTTGAAGCCAAAGCCCGCATGTTTAGGCAAATCTAAAGGCCACGACATTGCACATCGGACAAATGGCCGACTGTTCGAGGCCAAGGCTAAAGTCACTTGCTGGAGCAGACACATCCTGCGCCGTCATCACTATAATATTTCTTTAATACGAGGCATTGATGAAGTTCTAACGTTTGACTTAGTTTGGATAGAAAACAAAAAGGATAAACAAACGTCGATTTTATGAATCCGTCTCTCCGTAAATTGATGACATGCCCGCTCTACCTTCCCTTCCCGACGTCCAGTTCAGAGATTTCTACTCCCAAATCCACGATCCGTATCCAAACTATAAAGATAACGCCACAATTACTTTATCTACAGAGTGCTCAAATGCCTCCATGGGTGCATACCTAGAACGGAAATCTGCTAATCAATCTACTCCTTCGGCTTTATCTTGCAGCAAATTAAACGATACTCAAACGCGCAACTCCACTATTAACAGTGAACACTTCAATATAATATTTTAGAAATTTATTAGAGTTTTTGCCCGTTTTATTAGCTCTTTACTCAGGGAAATTAACGTTGAGGATGGCCACATGTTAACTCCGTTCACTCTTTTATAGTTATAAATAACAAGCCACACCACATTTTACTGTATAAGTATTGACGAGATGCTTTTAAAACTCAAGTTGCGCGGCGAGGCGGAAGCTCCATGCTTGAAAATTGCACTCCCATAGCGAAGGTCAAGGTCATGGCTGCCGCAATCGATCGCCTCGGGCAATAGCGGCGCTCTGACCTTGAAGCCAAAATCCGCATGTTTAAGTAAATCTAAAGGCCACGACATTGCACATCGGACAAATGGCCGACTGTTCGAGGCCAAGGCTAAAGTCACTTGCTGGAGCAACCGCATCATGCGCCGTCATCACTATAATATTTCTTTAATACGAGGCATTGATGAAGTTCTAACGTTTGACTTAGTTTGGATAGAAAACAAAAAGGATAAACGAATGTCGATTTTATGAATTCGTCCCTCCGTAAATTGATGACACACCGGCTCTACCTTCCCTTCCCGACGTCCAGTTCAGAGATTTCTACTCCCAAATCCACGATCCGGATCCAACCCATAATGATAACGTCACAATTACTTTATCTACAGAGTGCTCAAATGCCTCCATGGGTGCATACCTAGAACAGAAACCTGCTAATCAATCTACTCCTTCGGCTTTATTTTGCAGCAAATTAAACGATACTCAAACTCGCTATTCCACTATTAACAGTGAACTGCTGTTTCTTTATACTTCAATTTAACATTTTAGACATTTATTAGAGTTTTTGCCAGTTTTATTAGCTCTTTACTCAGGGAAATTAACGTTGAGGATGACCACATGTTAACTCCGTTCACACTTTTATAGATATAAATAACAAGCCACACCACATTTTACTGTACTTATTGACGAGATGCTTTCAAATTCAAGTTACGCGGCGAGGCGGAAGCTCTATACTTGAAAATTGCACTCCCATAGCGAGGGTCAAGGTCATGGCTGTCGCAATCGATCGCCTCGGGCAATAACGGCGCTCTGACCTTGAAGCCAAAGCCCGCATGTTTAGGCAAATCTAAAGGCCACGACATTGCACATCGGAGAAATGGCCGACTGTTCCAGGCCAAGGCTAAAGTCACTTGCTGGATCAACCACATCCTGCGCCGTCATCACTATAATATTTCTTTAATACGAGGCATTGATGAAGTTCTAACATTTGACTTAGTTTGGATAGAAAACAAAAAGGATAAACAAACGTCGATTTTATGAATTCGTCTCTCCGTAAATTGATGACATGCCCGCTCTACCTTCCCTTCCCGACGTCCAGTTCAGAGATTTCTGCTCCCAAATCCACGATCCGTATCCAAACTATAAAGATAACGCCACAATTACTTTATCTACAGAGTGCTCAAATGCCTCCATGGATGCATACCTAGAACGGAAATCTGCTAATCAATCTACTCCTTCGGCTTTATCTTGCAGCAAATTAAACGATACTCAAACTCGCTATTCCACTATTAACAGTGAACTGCTGTTTCTTTATACTTCAATTTAACATTTTAGACACTTATTAGAGTTTTTGCCAGTTTTATTAGCTCTTTACTCAGCGAAATTAGCGTTGAGGATGACCACATGTTAACTCCGTTCACACTTTTATAGATATAAATAACAAGCCACACCACATTTTACTGTACTTATTGACGAGATGCTTTCAAATTCAAGTTACGCGGCGAGGCGGAAGCTCCATACTTGAAAATTGCACTCTCATAGCGAGGGTCGAGGTCATGGCTGTCGCAATCGATCGCCTCGGGCAATAGCGGCGCTCTGACCTTGAAGCCAAAACCCGCATGTTTAGGCAAATCTAAAGGCCACGGCATTGCATATCTGACAAAGGGCCGACTGTTCGAAGCCAATGCTAAAGTCACTTGGTTGGACAACCACTTCCTGCGCCATCATCACTATAATATTTCTTTAATACGAGGCATTGATGAAGTTCTAACGTTTGACTTAGTTTGGATAGAAAACAAAAAGGATAAACGAATGTCGATTTTATGAATTCGTCCCTCCGTAAATTGATGACACACCGGCTCTACCTTCCGATCCCGACGTACAGTTCAGAGACTTCTACTACCAAATCCACGATCCGGATCCAAACCATAATGATAACGTCACAATTACTTTATCTACAGAGTGCTCAAATGCCTCCATGGGTGCATACCTAGAACGGAAACCTACTAATCAATCTACTCCTTCGGCTTTATTTTGCAGCAAATTAAACGATACTCAAACTCGCTATTCCACTGTTAACAGTGAACTGCTGTTTCTTTATACTTCAATTTAACATTTTAGACATTTATTAGAGTTTTTGCCAGTTTTATTAGCTCTTTACTCAGGGAAATTAACGTTGAGGATGACCACATGTTAACTCCGTTCACACTTTTATAGATATAAATAACAAGCCACACCACATTTTACTGTACTTATTGACGAGATGCTTTCAAATTCAAGTTACGCGGCGAGGCGGAAGATCTATACTTGAAATTGCACTCCCATAGCGAAGGTCAAGTTCATGGCTGCCGCAATCGATCGCCTCGGGCAATAGCGGCGCTCTGACCTTGAAGCCAAAATCCGCATGTTTAAGTAAATCTAAAGGCCACGACATTGCACATCGGACAAATGGCCGACTGTTCGAGGCCAAGGCTAAAGTCACTTGCTGGAGCAGCCACATCCTGCGCCGTCATCACTATAATATTTCTTTAATACGAGGCATTGATGAAGTTCTAACGTTTGACTTAGTTTGGATAGAAAACAAAAAGGATAAACAAACGTCGATTTTATGAATTCGTCTCTCCGTAAATTGATGACATGCCCGCTCTACCTTCCCTTCCCGACGTCCAGTTCAGAGATTTCTACTCCCAAATCCACGATCCGTATCCAAACTATAAAGATAACGCCACAATTACTTTATCTACAGAGTGCTCAAATGCCTCCATGGGTGCATACCTAGAACGGAAATCTGCTAATCAATCTACTCCTTCGGCTTTATCTTGCAGCAAATTAAACGATACTCAAACTCGCTATTCCACTATTAACAGTGAACTGCTGTTTCTTTATACTTCAATATAATATTTTAGACATTTATTAGAGTTTTTGCCCGTTTTATTAGCTCTTTACTCAGGGAAATTAACGTTGAGGATGGCCACATGTTAACTCCGTTCACTCTTTTATAGTTATAAATAACAAGCCACACCACATTTTACTGTATAAGTATTGACGAGATGCTTTTAAAACTCAAGTTGCGCGGCGAGGCGGAAGCTCCATGCTTGAAAATTGCACTCCCATAGCGAAGGTCAAGGTCATGGCTGCCGCAATCGATCGCCTCGGGCAATAGCGGCACTCTGACCTTGAAGCCAAAATCCGCATGTTTAAGTAAATCTAAAGGCCACGACATTGCACATCGGACAAATGGCCGACTGTTCGAGGCCAAGGCTAAAGTCACTTGCTGGAGCAACCGCATCATGCGCCGCCATCACTATAATATTTCTTTAATACGAGGCATTGATGAAGTTCTAACGTTTGACTTAGTTTGGATAGAAAACAAAAAGGATAAATGAATGTCGATTTTATGAATTCGTCCCTCCGTAAATTGATGACACACCGGCTCTACCTTCCGATCCCGACGTACAGTTCAGAGATTTCTACTACCAAATCCACGATCCGGATCCAAACTATAATGATAACGCCACAATTACTTTATCTACAGAGTGCTCAAATGCCTCCATGAATGCATACCTAGAACGGAAATCTGCTAATCAATCTACTCCTTCGGCTTTATTTTGCAGCAAATTAAACGATACTCAAACGCGCTACTCCACTATTAACAGTGAACTGCTGTTTCTTTATACTTCAATATAATATTTTAGACATTTATTAGAGTTTTTGCCCGTTTTATTAGCTCTTTACTCAGGGAAATTAACGTTGAGGATGGCCACATGTTAACTCCGTTCACACTTTTATAGTTATAAATAACAAGCCACACCGCATTTTACTGTATAAGTATTGACGAGATGCTTTTAAAACTCAAGTTGCGCGGCGAGGCGGAAGCTCCATGCTTGAAAATTGCACGCCCATAGCGAAGGTCAAGGTCATGGCTGCCGCAATCGATCGCCTCGGGCAATAGCGGCGCTCTGACCTTGAAGCCAAAATCCGCATGTTTAAGTAAATCTAAAGGCCACGACATTGCACATCGGACAAATGGCCGACTGTTCGAGGCCAAGGCTAAAGTCACTTGCTGGAGCAACCGCATCATGCGCCGTCATCACTATAATATTTCTTTAATACGAGGCATTGATGAAGTTCTAACGTTTGACTTAGTTTGGATAGAAAACAAAAAGGATAAACGAATGTCGATTTTATGAATTCGTCCCTCCGTAAATTGATGACACACCGGCTCTACCTTCCGATCCCGACGTACAGTTCAGAGATTTCTACTACCAAATCCACGATCCGGATCCAAACTATAATGATAACGCCACAATTACTTTATCTACAGAGTGCTCAAATGCCTCCATGAATGCATACCTAGAACGGAAATCTGCTAATCAAACTACTCCTTCGGCTTTATTTTGCAGCAAGTTAAACGATACTCAAAGGCGTTATTCCGCTACTAACAGATAACTACTGTTGCTTTATAATTCAATATAACATCCTAGACATTTATTAAAGTTTTTACCGGTTTTATTTACTCCTTTACTCATGGAAATTGGCGTTGAGAATGACTTCGTGTTAATTCAGGTCACCCTTTTATAAATATATGTAACAAGCCACACCACATTTTACTGTGTACGTATTGACGAGATGCTTTCAAATTCAAGTTACGCGGCGAGGCTGAAGCTCCATACTTGAAAATTGCACTCCCATAGCGAGGGTTAAGGTCATGGCGGTCGCAATCGATCGCCTCGGGCAATAGCGGCGCTCTGACCTTGAAGCCAAAGCCCGCATGTTTAAGTAAATCTAAAGGCCACGACATTGCACATCGGACAAATGGCCGACTGTTCGAGGCCAAGGCTAAAGTCACTTGCTGGAGCAGCCACATCCTGCGCCGTCATCACTATAATATTTCTTTAATACGAGGCATTGATGAAGTTCTAACGTTTGACTTAGTTTGGATAGAAAACAAAAAGGATAAACAAATGTCGATTTTATGAATTCGTCCCTCCGTAAATTGATGACACACTGGCTCTACCTTCCGATCCCGACGTACAGTTCAGAGATTTCTACTACCAAATTCACGATCCGGATCCAAACTATAATGATAACGTCACAATTACTTTATCTACAGAGTGCTCAAATGCCTCCATGAATGCATACCTAGAACGGAAATCTGCTAATCAAACTACTCCTTCGGCTTTATTTTGCAGCAAGTTAAACGATACTCAAAGGCGTTATTCCGCTACTAACAGATAACTACTGTTGCTTTATAATTCAATATAACATCCTAGATTGTTACGGACCTCTAGCGTATGCGACCCACCATACGCTTTAGCGTTTTGTGGGCCGCATTATAACAACTGCTACACGTCCGTAACACATTTCGCTATTCTCCATGGGAGGGCGACACATTTGTGACACGTGATGAACAGGGAGAACGGAAGCAGACATTTTTGGTTGGCTTGGCTTGGCTTGGCTTGGCTTGGCTTGGCTTGTTGGTTAGTTGTTATTCTGTGAACCTTGATTTTATCCAAGGCATCCGCATGGATTTTAGAATAACCAACTCAAGAAAATTTCCTCAATCCGTTGTTGTTCCGTTTAGCGGAATATTTTGTGTTTGTGAGTAAATTTTATCTGCGGAAGCAGGCTATTAAATTACACAAGGCTTTCCTGTGGAAATACAGTGTCAACTTTAAAAGGCGACTCAACCCCATTCATCCGACTGTGGCTTCCAGGAGTTTTGGTGGATTGTTCCCTCATCAGTGAGGTAAATTATGTTTCATTTGTAGGTTATGTCAGAATTACTCACATTAAGTACGCTTCACGTGCATTTCTGACTGTGAATTAAATCGTGATATCAGTGAGGGTTCTACGGACGGGGCTTCTACGCACGTCAGTGAAGTTCCACGTACGGGGCATCCACAAACAGTGGAAGGTTCCAGGGCTGGTGAGGCCACGATCAACCCCATCCTTGGGTCCATTTCTTGTGTCCCGAAGGCATCTCTGCAGGGCTTCAGTTCTTCCACCGGACTCGGTATCGTACCACCCTAAATAAGTGTGTGTTTATTATTTTTACTTACCGGGGACCACCTTCAGTGGTTCCGCTGGACATCAATTTATACTTGTTGGCATTTTAACCTGTACATTTTTAAATATTTTATGCATATATTTACATATATTTAAGGAGGTTCTTTAAATCAAACTATTGTGGCAGAATTTATGACAATTCATGATAATATTGTAAACCGATGTGTAGCTACACGAGGCATTTTATGAATGTTATAACTGATTAATCGTGAAATATTGGCCACAACTGTGAACATCGCCAGGTTATATCCTAGAGAGCCAATTTTGTAAATTGTTCAATATAGTGCATTTCATTTTTAAAGAAAGTGTCATTATTTCGTCTGCGACCACTACATATGGAAAAACTCAGTGATTTGTTAAGTAAGTAAACTAATAATTTATCATAGTTTGTGTAAGCTTGGGCTTAACGCCCTGAGATAGTCTGAGCTAGAGAAATTTTATCGTAGGCACGTACATCACTTTCCGGGTAAGTCAGTGCCTACGGTATCTGCTACGCTACAGTAGCCCAAGTGATTTCGTTACGTAATATCTGATAATCATTAAGATCCAACGTATCTATTTGTTTATGTACGTTCAACTCGTAGCAAGATATTTATTAAAGTTTTTACCGGTTTTATTTACTCCTTTACTCATGGAAATTGGCGTTGAGAATGACTTCGTGTTAATTCAGGTCACCCTTTTATAAATATATGTAACAAGCCACACCACATTTTACTGTGTACGTATTGACGATATGCTTTCAAATTCAAGTTACGCGGCGAGGCAGAAGCTCCATACTTGAAAATTGCACTCCCATAGCGAGGGTCAAGTTCATGGCGGTCGCAATCGATCGCCTCGGGCAATAGCGGCGCTCTGACCTTGAAACCAAAGCCCGCATGTTTAGGCAAATCTAAAGGCCACGACATTGCACATCGGACAAATGGCCGACTGTTCGAGGCCAAGGCTAAAGTCACTTGCTGGATCAACCACATCCTGCGCCGTCATCACTATAATATTTCTTTAATACGAGGCATTGATGAAGTTCTAACGTTTGACTTAGTTTGGATAGAAAACAAAAAGGATAAACAAATGTCGATTTTTTGAATTCGTCTCTCCGTAAATTGATGACACGCCCGCTCTACCTTCCCTTCCCGACGTCCAGTTCAGAGATTTCTACTCCCAAATCCACGACCCGGATTCAAATTATAATGGTAACGTCACAATTGCTTTACCTACAGAGTGCTCAAATGCCTCCATGGGTGCATACCTAGAACGGAAATCTGCTAATCAATCTACTCCTTCGGCTTTATTTTGCAGCAAATTAAACGATACTCAAACGCGCTACTCCACTATTAACAGTGAACTGCTGTTTCTTTATACTTCAATATAATATTTTAGACATTTATTAGAGTTTTTGCCCGTTTTATTAGCTCTTTACTCAGGGAAATTAACGTTGAGGATGGCCACATGTTAACTCCGTTCACTCTTTTATAGTTATAAATAACAAGCCACGCCACATTTTACTGTATAAGTATTGACGGCTTTTAAAACTCAAGTTGCGCGGCGAGGCGGAAGCTCCATGCTTGAAAATTGAACTCCCATAGCGAAGGTCAAAGTCATGGCTGCCGCAATCGATCGCCTCGGGCAATAGCGGCGCTCTGACCTTGAAGCCAAAATCCGCATGTTTAAGTAAATCTAAAGGCCACGACATTGCACATCGGACAAATCGCCGACTGTACGAGGCCAAGGCTAAAGTCACTTGCTGGAGCAACCGCATCATGCGCCGCCATCACTATAATATTTCTTTAATACGAGGCATTGATGAAGTTCTAACGTTTGACTTAGTTTGGATAGAAAACAAAAAGGATAAACGAATGTCGATTTTATGAATTCGTCCCTCCGTAAATTGATGACACACCGGCTCTACCTTCCGATCCCGACGTACTGTTCAGAGATTTCTACTACCAAATCCACGATCCGGATCCGAACTATAATGATATCGCCACAATTACTTTATCTACAGAGTGCTCAAATGCCTCCATGAATGCATACCTAGAACGGAAATCTGCTAATCAAACTACTCCTTCGGCTTTATTTTGCAGCAAGTTAAACGATACTCAAAGGCGTTATTCCGCTACTAACAGATAACTACTGTTGCTTTATAATTCAATATAACATCCTAGATATTTATTAAAGTTTTTACCGGTTTTATTTACTCCTTTACTCATGGAAATTGGCGTTGAGAATGACTTCGTGTTAATTCAGGTCACTCTTTTATAAATATATGTAACAAGCCACACCATATTTTACTGTGTACGTATTGACGAGATGCTTTCAAATTCAAGTTACGCGGCGAGGCAGAAGCTCCATACTTGAAAATTGCACTCCCATAGCGAGGGTTAAGGTCATGGCGGTCGCAATCGATCGCCTCGGGCAATAGCGGCGCGCTCACCTTGAAACCAATGCCCGCATGTTTAGGCAAATCTAAAGGCCACGACAATGCACATCGGACAAATGGCCGACTGTTCGAGGCCAAGGCTAAAATCACTTGCTGGATCAACCACATCCTGCGCCGTCAACACTATAATATTTCTTTAATACGAGGCATTGATGAAGTTCTAACGTTTGAATTAGTTTGGATAGAAAACAAAAAGGATAAACAAATGTCGATTTTTTGAATTCGTCTCTCCGTAAATTGATGACACGCCCGCTCTACCTTCCCTTCCCGACGTCCAGTTCAGAGATTTCTACTCCCAAATCCACGATCCGGATTCAAATTATAATGGTAACGTCACAATTGCTTTACCTACAGAGTGCTCAAATGCCTCCATGGGTGCATACCTAGAACGGAAATCTGCTAATCAATCTACTCCTTCGGCTTTATTTTGCAGCAAATTAAACGATACTCAAACGCGCTACTCCACTATTAACAGTGAACTGCTGTTTCTTTATACTTCAATATAATATTTTAGACATTTATTAGAGTTTTTGCCCGTTTTATTAGCTCTTTACTCAGGGAAATTAACGTTGAGGATGGCCTCATGTTAACTCCGTTCACTCTTTTATAGTTATAAATAACAAGCCACACCACATTTTACTGTATAAGTATTGACGGCTTTTAAAACTCAAGTTGCGCGGCGAGGCGGAAGCTCCATGCTTGAAAATTGAACTCCCATAGCGAAGGTCAAGGTCATGGCTGCCGCAATCGATCGCCTCGGGCAATAGCGGCGCTCTGACCTTGAAGCCAAAATCCGCATGTTTAAGTAAATCTAAAGGCCACGACATTGCACATCGGACAAATCGCCGACTGTACGAGGCCAAGGCTAAAGTCACTTGCTGGAGCAACCGCATCATGCGCCGCCATCACTATAATATTTCTTTAATACGAGGCATTGATGAAGTTCTAACGTTTGACTTAGATTGGATAGAAAACAAAAAGGATAAACAAATGTCGATTTTATGAATTCGTCTCTCCGTAAATTGATGACATGCCCGCTCTACCTTCCCTTCCCGACGTCCAGTTCAGAGATTTCTACTCCCAAATCCACGATCCGTATCCAAACTATAAAGATAACGCCACAATTACTTTATCTACAGAGTGCTCAAATGAGTCCATGGGTGCATACCTAGAACGGAAATCTGCTAATCAATCTACTCCTTCGGCTTTATCTTGCAGCAAATTAAACGATACTCAAACTCGCTATTCCACTATTAACAGTGAACTGCTGTTTCTTTATACTTCAATTTAACATTTTAGACATTTATTAGAGTTTTTGCCAGTTTTATTAGCTCTTTACTCAGGGAAATTAACGTTGAGGATGACCACATGTTAACTCCGTTCACACTTTTATAGATATAAATAACAAGCCACACCACATTTTACTGTATAAGTATTGACGAGATGCTTTTAAAACTCAAGTTGCGCGGCGAGGCGGAAGCTCCATGCTTGAAAATTGCACTCCCATAGCGAGGGTCGAGGTCATGGCTGTCGCAATCGATCGCCTCGGGCAATAGCGGCGCTCTGACCTTGAAGCCAAAGCCCGCATGTTTAGGCAAATCTAAAGGCCACGGCATTGCATATCGGACAAAGGGCCGACTGTTCGAAGCCAGTGCTAAAGTCACTTGGTTGGACAACCACTTCCTGCGCCATCATCACTATAATATTTCCTTAATACGAGGCATTGATGAAGTTCTAACGTTTGACTTAGTTTGGATAGAAAACAAAAAGGATAAACAAATGTCGATTTTATGAATTCGTCTCTCCGTAAATTGATGACAAGCCCGCTCTACCTTCCCTTCCCGACGTCCAGTTCAGAGATTTCTACTCCCAAATCCACGATCCGGATCCAAACTATAATGATAACGTCACAATTACTTTATCTACAGAGTGCTCAAATGCCTCCATGGTGCATACCTAGAACGGAAATCTGCTAATCAATCTACTCCTTCGGCTTTATCTTGCAGCAAATTAAACGATACTCAAACTCGCTATTCCACTATTAACAGTGAACTGCTGTTTCTTTATACTTCAATTTAACATTTTAGACATTTATTAGAGTTTTTGCCAGTTTTATTAGCTCTTTACTCAGGGAAATTAACGTTGAGGATGACCACATGTTAACTCCGTTCACACTTTTATAGATATAAATAACAAGCCACACCACATTTTACTGTACTTATTGACGAGATGCTTTCAAATTCAAGTTACGCGGCGAGACGGAAGCTCCATACTTGAAAATTGCACTCCCATAGCGAGGGTCAAGGTCATGGCTGTCGCAATCGATCGCCTCGGGCAATAACGGCGCTCTGACCTTGAAGCCAAAGCCCGCATGTTTAGGCAAATCTAAAGGCCACGACATTGCACATCGGACAAATGGCAGACTGTTCCAGGCCAAGGCTAAAGTCACTTGCTGGATCAATCACATCCTGCGCCGTCATCACTATAATATTTCTTTAATACGAGGCATTGATGAAGTTCTAACGTTTGACTTAGTTTGGATAGAAAACAAAAAGGATAAACAAATGTCGATTTTATGAATTCGTCTCTCCGTAAATTGATGACATGCCCGCTCTACCTTCCCTTCCCGACGTCCAGTTCAGAGATTTCTACTCCCAAATCCTCGATCCGTATCCAAACTATAAAGATAACGCCACAATTGCTTTATCTACAGAGTGCTCAAATGCCTCCATGGGTGCATACCTAGAACGGAAATCTGCTAATCAATCTACTCCTTCGGCTTTATCTTGCAGCAAATTAAACGATACTCAAACTCGCTATTCCACTATTAACAGTGAACTGCTGTTTCTTTATACTTCAATTTAACATTTTAGACATTTATTAGAGTTTTTGCCAGTTTTATTAGCTCTTTACTCAGGGAAATTAACGTTGAGGATGACCACATGTTAACTCCGTTCACACTTTTATAGATATAAATAACAAGCCACACCACATTTTACTGTACTTATTGGCGAGATGCTTTCAAATTCAAGTTAGGCGGCGAGGCGGATGCTCCATACTTGAAAATTGCACTCCCATAGCGAGAATCGAGGTCATGGCTGTCGCAATCGATCGCCTCGGGCAATAGCGGCGCTCTGACCTTGAAGCCAAAGCCCTCATGTTTAGGCAAATCTAAAGGCCACGACATTGCACATCGGACAAAGGGCCGACTGTTCGAAGCCAATGCTAAAGTCACTTGGTTGGACAACCACTTTCTGCGCCATCATCACTATAATATTTCTTTAATACGAGGCATTGATGAAGTTCTAACATTTGACTTAGTTTGGATAGAAAACAAAAAGGATAAACGAATGTCGATTTTATGAATTCGTCCCTCCGTAAATTGATGACACACCGGCTCTACCTTCCGATCCCGACGTACAGTTCAGAGATTTCTACTACCAAATCCACGATCCGGATCCAAACTATAATGATAACGTCACAATTACTTTATCTACAGAGTGCTCAAATGCCTCCATGAATGCATACCTAGAACGGAAATCTGCTAATCAAACTACTCCTTCGGCTTTATTTTGCAGCAAGTTAAACGATACTCAAAGGCGTTATTCCGCTACTAACAGATAACTACTGTTGCTTTATAATTCAATATAACATCCTAGACATTTATTAAAGTTTTTACCGGTTTTATTTACTCCTTTACTCATGGAAATTGGCGTTGAGAATGACTTCGTGTTAATTCAGGTCACCCTTTTATAAATATATGTAACAAGCCACACCACATTTTACTGTGTACGTATTGACGAGATGCTTTCAAATTCAAGTTACGCGGCGAGGCAGAAGCTCCATACTTGAAAATTACACTCCCATAGCGAGGGTCAAGGTCATGGCGGTCGCAATCGATCGCCTCGGGCAATAGTGGCGCTCTGACCTTGAAACCAAAGCCCGCATGTTTAGGCAAATCTAAAGGCCACGACATTGCACATCGGACAAATGGCCGACTGTTCGAGGCCAAGGCTAAAGTCACTTGCTGGATCAACCACATCCTGCGCCGTCATCACTATAATATTTCTTTAATACGAGGGATTGATATAGTTCTAACATTTGAATTAGTTTGGATAGAAAACAAAAAGGATAAACAAATGTCGATTTTATGAATTCGTCTCTCCGTAAATTGATGACACGCCCGCTATACCTTCCCTTCCCGACGTCCAGTTCAGAGATTTCTACTCCTAAATCTACGATCCGGATTCAAATTATAATGGTAACGTCACAATTGCTTTATCTACAGAGTGCTCAAATGCCTCCATGGGTGCATACCTAGAACGGAAATCTGCTAATCAATTTACTCCTTCGGCTTTATTTTGCAGCAAATTAAACGATACTCAAACGCGCTACTCCACTATTAACAGTGAACTGCTGTTTCTTTATACTTCAATATAATATTTTAGACATTTATTAGAGTTTTTGCCAGTTTTATTAGCTCTTTACTCAGGGAAATTAACGTTGAGGATGGCCACATGTTAACTCCGTTCACTCTTTTATAGTTATAAATAACAAGCCACACCACATTTTACTGTATAAGTATTGACGAGATGCTTTTAAAACTCAAGTTGCGCGGCGAGGCGGAAGCTCCATGCTTGAAAATTGCACTCCCATAGCGAAGGTCAAGGTCATGGCTGCCGCAATCGATCGCCTCGGGCAATAGCGGCGCACTGACCTTGAAGCCAAAATCTGCATGTTTAAGTAAATCTAAAGGCCACGACATTGCACATCGGACAAATGGCCGACTGTTCGAGGCCAAGGCTAAAGTCACTTGCTGGAGCAACCGCATCATGCGCCGTCATCACTATAATATTTCTTTAATACGAGGCATTGATGAAGTTCTAACGTTTGACTTAGTTTGGATAGAAAACAAAAAGGATAAACGAATGTCGATTTTATGGATTCGTCTCTCCGTAAATTGATGACAAGCCCGCTCTACCTTCTCTTCCCGACGTCCAGTTCAGAGATTTCTACTCCCAAATCCACGATCCGGATCCAGACTATAATGATAACGTCACAATTATTTTATCTACAGAGTGCTCAAATGCCTCCATGGTGCATACCTAGAACGGAAATCTGCTAATCAATCTACTCCTTCGGCTTTATCTTGCAGCAAATTAAACGATACTCAAACTCGCTATTCCACTATTAACAGTGAACTGCTGTTTCTTTATACTTCAATTTAACATTTTAGACATTTATTAGAGTTTTTGCCAGTTTTATTAGCTCTTTACTCAGGGAAATTAACGTTGAGGATGACCACATGTTAACTCCGTTCACACTTTTATAGATATAAATAACAAGCCACACCACATTTTACTGTATAAGTATTGACGAGATGCTTTTAAAACTCAAGTTGCGCGGCGAGGCGGAAGCTCCATGCTTGAAAATTGCACTCCCATAGCGAGGGTCGAGGTCATGGCTGTCGCAATCGATCGCCTCGGGCAATAGCGGCGCTCTGACCTTGAAGCCAAAGCCCGCATGTTTATTCAAATCTAAAGGCCACGACATTGCACATCGGACAAATGGCAGACTGTTCCAGGCCAAAGCTAAAGTCACTTGCTGGATCAACCACATCCTGCGCCGTCATCACTATAATATTTCTTTAATACGAGGCATTGATGAAGTTCTAACGTTAGACTTAGTTTGGATAGAAAACAAAAAGGATAAACGAATGTCGATTTTATGAATTCGTCCCTCCGTAAATTGATGACACACCGGCTCTACCTTCCGATCCCGACGTACAGCTCAGAGATTTCTACTACCAAATCCACGATCCGGATCCAAACTATAATGATAACGTCACAATTACTTTATCTACAGAGTGCTCAAATGCCTCCATGAATGCATACCTAGAACGGAAACCCGCTAATCAAACTACTCCTTCGGCTTTATTGTGCAGCAAGTTAAACGATACTCAAAGGCGTTATTCCGCTACTAACAGATAACTACTGTTGCTTTATAATTCAATATAACATCGTAGACATTTATTAAAGTTTTTACCGGTTTTATTTACTCCTTTACTCATGGAAATTGGCGTTGAGAATGACTTCGTGTTAATTCAGGTCACCCTTTTATAAATATATGTAACAAGCCACACCATATTTTACTGTGTACGTATTGACGAGATGCTTTCAAATTCAAGTTACGCGGCGAGGCAGAAGCTCCATACTTGAAAATTGCACTCCCATAGCGAGGGTCAAGGTCATGGCGGTCGCAATCGATCACCTCGGGCAATAGCGGCGCTCTGACCTTGAAACCAAAGCCCGCATGTTTAGGCAAATCTAAAGGCCACGACATTGCACATCGGACAAATGACCGACTGTTCGAGGCCAAGGCTAAAGTCACTTGCTGGAGCAACCGCATCATGCGCCGTCATCACTATAATATTTCTTTAATACGAGGCATTGATGAAGTTCTAACGTTTGACTTAGTTTGGATAGAAAACAAAAAGGATAAACGAATGTCGATTTTATGAATTCGTCCCTCCGTAAATTGATGACAAGCCCGCTCTACCTTCCCTTCCCGACGTCCAGTTCAGAGATTTCTACTCCCAAATCCACGATCCGGATCCAAACTATAATGATAACGTCACAATTACTTTATCTACAGAGTGCTCAAATGCCTCCATGGGTGCATACCTAGAACGGAAATCTGCTAATCAATCTACTCCTTCGGCTTTATCTTGCAGCAAATTAAACGATACTCAAACTCGCTATTCCACTATTAACAGTGAACTGCTGTTTCTTTATACTTCAATTTAACATTTTAGACATTTATTAGAGTTTTTGCCAGTTTTATTAGCTCTTTACTCAGGGAAATTAACGTTGAGGATGACCACATGTTAGCTCCGTTCACACTTTTATAGATATAAATAACAAGCCACACCACATTTTACTGTACTTATTGACGAGATGCTTTCAAATTCAAGTTACGCGGCGAGGCAGAAGCTCCATACTTGAAAATTGCACTCCCATAGCGAGGGTCAAGGTCATGGCGGTCGCAATCGATCGCCTCGGGCAATAGCGGCGCTCTGACCTTGAAACCAAAGCCCGCATGTTTAGGCAAATCTAAAGACCACGACATTGCACATCGGACAAATGGCCGACTGTTCGAGGCCAAGGCTAAAGTCACTTGCTGGATCAACCACATCTTGCGCCGTCATCACTATAATATTTCTTTAATACGAGGCATTGATGAAGTTCTAACGTTTGAATTAGTTTGGATAGAAGACAAAAAGGATAAACAAATGTCGATTTTATGAATTCGTCTCTCCGTAAATTGATGACACGCCCGCTATACCTTCCCTTCCCGACGTCCAGTTCAGAGATTTCTACTCCCAAATCCACGATCCGGATTCAAATTATAATGGTAACGTCACAATTGCTTTATCTACAGAGTGCTCAAATGCCTTCATGGGTGCATACCTAGAACGGAAATCTGCTAATCAATCTACTCCTTCGGCTTTATTTTGCAGCAAATTAAACGATACTCAAACGCGCTACTCCACTATTAACAGTGAACTGCTGTTTCTTTATACTTCAATATAATATTTTAGACATTTATTAGAGTTTTTGCCCGTTTTATTAGCTCTTTACTCAGGGAAATTAACGTTGAGGATGGCCACATGTTAACTCCGTTCACTCCTTTATAGTTATAAATAACAAGCCACACCACATTTTACTGTACTTATTGACGAGATGCTTTCAAATTCAAGTTACGCGGCGAGGCGGAAGCTCCATACTTGAAAATTGCACTCCCATAGCGAGGGTCAAGGTCATGGCTGTCGCAATCGATCGCCTCGGGCAATAACGGCGCTCTGACCTTGAAGCCAAAGCCCGCATGTTTAGGCAAATCTAAAGGCCACGACATTGCACATCGGACAAATGGCCGACTGTTCGAGGCCAAGGCTAAAGTCACTTGCTGGAGCAAGCACATCCTGCGTCATCATCACTAAAATATTTCTTTAATACGAGGCATTGATGACGTTCTAACGTTTGACTTAGTTTGGATAGAAAACAAAAAGGATAAACAAATGTCGATTTTATGAATTCGTCTCTCCGTAAATTGATGACATGCCCGCTCTACCTTCAATTCCCGACGTCCAGTTCAGAGATTTCTACTACCGAATCCACGATCCGGATCCAAACTATATTGATAACGTCACAATTTCTTTATCTACAGAGTGCTCAAATGCCTCCATGGGTGCATACCTAGAACGGAAATCTGCTAATCAATCTACTCCTTCGGCTTTATTTTGCAGCAAATTAAACGATACTCAAACGCGCTATTCCACTATTAACAGTGAACTGCTGTTTCTTTATACTTCAATTTAACATTTTAGACATTTATTAGAGTTTTTGCCAGTTTTATTAGCTCTTTACTCAGGGAAATTAACGTTGAGGATGACCACATGTTAACTCCGTTCACTCTTTTATAGATATAAATAACAAGCCACACCACAGTTTACTGTGTACGTATTGACGAGATGCTTTTAAAACTCAAGTTGCGCGGCGAGGCGGAAGCTCCATACTTGAAAATTGCACTCCCATAGCGAAGGTCAAGGTCATGGCTGCCGCAATCTATCGCCTCGGGCAATAGCGGCGCTCTGACCTTGAAGCCAAAGCCCGCATATTTAGGCAAATCTAAAGGCCACGACATTGCACATCGGTCAAATGGCCGACTGTTCGAGGCCAAGGCTAAAGTCACTTGCTGGAGCAGCCACATCCTGCGCCGTCATCGCTATAATATTTCTTTAATACGAGGCATTGATGAAGTTCTAACGTTTGACTTAGTTTGGATAGAAAACAAAAAGGATAAGCAAATGTCGATTTTTTGAATTCGTCTCTCCGTAAATTGATGACACGCCCGCTCTACCTTCCCTTCCCGACGTCCAGTTCAGAGATTTCTACTCCCAAATCCACGATCCGGATTCAAATTATAATGGTAACGTCACAATTGCTTTATCTACAAAGTGCTCAAATGCCTCCATGGGTGCATACCTAGAACGGAAATCTGCTAATCAATCTACTCCTTCGGCTTTATTTTGCAGCAAATTAAACGATACTCAAACGCGCTACTCCACTATTAACAGTGAACTGCTGTTTCTTTATACTTCAATATAAAATTTTAGACATTTATTACAGTTTTTGTCCGTTTTATTAGCTCTTTACTCAGGGAAATTAACGTTGGGGATGGCCACATGTTAACTCCGTTCACTCTTTTATAGTTATAAATAACAAGCCACACCATATTTTACTGTGTACGTATTGACGAGATGCTTTCAAATTCAAGTTACGCGGCGAGGCAGAAGCTCCATACTTGAAAATTGCACTCCCATAGCGAGGGTCAAGCCCGCATGTTTAGGCAAATCTAAAGGCCACGACATTGCACATCGGACAAATGGCCGACTGTTCCAGGCCAAGGCTAAAGTCACTTGCTGGATCAACCACATCCTGCGCCGGCATCACTATAATATTTCTTTAATACGAGGCATTGATGAAGTTCTAACGTTTGACTTAGATTGGATAGAAAACAAAAAGGATAAACAAATGTCGATTTTATGAATTCGTCTCTCCGTAAATTGATGACATGCCCGCTCTACCTTCCCTTCCCGACGTCCAGTTCAGAGATTTCTACTCCCAAATCCACGATCCGTATCCAAACTATAAAGATAACGCCACAATTACTTTATCTACAGAGTGCTCAAATGCCTCCATGGGTGCATACCTAGAACGGAAATCTGCTAATCAATCTACTCCTTCGGCTTTATCTTGCAGCAAATTAAACGATACTCAAACTCGCTATTCCACTATTAACAGTGAACTGCTGTTTCTTTATACTTCAATTTAACATTTTAGACATTTATTAGAGTTTTTGCCAGTTTTATTAGCTCTTTACTCAGGGAAATTAACGTTGAGGATGACCACATGTTAACTCCGTTCACACTTTTATAGATATAAATAACAAGCCACACCACATTTTACTGTACTTATTGGCGAGATGCTTTCAAATTCAAGTTACGCGGCGAGGCGGAAGCTCCATACTTGAAAATTGCACTCCCATAGCGAGGGTCAAGGTCATGGCTGTCGCAATCGATCGCCTAGGGCAATAACGGCGCTCTGACCTTGAAGCCAAAGCCCGCATGTTTAGGCAAATCTAAAGGCCACGACATTGCACATCGGACAAATGGCAGACTGTTCCAGGCCAAGGCTAAAGTCACTTGCTGGATCAACCACATCCTGCGCCGTCATCACTATAATATTTCTTTAATACGAGGCATTGATGAAGTTCTAACGTTTGACTTAGTTTGGATAGAAAACAAAAAGGATAAACAAATTTTTATGAATTCGTCTCTCCGTAAATTGATGACATGCCCGCTCTACCTTCCCTTCCCGACGTCCAGTTCAGAGATTTCTACTCCCAAATCCTCGATCCGTATCCAAACTATAAAGATAACGCCACAATTACTTTATCTACAGAGTGCTCAAATGCCTCCATGGGTGCATACCTAGAACGGAAATCTGCTAATCAATCTACTCCTTCGGCTTTATCTTGCAGCAAATTAAACGATACTCAAACTCGCTATTCCACTATTAACAGTGAACTGCTGTTTCTTTATACTTCAATTTAACATTTTAGACATTTATTAGAGTTTTTGCCAGTTTTATTAGCTCTTTACTCAGGGAAATTAACGTTGAGGATGACCACATGTTAACTCCGTTCACACTTTTATAGATATAAATAACAAGCCACACCACATTTTACTGTACTTATTGGCGAGATGCTTTCAAATTCAAGTTACGCGGCGAGGCGGAAGCTCCATACTTGAAAATTGCACTCCCATAGCGAGAATCGAGGTCATGGCTGTCGCAATCGATCGCCTCGGGCAATAGCGGCGCTCTGACCTTGAAGCCAAAGCCCTCATGTTTAGGCAAATCTAAAGGCCACGACATTGCACATCGGACAAAGGGCCGACTGTTCGAAGCCAATGCTAAAGTCACTTGGTTGGACAACCACTTCCTGCGCCATCATCACTATAATATTTCTTTAATACGAGGCATTGATGAAGTTCTAACGTTTGACTTAGTTTGGATAGAAAACAAAAAGGATAAACGAATGTCGATTTTATGAATTCGTCCCTCCGTAAATTGATGACACACCGGCTCTACCTTCCGATCCCGACTTACAGTTCAGAGATTTCTACTACCAAATCCACGATCCGGATCCAAACTATAATGATAACGTCACAATTACTTTATCTACAGAGTGCTCAAATGCCTCCATGAATGCATACCTAGAACGGAAATCTGCTAATCAAACTACTCCTTCGGCTTTATTTTGCAGCAAGTTAAACGATACTCAAAGGCGTTATTCCGCTACTAACAAATAACTACTGTTGCTTTATAATTCAATATAACATCCTAGACATTTATTAAAGTTTTTACCGGTTTTATTTACTCCTTTACTCATGGAAATTGGCGTTGAGAATGACTTCGTGTTAATTCAGGTCACCCTTTTATAAATATATGTAACAAGCCACACCACATTTTACTGTGTACGTATTGACGAGATGCTTTCAAATTCAAGTTACGCGGCGAGGCGGAAGCTCCATACTTGAAAATTGCACTCCCATAGCGAGGGTCAAGGTCATGGCTGTCGCAATCGATCGCCTCGGGCAATAGCGGCGCTCTGACCTTAAAGCCAAAGCCCGCATGTTTAGGCAAATCTAAAGGCCACGACATTGCACATCGGAGAAATTGTGAACGATCCATGCTTTGATGGAAGTCTGAAGGACGTATTTTCTGCTCGAAAAACTTATAAAAATAAAAAAAAAAAAATATAGGAAAAAGAAAAAATTAATTTTCTTTTTCCTCAACCTTTTCTAAATTCTAAATAAAAATATTACGTTCACAAAATTTTTAGGGTTCAAAGTGACTGTTTCAGACGGAGATTAATGGATAAATCATACTTACTGTCGTTTATGCTTAACTGCGGCTCTGATGGTATCAATTGGAAGACGTCGTAACACTATAAATCTAACACTGTCTGTTTCACACTCTCTTAAAATTAAATCTGAAAGGGAATTTTGTTAGAAAACACAAGTAAAAGACAATATAAAGTTCAAAAAATGTATATTAAATCTTTAAAAAATTTTATGTTTTTACAACAACTTCTACAGAGAAAATGTTAACAAACAATGGTCTGACCCGTGTACAACACATGGTGAGGAACGGGACGATTCATACGGTACCAACTACCATCCAATATGCAGTTTGAAAAGCTAACGATGCACAAAAAGATTCAAGAAAAGTTTCATGTAACTGAAATTTTGGTGGGCTTATGCTTGCCTGTCTTATAAACGTATTTTATTAATTCACATAAATTTTGGTCGCTCCTCGGAGCTTAAAATTGCTTGAAGCGTATCTACTTCGTTTGTATTATGCAATAACAAATTTTACGTTCAGGCAAGGCAGATCCCATGCACGTGTGAGTACATGGTATAGATACTTTTTTGACTCCGAATCACTGAGGAACCGGTTTAGGGCAAACCCCGTCAAAACACATCATTTCCCCGTCAAATCCGACTGCTAGGAAATGATGGGGGTCCCATGTCGCTAAGGGCTATTTTCGCTATAACTTCCGATATACTTTGAATAGTCGTTGGACTAACTTGTCCTCATATTCAACACTTCGTAAGAGTTGCAGTGCTTGACAACGTGGATTCGTAAAAGGGTTTTTAATCTTGGAAATTTGGAAGTTCAAGTCCAATTTTATTATACTTTCTAAAATTGGGTGGTCGGGGCGACATTACGTCCCTGTGCAGCGACATTTACTACACTTACCAAATTAACGCTCCTCGAAGAGTTAGCGAAAATTTGGCATAAAAAACGCTCCGAAGAGCAAAAATATATTTCCAAGAATTAAAAACCTCCTCCACGGCGTTTTTACGTGAAGCACGCTTTTCTTACGAAGTATTTCCTAAGTCGGATTTTGTTACAACGTCGAAAAGTATATCGGGGTTATAGCGTTCTTTAACATTAACAGTGAACTGCTGTTTCTTTATACTTCAATATAATATTTTAGACATTTATTAGAGTTTTTGCCCGTTTTATTAGCTCTTTACTCAGGGAAATTAACGTTGAGGATGGCCACATGTTAACTCCGTTCACTCTTTTATAGTTATAAATAACAAGCCACACCACATTTTACTGTATAAGTATTGACGAGATGCTTTTAAAACTCAAGTTGCGCGGCGAGGCGGAAGCTCCATGCTTGAAAATTGCACTCCCATAGCGAAGGTCAAGGTCATGGCTGCCGCAATCGATCGCATCGGGCAATAGCGGCGCCCTGACCTTGAAGCCAAAATCCGCATGTTTAAGTAAATCTAAAGGCCACGACATTGCACATCGGACAAATGGCCGACTGTTCGAGGCCAAGGCTATAGTCACTTGCTGGAGCAGCCACATCCTGCGCCGTCATCACTATAATATTTCTTTAATACGAGGCATTGATGAAGTTCTACCGTTTGAATTAGTTTGGATAGAAAACAAAAAGGATAAACAAATGTCGATTTTTTGAATTCGTCTCTCCGTAAATTGATGACACGCCCGCTCTACCTTCCCTTCCCGACGTCCAGTTCAGAGATTTCTACTCCCAAATCCACGATCCGGATTCAAATTATAATGGTAACGTCACAATTGCTTTATCTACAGAGTGCTCAAATGCCTCCATGGGTGCATACCTAGAACGGAAATCTGCTAATCAATCTACTCCTTCGGCTTTATTTTGCAGCAAATTAAACGATACTCAAACGCGCTACTCCACTATTAACAGTGAACTGCTGTTTCTTCATACTTCAATATAACATCCTAGACATTTATTAAAGTTATTACCGGTTTTATTTACTCCTTTACTCATGGAAATTGGCGTTGAGAATGACTTCGTGTTAATTCAGGTCACCCTTTTATAAATATATGTAACAAGCCACACCACATTTTACTGTGTACGTATTGACGAGATGCTTTCAAATTCAAGTTACGCGGCGAGGCGGAAGCTCCATACTTGAAAATTGCACTCCCATAGCGAGGGTCAATGTCATGGCTGTCGCAATCGATCGCCTCGGGCAATAGCGGCGACCTTGAAGCCAAAGCCCGCATGTTTAGGCAAATCTAAAGGCCACGACATTGCACATCGGACAAA
Source organism: Leptura quadrifasciata (assembly GCA_963675555.1). Lineage (NCBI taxonomy): Eukaryota > Metazoa > Arthropoda > Insecta > Coleoptera > Cerambycidae > Leptura > Leptura quadrifasciata. The sequence continues at coordinate 89,119,446 of OY776674.1, forward strand.
TGGCCGACTGTTCGAGGCCAAGGCTAAAGTCACTTGCTGGAGCAGCCACATCCTGCGCCGCCATCACTATAATATTTCTTTAATACGAGGCATTGATGAAGTTCTAACGTTTGACTTAGTTTGGATAGAAAACAAAAAGTATAAACAAATGTCGATTTTATGAATTCATCTCTCCGTAAATTGATGACAAGCCCGCTCTACCTTCCCTTCCCGACGTCCAGTTCAGAGATTTCTACTCCCAAATCCACGATCCGGATCCAAACTATAATGATAACGTCACAATTACTTTATCTACAGAGTGCTCAAATGCGTCCTTGGGTGCATACCTAGAACGGAAATCTGCTAATCAAACTACTCGTTCGGCTTTATTTTGCAGAAAATTAAACGATACTCAAACGCGCTATTCCACTATTAACAGTGAACTGCTGTTTCTTTATACTTCAATTTAACATTTTAGACATTTATTAGAGTTTTTGGCAGTTTTATTAGCTCTTTACTCATGGAAATTGACGTTGAGAATGACTACGTGTTAATTCAGTTCACTCTTTTATAAATATATGTAACAAGCCACACCACATTTTACTGTGTACGTATTGACGAGATTCTTTCAAATTCAAGTTACGCGGCTAGGCGGAAGCTCCATACTTGAAAATTGCACTCCCATAGCGAGGGTCAAGGTCATGGCTGTCGCAATCGATCGCCTCGTGCAATAGCGGCGCTCTGACCTTGAAGCCAAAGCTCGCATGTTTAGGCAAATCTAAAGGCCACGACATTGCACATCGGATAAATGGCCGACTGTTCGAGGCCAAGGCTAAAGTCACTTGCTGGAGCCACCACATCCTGCGCCGTCGTCACTATAATATTTCTTTAATACGAGGCATTGATGAAGTTCTAACGTTTGACTTAGTTTGGATAGAAAACAAAAAGGATAAACAAATGTCGATTTTATGATTTCGTCTCTCCGTAAATTGATGACACGCCCGCTTCCCTTCCCGACGTCCAGTTCAGAGATTTCTACACCCAAATCCACGATCCGGATCCAATCTATAATGATAACGTCACAATTCCTTTATCTACAGAGTGCTCAAATGCCTCCATGGGTGCATACCTAGAACGGAAATCTGCTAATCAAACTACTCCTTCGGCTTTATTTTGCAGCAAGTTAAACGATACTCAAAGGCGTTATTCCGATACTAACAGAGAACTCCTGTTGCTTTATACTTCAATTTAACATTTTAAACATTTATTAGAGTTTTTGCCAGTTTTATTAGCTCTTTACTCGGGGAAATTAACGTTGAGGATGACCACATGTTAACTCCGTTCACTCTTTTATAGTTATAAATAACAAGCCACTCCACATTTTACTGTGTACTTATTGACGAGATGCTTTTAAAACTCAAGTTGCGCGGCGAGGCGGAAGCTCCATACTTGAAAATTGTACTCCCATAGCGAAGGTCAAGGTCATAGCTGCCGCAGTGGAACGCCTCGGGCAATAGCGGCGCTCTGACCTTGAAGCCAAAGCTCGCATTTTTAGGCACATCTAAAGGCCACGGCATTGCATGTCGGACAAAGGGCCGACTGTTCGAGGCCAATGCTAAAGTCCCTTGGTTGGACAAACACTTCCTGCGCCATCATCACTATAAAATTTATTTAATACGAGGCATTGATGTGGTTTTAACGTTTGATTTGGTTTGGACAGAAAACAAAAGGGATAAACAAATGTTGATTTTATGAATTCGTTTCTCCGTAAATTGATGACACGCCGGCTCTACCTTCCGATCGCGACGTCCAATTCAGAGATTTTGCTACCGAATCCACGTTCCGGATCCAAACTATAATGATAGCGTCACAATTACTTTATCTACAGAGTGCTCAAATGCGTCCATGGGTGCATACCTAGAACGGAAATCTGCTAATCAAACTACTCCTTCGGCTTTATTTTGCAGCAAGTTAAACGATACCCAAAGGCGTTATTCCGATACTAACAGAGAACTCCTGTTGCTTTATACATCAATTTAACATTTTAGACATTTATTAAAGTTTTTACCGGTTTCATTTTTGCCTTTACTCATGGAAATTGACGTTGAGAATGACTACGTGTTAATTCAGTTCACCCCTTTATAAATATATGTAACAAGCCACCCCACATTTTACTGGGTACGTATTGACGAGATGCTTTCAAATTCAAGTTACGCGGCGAGGCGGAAGCTCCATACTTGAAAATTTCACTCCCACAGCGAGGGTCTAGGTCATGGCTGTCGCAATCGATCGCCTCGGGCAATAGCGGCGCTCTGACCTTGAAGCCAAAGCCCGCATGTTTAGGCAAATCTAAAGGCCACGACATTGCACATCGGACAAATGGCCGACTGTTCGAGGCCAAGGCTAAAGTCACTTGCTGGAGCAACCACATCCTGCGCCGTCATCACTATAATATTTCTTTAATACGAGGCATTGATGAAGTTCTAACGTTTGACTTAGTTTGGATAGAAAACAAAAAGGATAAACAAATGTCGATTTTATGAATTCGTCTCTCCGTAAATTGATGACACGCCCGCTCTACCTTCCCTTCCCGACGTCCAGTTCAGAGATTTCTACTCCCAAATCCACGATCCGGACCCAAATTATAATGATAACGTCACAATTACTTTATCTACAGAGTGCTCAAATGCCTCCATGGGTGCATAACTTGAACGGAAATCTGCTAATCAATCTACTCCTTCGGCTTTATTTTGCAGCAAATTAAACGATACTCAAACGCGCTATTCCAGTATTAACAGTGAACTGCTGTTTCTTTATACTTCAATTTAACATTTTAGACATTTATTAGAGTTTTTGCCAGTTTTATTAGCTCTTTACTCAGGGAAATTGAAATTGAGGATGACCACATGTTAACTCCGTTCACTCTTTTGTAGATATAAATAACAAGGTACACCACATTTTACTGTGTACGTATTGACGAGATGCTTTTAAAACTCAAGTTGCGCGGCGAGGCGGAAGCTCCGTACTTGAAAATTGCACTCCTATAGCAAAGGTCAAGGTCATGGCTGCCGCAATAGATCGCCTCGGTCAATAGCGGCGCTCTGACCTTGAAGCCAAAGCTCGCATGTTTAGGCAAATCTAAAGGCCACGGCATTGCATATCGGACAAAGGGCCGACTGTTCGAGGCTAATGCTAAAGTCACTTGGTTGGACAACCACATCCTGCGCCATCATCACTATAATATTTCTTTAATACGAAGCATTGATGTGGTTCTAACGTTTGACTTGGTTTGGATAGAAAGCAAAAGGGATAAACAAATGTTGATTTTATGAATTCGTTTCTCCGTAAATTGTTGACACGCCGGCTCTACCTTCCAATCCCGACGTCCAGTTCAGAGATTTCTACTCCCAAATTCACGATCCGGATTCAAATTATAATGGTAACGTCACAATTGCTTTATCTACAGAGTGCTCAAACGCCTCCATGGGTGCATACCTAGAGCGGAAATCTGCTAATCAATCTACTCCTTCGGCTTTATTTTGCAGCAAATTAAACGATACTCAAACGCGCTACTCCACTATTAACAGTGAACTGCTGTTTTTTTATACTTCAATATAATATTTTAGACATTTATTAGAGTTTTTGTCCGTTTTATTAGCTCTTTACTCAGGGAAATTAACGTTGAGGATGGCCACATGTTAACTCCGTTCACTCTTTTATAGTTATAAATAACAAGCCACACCACATTTTACTGTATAAGTATTGACGAGATGCTTTTAAAACTCAAGTTGCGCGGCGAGGCGGAAGCTCCATGCTTGAAAATTGCACTCCCATAGCGAAGGTCAAGGTCATGGCTGTCGCAATCGATCGCCTCTAGCAATAGCGGCGCTCTGACCTTGAAGCCAAAGCCCGCATGTTTATGCAAATCTAAAGGCCACGACATTGCACATCGGACAAATGGCCGACTGTTCGAGGCCAAGGCTAAAGTCACTTGCTGGATCAACCACATCCTGCGCCGTCATCACTATAATATTTCTTTAATATTTAAATATTTTATATTTAAATTAATATAATATTCATTGATGAAGTTCTAACGTTTGACTTAGTTTGTATAGAAAACAAAAAGGATAAACAAATGTCGATTTTATGAATTCGTCTCTCCGTAAATTGATGACAAGCCCGCTCTACCTTCCCTTCCCGACGTCCAGTTCAGAGATTTCTACTCCCAAATCCACGATCCGTATCCAAACTATAAAGATAACGCCACAATTACTTTATCTACAGAGTGCTCAAATGCCTCCATGGGTGCATACCTAGAACGGAAATCTGCTAATCAATCTACTCCTTCGGCTTTATCTTGCAGCAAATTAAACGATACTCAAACTCGCTATTCCACTATTAACAGTGAACTGCTGTTTCTTTATACTTCAATTTAACATTTTAGACATTTATTAGAGTTTTTGCCAGTTTTATTAGCTCTTTACTCGGGGAAATTAACGTTGAGGATGACCACATGTTAATGTGAACGATCCATGCTTTGATGGAAGTCTGAAGGACGTATTTTCTGCTCGAAAAACTTAGAAAAATTAAAAAAAAAAAATAGGAAAAAGAAAAAATTAATTTTCTTTTTCCTCAACCTTTTCTTAATTCTAAAACGTTCACAAAATTTTTAGGGTTCAACACGACTGTTTCAAACGGAGAATAATATAATAAATCATACTTACTGTCGTTTATGCTTAACTGCGGCTCTGATGGTATCAATTGGAAGACGTCGTAACACTATAAATCTAACACTGTCTGTTTCACACTCTCTTAAAATTAAATCTGAAAGGGAATTTTGTTAGAAAACACAAGTAAAAGACAATATAAAGTTCAAAATATGTATATTAAATCTTTTAAAAAATTATGTTTTTACAACAACTTCTTCAGAGAAAATGTTAACAAACAATGGTCTGGCTATTTTCGCTATAACTTCCGATATACTTTGAATAGTCGTTGGACTAACTTGTCCTCATATTCAATACCTCGTAAGAGTTGCAGTGCTTGACAACGTGGATTCGTAAAAGGCTTTTTAATCTTGGAAATTTTGAAGTTCAAGTCCAATTTTAGTATACTTTCTAAAATTGGGTGGTCGGGGCGACATTACGTCCCTGTGTAGCGACATTTACTACACTTACCAAATTAACGCTCCTCGAAGAGTTAGCGAAAATTTGGCATATAAAACGCTCCGAAGAGCAAAAATATATTTCCAAGAATTAAAAACCTCCTCCACGGCGTTTTTACGTGAAGCACGCTTTTCTTACGAAATATTTCCTAAGTCGGATTTTGTTACAACGTCGAAAAGTATATCGGGGTTATAGCGTTCTTTAACATTAACTCCGTTCACTCTTTTATAGTTATAAATAACAAGCCACTCCACATTTTACTGTGTACGTATTGACGAGATGCTTTTAAAACTCAAGTTGCGCGGCGAGGCGGAAGCTCCATACTTGAAAATTGTACTCCCATAGCGAAGGTCAAGGTCATAGCTGCCGCAGTGGAACGCCTCGGGCAATAGCGGCGCTCTGACCTTGAAGCCAAAGCTCGCATTTTTAGGCACATCTAAAGGCCACGGCATTGCATGTCGGACAAAGGGCCGACTGTTCGAGGCCAATGCTAAAGTCCCTTGGTTGGACAAACACTTCCTGCGCCATCATCACTATAAAATTTATTTAATACGAGGCATTGATGTTTTTTTAACGTTTGATTTGGTTTGGATAGAAAGCAAAAGGGATAAACAAATGTTGATTTTATGAATTCGTGTCTCCGTAAATTGATGACACGCCGGCTCTACCTTCCGATCCCGACGTCCAGTTCAGAGATTTTGCTACCGAATCCACGATCCGGATCCAAACTATAATGATAGCGTCACAATTACTTTATCTACAGAGTGCTCAAATGCGTCCATGGGTGCATACCTAGAACGGAAATCTGCTAATCAAACTACTCCTTCGGCTTTATTTTGCAGCAAGTTAAACGATACTCAAACGCGCTATTCCACTATTAACAGTGAACTGCTGTTTCTTTATACTTCAATTTAACATTTTAGACATTTATTAGAGTTTTTGCCAGTTTTATTAGCTCTTTACTCAGGGAAATTGTCATTGAGGATGACCACATGTTAACTCCGTTCACTCTTTTGTAGATATAAATAACAAGCTACACCACATTTTACTGTGTACGTATTGACGAGATGCTTTTAAAACTCAAGTTGCGCGGCGAGGCGGAAGCTCCGTACTTGAAAATTGCACTCCTATAGCAAAGGCCAAGGTCATGGCTGCCGCAATAGATCGCCTCGGTCAATAGCGGCGCTCTGACCTTGAAGCCAAAGCTCGCACGTTTAGGCAAATCTAAAGGCCACGGCATTGCATATCGGACAAAGGGCCGACTGTTCGAGGCTAATGCTAAAGTCACTTGGTTGGACAACCACTTCCTGCGCCACCATCACTATAAAATTTATTTAATACGAGGCATTGATGTGGTTCTAACGTTTGACTTGGTTTGGATAGAAAGCAAAAGGGATAAACAAATGTTGATTTTATGAATTCGTTTCTCCGTAAGTTGATGACACGCCGGATCTACTTTCCGATCCCGACGTCCAGTTCAGAGATTTTGCTACCGAATCCACGATCCGGATCCAAACTATAATGATAACGTCACAATTACTTTATCTACACAGTGCTCAAATGCGTCCATGGGTGCATACCTAGAACGGAAATCTGCTAATCAAACTACTCCTTCGGCTTTATTTTGCAGCAAGTTAAACGATACTCAAAGGCGTTATTCCGATACTAACAGAGAACTCCTGTTGTTTTATACATCAATTTAACATTTTAGACATTTATTAGAGTTTTTGCCAGTTTTATTAGCTCTTTACCGAGGGAAGTTAACGTTGAGGATGACCACATGTTAACTCCGTTCACTCTTTTATAGATGTAAATATCAAGCCACACCACATTTTACTGTGTACGTATTGACGAGATGCTGTTAAAACTCAAGTTGCGCGGCGAGGCGGAAGCTCCATACTTGAAAATTGCACTCCCATAGCGAAGGTCAAGGTCATGGCTGCCGCAATCGAACGCCTCGGGCAATAGCGGCGCTCTGACCTTGAAGCCAAAGCCCGCATGTTTAGGCAAATCTAAAGGACACGACATTGCACATCGGACAAATGGCCGACTGTTCGAGGCCAAGGCTAAAGTCACTTGCTAGAGCAACCACATCCTGCGCCGTCATCACTATAATATTTATTTAATACGAAGCATTGATGTGGTTCTAACGTTTGACTTGGTTTGGATAGAAAGCAAAAGGGATAAACAAATGTTGATTTTATGAATTCGTTTCTCCGTAAATTGTTGACACGCCGGCTCTACCTTCCGATCCCGACGTCCAGTTCAGAGATTTCCACTACCGAATCCACGATCCGGATCCAAACTATAATGATAACGTCACAATTATTTTATCTACAGAGTGCTCAAATGCGTCCTTGGGTGCATACCTAGAACGGAAATCTGCTAATCAAACTACTCCTTCGGCTTTATTTTGCAGCAAGTTAAACGATACTCAAAGGCGTTATTCCGCTACTAACAGATAACTACTGTTGCTTTATAATTCAATATAACATCCTAGACATTTATTAGAGTTTTTGACAGTTTTATTAGCTATTTACTCATGGAAATTGACGTTGAGAATGACTACGTGTTAATTCAGTTCACCCTTTTATAAATATATGTAACAAGCCACACCACATTTTACTGTGTACGTATTGACGAGATGCTTTCAAATTCAAGTTACGCGGCGAGGCAGAAGCTCCATACTTGAAAATTGCACTCCCATAGCGAGGGTCAAGGTCATGGCGGTCGCAATCGATCGCCTCGGGCAATATCGGCGCTCTGACCTTGAAGCCAATGCCCGCATGTTTAGGCAAATCTAAAGGCCACGACATTGCACATCGGACAAATGGCCGACTGTTCGAGGCCAAGGCTAAAGTCACTTGCTGGATCAACCACATCCTGCGCCGTCATCACTATAATATTTCTTTAATACGAGGCATTGATGAAGTTCTAACGTTTGAATTAGTTTGGATAGAAAACAAAAAGGATAAACAAATGTCGATTTTTTGAATTCGTCTCTCCGTAAATTGATGACACGCCCGCTCTACCTTCCCTTCCCGACGTCCAGTTCAGAGATTTCTACTCCCAAATCCACGATCCGGATTCAAATTATAATGGTAACGTCACAATTGCTTTATCTACAGAGTGAATGCCTCCATGGGTGCATACCTAGAACGGAAATCTGCTAATCAATCTACTCCTTCGGCTTTATTTTGCAGCAAATTAAACGATACTCAAACGCGCTACTCCACTATTAACAGTGAACTGCTGTTTCTTTATACTTCAATATAATACTTTAGACATTTATTAGAGTTTTTGCCCGTTTTATTAGCTCTTTACTCAGGGAAATTAACGTTGAGGATGGCCACATGTTAACTCCGTTCACACTTTTATAGATATAAATAACAAGCCACACCACATTTTACTGTATAAGTATTGACGAGATGCTTTTAATACTCAAGTTGCGCGGCGAGGCGGAAGCTCCATGCTTGAAAATTGCACTCCCATAGCGAAGGTCAAGGTCATGGCTGCCGCAATCGATCGCCTCGGGCAATAGCGGCGCTCTGACCTTGAAGCCAAAATCCGCATGTTTAAGTAAATCTAAAGGCCACGACATTGCACATCGGACAAATGGCCGACTGTTCGAGGCCAAGGCTAAAGTCACTTGCTGGAGCACCCGCATCATGCGCCGTCATCACTATAATATTTCTTTAATACGAGGCATTGATGAAGTTCTAACGTTTGACTTAGTTTGGATAGAAAACAAAAAGGATAAACGAATGTCGATTTTATGAATTCGTCCCTCCGTAAATTGATGACACACCGGCTCTACCTTCCGATCCCGACTTACAGTTCAGAGATTTCTACTACCAAATCCACGATCCGGATCCAAACTATAATGATAACGCCACAATTACTTTATCTACAGAGTGCTCAAATGCCTCCATGAATGCATACCTAGAACGGAAATCTGCTAATCAAACTACTCCTTCGGCTTTATTTTGCAGCAAGTTAAACGATACTCAAAGGCGTTATTCCGCTACTAACAGATAACTACTGTTGCTTTATAATTCAATATAACATCCTAGACATTTATTAAAGTTTTTACCGGTTTTATTTACTCCTTTACTCATGGAAATTGGCGTTGAGAATGACTTCGTGTTAATTCAGGTCGCCCTTTTATAAATATATGTAACAAGCCACACCACATTTTGCTGTGTACATATTGACGAGATGCTTTCAAATTCAAGTTACGCGGCGAGGCGGAAGCTCCATACTTGAAAATTGCACTCCCATAGCGAGGGTCAAGGTCATGGCGGTCGCAATCGATCGCCTCGGGCAATAGCGGCGCTCTGACCTTGAAACCAAAGCCCGCATGTTTAGGCAAATCTAAAGGCCACGACATTGCACATCGGACAAATGGCCGACTGTTCGAGGCCAAGGCTAAAGTCACTTGCTGGATCAACCACATCCTGCGCCGTCATCACTATAATATTTTTTTAATTCGAGGCATTGATGAAGTTCTAACGTTTGAATTAGTTTGGATAGAAAACAAAAAGGATAAACAAATGTCGATTTTTTGAATTCGTCTCTCCGTAAATTGATGACACGCCCGCTCTACCTTCCCTTCCCGACGTCCAGTTCAGAGATTTCTACTCCCAATTCCACGATCCGGATTCAAACTATAATGATAACGTCACAATTACTTTATCTGCAGAGTGCCCAAATGCCTCCATGGGTGCATACCTAGAACGGAAATCTGCTAATCAATCTACTCCTTCGGCTTTATTTTGCAGCAAATTAAACGATAGTCAAACACGCTATTCCACTATTAACAGTGAACTGCTGTTTCTTTACACTTCAATTTAACATTTTAGACATTTATTAGAGTTTTTGCCAGTTTTATTAGCTCTTTACTCAGGGAAATTAACGTTGAGGATGACCACATGTTAACTCCGTTCACTCTTTTATAGATATAAATAACAAGCCACACCACATATTACTGTATAAGTATTGACGAGATGCTTTTAAAACTCAAGTTGCGCGGCGAGGCGGAAGCTCCATGCTTGAAAATTGCACTCCCATAGGGAAGGTCAAGGTCATGGCTGCCGCAATCGATCCCCTCGGGCAATAGCGGCGATCTGACCTTGAAACCAAAGCCCGCATGTTTAGGCAAATCTAAAGGCCACGACATTGCACATCGGACAAATGGACGACTGTTCGATTCCAAGGCTAAAGTCACTTGCTGGATCAACCACATCCTGCTCCGTCATCACTATAATATTTCTTTAATACGAGGCATTGGTGAAGTTCTAACGTTTGAATTAGTTTGGATAGAAAACAAAAAGGATAAACAAATGTCGATTTTTTGAATTCGTCTCTCCGTAAATTGATGACACGCCCGCTCTACCTTCCCTTCCCGACGTCCAGTTCAGAGATTTCTACTCCCAAATCCACGATCCGGATTCAAATTATAATGGTAACGTCACAATTGCTTTATCTACAGAGTGCTCAAATGCCTCCATGGGTGCATACCTAGAACGGAAATCTGCTAATCAATCTACTCCTTCGGCTTTATTTTGCAGCAAATTAAACGATACTCAAACGCGCTACTCCACTATTAACAGTGAACTGCTGTTTCTTTATACTTCAATATAATATTTTAGACATTTATTAGAGTTTTTGCCCGTTTTATTAGCTCTTTACACAGGGCAATTAACGTTGAGGATGGCCACATGTTAACTCCGTTCACTCTTTTATAGTTATAAATAACAAGCCACACCACATTTTACTGTATAAGTATTGACGAGATGCTTTTAAAACTCAAGTTGCGCGGCGAGGCGGAAGCTCCATGCTTAAAAATTGCACTCCCATAGCGAAGGTCAAGGTCATGGCTGCCGCAATCGATCGCCTCGGGCAATAGCGGCGCTCTGACCTTGAAGCCAAAATCCGCATGTTTAAGTAAATCTAAAGGCCACGACATTGCACATCGGACAAATGGCCGACTGTTCGAGGCCAAGGCTAAAGTCACTTGCTGGAGCAACCGCATCATGCGCCGTCATCACTATAATATTTCTTTAATACGAGGCATTGATGAAGTTCTAACGTTTGACTTAGTTTGGATAGAAAACAAAAAGGATAAACAAATGTCGATTTTATGAATTCGTCTCTCCGTAAATTGATGACATGCCCGCTCTACCTTCCCTTCCCGACGTCCAGTTCAGAGATTTCTACTCCCAAATCCACGATCCGTATCCAAACTATAAAGATAACGCCACAATTACTTTATCTACAGAGTGCTCAAATGCCTCCATGGGTGCATACCTAGAACGGAAATCTGCTAATCAATCTACTCCTTCGGCTTTATCTTGCAGCAAATTAAACGATACTCAAACTCGCTATTCCAATATTAACAGTGAACTGCTGTTTCTTTATACTTCAATTTAACATTTTAGACATTTATTAGAGTTTTTGCCAGTTTTATTAGCTCTTTACTCAAGGAAATTAACGTTGAGGATGACCACATGTTAACTCCGTTCACACTTTTATAGATATAAATAACGAGCCACACCACATTTTACTGTACTTATTGACGAGATGCTTTCAAATTCAAGTTACGCGGCGAGGCGGAAGCTCCATACTTGAAAATTGCACTCCCATAGTGAGGGTCGAGGTCATGGCTGTCGCAATCGATCGCCTCGGGCAATAGCGGCGCTCTGACCTTGAAGCCAAAGCCCGCATGTTTAGGCAAATCTAAAGGCCACGGCATTGCATATCGGACAAAGGGCCGACTGTTCGAAGCCAATGCTAAAGTCACTTGGTTGGACAACCACTTCCTGCGCCATCATCACTATAATATTTCTTTAATACGAGGCATTGATGAAGTTCTAACGTTTGACTTAGTTTGGATAGAAAACAAAAAGGATAAACGAATGTCGATTTTATGAATTCGTCCCTCCGTAAATTGATGACACACCGGCTCTACCTTCCGATCCCGACGTACAGTTCAGAGATTTCTACTACCAAATCCACGATCCGGATCCAAACTATAATGATAACGTCACAATTACTTTATCTACAGAGTGCTCAAATGCCTCCATGAATGCATACCTAGAACGGAAATCTGCTAATCAAACTAATCCTTCGGCTTTATTTTGCAGCAAGTTAAACGATACTCAAAGGCGTTATTCCGCTACTAACAGATAACTACTGTTGCTTTATAATTCAATATAACATCCTAGACATTTATTAAAGTTTTTACCGGTTTTATTTACTCCTTTACTCATGGAAATTGGCGTTGAGAATGACTTCGTGTTAATTCAGGTCACCCTTTTATAAATATATGTAACAAGCCACACCACATTTTACTGTGTACGTATTGACGAGATGCTTTCAAATTCAAGTTACGCGGCGAGGCAGAAGCTCCATACTTGAAAATTGCACTCCCATAGCGAGGGTCAAGTTCATGGCGGTCGCAATCGATCGCCTCGGGCAATAGCGGCGCTCTGACCTTGAAACCAAAGCCCGCATGTTTAGGCAAATCTAAAGGCCACGACATTGAACATCGGACAAATGGACGACTGTTCGAGGCCAAGGCTAAAGTCACTTGCTGGATCAACCACATCCTGCTCCGTCATCACTATAATATTTCTTTAATACGAGGCATTGATGAAGTTCTAACGTTTGAATTAGTTTGGATAGAAAACAAAAAGGATAAACAAATGTCGATTTTTTGAATTCGTCTCTCCGTAAATTGATGACACGCCCGCTCTACCTTCTCTTCCCGACGTCCAGTTCAGAGATTTCTACTCCCAAATCCACGATCCGGATTCAAATTATAATGGTAACGTCACAATTATTGCTTTATCTACAGAGTGCTCAAATGCCTCCATGGGTGCATACCTAGAACGGAAATCTGCTAATCAATCTACTCCTTCGGCTTTATTTTGCAGCAAATTAAACGATACTCAAACGCGCTACTCCACTATTAACAGTGAACTGCTGTTTCTTTATACTTCAATATAATATTTTAGACATTTATTAGAGTTTTTGCCCGTTTTATTAGCTCTTTACTCAGGGAAATTAACGTTGAGGATGGCCACATGTTAACACCGTTCACTCTTTCATAGTTATAAATAACAAGCCACACCACATTTTACTGTATAAGTATTGACGAGATGCTTTTAAACTCAAGTTGCGCGGCGAGGCGGAAGCTCCACGCTTGAAAATTGCACTCCCATAGCGAAGGTCAAGGTCATGGCTGCCGCAATCGATCGCCTCGGGCAATAGCGGCGCTCTGACCTTGAAGCCAAAATCCGCATGTTTAAGTAAATCTAAAGGCCACGACATTGCACATCGGACAAATGGCCGACTGTTCGAGGCCAAGGCTAAAGTCACTTGCTGGATCAACCACATCCTGCGCCGTCATCACTATAATATTTCTTTAACACGAGGCATTGATGAAGTTCTAACGTTTGACTTAGTTTGGATAGAAAACAAAAAGGATAAACAAATGTCGATTTTATGAATTCGTCTCTCCGTAAATTGATGACATGCCTGCTCTACCTTCAATTCCCGACGTCCAGTTCAGAGATTTCTACTACCGAATCCACGATCCGGATCCAAACTGTAATGATAACGTCACAATTTCTTTATCTACAGAGTGCTCAAATGCCTCCATGGGTGCATACCTAGAACGGAAATCTGCTAATCAATCTACTCCTTCGGCTTTATCTTGCAGCAAATTAAACGATTCTCAAACTCGCTATTCCACTATTAACAGTGAACTGCTGTTTCTTTATACTTCAATATAATATTTTAGACATTTATTAGAGTTTTTGCCCGTTTTATTAGCTCTTTACTCAGGGAAATTAACGTTGAGGATGACCACATGTTAACTCCGTTCACACTTTTATAGATATAAATAACAAGCCACACCACATTTTACTGTACTTATTGACGAGATGCTTTCAAATTCAAGCTACGCGGCGAGGCGGAAGCTCCATACTTGAAAATTGCACTCCCATAGCGAGGGTCAAGGTCATGGCTGTCGCAATCGATCGCCTCGGGCAATAACGGCGCCCTGACCTTGAAGCCAAAGCTCGCATTTTTAGGCACATCTAAAGGCCACGGCATTGCATGTCGGACAAAGGGCCGACTGTTCGAGGCCAAGGCTAAAGTCACTTGCTGGATCAACCACATCCTGCGCCGTCATCACTATAATATTTCTTTAATACGAGGCATTGATGAAGTTCTAACGTTTGAATTAGTTTGGATAGAAAACAAAAAGGATAAACAAATGTCGATTTTTTGAATTCGTCTCTCCGTAAATTGATGACACCCCGCTCTACCTTCCCTTCCCGACGTCCAGTTCAGAGATTTCTACTCCCAAATCCACGATCCGGATTCAAATTATATTGGTAACGTCACAATTGCTTTACCTACAGAGTGCTCAAATGCCTCCATGGGTGCATACCTAGAACGGAAATCTGCTAATCAATCTACTCCTTCGGCTTTATTTTGCAGCAAATTAAACGATACTCAAACGCGCTACTCCACTATTAACAGTGAACTGCTGTTTCTTTATACTTCAATATAATATTTTAGACATTTATTAGAGTTTTTGCCCGTTTTATTAGCTCTTTACTCAGGGAAATTAACGTTGAGGATGGCCACATGTTAACTCCGTTCACTCTTTTATAGTTATAAATAACAAGCCACACTACATTTTACTGTATAAGTATTGACGAGATGCTTTTAAAACTCAAGTTGCGCGGCGAGGCGGAAGCTCCATGCTTGAAAATTGCACTCCCATAGCGAAGGTCAAGGTCAGGGCTGCCGCAATCGATCGCCTCGGGCAATAGCGGCGCTCTGACCTTGAAGCCAAAATCCGCATGTTTAAGTAAATCTAAAGGCCACGACATTGCACATCGGACAAATCGCCGACTGTACGAGGCCTAGGCTAAAGTCACTTGCTGGAGCAACCGCATCATGCGCCGTCATCACTATAATATTTCTTTAATACGAGGCATTGATGAAGTTCTAACGTTTGACTTAGTTTGGATAGAAAACAAAAAGGATAAACGAATGTCGATTTTATGAATTCGTCCCTCCGTAAATTGATGACACACCGGCTCTACCTTCCGATCCCGACTTACAGTTCAGAGATTTCTACTACCAAATCCACGATCCGGATCCAAACTATAATGATAACGTCACAATTACTTTATCTACAGAGTGCTCAAATGCCTCCATGAATGCATACCTAGAACGGAAATCTGCTAATCAAACTACTCCTTCGGCTTTATTTTGCAGCAAGTTAAACGATACTCAAAGGCGTTATTCCGCTACTAACAGATAACTACTGTTGCTTTATAATTCAATATAACATCCTAGACATTTATTAAAGTTTTTACCGGTTTTATTTACTCCTTTTCTCATGGAAATTGGCGTTGAGAATGACTTCGTGTTAATTCAGGTCACCCTTTCATAAATATATGTAACAAGCCACACCACATTTTACTGTGTACGTATTGACGAGATGCTTTCAAATACAAGTTACGCGGCGAGGCAGAAGCTCCATACTTGAAAATTGCACTCCCATAGCGAGGGTCAAGGTCATGGCGGTCGCAATCGATCGCCTCGGGCAATAGCGGCGCTCTGACCTTGAAACCAAAGCCCGCATGTTTAGGCAAATCTAAAGGCCACGACATTGCACATCGGACAAATGGCCGACTGTTCGAGGCCAAGGCTAAAGTCACTTGCTGGAACAACCACATCCTGCGCCGTCATCACTATAATATTTCTTTAATACGAGGCATTGATGAAGTTCTAACGTTTGAATTAGTTTGGATAGAAAACAAAAAGGATAAACAAATGTCCATTTTTTGAATTCGTCTCTCCGTAAATTGAAGACACGCCCGCTCTACCTTCCCTTCCCGACGTCCAGTTCAGAGATTTCTACTCCCAAATCCACGATCCGGATTCAAATTATAATGGTAACGTCACAATTGCTTTACCTACAGAGTGCATACCTAGAACGGAAATCTGCTAATCAATCTACTCCTTCGGCTTTATTTTGCAGCAAATTAAACGATACTCAAACGCGCTACTCCACTATTAACAGTGAACTGCTGTTTCTTTATACTTCAATATAATATTTTAGACATTTATTACAGTTTTTGCCCGTTTTATTAGCTCTTTACTCAGGGAAATTAACGTTGAGGATGGCCACATGTTAACTCCGTTCACTCTTTTATAGTTATAAATAACAAGCCACACCACATTTTACTGTACTTATTGACGAGATGCTTTCAAATTCAAGTTACGCGGCGAGGCGGAAGCTCCATACTTGAAAACTGCACTCCCATAGCGAGGGTCGAGGTCATGGCTGTCGCAATCGATCGCCTCGGGCAATAGCGGCGCTCTGACCTTGAAGCCAAAGCCCGCATGTTTAGGCAAATCTAAAGGCCACGGCATTGCATATCGGACAAATGGCCGACTGTTCGAGGCCAAGGCTAAAGTCACTTGCTGGAGCAGCCACATCCTGCGCCGTCATCACTATAATATTTCTTTAATACGAGGCATTGATGAAGTTCTAACGTTAGACTTAGTTTGGATAGAAAACAAAAAGGATAAACGAATGTCGATTTTATGAATTCGTCCCTCCGTAAATTGATGACACACCGGCTCTACCTTCCGATCCCGACGTACAGTTCAGAGATTTCTACTACCAAATCCACGATCCGGATCCAAACTATAATGATAACGTCACAATTACTTTATCTACAGAGTGCTCAAATGCCTCCATGAATGCATACCTAGAACGGAAATCTGCTAATCAAACTAATCCTTCGACTTTATTGTGCAGCAAGTTAAACGATACTCAAAGGCGTTATTCTGCTACTAACAGATAACTACTGTTGCTTTATAATTCAATATAACATCGTAGACATTTATTAAAGTTTTTACCGGTTTTATTTACTCCTTTACTCATGGAAATTGGCGTTGAGAATGACTTCGTGTTAATTCAGGTCACCCTTTTATAAATATATGTAACAAGCCATACCACATTTTACTGTGTACGTATTGACGAGATGCTTTCAAATTCAAGTTACGCGGCGAGGCAGAAGCTCCATACTTGAAAATTGCACTCCCATAGCGAGGGTCAAGGTCATGGCGGTCGCAATCGATCGCCTCGGGCAATAGCGGCGCTCTGACCTTGAAACCAAAGCCCGCATGTTTAGGCAAATCTAAAGGCCACGACATTGCACATCGGACAAATGACCGACTGTTCGAGGCCAAGGCTAAAGTCACTTGCTGGAGCAACCGCATCATGCGCCGTCATCACTATAATATTTCTTTAATACGAGGCATTGATGAAGTTCTAACGTTTGACTTAGTTTGGATAGAAAACAAAAAGGATAAACGAATGTCGATTTTATGAATTCGTCCCTCCGTAAATTGATGACAAGCCCGCTCTACCTTCCCTTCCCGACGTCCAGTTCAGAGATTTCTACTCCCAAATCCACGATCCGGATCCAAACTATAATGATAACGTCACAATTACTTTATCTACAGAGTGCTCAAATGCCTCCATGGGTGCATACCTAGAACGGAAATCTGCTAATCAATCTACTCCTTCGGCTTTATCTTGCAGCAAATTAAACGATACTCAAACTCGCTATTCCACTATTAACAGTGAACTGCTGTTTCTTTATACTTCAATTTAACATTTTAGACATTTATTAGAGTTTTTGCCAGTTTTATTAGCTCTTTACTCAGGGAAATTAACGTTGAGGATGACCACATGTTAGCTCCGTTCACACTTTTATAGATATAAATAACAAGCCACACCACATTTTACTGTACTTATTGACGAGATGCTTTCAAATTCAAGTTACGCGGCGAGGCAGAAGCTCCATACTTGAAAATTGCACTCCCATAGCGAGGGTCAAGGTCATGGCGGTCGCAATCGATCGCCTCGGGCAATAGCGGCGCTCTGACCTTGAAACCAAAGCCCGCATGTTTAGGCAAATCTAAAGACCACGACATTGCACATCGGACAAATGGCCGACTGTTCGAGGCCAAGGCTAAAGTCACTTGCTGGATCAACCACATCTTGCGCCGTCATCACTATAATATTTCTTTAATACGAGGCATTGATGAAGTTCTAACGTTTGAATTAGTTTGGATAGAAGACAAAAAGGATAAACAAATGTCGATTTTATGAATTCGTCTCTCCGTAAATTGATGACACGCCCGCTATACCTTCCCTTCCCGACGTCCAGTTCAGAGATTTCTACTCCCAAATCCACGATCCGGATTCAAATTATAATGGTAACGTCACAATTGCTTTATCTACAGAGTGCTCAAATGCCTTCATGGGTGCATACCTAGAATGGAAATCTGCTAATCAATCTACTCCTTCGGCTTTATTTTGCAGCAAATTAAACGATACTCAAACGCGCTACTCCACTATTAACAGTGAACTGCTGTTTCTTTATACTTCAATATAATATTTTAGACATTTATTAGAGTTTTTGCCCGTTTTATTAGCTCTTTACTCAGGGAAATTAACGTTGAGGATGGCCACATGTTAACTCCGTTCACTCCTTTATAGTTATAAATAACAAGCCACACCACATTTTACTGTACTTATTGACGAGATGCTTTCAAATTCAAGTTACGCGGCGAGGCGGAAGCTCCATACTTGAAAATTGCACTCCCATAGCGAGGGTCAAGGTCATGGCTGTCGCAATCGATCGCCTCGGGCAATAACGGCGCTCTGACCTTGAAGCCAAAGCCCGCATGTTTAGGCAAATCTAAAGGCCACGACATTGCACATCGGACAAATGGCCGACTGTTCGAGGCCAAGGCTAAAGTCACTTGCTGGAGCAAGCACATCCTGCGTCATCATCACTAAAATATTTCTTTAATACGAGGCATTGATGACGTTCTAACGTTTGACTTAGTTTGGATAGAAAACAAAAAGGATAAACAAATGTCGATTTTATGAATTCGTCTCTCCGTAAATTGATGACATGCCCGCTCTACCTTCAATTCCCGACGTCCAGTTCAGAGATTTCTACTACCGAATCCACGATCCGGATCCAAACTATATTGATAACGTCACAATTTCTTTATCTACAGAGTGCTCAAATGCCTCCATGGGTGCATACCTAGAACGGAAATCTGCTAATCAATCTACTCCTTCGGCTTTATTTTGCAGCAAATTAAACGATACTCAAACGCGCTATTCCACTATTAACAGTGAACTGCTGTTTCTTTATACTTCAATTTAACATTTTAGACATTTATTAGAGTTTTTGCCAGTTTTATTAGCTCTTTACTCAGGGAAATTAACGTTGAGGATGACCACATGTTAACTCCGTTCACTCTTTTATAGATATAAATAACAAGCCACACCACATTTTACTGTGTACGTATTGACGAGATGCTTTTAAAACTCAAGTTGCGCGGCGAGGCGGAAGCTCCATACTTGAAAATTGCACTCCCATAGCGAAGGTCAAGGTCATGGCTGCCGCAATCTATCGCCTCGGGCAATAGCGGCGCTCTGACCTTGAAGCCAAAGCCCGCATATTTAGGCAAATCTAAAGGCCACGACATTGCACATCGGTCAAATGGCCGACTGTTCGAGGCCAAGGCTAAAGTCACTTGCTGGAGCAGCCACATCCTGCGCCGTCATCGCTATAATATTTCTTTAATACGAGGCATTGATGAAGTTCTAACGTTTGACTTAGTTTGGATAGAAAACAAAAAGGATAAGCAAATGTCGATTTTTTGAATTCGTCTCTCCGTAAATTGATGACACGCCCGCTCTACCTTCCCTTCCCGACGTCCAGTTCAGAGATTTCTACTCCCAAATCCACGATCCGGATTCAAATTATAATGGTAACGTCACAATTGCTTTATCTACAAAGTGCTCAAATGCCTCCATGGGTGCATACCTAGAACGGAAATCTGCTAATCAATCTACTCCTTCGGCTTTATTTTGCAGCAAATTAAACGATACTCAAACGCGCTACTCCACTATTAACAGTGAACTGCTGTTTCTTTATACTTCAATATAAAATTTTAGACATTTATTACAGTTTTTGTCCGTTTTATTAGCTCTTTACTCAGGGAAATTAACGTTGGGGATGGCCACATGTTAACTCCGTTCACTCTTTTATAGTTATAAATAACAAGCCACACCATATTTTACTGTGTACGTATTGACGAGATGCTTTCAAATTCAAGTTACGCGGCGAGGCAGAAGCTCCATACTTGAAAATTGCACTCCCATAGCGAGGGTCAAGCCCGCATGTTTAGGCAAATCTAAAGGCCACGACATTGCACATCGGACAAATGGCCGACTGTTCCAGGCCAAGGCTAAAGTCACTTGCTGGATCAACCACATCCTGCGCCGGCATCACTATAATATTTCTTTAATACGAGGCATTGATGAAGTTCTAACGTTTGACTTAGATTGGATAGAAAACAAAAAGGATAAACAAATGTCGATTTTATGAATTCGTCTCTCCGTAAATTGATGACATGCCCGCTCTACCTTCCCTTCCCGACGTCCAGTTCAGAGATTTCTACTCCCAAATCCACGATCCGTATCCAAACTATAAAGATAACGCCACAATTACTTTATCTACAGAGTGCTCAAATGCCTCCATGGGTGCATACCTAGAACGGAAATCTGCTAATCAATCTACTCCTTCGGCTTTATCTTGCAGCAAATTAAACGATACTCAAACTCGCTATTCCACTATTAACAGTGAACTGCTGTTTCTTTATACTTCAATTTAACATTTTAGACATTTATTAGAGTTTTTGCCAGTTTTATTAGCTCTTTACTCAGGGAAATTAACGTTGAGGATGACCACATGTTAACTCCGTTCACACTTTTATAGATATAAATAACAAGCCACACCACATTTTACTGTACTTATTGGCGAGATGCTTTCAAATTCAAGTTACGCGGCGAGGCGGAAGCTCCATACTTGAAAATTGCACTCCCATAGCGAGAATCGAGGTGATGGCTGTCGCAATCGATCGCCTCGGGCAATAGCGGCGCTCTGACCTTGAAGCCAAACTCGCTATTTCACTATTAACAGTGAACTGCTGTTTCTTTATACTTCAATTTAACATTTTAGACATTTATTAGAGTTTTTGCCAGTTTTATTAGCTCTTTACTCAGGGAAATTAACGTTGAGGATGACCACATGTTAACTCCGTTCACACATTTATAGATATAAATAACAAGCCACACCACATTTTACTGTACTTATTGACGAGATGCTTTCAAATTCAAGTTACGCGGCGAGACGGAAGCTCCATACTTGAAAATTGCACTCCCATAGCGAGGGTCAAGGTCATGGCTGTCGCAATCGATCGCCTAGGGCAATAACGGCGCTCTGACCTTGAAGCCAAAGCCCGCATGTTTAGGCAAATCTAAAGGCCACGACATTGCACATCGGACAAATGGCAGACTGTTCCAGGCCAAGGCTAAAGTCACTTGCTGGATCAACCACATCCTGCGCCGTCATCACTATAATATTTCTTTAATACGAGGCATTGATGAAGTTCTAACGTTTGACTTAGTTTGGATAGAAAACAAAAAGGATAAACAAATTTTTATGAATTCGTCTCTCCGTAAATTGATGACATGCCCGCTCTACCTTCCCTTCCCGACGTCCAGTTCAGAGATTTCTACTCCCAAATCCTCGATCCGTATCCAAACTATAAAGATAACGCCACAATTACTTTATCTACAGAGTGCTCAAATGCCTCCATGGGTGCATACCTAGAACGGAAATCTGCTAATCAATCTACTCCTTCGGCTTTATCTTGCAGCAAATTAAACGATACTCAAACTCGCTATTCCACTATTAACAGTGAACTGCTGTTTCTTTATACTTCAATTTAACATTTTAGACATTTATTAGAGTTTTTGCCAGTTTTATTAGCTCTTTACTCAGGGAAATTAACGTTGAGGATGACCACATGTTAACTCCGTTCACACTTTTATAGATATAAATAACAAGCCACACCACATTTTACTGTACTTATTGGCGAGATGCTTTCAAATTCAAGTTACGCGGCGAGGCGGAAGCTCCATACTTGAAAATTGCACTCCCATAGCGAGAATCGAGGTCATGGCTGTCGCAATCGATCGCCTCGGGCAATAGCGGCGCTCTGACCTTGAAGCCAAAGCCCTCATGTTTAGGCAAATCTAAAGGCCACGACATTGCACATCGGACAAAGGGCCGACTGTTCGAAGCCAATGCTAAAGTCACTTGGTTGGACAACCACTTCCTGCGCCATCATCACTATAATATTTCTTTAATACGAGGCATTTATGAAGTTCTAACGTTTGACTTAGTTTGGATAGAAAACAAAAAGGATAAACAAATGTCGATTTTATGAATTCATCTCTCCGTAAATTGATGACAAGCCCGCTCTACCTTCCCTTCCCGACGTCCAGTTCAGAGATTTCTACTCCCAAATCCACGATCCGGATCCAAACTATAATGATAACGTCACAATTACTTTATCTACAGTGTGCTCAAATGCCTCCATGGGTGCATACCTAGAACGGAAATCTACTAATCAATCTACTCCTTCGGCTTTATCATGCAGCAAATTAAACGATACTCAAACTCGCTATTCCACTATTAACAGTGAACTGCTGTTTCTTTATACTTCAATTTAACATTTTAGACATTTATTAGAGTTTTTGCCAGTTTTATTAGCTCTTTACTCAGGGAAATTAACGTTGAGGATGACCACATGTTAACTCCGTTCACACTTTTATAGATATAAATAACAAGCCACACCACATTTTACTGTACTTATTGACGAGATGCTTTCAAATTCAAATTACGCGGAGAGACGGAAGCTCCATACTTGAAAATTGCACTCCCATAGCGAGGGTCAAGGTCATGGCTGTCGCAATCGATCGCCTCGGGCAATAACGGCGCTCTGACCTTGAAGCCAAAGCCCGCATGTTTAGGCAAATCTAAAGGCCACGACATTGCACATCGAACAAATGGCCGACTGTTCCAGGCCAAGGCTAAAGTCACTTGCTGGATCAACCACATCCTGCGCCGTCATCACTATAATATTTCTTTAATACGAGGCATTGATGAAGTTCTAACGTTTGACTTAGTTTGGATAGAAAACAAAAAGGATAAACAAATGTCGATTTTATGAATTCGTCTCTCCGTAAATTGATGCCATGCCCGCTCTACCTTCCCTTCCCGACGTCCAGTTCAGAGATTTCTACTCCCAAATCCACGATCCGGATCCAAACTATAAAGATAACGCCACAATTACTTTATCTACAGAGTGCTCAAATGCCTCCATGGGTGCATACCTAGAACGGAAATCTGCTAATCAATCTACTCCTTCGGCTTTATCTTGCAGCAAATTAAACGATACTCAAACTCGCTATTCCACTATTAACAGTGAACTGCTGTTTCTTTATACTTCAGTTTAACATTTTAGACATTTATTAGAGTTTTTGCCAGTTTTATTAGCTCTTTACTCAGGGAAATTAACGTTGAGGATGACCACATGTTAGCTCCGTTCACACTTTTATAGATATAAACAACAAGCCACACCACATTTTACTGTACTTATTGACGAGATGCTTTCAAATTCAAGTTACGCGGCGAGGCAGAAGCTCCATACTTGAAAATTGCACTCCCATAGCGAGGGTCAAGGTCATGGCGGTCGCAATCGATTGCCTCGGGCAATAGCGGCGCTCTGACCTTGAAACCAAAGCCCGCATGTTTAGGCAAATCTAAAGACCACGACATTGCACATCGGACAAATGACCGACTGTTCGAGGCGAAGGCTAAAGTCACTTGCTGGATCAACCACATCCTGCGCCGTCATCACTATAATATTTCTTTAATACGAGGCATTGATGAAGTTCTAACGTTTGAATTAGTTTGGATAGAAGACAAAAAGGATAAACAAATGTCGATTTTATGAATTCGTCTCTCCGTAAATTGATGACACGCCCGCTATACCTTCCCTTCCCGACGTCCTGTTCAGAGATTTCCACTCCCAAATCCACGATCCGGATTCAAATTATAATGGTAACGTCACAATTGCTTTATCTACAGAGTGCTCAAATGCCTCCATGGGTGCATACCTAGAACGGAAATCTGCTAATCAATCTACTCCTTCGGATTTATTTTGCAGCAAATTAAACGATACTCAAACGCGCTACTCCACTATTAACAGTGAACTGCTGTTTCTTTATACTTCAATATAATATTTTAGACATTTATTAGAGTTTTTGCCCGTTTTATTAGCTCTTTACTCAGGGAAATTAACGTTGAGGATGGCCACATGTTAACTCCGTTCACTCCTTTATAGTTATAAATAACAAGCCACACCACATTTTACTGTACTTATTGACGAGATGCTTTCAAATTCAAGTTGCGCGGCGAGGCTGGAGCAGCCACATCCTGCGCCGTCATCACTATAATATTTCTTTAATACGAGGCATTGATGAAGTTCTAACGTTTGACTTAGTTTGGATAGAAAACAAAAAGGATAAGCAAATGTCGATTTTTTGAATTCGTCTCTCCGTAAATTGATGACACGCCCGCTCGACCTTCCCTTCCCGACGTCCAGTTCAGAGATTTCTACTCCCAAATCCACGATCCGGATTCAAATTATAATGGTAACGTCACAATTGCTTTATCTACAGAGTGCTCAAATTCCTCCATGGGTGCATACCTAGAACGGAAGCTAATCAATCTACTCCTTCGGCTTTATTTTGCAGCAAATTAAACGATACTCAAACGCGCTACTCCACTATTAACAGTGAACTGCTGTTTCCTTATACTTCAGTATAATATTTTAGACATTTATTACAGTTTTTGTCCGTTTTATTAGCTCTTTACTCAGGGAAATTAACGTTGAGGATGAAAACATGTTAACTCCGTTCACTCTTTTATAGTTATAAATAACAAGCCACACCACATTTTACTGTGTACGTATTGACGAGATGCTTTCAAATTCAAGTTACGCGGCGAGGCAGAAGCTCCATACTTGAAAATTGCACTCCCATAGCGAGGGTCAAGCCCGCATGTTTAGGCAAATCTAAAGGCCACGACATTGCACATCGGACAAATGGCCGACTGTTCCAGGCCAAGGCTAAAGTCACTTGCTGGATCAACCACATCCTGCGCCGTCATCACTATAATATTTCTTTAATACGAGGCATTGATGAAGTTCTAACGTTTGACTTAGATTGGATAGAAAACAAAAAGGATAAACAAATGTCGATTTTATGAATTCGTCTCTCCGTAAATTGATGACATGCCCGCTCTACCTTCCCTTCCCGACGTCCAGTTCAGAGATTTCTACTCCCAAATCCACGATCCGTATCCAAACTATAAAGATAACGCCACAATTGCTTTATCTACAGAGTGCTCAAATGAGTCCATGGGTGCATACCTAGAACGGAAATCTGCTAATCAATCTACTCCTTCGGCTTTATCTTGCAGCAAATTAAACGATACTCAAACTCGCTATTCCACTATTAACAGTGAACTGCTGTTTCTTTATACTTCAATTTAACATTTTAGACATTTATTAGAGTTTTTGCCAGTTTTATTAGCTCTTTACTCAGGGAAATTAACGTTGAGGATGACCACATGTTAACTCCGTTCACACTTTTATAGATATAAATAACAAGCCACACCACATTTTACTGTATAAGTATTGACGAGATGCTTTTAAAACTCAAGTTGCGCGGCGAGGCGGAAGCTCCATGCTTGAAAATTGCACTCCCATAGCGAGGGTCGAGGTCATGGCTGTCGCAATCGATCGCCTCGGGCAATAGCGGCGCTCTGACCTTGAAGCCAAAGCCCGCATGTTTAGGCAAATCTAAAGGCCACGGCATTGCATATCGGACAAAGGGCCGACTGTTCGAAGCCAGTGCTAAAGTCACTTGGTTGGACAACCACTTCCTGCGCCATCATCACTATAATATTTCCTTAATACGAGGCATTGATGAAGTTCTAACGTTTGACTTAGTTTGGATAGAAAACAAAAAGGATAAACAAATGTCGATTTTATGAATTCGTCTCTCCGTAAATTGATGACAAGCCCGCTCTACCTTCCCTTCCCGACGTCCAGTTCAGAGATTTCTACTCCCAAATCCACGATCCGGATCCAAACTATAATGATAACGTCACAATTACTTTATCTACAGAGTGCTCAAATGCCTCCATGGTGCATACCTAGAACGGAAATCTGCTAATCAATCTACTCCTTCGGCTTTATCTTGCAGCAAATTAAACGATACTCAAACTCGCTATTCCACTATTAACAGTGAACTGCTGTTTCTTTATACTTCAATTTAACATTTTAGACATTTATTAGAGTTTTTGCCAGTTTTATTAGCTCTTTACTCAGGGAAATTAACGTTGAGGATGACCACATGTTAACTCCGTTCACACTTTTATAGATATAAATAACAAGCCACACCACATTTTACTGTACTTATTGACGAGATGCTTTCAAATTCAAGTTACGCGGCGAGACGGAAGCTCCATACTTGAAAATTGCACTCCCATAGCGAGGGTCAAGGTCATGGCTGTCGCAATCGATCGCCTCGGGCAATAACGGCGCTCTGACCTTGAAGCCAAAGCCCGCATGTTTAGGCAAATCTAAAGGCCACGACATTGCACATCGGACAAATGGCAGACTGTTCCAGGCCAAGGCTAAAGTCACTTGCTGGATCAACCACATCCTGCGCCGTCATCACTATAATATTTCTTTAATACGAGGCATTGATGAAGTTCTAACGTTTGACTTAGTTTGGATAGAAAACAAAAAGGATAAACAAATGTCGATTTTATGAATTCGTCTCTCCGTAAATTGATGACATGCCCGCTCTACCTTCCCTTCCCGACGTCCAGTTCAGAGATTTCTACTCCCAAATCCTCGATCCGTATCCAATCTATAAAGATAACGCCACAATTGCATTATCTACAGAGTGCTCAAATGCCTCCATGGGTGCATACCTAGAACGGAAATCTGCTAATCAATCTACTCCTTCGGCTTTATCTTGCAGCAAATTAAACGATACTCAAACTCGCTATTCCACTATTAACAGTGAACTGCTGTTTCTTTATACTTCAATTTAACATTTTAGACATTTATTAGAGTTTTTGCCAGTTTTATTAGCTCTTTACTCAGGGAAATTAACGTTGAGGATGACCACATGTTAACTCCGTTCACACTTTTATAGATATAAATAACAAGCCACACCACATTTTACTGTACTTATTGGCGAGATGCTTTCAAATTCAAGTTAGGCGGCGAGGCGGAAGCTCCATACTTGAAAATTGCACTCCCATAGCGAGAATCGAGGTCATGGCTGTCGCAATCGATCGCCTCGGGCAATAGCGGCGCTCTGACCTTGAAGCCAAAGCCCTCATGTTTAGGCAAATCTAAAGGCCACGACATTGCACATCGGACAAAGGGCCGACTGTTCGAAGCCAATGCTAAAGTCACTTGGTTGGACAACCACTTCCTGCGCCATCATCACTATAATATTTCTTTAATACGAGACATTGATGAAGTTCTAACATTTGACTTAGTTTGGATAGAAAACAAAAAGGATAAACGAATGTCGATTTTATGAATTCGTCCCTCCGTAAATTGATGACACACCGGCTCTACCTTCCGATCCCGACGTACAGTTCAGAGATTTCTACTACCAAATCCACGATCCGGATCCAAACTGTAATGATAACGTCACAATTACTTTATCTACAGAGTGCTCAAATGCCTCCATGAATGCATACCTAGAACGGAAATCTGCTAATCAAACTACTCCTTCGGCTTTATTTTGCAGCAAGTTAAACGATACTCAAAGGCGTTATTCCGCTACTAACAGATAACTACTGTTGCTTTATAATTCAATATAACATCCTAGACATTTATTAAAGTTTTTACCGGTTTTATTTACTCCTTTACTCATGGAAATTGGCGTTGAGAATGACTTCGTGTTAATTCAGGTCACCCTTTTATAAATATATGTAACAAGCCACACCACATTTTACTGTGTACGTATTGACGAGATGCTTTCAAATTCAAGTTACGCGGCGAGGCAGAAGCTCCATACTTGAAAATTACACTCCCATAGCGAGGGTCAAGGTCATGGCGGTCGCAATCGATCGCCTCGGGCAATAGTGGCGCTCTGACCTTGAAACCAAAGCCCGCATGTTTAGGCAAATCTAAAGGCCACGACATTGCACATCGGACAAATGGCCGACTGTTCGAGGCCAAGGCTAAATTCACTTGCTGAATCAACCACATCCTGCGCCGTCATCACTATAATATTTCTTTAATACGAGGGATTGATGAAGTTCTAACATTTGAATTAGTTTGGATAGAAAACAAAAAGGATAAACAAATGTCGATTTTATGAATTCGTCTCTCCGTAAATTGATGACACGCCCGCTATACCTTCCCTTCCCGACGTCCAGTTCAGAGATTTCTACTCCTAAATCCACGATCCGGATTCAAATTATAATGGTAACGTCACAATTGCTTTATCTACAGAGTGCTCAAATGCCTCCATGGGTGCATACCTAGAACGGAAATCTGCTAATCAATTTACTCCTTCGGCTTTATTTTGCAGCAAATTAAACGATACTCAAACGCGCTACTCCACTATTAACAGTGAACTGCTGTTTCTTTATACTTCAATATAATATTTTAGACATTTATTAGAGTTTTTGCCCGTTTTATTAGCTCTTTACTCAGGGAAATTAACGTTGAGGATGGCCACATGTTAACTCCGTTCACTCTTTTATAGTTATAAATAACAAGCCACACCACATTTTACTGTATAAGTATTGACGAGATGCTTTTAAAACTCAAGTTGCGCGGCGAGGCGGAAGCTCCATGCTTGAAAATTGCACTCCCATAGCGAAGGTCAAGGTCATGGCTGCCGCAATCGATCGCCTCGGGCAATAGCGGCGCACTGACCTTGAAGCCAAAATCTGCATGTTTAAGTAAATCTAAAGGCCACGACATTGCACATCGGACAAATGGCCGACTGTTCGAGGCCAAGGCTAAAGTCACTTGCTGGAGCAACCGCATCATGCGCCGTCATCACTATAATATTTCTTTAATACGAGGCATTGATGAAGTTCTAACGTTTGACTTAGTTTGGATAGAAAACAAAAAGGATAAACGAATGTCGATTTTATGGATTCGTCTCTCCGTAAATTGATGACAAGCCCGCTCTACCTTCTCTTCCCGACGTCCAGTTCAGAGATTTCTACTCCCAAATCCACGATCCGGATCCAAACTATAATGATAACGTCACAATTACTTTATCTACAGAGTGCTCAAATGCCTCCATGGTGCATACCTAGAACGGAAATCTGCTAATCAATCTACTCCTTCGGCTTTATCTTGCAGCAAATTAAACGATACTCAAACTCGCTATTCCACTATTAACAGTGAACTGCTGTTTCTTTATACTTCAATTTAACATTTTAGACATTTATTAGAGTTTTTGCCAGTTTTATTAGCTCTTTACTCAGGGAAATTAACGTTGAGGATGACCACATGTTAACTCCGTTCACACTTTTATAGATATAAATAACAAGCCACACCACATTTTACTGTATAAGTATTGACGAGATGCTTTTAAAACTCAAGTTGCGCGGCGAGGCGGAAGCTCCATGCTTGAAAATTGCACTCCCATAGCGAGGGTCAAGGTCATGGCTGTCGCAATCGATCGTCTCGGGTAATAACGGCGCTCTGACCTTGAAGCCAAAGCCCGTATGTTTAGGCAAATCTAAAGGCCACGACATTGCACATCGGACAAATGGCCGACTGTTCCAGGCCAAGGCTAAAGTCACTTGCTGGATCAACCACATCCTGCGCCGTCATCACTATAATATTTCTTTAATACGAGGCATTGATGAAGTTCTAACGTTTGACTTAGTTTGGATAGAAAACAAAAAGGATAAACAAATGTCGATTTTATGAATTCGTCCCTCCGTAAATTGATGACACACCGGCTCTACCTTCCGATCCCGACTTACAGTTCAGAGATTTCTACTACCAAATCCACGATCCGGATCCAAACTATAATGATAACGTCACAATTACTTTATCTACAGAGTGCTCAAATGCCTCCATGAATGCATACCTAGAACGGAAATCTGCTAATCAAACTACTCCTTCGGCTTTATTTTGCAGCAAGTTAAACGATACTCAAAGGCGTTATTCCGCTACTAACAAATAACTACTGTTGCTTTATAATTCAATATAACATCCTAGACATTTATTAAAGTTTTTACCGGTTTTATTTACTCCTTTACTCATGGAAATTGGCGTTGAGAATGACTTCGTGTTAATTCAGGTCACCCTTTTATAAATATATGTAACAAGCCACACCACATTTTACTGTGTACGTATTGACGAGATGCTTTCAAATTCAAGTTACGCGGCGAGGCGGAAGCTCCATACTTGAAAATTGCACTCCCATAGCGAGGGTCAAGGTCATGGCTGTCGCAATCGATCGCCTCGGGCAATAGCGGCGCTCTGACCTTAAAGCCAAAGCCCGCATGTTTAGGCAAATCTAAAGGCCACGACATTGCACATCGGAGAAATTGTGAACGATCCATGCTTTGATGGAAGTCTGAAGGACGTATTTTCTGCTCGAAAAACTTATAAAAATAAAAAAAAAAAATATAGGAAAAAGAAAAAATTAATTTTCTTTTTCCTCAACCTTTTCTAAATTCTAAATAAAAATATTACGTTCACAAAATTTTTAGGGTTCAAAGTGACTGTTTCAGACGGAGATTAATGGATAAATCATACTTACTGTCGTTTATGCTTAACTGCGGCTCTGATGGTATCAATTGGAAGACGTCGTAACACTATAAATCTAACACTGTCTGTTTCACACTCTCTTAAAATTAAATCTGAAAGGGAATTTTGTTAGAAAACACAAGTAAAAGACAATATAAAGTTCAAAAAATGTATATTAAATCTTTAAAAAATTTTATGTTTTTACAACAACTTCTACAGAGAAAATGTTAACAAACAATGGTCTGACCCGTGTACAACACATGGTGAGGAACGGGACGATTCATACGGTACCAACTACCATCCAATATGCAGTTTGAAAAGCTAACGATGCACAAAAAGATTCAAGAAAAGTTTCATGTAACTGAAATTTTGGTGGGCTTATGCTTGCCTGTCTTATAAACGTATTTTATTAATTCACATAAATTTTGGTCGCTCCTCGGAGCTTAAAATTGCTTGAAGCGTATCTACTTCGTTTGTATTATGCAATAACAAATTTTACGTTCAGGCAAGGCAGATCCCATGCACGTGTGAGTACATGGTATAGATACTTTTTTGACTCCGAATCACTGAGGAACCGGTTTAGGGCAAACCCCGTCAAAACACATCATTTCCCCGTCAAATCCGACTGCTAGGAAATGATGGGGGTCCCATGTCGCTAAGGGCTATTTTCGCTATAACTTCCGATATACTTTGAATAGTCGTTGGACTAACTTGTCCTCATATTCAACACTTCGTAAGAGTTGCAGTGCTTGACAACGTGGATTCGTAAAAGGGTTTTTAATCTTGGAAATTTGGAAGTTCAAGTCCAATTTTATTATACTTTCTAAAATTGGGTGGTCGGGGCGACATTACGTCCCTGTGCAGCGACATTTACTACACTTACCAAATTAACGCTCCTCGAAGAGTTAGCGAAAATTTGGCATAAAAAACGCTCCGAAGAGCAAAAATATATTTCCAAGAATTAAAAACCTCCTCCACGGCGTTTTTACGTGAAGCACGCTTTTCTTACGAAGTATTTCCTAAGTCGGATTTTGTTACAACGTCGAAAAGTATATCGGGGTTATAGCGTTCTTTAACATTAACAGTGAACTGCTGTTTCTTTATACTTCAATATAATATTTTAGACATTTATTAGAGTTTTTGCCCGTTTTATTAGCTCTTTACTCAGGGAAATTAACGTTGAGGATGGCCACATGTTAACTCCGTTCACTCTTTTATAGTTATAAATAACAAGCCACACCACATTTTACTGTATAAGTATTGACGAGATGCTTTTAAAACTCAAGTTGCGCGGCGAGGCGGAAGCTCCATGCTTGAAAATTGCACTCCCATAGCGAAGGTCAAGGTCATGGCTGCCGCAATCGATCGCATCGGGCAATAGCGGCGCCCTGACCTTGAAGCCAAAATCCGCATGTTTAAGTAAATCTAAAGGCCACGACATTGCACATCGGACAAATGGCCGACTGTTCGAGGCCAAGGCTATAGTCACTTGCTGGAGCAGCCACATCCTGCGCCGTCATCACTATAATATTTCTTTAATACGAGGCATTGATGAAGTTCTACCGTTTGAATTAGTTTGGATAGAAAACAAAAAGGATAAACAAATGTCGATTTTTTGAATTCGTCTCTCCGTAAATTGATGACACGCCCGCTCTACCTTCCCTTCCCGACGTCCAGTTCAGAGATTTCTACTCCCAAATCCACGATCCGGATTCAAATTATAATGGTAACGTCACAATTGCTTTATCTACAGAGTGCTCAAATGCCTCCATGGGTGCATACCTAGAACGGAAATCTGCTAATCAATCTACTCCTTCGGCTTTATTTTGCAGCAAATTAAACGATACTCAAACGCGCTACTCCACTATTAACAATGAACTGCTGTTTCTTCATACTTCAATATAACATCCTAGACATTTATTAAAGTTATTACCGGTTTTATTTACTCCTTTACTCATGGAAATTGGCGTTGAGAATGACTTCGTGTTAATTCAGGTCACCCTTTTATAAATATATGTAACAAGCCACACCACATTTTACTGTGTACGTATTGACGAGATGCTTTCAAATTCAAGTTACGCGGCGAGGCGGAAGCTCCATACTTGAAAATTGCACTCCCATAGCGAGGGTCAATGTCATGGCTGTCGCAATCGATCGCCTCGGGCAATAGCGGCGACCTTGAAGCCAAAGCCCGCATGTTTAGGCAAATCTAAAGGCCACGACATTGCACATCGGACAAATGGCCGACTGTTCGAGGCCAAGGCTAAAGTCACTTGCTGGAGCAGCCACATCCTGCGCCGCCATCACTATAATATTTCTTTAATACGAGGCATTGATGAAGTTCTAACGTTTGACTTAGTTTGGATAGAAAACAAAAAGTATAAACAAATGTCGATTTTATGAATTCATCTCTCCGTAAATTGATGACAAGCCCGCTCTACCTTCCCTTCCCGACGTCCAGTTCAGAGATTTCTACTCCCAAATCCACGATCCGGATCCAAACTATAATGATAACGTCACAATTACTTTATCTACAGAGTGCTCAAATGCGTCCTTGGGTGCATACCTAGAACGGAAATCTGCTAATCAAACTACTCGTTCGGCTTTATTTTGCAGAAAATTAAACGATACTCAAACGCGCTATTCCACTATTAACAGTGAACTGCTGTTTCTTTATACTTCAATTTAACATTTTAGACATTTATTAGAGTTTTTGGCAGTTTTATTAGCTCTTTACTCATGGAAATTGACGTTGAGAATGACTACGTGTTAATTCAGTTCACTCTTTTATAAATATATGTAACAAGCCACACCACATTTTACTGTGTACGTATTGACGAGATTCTTTCAAATTCAAGTTACGCGGCTAGGCGGAAGCTCCATACTTGAAAATTGCACTCCCATAGCGAGGGTCAAGGTCATGGCTGTCGCAATCGATCGCCTCGTGCAATAGCGGCGCTCTGACCTTGAAGCCAAAGCTCGCATGTTTAGGCAAATCTAAAGGCCACGACATTGCACATCGGATAAATGGCCGACTGTTCGAGGCCAAGGCTAAAGTCACTTGCTGGAGCCACCACATCCTGCGCCGTCGTCACTATAATATTTCTTTAATACGAGGCATTGATGAAGTTCTAACGTTTGACTTAGTTTGGATAGAAAACAAAAAGGATAAACAAATGTCGATTTTATGATTTCGTCTCTCCGTAAATTGATGACACGCCCGCTTCCCTTCCCGACGTCCAGTTCAGAGATTTCTACACCCAAATCCACGATCCGGATCCAATCTATAATGATAACGTCACAATTCCTTTATCTACAGAGTGCTCAAATGCCTCCATGGGTGCATACCTAGAACGGAAATCTGCTAATCAAACTACTCCTTCGGCTTTATTTTGCAGCAAGTTAAACGATACTCAAAGGCGTTATTCCGATACTAACAGAGAACTCCTGTTGCTTTATACTTCAATTTAACATTTTAAACATTTATTAGAGTTTTTGCCAGTTTTATTAGCTCTTTACTCGGGGAAATTAACGTTGAGGATGACCACATGTTAACTCCGTTCACTCTTTTATAGTTATAAATAACAAGCCACTCCACATTTTACTGTGTACTTATTGACGAGATGCTTTTAAAACTCAAGTTGCGCGGCGAGGCGGAAGCTCCATACTTGAAAATTGTACTCCCATAGCGAAGGTCAAGGTCATAGCTGCCGCAGTGGAACGCCTCGGGCAATAGCGGCGCTCTGACCTTGAAGCCAAAGCTCGCATTTTTAGGCACATCTAAAGGCCACGGCATTGCATGTCGGACAAAGGGCCGACTGTTCGAGGCCAATGCTAAAGTCCCTTGGTTGGACAAACACTTCCTGCGCCATCATCACTATAAAATTTATTTAATACGAGGCATTGATGTGGTTTTAACGTTTGATTTGGTTTGGACAGAAAACAAAAGGGATAAACAAATGTTGATTTTATGAATTCGTTTCTCCGTAAATTGATGACACGCCGGCTCTACTTTCCGATCGCGACGTCCAATTCAGAGATTTTGCTACCGAATCCACGTTCCGGATCCAAACTATAATGATAGCGTCACAATTACTTTATCTACAGAGTGCTCAAATGCGTCCATGGGTGCATACCTAGAACGGAAATCTGCTAATCAAACTACTCCTTCGGCTTTATTTTGCAGCAAGTTAAACGATACCCAAAGGCGTTATTCCGATACTAACAGAGAACTCCTGTTGCTTTATACATCAATTTAACATTTTAGACATTTATTAAAGTTTTTACCGGTTTCATTTTTGCCTTTACTCATGGAAATTGACGTTGAGAATGACTACGTGTTAATTCAGTTCACCCCTTTATAAATATATGTAACAAGCCACCCCACATTTTACTGGGTACGTATTGACGAGATGCTTTCAAATTCAAGTTACGCGGCGAGGCGGAAGCTCCATACTTGAAAATTTCACTCCCACAGCGAGGGTCTAGGTCATGGCTGTCGCAATCGATCGCCTCGGGCAATAGCGGCGCTCTGACCTTGAAGCCAAAGCCCGCATGTTTAGGCAAATCTAAAGGCCACGACATTGCACATCGGACAAATGGCCGACTGTTCGAGGCCAAGGCTAAAGTCACTTGCTGGAGCAACCACATCCTGCGCCGTCATCACTATAATATTTCTTTAATACGAGGCATTGATGAAGTTCTAACGTTTGACTTAGTTTGGATAGAAAACAAAAAGGATAAACAAATGTCGATTTTATGAATTCGTCTCTCCGTAAATTGATGACACGCCCGCTCTACCTTCCCTTCCCGACGTCCAGTTCAGAGATTTCTACTCCCAAATCCACGATCCGGACCCAAATTATAATGATAACGTCACAATTACTTTATCTACAGAGTGCTCAAATGCCTCCATGGGTGCATACCTTGAACGGAAATCTGCTAATCAATCTACTCCTTCGGCTTTATTTTGCAGCAAATTAAACGATACTCAAACGCGCTATTCCAGTATTAACAGTGAACTGCTGTTTCTTTATACTTCAATTTAACATTTTAGACATTTATTAGAGTTTTTGCCAGTTTTATTAGCTCTTTACTCAGGGAAATTGAAATTGAGGATGACCACATGTTAACTCCGTTCACTCTTTTGTAGATATAAATAACAAGGTACACCACATTTTACTGTGTACGTATTGACGAGATGCTTTTAAAACTCAAGTTGCGCGGCGAGGCGGAAGCTCCGTACTTGAAAATTGCACTCCTATAGCAAAGGTCAAGGTCATGGCTGCCGCAATAGATCGCCTCGGTCAATAGCGGCGCTCTGACCTTGAAGCCAAAGCTCGCATGTTTAGGCAAATCTAAAGGCCACGGCATTGCATATCGGACAAAGGGCCGACTGTTCGAGGCTAATGCTAAAGTCACTTGGTTGGACAACCACATCCTGCGCCATCATCACTATAATATTTCTTTAATACGAAGCATTGATGTGGTTCTAACGTTTGACTTGGTTTGGATAGAAAGCAAAAGGGATAAACAAATGTTGATTTTATGAATTCGTTTCTCCGTAAATTGTTGACACGCCGGCTCTACCTTCCAATCCCGACGTCCAGTTCAGAGATTTCTACTCCCAAATTCACGATCCGGATTCAAATTATAATGGTAACGTCACAATTGCTTTATCTACAGAGTGCTCAAACGCCTCCATGGGTGCATACCTAGAGCGGAAATCTGCTAATCAATCTACTCCTTCGGCTTTATTTTGCAGCAAATTAAACGATACTCAAACGCGCTACTCCACTATTAACAGTGAACTGCTGTTTTTTTATACTTCAATATAATATTTTAGACATTTATTAGAGTTTTTGTCCGTTTTATTAGCTCTTTACTCAGGGAAATTAACGTTGAGGATGGCCACATGTTAACTCCGTTCACTCTTTTATAGTTATAAATAACAAGCCACACCACATTTTACTGTATAAGTATTGACGAGATGCTTTTAAAACTCAAGTTGCGCGGCGAGGCGGAAGCTCCATGCTTGAAAATTGCACTCCCATAGCGAAGGTCAAGGTCATGGCTGTCGCAATCGATCGCCTCTAGCAATAGCGGCGCTCTGACCTTGAAGCCAAAGCCCGCATGTTTATGCAAATCTAAAGGCCACGACATTGCACATCGGACAAATGGCCGACTGTTCGAGGCCAAGGCTAAAGTCACTTGCTGGATCAACCACATCCTGCGCCGTCATCACTATAATATTTCTTTAATATTTAAATATTTTATATTTAAATTAATATAATATTCATTGATGAAGTTCTAACGTTTGACTTAGTTTGGATAGAAAACAAAAAGGATAAACAAATGTCGATTTTATGAATTCGTCTCTCCGTAAATTGATGACAAGCCCGCTCTACCTTCCCTTCCCGACGTCCAGTTCAGAGATTTCTACTCCCAAATCCACGATCCGTATCCAAACTATAAAGATAACGCCACAATTACTTTATCTACAGAGTGCTCAAATGCCTCCATGGGTGCATACCTAGAACGGAAATCTGCTAATCAATCTACTCCTTCGGCTTTATCTTGCAGCAAATTAAACGATACTCAAACTCGCTATTCCACTATTAACAGTGAACTGCTGTTTCTTTATACTTCAATTTAACATTTTAGACATTTATTAGAGTTTTTGCCAGTTTTATTAGCTCTTTACTCGGGGAAATTAACGTTGAGGATGACCACATGTTAATGTGAACGATCCATGCTTTGATGGAAGTCTGAAGGACGTATTTTCTGCTCGAAAAACTTAGAAAAATTAAAAAAAAAAAAATAGGAAAAAGAAAAAATTAATTTTCTTTTTCCTCAACCTTTTCTTAATTCTAAAACGTTCACAAAATTTTTAGGGTTCAACACGACTGTTTCAAACGGAGAATAATATAATAAATCATACTTACTGTCGTTTATGCTTAACTGCGGCTCTGATGGTATCAATTGGAAGACGTCGTAACACTATAAATCTAACACTGTCTGTTTCACACTCTCTTAAAATTAAATCTGAAAGGGAATTTTGTTAGAAAACACAAGTAAAAGACAATATAAAGTTCAAAATATGTATATTAAATCTTTTAAAAAATTATGTTTTTACAACAACTTCTTCAGAGAAAATGTTAACAAACAATGGTCTGGCTATTTTCGCTATAACTTCCGATATACTTTGAATAGTCGTTGGACTAACTTGTCCTCATATTCAATACCTCGTAAGAGTTGCAGTGCTTGACAACGTGGATTCGTAAAAGGCTTTTTAATCTTGGAAATTTTGAAGTTCAAGTCCAATTTTAGTATACTTTCTAAAATTGGGTGGTCGGGGCGACATTACGTCCCTGTGTAGCGACATTTACTACACTTACCAAATTAACGCTCCTCGAAGAGTTAGCGAAAATTTGGCATATAAAACGCTCCGAAGAGCAAAAATATATTTCCAAGAATTAAAAACCTCCTCCACGGCGTTTTTACGTGAAGCACGCTTTTCTTACGAAATATTTCCTAAGTCGGATTTTGTTACAACGTCGAAAAGTATATCGGGGTTATAGCGTTCTTTAACATTAACTCCGTTCACTCTTTTATAGTTATAAATAACAAGCCACTCCACATTTTACTGTGTACGTATTGACGAGATGCTTTTAAAACTCAAGTTG
This sequence comes from Leptura quadrifasciata, assembly GCA_963675555.1. Taxonomy (NCBI): domain Eukaryota; kingdom Metazoa; phylum Arthropoda; class Insecta; order Coleoptera; family Cerambycidae; genus Leptura; species Leptura quadrifasciata. The sequence goes on from OY776674.1 coordinate 89,158,141, forward strand.
CGCGGCGAGGCGGAAGCTCCATACTTGAAAATTGTACTCCCATAGCGAAGGTCAAGGTCATAGCTGCCGCAGTGGAACGCCTCGGGCAATAGCGGCGCTCTGACCTTGAAGCCAAAGCTCGCATTTTTAGGCACATCTAAAGGCCACGGCATTGCATGTCGGACAAAGGGCCGACTGTTCGAGGCCAATGCTAAAGTCCCTTGGTTGGACAAACACTTCCTGCGCCATCATCACTATAAAATTTATTTAATACGAGGCATTGATGTTTTTTTAACGTTTGATTTGGTTTGGATAGAAAGCAAAAGGGATAAACAAATGTTGATTTTATGAATTCGTGTCTCCGTAAATTGATGACACGCCGGCTCTACCTTCCGATCCCGACGTCCAGTTCAGAGATTTTGCTACCGAATCCACGATCCGGATCCAAACTATAATGATAGCGTCACAATTACTTTATCTACAGAGTGCTCAAATGCGTCCATGGGTGCATACCTAGAACGGAAATCTGCTAATCAAACTACTCCTTCGGCTTTATTTTGCAGCAAGTTAAACGATACTCAAACGCGCTATTCCACTATTAACAGTGAACTGCTGTTTCTTTATACTTCAATTTAACATTTTAGACATTTATTAGAGTTTTTGCCAGTTTTATTAGCTCTTTACTCAGGGAAATTGTCATTGAGGATGACCACATGTTAACTCCGTTCACTCTTTTGTAGATATAAATAACAAGCTACACCACATTTTACTGTGTACGTATTGACGAGATGCTTTTAAAACTCAAGTTGCGCGGCGAGGCGGAAGCTCCGTACTTGAAAATTGCACTCCTATAGCAAAGGCCAAGGTCATGGCTGCCGCAATAGATCGCCTCGGTCAATAGCGGCGCTCTGACCTTGAAGCCAAAGCTCGCACGTTTAGGCAAATCTAAAGGCCACGGCATTGCATATCGGACAAAGGGCCGACTGTTCGAGGCTAATGCTAAAGTCACTTGGTTGGACAACCACTTCCTGCGCCACCATCACTATAAAATTTATTTAATACGAGGCATTGATGTGGTTCTAACGTTTGACTTGGTTTGGATAGAAAGCAAAAGGGATAAACAAATGTTGATTTTATGAATTCGTTTCTCCGTAAGTTGATGACACGCCGGATCTACTTTCCGATCCCGACGTCCAGTTCAGAGATTTTGCTACCGAATCCACGATCCGGATCCAAACTATAATGATAACGTCACAATTACTTTATCTACACAGTGCTCAAATGCGTCCATGGGTGCATACCTAGAACGGAAATCTGCTAATCAAACTACTCCTTCGGCTTTATTTTGCAGCAAGTTAAACGATACTCAAAGGCGTTATTCCGATACTAACAGAGAACTCCTGTTGTTTTATACATCAATTTAACATTTTAGACATTTATTAGAGTTTTTGCCAGTTTTATTAGCTCTTTACCGAGGGAAGTTAACGTTGAGGATGACCACATGTTAACTCCGTTCACTCTTTTATAGATGTAAATATCAAGCCACACCACATTTTACTGTGTACGTATTGACGAGATGCTGTTAAAACTCAAGTTGCGCGGCGAGGCGGAAGCTCCATACTTGAAAATTGCACTCCCATAGCGAAGGTCAAGGTCATGGCTGCCGCAATCGAACGCCTCGGGCAATAGCGGCGCTCTGACCTTGAAGCCAAAGCCCGCATGTTTAGGCAAATCTAAAGGACACGACATTGCACATCGGACAAATGGCCGACTGTTCGAGGCCAAGGCTAAAGTCACTTGCTAGAGCAACCACATCCTGCGCCGTCATCACTATAATATTTATTTAATACGAAGCATTGATGTGGTTCTAACGTTTGACTTGGTTTGGATAGAAAGCAAAAGGGATAAACAAATGTTGATTTTATGAATTCGTTTCTCCGTAAATTGTTGACACGCCGGCTCTACCTTCCGATCCCGACGTCCAGTTCAGAGATTTCCACTACCGAATCCACAATCCGGATCCAAACTATAATGATAACGTCACAATTATTTTATCTACAGAGTGCTCAAATGCGTCCTTGGGTGCATACCTAGAACGGAAATCTGCTAATCAAACTACTCCTTCGGCTTTATTTTGCAGCAAGTTAAACGATACTCAAAGGCGTTATTCCGCTACTAACAGATAACTACTGTTGCTTTATAATTCAATATAACATCCTAGACATTTATTAGAGTTTTTGACAGTTTTATTAGCTATTTACTCATGGAAATTGACGTTGAGAATGACTACGTGTTAATTCAGTTCACCCTTTTATAAATATATGTAACAAGCCACACCACATTTTACTGTGTACGTATTGACGAGATGCTTTCAAATTCAAGTTACGCGGCGAGGCAGAAGCTCCATACTTGAAAATTGCACTCCCATAGCGAGGGTCAAGGTCATGGCGGTCGCAATCGATCGCCTCGGGCAATATCGGCGCTCTGACCTTGAAGCCAATGCCCGCATGTTTAGGCAAATCTAAAGGCCACGACATTGCACATCGGACAAATGGCCGACTGTTCGAGGCCAAGGCTAAAGTCACTTGCTGGATCAACCACATCCTGCGCCGTCATCACTATAATATTTCTTTAATACGAGGCATTGATGAAGTTCTAACGTTTGAATTAGTTTGGATAGAAAACAAAAAGGATAAACAAATGTCGATTTTTTGAATTCGTCTCTCCGTAAATTGATGACACGCCCGCTCTACCTTCCCTTCCCGACGTCCAGTTCAGAGATTTCTACTCCCAAATCCACGATCCGGATTCAAATTATAATGGTAACGTCACAATTGCTTTATCTACAGAGTGAATGCCTCCATGGGTGCATACCTAGAACGGAAATCTGCTAATCAATCTACTCCTTCGGCTTTATTTTGCAGCAAATTAAACGATACTCAAACGCGCTACTCCACTATTAACAGTGAACTGCTGTTTCTTTATACTTCAATATAATACTTTAGACATTTATTAGAGTTTTTGCCCGTTTTATTAGCTCTTTACTCAGGGAAATTAACGTTGAGGATGGCCACATGTTAACTCCGTTCACACTTTTATAGATATAAATAACAAGCCACACCACATTTTACTGTATAAGTATTGACGAGATGCTTTTAATACTCAAGTTGCGCGGCGAGGCGGAAGCTCCATGCTTGAAAATTGCACTCCCATAGCGAAGGTCAAGGTCATGGCTGCCGCAATCGATCGCCTCGGGCAATAGCGGCGCTCTGACCTTGAAGCCAAAATCCGCATGTTTAAGTAAATCTAAAGGCCACGACATTGCACATCGGACAAATGGCCGACTGTTCGAGGCCAAGGCTAAAGTCACTTGCTGGAGCACCCGCATCATGCGCCGTCATCACTATAATATTTCTTTAATACGAGGCATTGATGAAGTTCTAACGTTTGACTTAGTTTGGATAGAAAACAAAAAGGATAAACGAATGTCGATTTTATGAATTCGTCCCTCCGTAAATTGATGACACACCGGCTCTACCTTCCGATCCCGACTTACAGTTCAGAGATTTCTACTACCAAATCCACGATCCGGATCCAAACTATAATGATAACGCCACAATTACTTTATCTACAGAGTGCTCAAATGCCTCCATGAATGCATACCTAGAACGGAAATCTGCTAATCAAACTACTCCTTCGGCTTTATTTTGCAGCAAGTTAAACGATACTCAAAGGCGTTATTCCGCTACTAACAGATAACTACTGTTGCTTTATAATTCAATATAACATCCTAGACATTTATTAAAGTTTTTACCGGTTTTATTTACTCCTTTACTCATGGAAATTGGCGTTGAGAATGACTTCGTGTTAATTCAGGTCGCCCTTTTATAAATATATGTAACAAGCCACACCACATTTTGCTGTGTACATATTGACGAGATGCTTTCAAATTCAAGTTACGCGGCGAGGCGGAAGCTCCATACTTGAAAATTGCACTCCCATAGCGAGGGTCAAGGTCATGGCGGTCGCAATCGATCGCCTCGGGCAATAGCGGCGCTCTGACCTTGAAACCAAAGCCCGCATGTTTAGGCAAATCTAAAGGCCACGACATTGCACATCGGACAAATGGCCGACTGTTCGAGGCCAAGGCTAAAGTCACTTGCTGGATCAACCACATCCTGCGCCGTCATCACTATAATATTTTTTTAATTCGAGGCATTGATGAAGTTCTAACGTTTGAATTAGTTTGGATAGAAAACAAAAAGGATAAACAAATGTCGATTTTTTGAATTCGTCTCTCCGTAAATTGATGACACGCCCGCTCTACCTTCCCTTCCCGACGTCCAGTTCAGAGATTTCTACTCCCAATTCCACGATCCGGATTCAAACTATAATGATAACGTCACAATTACTTTATCTGCAGAGTGCCCAAATGCCTCCATGGGTGCATACCTAGAACGGAAATCTGCTAATCAATCTACTCCTTCGGCTTTATTTTGCAGCAAATTAAACGATAGTCAAACACGCTATTCCACTATTAACAGTGAACTGCTGTTTCTTTACACTTCAATTTAACATTTTAGACATTTATTAGAGTTTTTGCCAGTTTTATTAGCTCTTTACTCAGGGAAATTAACGTAGAGGATGACCACATGTTAACTCCGTTCACTCTTTCATAGATATAAATAACAAGCCACACCACATATTACTGTATAAGTATTGACGAGATGCTTTTAAAACTCAAGTTGCGCGGCGAGGCGGAAGCTCCATGCTTGAAAATTGCACTCCCATAGGGAAGGTCAAGGTCATGGCTGCCGCAATCGATCCCCTCGGGCAATAGCGGCGATCTGACCTTGAAACCAAAGCCCGCATGTTTAGGCAAATCTAAAGGCCACGACATTGCACATCGGACAAATGGACGACTGTTCGATTCCAAGGCTAAAGTCACTTGCTGGATCAACCACATCCTGCTCCGTCATCACTATAATATTTCTTTAATACGAGGCATTGGTGAAGTTCTAACGTTTGAATTAGTTTGGATAGAAAACAAAAAGGATAAACAAATGTCGATTTTTTGAATTCGTCTCTCCGTAAATTGATGACACGCCCGCTCTACCTTCCCTTCCCGACGTCCAGTTCAGAGATTTCTACTCCCAAATCCACGATCCGGATTCAAATTATAATGGTAACGTCACAATTGCTTTATCTACAGAGTGCTCAAATGCCTCCATGGGTGCATACCTAGAACGGAAATCTGCTAATCAATCTACTCCTTCGGCTTTATTTTGCAGCAAATTAAACGATACTCAAACGCGCTACTCCACTATTAACAGTGAACTGCTGTTTCTTTATACTTCAATATAATATTTTAGACATTTATTAGAGTTTTTGCCCGTTTTATTAGCTCTTTACACAGGGCAATTAACGTTGAGGATGGCCACATGTTAACTCCGTTCACTCTTTTATAGTTATAAATAACAAGCCACACCACATTTTACTGTATAAGTATTGACGAGATGCTTTTAAAACTCAAGTTGCGCGGCGAGGCGGAAGCTCCATGCTTAAAAATTGCACTCCCATAGCGAAGGTCAAGGTCATGGCTGCCGCAATCGATCGCCTCGGGCAATAGCGGCGCTCTGACCTTGAAGCCAAAATCCGCATGTTTAAGTAAATCTAAAGGCCACGACATTGCACATCGGACAAATGGCCGACTGTTCGAGGCCAAGGCTAAAGTCACTTGCTGGAGCAACCGCATCATGCGCCGTCATCACTATAATATTTCTTTAATACGAGGCATTGATGAAGTTCTAACGTTTGACTTAGTTTGGATAGAAAACAAAAAGGATAAACAAATGTCGATTTTATGAATTCGTCTCTCCGTAAATTGATGACATGCCCGCTCTACCTTCCCTTCCCGACGTCCAGTTCAGAGATTTCTACTCCCAAATCCACGATCCGTATCCAAACTATAAAGATAACGCCACAATTACTTTATCTACAGAGTGCTCAAATGCCTCCATGGGTGCATACCTAGAACGGAAATCTGCTAATCAATCTACTCCTTCGGCTTTATCTTGCAGCAAATTAAACGATACTCAAACTCGCTATTCCAATATTAACAGTGAACTGCTGTTTCTTTATACTTCAATTTAACATTTTAGACATTTATTAGAGTTTTTGCCAGTTTTATTAGCTCTTTACTCAAGGAAATTAACGTTGAGGATGACCACATGTTAACTCCGTTCACACTTTTATAGATATAAATAACGAGCCACACCACATTTTACTGTACTTATTGACGAGATGCTTTCAAATTCAAGTTACGCGGCGAGGCGGAAGCTCCATACTTGAAAATTGCACTCCCATAGTGAGGGTCGAGGTCATGGCTGTCGCAATCGATCGCCTCGGGCAATAGCGGCGCTCTGACCTTGAAGCCAAAGCCCGCATGTTTAGGCAAATCTAAAGGCCACGGCATTGCATATCGGACAAAGGGCCGACTGTTCGAAGCCAATGCTAAAGTCACTTGGTTGGACAACCACTTCCTGCGCCATCATCACTATAATATTTCTTTAATACGAGGCATTGATGAAGTTCTAACGTTTGACTTAGTTTGGATAGAAAACAAAAAGGATAAACGAATGTCGATTTTATGAATTCGTCCCTCCGTAAATTGATGACACACCGGCTCTACCTTCCGATCCCGACGTACAGTTCAGAGATTTCTACTACCAAATCCACGATCCGGATCCAAACTATAATGATAACGTCACAATTACTTTATCTACAGAGTGCTCAAATGCCTCCATGAATGCATACCTAGAACGGAAATCTGCTAATCAAACTAATCCTTCGGCTTTATTTTGCAGCAAGTTAAACGATACTCAAAGGCGTTATTCCGCTACTAACAGATAACTACTGTTGCTTTATAATTCAATATAACATCCTAGACATTTATTAAAGTTTTTACCGGTTTTATTTACTCCTTTACTCATGGAAATTGGCGTTGAGAATGACTTCGTGTTAATTCAGGTCACCCTTTTATAAATATATGTAACAAGCCACACCACATTTTACTGTGTACGTATTGACGAGATGCTTTCAAATTCAAGTTACGCGGCGAGGCAGAAGCTCCATACTTGAAAATTGCACTCCCATAGCGAGGGTCAAGTTCATGGCGGTCGCAATCGATCGCCTCGGGCAATAGCGGCGCTCTGACCTTGAAACCAAAGCCCGCATGTTTAGGCAAATCTAAAGGCCACGACATTGAACATCGGACAAATGGACGACTGTTCGAGGCCAAGGCTAAAGTCACTTGCTGGATCAACCACATCCTGCTCCGTCATCACTATAATATTTCTTTAATACGAGGCATTGATGAAGTTCTAACGTTTGAATTAGTTTGGATAGAAAACAAAAAGGATAAACAAATGTCGATTTTTTGAATTCGTCTCTCCGTAAATTGATGACACGCCCGCTCTACCTTCTCTTCCCGACGTCCAGTTCAGAGATTTCTACTCCCAAATCCACGATCCGGATTCAAATTATAATGGTAACGTCACAATTATTGCTTTATCTACAGAGTGCTCAAATGCCTCCATGGGTGCATACCTAGAACGGAAATCTGCTAATCAATCTACTCCTTCGGCTTTATTTTGCAGCAAATTAAACGATACTCAAACGCGCTACTCCACTATTAACAGTGAACTGCTGTTTCTTTATACTTCAATATAATATTTTAGACATTTATTAGAGTTTTTGCCCGTTTTATTAGCTCTTTACTCAGGGAAATTAACGTTGAGGATGGCCACATGTTAACACCGTTCACTCTTTCATAGTTATAAATAACAAGCCACACCACATTTTACTGTATAAGTATTGACGAGATGCTTTTAAACTCAAGTTGCGCGGCGAGGCGGAAGCTCCACGCTTGAAAATTGCACTCCCATAGCGAAGGTCAAGGTCATGGCTGCCGCAATCGATCGCCTCGGGCAATAGCGGCGCTCTGACCTTGAAGCCAAAATCCGCATGTTTAAGTAAATCTAAAGGCCACGACATTGCACATCGGACAAATGGCCGACTGTTCGAGGCCAAGGCTAAAGTCACTTGCTGGATCAACCACATCCTGCGCCGTCATCACTATAATATTTCTTTAACACGAGGCATTGATGAAGTTCTAACGTTTGACTTAGTTTGGATAGAAAACAAAAAGGATAAACAAATGTCGATTTTATGAATTCGTCTCTCCGTAAATTGATGACATGCCTGCTCTACCTTCAATTCCCGACGTCCAGTTCAGAGATTTCTACTACCGAATCCACGATCCGGATCCAAACTGTAATGATAACGTCACAATTTCTTTATCTACAGAGTGCTCAAATGCCTCCATGGGTGCATACCTAGAACGGAAATCTGCTAATCAATCTACTCCTTCGGCTTTATCTTGCAGCAAATTAAACGATTCTCAAACTCGCTATTCCACTATTAACAGTGAACTGCTGTTTCTTTATACTTCAATATAATATTTTAGACATTTATTAGAGTTTTTGCCCGTTTTATTAGCTCTTTACTCAGGGAAATTAACGTTGAGGATGACCACATGTTAACTCCGTTCACACTTTTATAGATATAAATAACAAGCCACACCACATTTTACTGTACTTATTGACGAGATGCTTTCAAATTCAAGCTACGCGGCGAGGCGGAAGCTCCATACTTGAAAATTGCACTCCCATAGCGAGGGTCAAGGTCATGGCTGTCGCAATCGATCGCCTCGGGCAATAACGGCGCCCTGACCTTGAAGCCAAAGCTCGCATTTTTAGGCACATCTAAAGGCCACGGCATTGCATGTCGGACAAAGGGCCGACTGTTCGAGGCCAAGGCTAAAGTCACTTGCTGGATCAACCACATCCTGCGCCGTCATCACTATAATATTTCTTTAATACGAGGCATTGATGAAGTTCTAACGTTTGAATTAGTTTGGATAGAAAACAAAAAGGATAAACAAATGTCGATTTTTTGAATTCGTCTCTCCGTAAATTGATGACACCCCGCTCTACCTTCCCTTCCCGACGTCCAGTTCAGAGATTTCTACTCCCAAATCCACGATCCGGATTCAAATTATATTGGTAACGTCACAATTGCTTTACCTACAGAGTGCTCAAATGCCTCCATGGGTGCATACCTAGAACGGAAATCTGCTAATCAATCTACTCCTTCGGCTTTATTTTGCAGCAAATTAAACGATACTCAAACGCGCTACTCCACTATTAACAGTGAACTGCTGTTTCTTTATACTTCAATATAATATTTTAGACATTTATTAGAGTTTTTGCCCGTTTTATTAGCTCTTTACTCAGGGAAATTAACGTTGAGGATGGCCACATGTTAACTCCGTTCACTCTTTTATAGTTATAAATAACAAGCCACACTACATTTTACTGTATAAGTATTGACGAGATGCTTTTAAAACTCAAGTTGCGCGGCGAGGCGGAAGCTCCATGCTTGAAAATTGCACTCCCATAGCGAAGGTCAAGGTCAGGGCTGCCGCAATCGATCGCCTCGGGCAATAGCGGCGCTCTGACCTTGAAGCCAAAATCCGCATGTTTAAGTAAATCTAAAGGCCACGACATTGCACATCGGACAAATCGCCGACTGTACGAGGCCTAGGCTAAAGTCACTTGCTGGAGCAACCGCATCATGCGCCGTCATCACTATAATATTTCTTTAATACGAGGCATTGATGAAGTTCTAACGTTTGACTTAGTTTGGATAGAAAACAAAAAGGATAAACGAATGTCGATTTTATGAATTCGTCCCTCCGTAAATTGATGACACACCGGCTCTACCTTCCGATCCCGACTTACAGTTCAGAGATTTCTACTACCAAATCCACGATCCGGATCCAAACTATAATGATAACGTCACAATTACTTTATCTACAGAGTGCTCAAATGCCTCCATGAATGCATACCTAGAAGGGAAATCTGCTAATCAAACTACTCCTTCGGCTTTATTTTGCAGCAAGTTAAACGATACTCAAAGGCGTTATTCCGCTACTAACAGATAACTACTGTTGCTTTATAATTCAATATAACATCCTAGACATTTATTAAAGTTTTTACCGGTTTTATTTACTCCTTTTCTCATGGAAATTGGCGTTGAGAATGACTTCGTGTTAATTCAGGTCACCCTTTCATAAATATATGTAACAAGCCACACCACATTTTACTGTGTACGTATTGACGAGATGCTTTCAAATACAAGTTACGCGGCGAGGCAGAAGCTCCATACTTGAAAATTGCACTCCCATAGCGAGGGTCAAGGTCATGGCGGTCGCAATCGATCGCCTCGGGCAATAGCGGCGCTCTGACCTTGAAACCAAAGCCCGCATGTTTAGGCAAATCTAAAGGCCACGACATTGCACATCGGACAAATGGCCGACTGTTCGAGGCCAAGGCTAAAGTCACTTGCTGGAACAACCACATCCTGCGCCGTCATCACTATAATATTTCTTTAATACGAGGCATTGATGAAGTTCTAACGTTTGAATTAGTTTGGATAGAAAACAAAAAGGATAAACAAATGTCCATTTTTTGAATTCGTCTCTCCGTAAATTGAAGACACGCCCGCTCTACCTTCCCTTCCCGACGTCCAGTTCAGAGATTTCTACTCCCAAATCCACGATCCGGATTCAAATTATAATGGTAACGTCACAATTGCTTTACCTACAGAGTGCATACCTAGAACGGAAATCTGCTAATCAATCTACTCCTTCGGCTTTATTTTGCAGCAAATTAAACGATACTCAAACGCGCTACTCCACTATTAACAGTGAACTGCTGTTTCTTTATACTTCAATATAATATTTTAGACATTTATTACAGTTTTTGCCCGTTTTATTAGCTCTTTACTCAGGGAAATTAACGTTGAGGATGGCCACATGTTAACTCCGTTCACTCTTTTATAGTTATAAATAACAAGCCACACCACATTTTACTGTACTTATTGACGAGATGCTTTCAAATTCAAGTTACGCGGCGAGGCGGAAGCTCCATACTTGAAAACTGCACTCCCATAGCGAGGGTCGAGGTCATGGCTGTCGCAATCGATCGCCTCGGGCAATAGCGGCGCTCTGACCTTGAAGCCAAAGCCCGCATGTTTAGGCAAATCTAAAGGCCACGGCATTGCATATCGGACAAATGGCCGACTGTTCGAGGCCAAGGCTAAAGTCACTTGCTGGAGCAGCCACATCCTGCGCCGTCATCACTATAATATTTCTTTAATACGAGGCATTGATGAAGTTCTAACGTTAGACTTAGTTTGGATAGAAAACAAAAAGGATAAACGAATGTCGATTTTATGAATTCGTCCCTCCGTAAATTGATGACACACCGGCTCTACCTTCCGATCCCGACGTACAGTTCAGAGATTTCTACTACCAAATCCACGATCCGGATCCAAACTATAATGATAACGTCACAATTACTTTATCTACAGAGTGCTCAAATGCCTCCATGAATGCATACCTAGAACGGAAATCTGCTAATCAAACTAATCCTTCGACTTTATTGTGCAGCAAGTTAAACGATACTCAAAGGCGTTATTCTGCTACTAACAGATAACTACTGTTGCTTTATAATTCAATATAACATCGTAGACATTTATTAAAGTTTTTACCGGTTTTATTTACTCCTTTACTCATGGAAATTGGCGTTGAGAATGACTTCGTGTTAATTCAGGTCACCCTTTTATAAATATATGTAACAAGCCATACCACATTTTACTGTGTACGTATTGACGAGATGCTTTCAAATTCAAGTTACGCGGCGAGGCAGAAGCTCCATACTTGAAAATTGCACTCCCATAGCGAGGGTCAAGGTCATGGCGGTCGCAATCGATCGCCTCGGGCAATAGCGGCGCTCTGACCTTGAAACCAAAGCCCGCATGTTTAGGCAAATCTAAAGGCCACGACATTGCACATCGGACAAATGACCGACTGTTCGAGGCCAAGGCTAAAGTCACTTGCTGGAGCAACCGCATCATGCGCCTTCATCACTATAATATTTCTTTAATACGAGGCATTGATGAAGTTCTAACGTTTGAATTAGTTTGGATAGAAAACAAAAAGGATAAACCAATGTCGATTTTTTGAATTCGTCTCTCCGTAAATTGATGACACGCCCGCTCTACCTTCCCTTCCCGACGTCCAGTTCAGAGATTTCTACTCCCAAATCCACGATCCGGATTCAAATTATAATGGTAACGTCACAATTGCTTTATCTACAGAGTGCTCAAATGCCTCCATGGGTGCATACCTAGAACGGAAATCTGCTAATTAATCTACTCCTTCGGCTTTATTTTGCAGCAAATTAAACGATACTCAAACGCGCTACTCCACTATTAACAGTGAACTGCTGTTTCTTTATACTTCAATATAATATTTTAGACATTTATTAGAGTGTTTGCCCGTTTTATTAGCTCTTTACTCAGGGAAATTAACGTTGAGGATGGCCACATGTTAACTCCGTTCAATCTTTTATAGTTATAAATAACCAGCCACACCACATTTTACTGTATAAGTATTGACGAGATGCTTTTAAAACTCAAGTTGCGCGGCGAGGCGGAAGCTCCATGCTTGAAAATTGCACTCCCATAGCGAAGGTCAAGGTCATGGCTGCCACAATCGATCGCCTCGGGCAATAGCGGCGCTCTGACCTTGAAACCAAAGCCCGCATGTTTAGGCAAATCTAAAGGCCACGACATTGCACATCGGACAAATGACCGACTGTTCGAGGCCAAGGCTAAAGTCACTTGCTGGAGCAACCGCATCATGCGCCGTCATCACTATAATATTTCTTTAATACGAGGCATTGATGAAGTTCTAACGTTTGACTTAGTTTGGATAGAAAACAAAAAGGATAAACGAGTGTCGATTTTATGAATTCGTCCCTCCGTAAATTGATGACAAGCCCGCTCTACCTTCCCTTCCCGACGTCCAGTTCAGAGATTTCTACTCCCAAATCCACGATCCGGATCCAAACTATAATGATAACGTCACAATTACTTTATCTACAGAGTGCTCAAATGCCTCCATGGGTGCATACCTAGAACGGAAATCTGCTAATCAATCTACTCCTTCGGCTTTATCTTGCAGCAAATTAAACGATACTCAAACTCGCTATTCCACTATTAACAGTGAACTGCTGTTTCTTTATACTTCAATTTAACATTTTAGACATTTATTAGAGTTTTTGCCAGTTTTATTAGCTCTTTACTCAGGGAAATTAACGTTGAGGATGACCACATGTTAGCTCCGTTCACACTTTTATAGATATAAATAACAAGCCACACCACATTTTACTGTACTTATTGACGAGATGCTTTCAAATTCAAGTTACGCGGCGAGGCGGAAGCTCCATACTTGAAAATTGCACTCCCATAGCGAGGGTCAAGGTCATGGCTGTCGCAATCGATCGCCTCGGGCAATAACGGCGCTCTGACCTTGAATCCAAAGCCCGCATGTTTAGGCAAATCTAAAGGCCACGACATTGCACATCGGACAAATGGCCGACTGTTCGAGGCCAAGGCTAAAGTCACTTGCTGGAGCAACCGCATCATGCGCCGTCATCACTATAATATTTCTTTAATACGAGGCATTGATGAAGTTCTAACGTTTGACTTAGTTTGGATAGAAAACAAAAAGGATAAACGAATGTCGATTTTATGAATTCGTCCCTCCGTAAATTGATGACACACCGGCTCCACCTTCCGATCCCGACTTACAGTTCAGAGATTTCTACTACCAAATCCACGATCCGGATCCAAACTATAATGATAACGTCACAATTACTTTATCTACAGAGTGCTCAAATGCCTCCATGAATGCATACCTAGAACGGAAATCTGCTAATCAAACTACTCCTTCGGCTTTATTTTGCAGCAAGTTAAACGATACTCAAAGGGGTTATTCCGCTACTAACAGATAACTACTGTTGCTTTATAATTCAATATAATATCCTAGACATTTATTAAAGTTTTTACCGGTTTTATTTACTCCTTTACTCATGGAAATTGGCGTTGAGAATGACTTCGTGTTAATTCAGGTCACCCTTTTATAAATATATGTAACAACACACACCACATTTTACTGTGTACGTATTGACGAGATGCTTTCAAATTCAAGTTACGCGGCGAGGCGGAAGCTCCATACTTGAAAATTGCACTCCCATAGCGAGGGTCAAGGTCATGGCTGTCGCAATCGATCGCCTCGGGCAATAGCGGCGCTCTGACCTTGAAGCCAAAGCCCGCATGTTTAGGCAAATCTAAACTCCACGACATTGCACATCGGACAAATGGCCGCCTGTTCGAGGCCAATGCTAAAGTCACTTGGTTGGACAACCACATCCTGTCTAGTCATCACTATAATATTTCTTTAATACGAGGCATAACGTTTGACTCAGTTTGGATAGAAAACAAAAAGGATAAACAAATGTCGATTTTATGATTTCGTCTCTCCGTAAATTGATGACACGCCCGCTCTACCTTCCCTTCCCGACGTCCAGTTCAGAGATTTCTACTCCCAAATCCACGATCCGGATCCAATCTATAATGATAACGTCACAATTACTTTATCTACAGAATGCTCAAGTGCCTCCATGGGTGCATACCTAGAACGGAAATCTGCTAATCAATCTACCCTTTCGGCTTTATTTTGCAGCAAATTAAACGATACTCAAAGGCGTTATTTCGCTACTAACAGAGAACTCCTGTTGCTTTATACTTCAATTTAACATTTTAGATATTGATTAAAGTTTTTACCGGTTTTATTAGCTCTTTACTCAGGGAAATTAACGTTGAGGATGACTACATGTTAACTCCGTTCACTCTATTATAGATATAAATAACAAGCCACACCACATTTTACTGTGTACGTATTGACGAGATGCTTTCAAATTCAAGTTACGCGGCGAGGCGGAAGCTCCATACTTGAAAATTGCACTCCCATAGCGAGGGCCAAGGTCATGGCTGACGCAATCGATCACCTCGGGCAATAGCGGCGCTCTGACCTTGAAGCCAAAGCCCGCATATCTAGGCAAATCTAAAGGCCACGACATTGCACATCGGACAAATGGCCGACTGTTCGAGGCCAAGGCTAAAGTCACTTACTGGAGCAACCACATCCTGCGTCATCATCACTATAATATTTCTTTAATACGAGGCATTGATGACGTTCTAACGTTTAACATAGTTTGGATAGAAAACAAAAAGGATAAACAAATGTCGATTTTATGATTTCGTCTCTCCGTAAATTGATGACATGCCCGCTCTACCTTCCCTTCCCGACGTCCAGTTCAGAGATTTCTACTCCCAAATCCACGATCCGTATCCAAACTATAAAGATAACGCCACAATTACTTTATCTACAGAGTGCTCAAATGCCTCCATGGGTGCATACCTAGAACGGAAATCTGCTAATCAATCTACTCCTTCGGCTTTATCTTGCAGCAAATTAAACGATACTCAAACTCGCTATTCCACTATTAACAGTGAACTGCTGTTTCTTTATACTTCAATTTAACATTTTAGACATTTATTAGAGTTTTTGCCAGTTTTATTAGCTCTTTACTCAGGGAAATTAACGTTGAGGATGACCACATGTTAACTCCGTTCACACTTTTATAGATATAAATAACAAGCCACACCACATTTTACTGTACTTATTGACGAGATGCTTTCAAATTCAAGTTACGCGTCGAGGCGGAAGCTCCATACTTGAAAATTGCACTCCCATAGCGAGGGTCGAGGTCATGGCTGTCGCAATCGATCGCCTCGGGCAATAGCGGCGCTCTGACCTTGAAGCCAAAGCCCGCATGTTTAGGCAAATCTAAAGGCCACGGCATTGCATATCGGACAAACGGCCGACTGTTCGAGGCCAATGCTAAAGTCACTTGGTTGGACAACCACTTCCTGCGCCATCATCACTATAAAATTTATTTAATACACGGCATTGGTGTGGTTCTAACGTTTGACTTGGTTTGGATAGAAAGCAAAAGAGATAAACAAATGTTGATTTATGAATTTGTTTCTCCGTAAATTGATGACTAGCCGGCTCTACCTTCTGATCCCGACGTCCAGTTCAGAGATTTCTACTACCGAATCCACGATCCGGATCCAAACTATAATGATAACGTCACAATTACTTTATCTAGAGAGTGCTCAAATGCGTCCATGGTGCATACCTAGAATGGAAATCTGCTAATCAAACTACTCCTTCGGCTTTATTTTGCAGCAAGTTAAACGATACTCAAAGGCGTTATTCCGCTACTAACAGAGAACTCCTCTTGCTTTATACTTCAATATAACATTCTAGACATTTATTAAAGTTTTTACCGGTTTTATTTACTCCTTTACTCATGGAAGTTGACGTTGAGAATGACTTCGTGTTAATTCAGTTCACCCTTTTATAAATATATGTAACAAGCCACACCACATTTTGCTGTGTACATATTGACGAGATGCTTTCAAATTCAAGTTACGCGGCGAGGCGGAAGCTCCATACTTGAAAATTGCACTCCCATAGCGAGGGTCAAGGTCATGGCCGTCGCAATCGATCGCCTCGGGCAATAACGGCGCTCTGACCTTGAAGCCAAAGCCCGCATGTTTAGGCAAATCTAAAGGCCACGACATTGCACATCGGACAAATGGCCGACTGTTCCAGGCCAAGGCTAAAGTCACTTGCTGGATCAACCACATCCTGCGCCGTCATCACTATAATATTTCTTTAATACGAGGCATTGATGAAGTTCTAACGTTTGACTTAGTTTGGATAGAAAACAAAAAGGATAAACAAATGTCGATTTTATGAATTCGTCTCTCCGTAAATTGATGACATGCCCGCTCTACCTTCCCTTCCCGACGTCCAGTTCAGAGATTTCTACTCCCAAATCCACGATCCGGATCCAAACTATAATGATAACGTCACAATTACTTTATCTACAGAGTGCTCAAATTCCTCCATGAATGCATACCTAGAACGGAAATCTGCTAATCAAACTACTCCTTCGGCTTTATTTTGCAGCAAGTTAAACGAGACTCAAAGGCGTTATTCCGCTACTAACAGATAACTACTGTTGCTTTATAATTCAATATAACATCCTAGACATTTATTAAAGTTTTTACCGGTTTTATTTACTCCTTTACTCATGGAAATTGGCGTTGAGAATGACTTCGTGTTAATTCAGGTCGCCCTTTTATAAATATATGTAACAAGCCACACCACATTTTACTGTTTACGTATTGACGAGATGCTTTCAAATCCAAGTTACGCGGCGAGGCAGAAGCTCCATACTTGAAAATTGCACTCCCATAGCGAGGGTCAAGGTCATGGCGGTCGCAATCGATCGCCTCGGGCAATAGCGGCGCTCTGACCTTGAAACCAAAGCCCGCATGTTTAGGCAAATCTAAAGGCCACGACATTGCACATCGGACAAATGGCCGACTGTTCGAGGCCAAGGCTAAAGTCACTTGCTGGATCAACCACATCCTGCGCCGTCATCACTATAATATTTTTTTAATACGAGGCATTGATGAAGTTCTAACGTTTGAATTAGTTTGGATAGAAAACAAAAAGGATAAACAAATGTCGATTTTTTGAATTCGTCTCTCCGTAAATTGATGACACGCCCGCTCTACCTTCCCTTCCCGACGTCCAGTTCAGAGATTTCTACTCCCAATTCCACGATCCGGATCCAAACTATAATGATAACGTCACAATTACTTTATCTGCAGAGTGCCCAAATGCCTCCATGGGTGCATACCTAGAACGGAAATCTGCTAATCAATCTACTCCTTCGGCTTTATTTTGCAGCAAATTAAACGATAGTCAAACACGCTATTCCACTATTAACAGTGAACTGCTGTTTCTTTACACTTCAATTTAACATTTTAGACATTTATTAGAGTTTTTGCCAGTTTTATTAGCTCTTTACACAGGGCAATTAACGTTGAGGATGGCCACATGTTAACTCCGTTCACTCTTTTATAGTTATAAATAACAAGCCACACCACATTTTACTGTATAAGTATTGACGAGATGCTTTTAAAACTCAAGTTGCGCGGCGAGGCGGAAGCTCCATGCTTAAAAATTGCACTCCCATAGCGAAGGTCAAGGTCATGGCTGCCGCAATCGATCGCCTCGGGCAATAGCGGCGCTCTGACCTTGAAGCCAAAATCCGCATGTTTAAGAAAATCTAAAGGCCACGACATTGCACATCGGACAAATGGCCGACTGTTCGAGGCCAAGGCTAAAGTCACTTGCTGGAGCAACCGCATCATGCGCCGTCATCACTATAATATTTCTTTAATACGAGGCATTGATGAAGTTCTAACGTTTGACTTAGTTTGGATAGAAAACAAAAAGGATAAACGAATGTCGATTTTATGAATTCGTCCCTCCGTAAATTGATGACACACCGGCTCTACCTTCCGATCCCGACTTACAGTTCAGAGATTTCTACTCCCAATTCCACGATCCGGATCCAAACTATAATGATAACGTCACAATTACTTTATCTGCAGAGTGCCCAAATGCCTCCATGGGTGCATACCTAGAACGGAAATCTGCTAATCAATCTACTCCTTCGGCTTTATTTTGCAGCAAATTAAACGATAGTCAAACACGCTATTCCACTATTAACAGTGAACTGCTGTTTCTTTACACTTCAATTTAACATTTTAGACATTTATTAGAGTTTTTGCCAGTTTTATTAGCTCTTTACACAGGGCAATTAACGTTGAGGATGGCCACATGTTAACTCCGTTCACTCTTTTATAGTTATAAATAACAAGCCACACCACATTTTACTGTATAAGTATTGACGAGATGCTTTTAAAACTCAAGTTGCGCGGCGAGGCGGAAGCTCCATGCTTGAAAATTGCACTCCCATAGCGAAGGTCAAGGTCATGGCTGCCGCAATCGATCGCCTCGGGCAATAGCGGCGCTCTGACCTTGAAGCCAAAATCCGCATGTTTAAGTAAATCTAAAGGCCACGACATTGCACATCGGACAAATGGCCGACTGTTCGAGGCCAAGGCTAAAGTCACTTACTGGAGCAACCACATCCTGCGTCATCATCACTATAATATTTCTTTAATACGAGGCATTGATGACGTTCTAACGTTTGACGAAGCATTGATGTGGTTCTAAAGTTTGACTTAGTTTGGATAGAAAACAAAAAGGATAAACGAATGTCGATTTTATGAATTCGTCCCTCCGTAAATTGATTACACACCAGCTCTACTTTCCGATCCCGACTTACAGTTCAGAGATTTCTACCTACCAAATCCACGATCCGGATCCAAACTATAATGGTAACGTCACAATTACTTTATCTACAGAGTGCTCAAATGCCTCCATGAATGCATACCTAGAACGGAAATCTGCTAATCAAACTACTCCTTCGGCTTTATTTTGCAGCAAGTTAAACGATACTCAAAGGCGTTATTCCGCTACTAACAGATAACTACTGTTGCTTTATAATTCAATATAACATCCTAGACATTTATTAAAGTTTTTACCGGTATTATTTACTCCTTTACTCATGGAAATTGGCGTTGAGAATGACTTCGTGTTAATTCAGGTCACCCTTTTATAAATATATGTAACAAGCCACACCACATTTTACTGTGTACGTATTGACGAGATGCTTTCAAATTCGAGTTACGCGGCGAGGCAGAAGCTCCATACTTGAAAATTGCACTCCCATAGCGAGGGTCAAGGTCATCGCGGTCGCAATCGATCGCCTCGGGCAATAGCGGCGCTCTGACCTTGAAACCAAAGCCTGCATGTTTAGGCAAATCTAAAGGTCACGACATTGCACGTCGGACAAATGGCCGACTGTTCGAGGCCAAGGCTAAAGTCACTTGCTGGAGCAGCCACATCCTGCGCCGGCATCACTATAATATTTCTTTAATACGAGGCATTGATGAAGTTCTAACGTTTGACTTAGTTTGGATAGAAAACAAAAAGGATAAACAAATGTCGATTTTATGAATTCGTCTCTCCGTAAATTGATGACAAGCCCGCTCTACCTTCCCTTCCCGACGTCCAGTTCAGAGATTTCTACTCCCAAATCCACAATCCGGATCCAAACTATAATGATAACGTCACAATTACTTTATCTACAGAGTGCTCAAATGCCTCCATGGGTGCATACCTAGAACGGAAATCTGCTAATCAATCTACTCCTTCGGCTTTATCTTGCAGCAAATTAAACGATACTCAAACTCGCTATTCCACTATTAACAGTGAACTGCTGTTTCTTTATACTTCAATTTAACATTTTAGACATTTATTAGAGTTTTTGCCAGTTTTATTAGCTCTTTACTCAGGGAAATTAACGTTGAGGATGACCACATGTTAACTCCGTTCACACTTTTATTGATATAAATAACAAGCCACACCACATTTTACTGTACTTATTGACGAGATGCTTTCAAATTCAAGTTACGCGGCGAGGCGGAAGCTCCATACTTGAAAATTGCACTCCCATAGCGAGGGTCAAGGTCATGGCTGTCGCAATCGATCGCCTCGGGCAATAACGGCGCTCTGACCTTGAAGC